>JARDAA010000166.1:1200000-1800000 GCA_029448695.1 Elsinoe perseae | reverse complement strand
ACACCGATGGCCACAGCTTACCGCTGCTATCGAGGAGCTGAGGAAGAAGGTCAAAGCTCGAGAGGCAGAGTCAGGGGAGAAGAAGGACGATGGCGACACGAAAGCAGAGATCAAGCATGAGCAGGTCGATAAGGATGGCAAGATGGTATCAATCGACGGGGTTGAAGCCGCAATAGTAGAGGGGGACACGAAAGCTGATGCAAAGACTGAGGATGTGGTAGGCGCAAAGAAGGACACTACGACCGCTGAGGCCAAGGATATCGTCAAAGAGCCGACGCCTGAGGAGCAAGACATCACCAAGCTTAAGCATGCTGAGCTACTTTATGACTTGCTAGTCTCTGAGTTCCAAACCCTCATCGACTCGTCACAAGATATGAAGGCCAAGGGTGTCATGACCTACGAATATCTCTGGACCCTATTCCAGCCAGGAAGCTTCATCTTCTCCAAGGTCGAAGGTCAAGAGCGTGTCTTCCGACTGCGCAGCGGCCGCTATGGTCAAGATCGAGATGGCAATCCAGTGTTCTGGCTGATCATGCTCTATGTCGAATATGACGGAGTTCGATTTGGTTACCAGAAGCTGAACGTGTTCATTCGAGCTTTCAATGGCACGAGAGGCATCTCCACGCTATCAAGCTTTCCACTGGAATCCCACCAACATAAGGATGATGTCAAGTCGAGACTACTTGCTCGAGGGGCTAAAGTTGAGAGTCTTGCAGGTACTCACTACCGCTCCTACGACGGTATGGGTTGGAAGGAGGGTAATTGGGGACAGAAAGAGAAGTATAGCGTGAAAGGCCGCATCATTGTTGACACATACGGCTGGAACAGATTCGATCCAAACATGAGCATTTACGTCAATCCGTTGAACAAAGATGCTTTAGACATGGGCGATAATCGGTCTGGTAGTGGCGATGACGATGAAGAGTATGGCGACATGGACAACGACATGGAGGATGGGATGCCTATAGATGGTCAGTTTGAGCGACCTATATGCTGACCGTCAGTACTGATATGATAATAAGGCCACTTTGCCGACGAGGACGAAGGCGATAATCGCGTCCCTCTTGACGAAGACCAGAAGCTCATCTGTACCCATCTAGTCCGTGGCTATGCTCTCAAAGAGAAGTTGTGGCTCAACATGTACGCCAACTCTGTGTCCGAGATCTCTTTCAACACTCGTGCCTTCGATTCATTGGTACTGCCAGAAGCTACAAAAGAACTCATTCTCGGCTTTACATCTTCGCAACAGTCCTTCCGCAACCAATTCGACGATGTCATAGAGGGCAAAGGGCGGGGTATCATCCTTTTGTTGTCTGGACTGCCTGGTGTAGGCAAGACGCTGACGGCCGAGTCTGTCGCAGAAGAGATGCGTGTCCCGCTTTTCGTCATGTCCGCCGGTGATGTCGGACTGGACAGCAGACATATCGAGACCCGACTCTTGGATGTCTTCGAGATGGTCACGCGCTGGAACGCAATTCTCCTTTTGGACGAAGCCGATGTATTCCTTGAGGAGCGCTCACTGCACGAAATTGAGCGCAACAAGCTTGTTAGCATCTTCCTACGAGTCTTGGAGTACTACGAGGGTATCATGTTCTTAACAACGAACCGAGTTCAGACGTTCGACGCTGCATTTCAGAGCAGAATTCACATCAGTATCGATTACCCCGAATTGAGTATCGATAGCAGAAAGCAGGTATGGAAGAACTTCCTCCAGCAGCATGATATGGTGCAAAAGGCATCTAGAGACAAGGGTCCACCCAAGCCGATCACGTCAAGCATCAAGAACACACCTGCCAAGGAGAAGAAGGGAGAGGTCAAGCAGGCAGAGGAAAAGTCGGCGGGTGACGATAAAGTGTCCACAGAATCCACCACGAACGGAGTCACCGGGAGTAAGGCGCAGGATGAGCACAAGTCGGATACGGAGAGAGATGTTCCAGATACGCGTGCCAAAGAACAGGCAGACAAGAAGCCAGACGAGAAAGCTACCGAGGATAGCAAAGATGAGAAGACCGAGCAGGAAAAGACGAAAGAAAACGCCGAAGCAGAGAAGAACCACCAGCTGGCCACACAGCCCCACTGCATCAGAGACAGAGACATCGAAACACTCGCGCGCATGCACATGAACGGCAGGCAGATCAAGAACGTACTCAAGACAGCACAACTCCTGGCAAGCAGACGAAAGGAGCCATTGAGCAAGAAACACATCCAGACGGTGCTAGATGTGACGCAGCATTTGCATAACAGCACACGGGAGAATGAGAGGACCAGGAGCAGTATCTTTGCTTAAGCACTTGCAGCAGCAGTGCTGGGGAGCAGTATTTCGGATTGAATGATCACGATGCTATGATTCATGACCAGGACATCATGATAGCATGGCACGGCGTAACAGCATATATAGCGACTGTCTCTACTCTTTTATATGCCTATGTGGAATAGACATGAATTAATCCCATAGCATTCGAGGTGGCTGCGCGTAATGTAGTCTGAACGCTAGAAAGGCTCTATACATCGCTATGCTACATGTAAATTCGCTATCCTAATCCCATTGCTAGCGAACCAGTATCGTCGTTTGATACTCAGTCCGCCAGCCGGCAAGTTCTTGCTTGTGCTTTCTCTCCATTCAACTTCCTCTCCTTGATGATTCTCTTTTACGTCATCAGCTTTGCCATCCTCTGTCTCATCTTCTCCTGTATCCCTCTTCCGATCATCCCTCCCTTCAAACCACCATCTCCCCTCCCTCTCCGTCCCCACCTCCCTTGCCGCCCCTACCAACCACTCCCAGGTAGCCTCCCCACCAGTGACCATGACAAGCGGCACCGGTCTGCGTCTCTCGATCCCTGAACCCGTGCGCTGTACTTCATCCAAATACGGCCTGACGTAGAACTCGCGCTTCTCGTCGCCTTCCTTCCTCCCCTCATCTTCATGCTCCGGAAAGCTCACCACCACTATCATCTTGAGCCCGTCGTCGCTGGGCGGGTATGCCGGAATTTGCGCGACTTTGCGGCTGAAAGAGCACCCGCCACGACGGATAACTAGAACTTGGTAGTGCCGTGGTGTGTCCGATGGCAGAGGCGTGGAACATAGATCAGATTCGAGGAGGAGGATGGAGCGGAAGGTCAGAGAGCCGAGGGGGAGTTGCATTGCGTCTGGTGTCAGTTCGGTGATGGAGGGGAGAGGGGCGGCGCCGGGTCCGGTTGGGAGGAAGGCGGGGTGGAGGTGGCGCTCTATCTGTACTGGGTTGGCAGGTGAGGTGGGTGTGGTAGTTGGTGGGGAGAGCGAGGCGGAAGAGCGGAGTTCGGATGCCGCAAGGCGGAAAGCTGTATCGAGATTGAGGGTGGGAAGAGAAAGGTCGGCGAGTGAGTCAAGGTGGTCTGCTAGGGCGTGTGGAGAGGAGAGCAGAACAGGCGGAAGGGCGTTGAGCAGCATTTCGTGGGGTGTGGAGTGGGTTGACAGAGAGCTGAAGTCGAGGGTTGGATTAGAGAAGAAGGAGAGTAGGGAGGTGGCGAAGTCTTCGGTTGGTTCCACGGGAAGTGGTGGGGTTGGTAACACCTCTGTCTCGATTGGACTCGGCACATCGATTATGAGGTCGATGATATCCGTGTCTTTCAAGCGAGTAAGATTGGGATCAGTGGGGTTGAGCTGAGCCATCACATTCGGATGCAGAAAGATGCCCTCGTCGCGACCCAGAGCTAGGTTTGATAGTGCGTAGATGCGGTATGCCTGCTCTCCAGGTCGATGTGGATCATCATCCAAGACTAGCGCGAGTCTTAGCCCGCTAACAGATTTGATCAAGATGCCCTTATCGATGCGTTGTAACGCGCCGAAGTCTGTGACAGTGTTGGGCAAATTGGGGAAGGTCAGATCGAAGGTCTGACGAAGTGACATCTTGGAGCATGTTCCTAGACTTGGGATGAGAGCAGTAGGAAGAGTCCAGGGGTAAAAAGTGTTGTTATTAGGTGAATGTGGTTTGACTTGGACAGTGCTAGACTCGTCAGTCATGTCGTCGCTGATGAATGATTGCATTTCTGTTGCGTGGGTCTCATGTAAACGTGCCAACGATGCGGCGTGAAAGATGTCCGGTCTGTTCGCCACTGCTGACACGCTGAAAGGGGCGGGAGAAGGTGGTACCGGGCATTGTGGGCTGCCATCGACTGGATCTGCATCTATGTCGAAATTCAGGGGCTTGTAGTTCTTGGGTATGATTAGTGGATGGCCTTCCGTCGTAAACACGAAAGCCGAGTCCAGATGGTTGAGAGGGTGGTCCTCATCGAATAGCAAGTACAAATATTTCGCTGTCTCGCCGAGGAAGAAGCTCTCCATACGATCGCTTTGCTCTCCTGTTCGGACATCCTGGAGACCCGCCCAGCCGCAGGGTGTCCAGCACCTGCGTTGGATGTCCTTGAGCGTCATCTCCCCAACATGAAGATACCAAAGATCCTTCGTCGCTCTGTACAAATACCAGTTGCTCTCGATAAATTCAGGTCGTCCTCCCCACCATCTAAGTCCAGAGTCTATTTTGCCAGTGAACGTATTCCAGCGTTCTGGCAAGGCCCCATATCTATTCCAAAGCGCCGTGAAAAGCAAATGTGCAGATGTCGCTTCCTCCACCTCTCCAGCCAACACCAGTAACCCAGGATAGTAGGCGCTCAGACTGTCGATCCAGGCCAGCCTTGGTCCTCCAGTCCACATGTCGTTCTGAGCATAATGAGGGTGCTGAAATTGCGGTCCTCTGTAGATGTGCCGCTTGACTGCCTGATGCGCTTTCTCCCATGCATCGAGAAACATGGAGCTAGTCACATCCTCTGCCTTCTCTTCGCTCTCCAGTCCAGAGAGCAGGATATGACTCTTGAGAGCGTACTCGAAGAAGCTATCGATGCCAGCCCCAATCCCGGTGTACGGACTGATCCATTGCCCCGTCTCAGCATCAATCCCGCTCCCAATCAAACCAGCGCTCGTCCGCCTCTCCCACACCGCCCAGAAGGCCTTCTTCGCCAGGGTTTCGAACCTCTCGTCGCCAGTGAGCCGACTCAGCACAGTGAACTCCAGAACCAGACTCCCAGCGCCCGCACTACACGTCTCCGTCACCTCCCTCTCCCCCTTCGGCGTCTCTGTCGTCCCACACTGCCCGTTCTCCGCATCGTTGTTCAGTGGGCTATTCTCGTAGAACGGAATACCTGTTCTCAGGTTTACCCTGGGATACGGTACACCCGTCGGCGTGTGAAAAGCGGGCAACAATCTCTGTCCCAGATCATACGCCAACCTCAACAGCTGCCCATCATACACGAACTTATCCCTCCCATTCGTGACCTCGACATCCCACTCGACCCCGTCCCTCCCCGTATCCGGCCACCACTCAAACCGCGGCTTATATCCTCTAATCGGCAGATCCCCCATCGCAAACAAATGCGCGCTCAACAGCCCACCCAACCCCCTGATCGTGGTCTCAAACAGTTGCACTTTGCTATCCAGATCGAATCCCCTCGCACGTCTACCCTGCCCTGCTCTTCCCTGCGTCCCGTCCCCATACTCCTCCACCAACAGCGCAACATAGCCCTGGAAGTCCTTCAGCGCATCGTAGCCATCGTGCTCGGAGCGCGCAGATGACGCGAGGATGGCGAGCGTGCTGAGACTGTCGACCAGACTGAGGGAGTAGTTACCCAGGACGTCGTTGACTTCGATGTGCGCAGGGTTGGCGCGGTCGCGGGTCAGCGGGGCGCAGGAGAGCGGGCGTAGTTCGTCTTCAGGGTAGGCGTAGCGGATGTACGACGATAGGCCGTGGTAGAAAATATCTCGGGCGGATTGGCGGAGGGAGAGGCGCGTGTCATCGCTCATGCATTGTGTTGGGGGAAAGAGGCCGAGGAGGGTAGTGGAGATGAGGAGGGAGCGGATGATGGTGAGAGGTGAGAGACATGGTGGTGGCATCGGCTGGTTGTAGTGTTAAGGATATGGTTTAGAGAGTGGCATGCCGTGGTCGGCTGGGATCAGGACGGAGTTGAAGGAGAATTGTTTGAGAAGTATGCGACGGTAGTGGTGATGACGGAGGTGGAGGAGCGTCGGAGGAGCTTGAAAGTTGGCCGCATCTCAGTTTCATGCAGGGTCCAGATCTGTATGTAGAAGCAGATCGCGTGCTATTGGCCATATTCTTATGATACACCAATGCTTAATTTATTGTGCAATTGTACTGATACAGGTGTTCGAAGCGTATCGACTGGATATACAGCGTGCTCAGGACCCCCTTTACCATGCACGAGGCCTCGGCCTAAGAGTGAAGATGCAAAGCCGCTCTAGCCTCCACCAAACATGATCCCCAGCTCATTCATCCTACTGTACCTCCTCGCTCCTCCCAACCTCATTTGCTCCCCTCCCCCGCTGGTCCGCCGCCTCCTACCAGGCCTCCGAACCATCCCTTCTTCATGTCCTTCATGCTGCTCTCGATCTGCCTCTTCTCGTCCTCCTCGATCTCCTTCAACCACTTCTCCCCATTTTTTCGGATCTCCTCTTCGATGCGCATGTACTCTCTCTGACCCCGTTCGCGAATTTGATCACTAAGCATCTTACCTTGCGCGAGACCTTCACTGACTGTCTGCCCCTGTCCGTCTGCGCTACCAAGGACTAAAGAGCCTGGAGCAGGCATTGGCTTCACTCCGAGTGCTGAAGAGAGGAAGCCGCCAACTGATGCTCGGGGTTTGCCGCCTTGCGATTGAGCATATTGCTTCTGGAACTCCTCACGTGCAATAGCTTCTCGTCGAGCAAACTCAGTGGGGATGTCCTTGTCCTTGAATGACTCTGGTTGTCGTTAGTACATAATGTCCTGGGTAAGCTGATACCTGACTTACCAATGACTTTCCGAACATCCTGGATGTTCATGGTTGCGATGTACTCCAAGAAAGGGATCAAGGCTACTAGATCCTTTGCCTCCCCATCCTTGGGATTGCCGGTCCACTTTGGTAGCACAATAGCGTTATTGGGTTGATTTCGGACGTGGTCAGGATTCGTATCTATGATCAGCGTCTTCTCTAGTGGTCGATTGAGGTATTCCAGATCTTTGATATACTTTCCATTCTCGTACTTTGTCGCTTCCCTGAACAGTGGCCACATGATTACGCGAAAAGGATCGAGCTTGCGAATGACCGGATCTCCCATAGCTGATGGTACGGTCGTGAAGACGACAAGCTCGTAGTACTGTGAGAGATAGCGGAGAAAGTAATCGACGCCAGGTCGCTTTGCTGTCCGCCACCCGTGCTCACGCGACCATTCGGAATGGATAAGTAGATCCTCCAAGCTCAAGACGAGCGTAAAGGGGAAGGCCTGCGCAGCTGGCATATCTGGAAGGAGCTTTCGTGATGTCGGCTCTGTGTAATACTCCACGCTCCCAGACATTCTGCTCCTAATGCGCGTCCAGATTGCGCCTGGACCCCAGCCTACTAGATCTGATGGGTCCACACCACTTGGCGCCTCTTCGTCATTCTCTAGTGGTCGGCCAAAGTATGCGCCGCCGGAAATTATTGCCAGGACGAGGGAGGCGTACATGTACCGCGCCAAACGGGCTCTTGCACGATCTGTCGATGTCTCGTAGTCGCTCTGTGAAAACTCCTCTTCTCCACCTTCTACCCTACGTCTTCGACCCCCGCTGCCTCCAACTGGTTCACCGCCTTCCGACGGCAATTCATACCTGGCTGACTCGGATTCACCGCTTTGCCCCTTATCGAATCCAAACTCTTTCGCGAACGTCGAAGGAATGCCTTGCCGTAAATCTGGAAGTGGTCCGGCAGGCTTCTCCTCGGCCTCGGGTTCGGTGTTCGCTTCCGACGTCTTCGGTCCCCTCAATTCCTCATTTGCAGATTCAGGATCTCGCGGAGTCGCCGGTGTTGGATCTGACGGATTCACTACTCCAGGCGTAGGTCCTGGCTGTGACGTGGGAGTCGTGTTAGCTGAAGGGGCTGCATCTTTGTTGAACTCTGCAGTCTCTACAGCACTCGACTCCTTGTTGCCCGGCTCTGATGCTTGTGGTGATGAAGTGCTAGCTGCACCAGCTGATCCGAACTTTATCGAGTCTTTCGGCTGCCACGTTTGATCTTTTGGTATGCTTGTGCCCGGTGACGTTTGTCTTGTCGGTCCGGTGGCAGGTTTTGCAGGAGGTGACTTCGGCTCGTTGGAATTACTTTGTCCATACGGAGGCTTGCTATACTTTGCGTATGCTCGCCATGTCAGCGCCGAAGTTGGAACTGTGTTTGTGCGGAGAGCTGAGGGCGACTGGCGGAGAGGAAGTCTTGATGCTGCGTGCAGAGCTTGCGCGAGCATCTTGCGTGAGAATTGAGTCGCCCTGTTTATGCCAGAGACATCCGTCGGTTAGCCTAAAGAAGGAAAAGAGTAGGATGACACCCGCTGAAAGGTCCTGTGTATGTGGAAAGCTCCGAAGTTTTGGTGTCCTGAAGCAAAGCTCCGGCTTCAAAAACTTTCTACATCATCGTCCATGACGCCAAGGCAATTCATCTGGTGCACGAGTCATGGTTAGCAGCGCTTCCTCTAAGCCAACTAGTCTCAACTTCAGCGCGACCGCAGCTGTCAGGAAAATGGGTATGTAATCCACTGATGCATGAATATAGCGGTCAGGGTAGGCATACATCTTTCATACCAACATCGGCCCTCTCACCTCGTCGAGCGTCCCTATCAGCTCGTGCTTTACAATGTCTCCCAAGTCTGAGCAACCCCTTTCTTCTTTCGTCTGGCTTACACCTCACATCTTGCTGTCTACCCCGTCTCCCTAACCGGTAGACTCGAGCCATGTCGCTCTTATAGTTCTCTGCACTTAGGGCCCAGCATCTCGTCGCGATGTAGCCAAGTACACCTCGCACTACGCCACCCAATACCCGAACACGCCTTTGCTGGTGCATAAATCGACTGTGACCGATGTGGTCTTGCTACAGATGCTTCTTAGGCTCGCGCCTTTCTCCAGCGAAGGACGTGATTCTCTCCACCCTGTCAACGAGTGTTACACAATCAGTGCTCTTGCATGTCTTCTTCAATGTCGGCGCACAAATGACATCTCAGCTGTTGGTGAGCATGCCGCAACCGGAACGAACAGAATTGCTGAAGAAGGTAGTGTTCGATAGTTGTCCTGGCAAAGGAACGCTGCAGAGGAGTGTCCACGCCATGCTGTTCAGTCTGTCAAGAACATGGTTCTTCGCGTTTTTGGGAAGGTGGTAGTGTATGCCATCTGAGCGGTGTTGTGGACCTTGCAAGCGGTGTTTGGCACAGAAAATGTGGTGTTGTGGCAAGAAGGAAAACGGTTGATCCTCTGGTGATCAGTAAAGACGTGCCAAGGGTGTATGTACGGCAGGAAAGACAAGTTGGTATCGTGGAAAGATGTCAAAGAGCACGCGGGGGAAGCGAGAAGTAAATGCTATACGTGTGTGCATGAAGCGATATTTGACGAGAGCCTTGACTGTACGTACATCATGAGAAATGAACAGGGATATTGGGAAGTAGTCACCGAACCTGTCGAGACGCGAGAGATGTTGAAGTAATTAATCTTAGAATTTCTGATCCTATCTTATATTCATTCCATTAAGTCATGCCAAAGCAAGACTCTGCTCCTGTGAATCAGCGCTTGCGTGGTATCTTATCTCTCCATGCTGTTACAAATCTCCTGAAGCCATGCGTTCTGTGGTGTTCTCCCGTGCGCTATCGTCTTTAGAAATTCCGCGCCGGGGCGTCGTTGTAGCCGTAGGGGTTGACACCGGTGCCCTCAGGCTGGGTGTAGTATCGGCCATGGCTGGAGTGACCGACTGGCTCAGCATCCTTTACCAGGCCAGTCTGAGGGGGCGCGGCCATGGTGGAGCCGGTGTAAGCAGTATCGTGAGATGGACGAGTGTCAACGCCGCCCATTTCAGCGTCGCGAGCTCCGTAAGCACCGGCACCTGCAGCACCCGCAGCAGCAGCTCCCCTCTTGCGCTGCCATGGCCAACGCCTTCCAGAGCCGGAGGTGTAATTGTTAGAGGGGCTGGGTCCGAAGCGCTTCTCCTTCTTGTGGTGCCTGACGAGGAAGACTTGGACGATGGCAAGGATGAGGAAAAGGAATGCGCCGACTATGGACACAGCGAAGGCAGCCTTGTTGAGCCTGCAGGCAGTGCCGAGCGAGGTGGAGTAAGTTACTTGATCATTGAAGCCAGAACCCGCATTGTCAGAACCAGTACCAATTGGTGTCACGACATTGTTGCCGGTGCATTGGCCGGTCGCATCCCTTGTCAGGACGGCGATGGCGATCATGGCGCCTGCAAAGGCGACATTGAGGATGATTGCAATGAAAGCGAAGAAGCTGATACCCCCGAGGCAGCAAGTGAGGATGATGCCGAAGATGGTGTAGACTACTGCTACGCCGGAGATGCCTTCTACTGCCAGCCAGTTGCGGTCGATGGCAATGTTGCGGTCCGAGAGGACAGCGAGGAAGTATGAGTAAACGCCGATGATAATGGATGAGCAGCCAAAGGCGAGAGCGTAGAGAAATGTTTGGAAGAGGCGCAAAAAGCCTCCACCGAGAAGACCCATGATGATGATGATGATTTGTTGTTATGTAGTTGTATGCTAGACTATGATGAGACAATGAGATACTGAGGTGAGCGATGTGCGAAGACGAGAGGGCGGAGAGGGAAGATACCACGTATGACCTACGGATGTGAAGAAGGATGTGGGATGTACCTTCGGCTTGTATAAGAATGCTCAGGATCGAAGCAAGGCTCTCATGCTCAAAAGCGATACCACGTCATGGCTGCGCCGCATCTCAAAATTCCCGCCGAAACGTCATGCCTTGAAAAACGATCTGAGTGGACAAACAGGGTCCAGTTCACCCACCTCTGCTGTGACAAGCCACACTTGGTCGTCTTGGTTTCGACACTGTCAAACCTTGTCAGGCCTTGCGCCTTTCACAGCCTTCCTCATTCTCGAAACCCCTCAGCGAAAAGACGTGGCCTCAATCTATTCTCGTTCATTTTCAGCTTGCGTGGGCATGGTGTTCGTCTTCAACATAGACCTCCAAGTTTTTGGCGGCACTTGAAACGGACATGGCATGCAGTGAATCGCTCGGAAGAGGCCGACGAGATGTGTGATCGACACCTTCGTCACAGGCACGAGCAAACTTGATTCACGCCCGACCACCATCATCATCCAAGTTCTAGACACGACCATTGCTTTTCAGCGCATTATCTCAAAGCGGACAAGCACACGACAAGCTCATCCACAACTCCGAAAAATATGAAAATATGCTTTGTGAAGCAGACGAATGGCATTTGTGAACCACGACCCTGTATTCCCAGGCAAAAAGGAATACACAAACTCCATCAGGGTAATAGCGTGCTGTCGTTTTATACACCCTTTCCTGACTCGACCAATATCTTCACTTGATTGTCCTTGTCTTTTATCAATGCTGTGAAGCCTTCTTCAACCACCTCATTCAGCTTGATCTTCTTTGTGATCATTCCTTCTGGTTTCATACGTCCAGAACTAATGGCGTCCAGAACAGCCTGGAAATCCCCTGCCTGGTAGGTCGCTACTCCGAGATAGCTTCTTTCCTTGAAGTTGAATTTGTTCGGCACGATCGTGCATGGTTTCTCCCAAATGGCAATATTGACGACAGCACCTCGAGCTCTTACGGCATCTACGGCTGTGTCGAGACCCGCTTGCACACCAGCGCAGTCATACACCACGTGTACACCCTGGTTGTCACACAACTCTTTGCATCGCTTCACCACGTCCTCCCTCGTCGGATCGATGATCACGTCGGCTCCGAACCGTCTGGCAAAGTCCTTTCGTTTGGCTGATAGCTCAGATACAATAATTTGCCCATCGCCTCGAGCTCGAAGTGCTTGAATCACCGAGAGACCGATCGGACCACCACCCAGAACGAGCGCGCTCATGCCTGGCTTCCATTGAGAGATGTTAACCGCATGCCAGCCTACCGCCAGAGGTTCGACCATGGCTGGGCCTGTTAGCCCTGGCACTCTCGCGCACGGGATACGTGCTCACCTGCGACCTCCAGGCTGACGTTATCTGGCACATGATATACAGACGCTTCTGGTACAACACAGTGCTCCGAGAGCCCGCCGCCCCATCCTGTCTATCTTAGCCACCATTTTCATACAACGTCGATGGAACCACTCACCGCTCAACCCGACGAAACCGTTACTGTAGCAGCAATTTATCAGGCCTTCCTTACAAGCTCCGCATGTTCCGTCGTAGATAATGGGTTGGACGCAAACACGATCGCCTATCTTGAATTTCGACACATCTTCTCCTACCTCTTCGACGATGCCGCTGAACTCGTGACCGAATGTCAAAGGAACTTGCTCGCCAGTGATGGGATGCGGGGTTGTGGGGCAGAGTGAAGGACCACCAATGTATTCGTGGAGATCTGTGCAGCAAGTCAGTGTAAGACTACCACTGACCGCATAGACATACCACTTCCGCAAATGCCACACCATGCTGGTGCGACCTATACGGCATCAGACCAACAACATCTCTCAACCCTTCGCTGCCCACCTTGACTTGGCCCTTCCCACACTCAGGAATCGGGATCTTTTCCACGCGCAAATCATGCTTGCCGTGGAACCTCAAAGCTGTCATGGTCGCCATTTTACTCGAGGTCGTGAGTGCGCCTGTCGTAATTGCTGAGATGCAAAGATGTTGCAAATTTACACGCAGGGCCTGGGTACTAATATCTCGGCGCAAAAAGCCACAGACGCATTCCCGCAGGAGACTTCACCTTCGCATGATCTACCGGGCACATGGCAGCATCTTTATTCACTTCTCCGCAAAAGATCGCCTGCTGTTACTCCAGGGCAAATGCCTTCTCCCATGGATACAGTTTGTCGGCATTTCCTGATCAGGGGATCCGAGCAGCTTTCCCCGCGGCGGCCAGAAGTGGGGGCATGGAGGGGCAGCCGTGCTTCACCTTCTGGGCAAAACGCGTCTCGCGGGGGTCGCCGCAAAGCATCCCGATTACAGGACAAGAAGAAGACAGCCACCACGTGATATCGGTTTCAGCGATGACGAGACAACTGTATCTGCAGCCTCGAAATTCAATTCAACAAATAGTTTCAAGACCGATGACATTCGACAGCATCACTTTATCGATTTGTTCGGACCGAGAAACGTCATAGTGAGAGGTCTCCATACTACCGGACTCGAGGCAGAATGCTCGCCCAGTGAGGCCGGCATAATTTTTGGCGACATCATGGCTTTGCATATTATGGATCTAGTGTTGAACGAGATCTTAGAGATCTAGAAGTGATCTCTGATATTGCTCCGAAAGGTAGATTTCTTTACAATGGGCACATATCTCGATATATTGATCAGAAATGGAGGGGTCCTTAAATCCAAACAGTGACCTCACAGCTCGAATCGGAAGTTAGTTTTGGCTTGCTACCCTAGGCTGAATATTTTTTGAACCCCCACCGACATCCCACTTGAGCCGCTCTTAAAGCAATTGACTCCCAATTTGTTGTTTCCTCTCTCATACACTGCTCATCTGCTTTGGATTATCCTCTTACCAAGTAACATCAATTCATAACCCCCATCATGCCTTACCCAGAGACCGCGACAGGATTCATGATCCATGATCAGAAGAAATTCACCGAGTTTAAGAAGGAAGAGGTCAGTTGTTTCTTCACCGCTAGAGCTCGAACCTACCTCTCAATGCAACCGTCTTCACAGGAACATCGCACTGACACCATACCAGTTCAAGCTCAAGCCTTTCGAGGACCGCGACATTGACATTGCCATCGACTGTTGCGGTGTCTGCGCTTCCGATTTGCACACGATCAATGGCGGCTGGGGTGACTGCCCTTTGCCAATCTGCGTCGGTCACGAAGTTGTAGGCCGCGCCGTCAAGGTTGGAAAGGAGGTCAAGACCATCAAGTAGGTTTACGAGCTTGGGATGTACCTACGCACTTGCTAACACATTTCAGGGTTGGAGACCGGTAAGCCTACCTATAGGACAGACTGTATTCTCCCGATAGAGACTAACATCCTTACCAGTGTCGGTGTTGGTGCTCAGATCAAAGCCGATTTGACATGTGACAACTGCAAGGCTGATCAGGAGAACTACTGCCCCAACTCCGTCGACACATACGGTGCTCCTTACCCAGATGGAACCATCTCCATGGGTGGCTACTCTAGCCACATCCGTGCGCACGAGTACTTCACTTTTAAGATCCCTGACAATATTGCTTCCGAGCTCGCAGCACCAATGGTGGGTCGGCCCCTAGAATCAGGGCAAGGAGTATAAATGACTAACACGAACCAGCTGTGCGCCGGCTTGACCGTGTACAGCCCATTAGTACGTCTGGGAGCGGGTCCAGGCAAGAAGGTCGGCATTGTCGGAATGTGAGTGCTTTCAGAAATCCGTCCCGTGGATCTGCAAACTAACCCAACTGCAGCGGCGGTCTCGGTCACTTTGCTCTCCTCTGGGCGAAGGCGCTCGGTGCTGAGGTCTACGCCCTGTCCCACTCTCCGTCCAAGAAGGATGATGCCCTCAAGATGGGCGTCAAGGAATTCATCGTGACCAATGAGAAGGGCTGGAACGAGCCATACAAGTTCAAGTTCGACTTTATCGTCAACACCGCCGACGCCATGCACAAGTTCGACATGTCCGCCTACTTCTCCACTCTCAAGGTCATGGGTCGCTTCCACACCGTCGGCTTCGGTGACCACCCCATTCCCACTCTCATGGCTCAGGACTTTGCCCCGAACGGCTGCTACCTTGGTGCCAGCCACATCGGCAACCGCCCTGAGATGCTGAGCATGTTCGAGCTTGCCAGCAAGCAAAACATCAAGAGCTGGGTCGAGACCATCCCAATCAGCGAAGCGGGCTGCAAAGAGGCCATGGAGAGGCTGACCAAAAATGACGTCCGATACCGCTTCACTCTGACCAACTTCGATGACGCTTTCGGCAAGAGGTCGTAGAGTACTTGTTGCTGTGGCGTTGCATCGTTGGAGTACGGAGGGTTTGGTAAGGCGTAGGTGGTCATGGGGTGGTCTGTTGTGCGTCGAGCGAGGATGAGGTTGAGATTCTACTAGCTTCATTCATAGAGCATTTCAAAATTATACATGATCGTAGGACATTACCACGCTACTTTCTTCGCCTTCGGATGATTCATCAGCACGGACGATCTGTGCTCTTCAAACAGTCGCTGTCTAGACCGGTGTTTGTTGGCGTTGCCATCTTTGGCTGCTCGGTACTTGCATATCGCACTTCGATCTGAGCAGGACTGATGCTGCACTCTCGTAATTGGCCGTTAATGCTGGACTTGTGAAGTGTGTCTCCATCGCCACACCATGAAGTACGACCCATCTCATACCTTTCCCCTCTCAACCACACCCCTCCCGTGCCCCCTCACGATGCCATCCAGAAGCCTTCTCACCTCCCTGCACCCATCCACAGCCACCGCGACCATTCCCTCCAGCCTCCCACTCTGCACCCTCGTCTCACACAATAATGCCACAACCCTCGCCTCGCCCGTGCCTTCCCCGCCACCCACCGTCGCCACCGTCACAAACGGCAACTCCAGCTCCTCCGCACTATTCAAGTCCAGTAACGGGTCCGCCTCGGTATCATTCGACGCATAACTCCCACTACTCCCCGCCGTGCACGCCACGACATAGTCCGGCATTGGCACGCCAGCGTCGACCAACGCCAGACTCGTCGCATTGATCAGCGCAGCAAGTAATCCATCATCGCTGCTCAACACATGCAGCGTGACCTGCACACTACTGTGCGGATAGAGATGCAAAAACGCCACCTCCCCGAATGTCTCCTCGATGAGATGCTGCAGCTCCGTAGTGCGCTTGTCCGTCCGCGCGCGTAACTTGCGATCTGTCTGCGCGAATGGCGCCACGCTGATGGCGACGCTGAGCGTGGCGCGCGGCGACTGGTCGCTGCGGCCGATGCGTTTCGCTTCGGCGGGACCGGAGACTGTGCAGAGGATCTTGGTGTTGCCCGTTTCGAGATAGGAGGAGCCGGACGAGGAGCGCTGCGTGGAGATCTGGCCATTCAGGCGCCGCAACTCGTTCCAGCGGCGGCCGTCGAGGCGGAGCTGGGAAAGTGGATAGAGAGAGGTGTCGAGTGGCATTGTTGAGGTCTAGTGGAGCGAGGGGAGAGGTGAATTACGTGCGCCGGGCACTGGACAGGCTATGAAAACTAGAGTGAGTCGCGGAGAGGTCGAGACCTGATTTTCAGCAATGAGAAGTGGATCGATTTAATGTGGCATGGACATTTTGGTATAGAGAGCATTGGCAGGAAATTTATGGATGATCATCCGGATTACCTTTTTCGACGTAGTGCGGCTCTTTCGCATGGACAGGATTGGCTGAGAGGAACATGCCCGCATGTCTCTGCCTGCAGCATGTCTCTCTTGCTTCACAGCTCTTGTTGGATTGACATGGCCGGGAATTTGTGACTACCAGAGAAGCTGAAATGCGGCAGCACATCCTACTTGGTACTGAAAAATAGTGGAGTTAGTCGCTAGGACCATGGCGACAGTGGATCACTCGGCTGTTACTCACAGCGACGTTCTTTCTCGAGCGTGTTAGGCAGTTTGGGAAGGCGCAACCTGGTCGCCACTTCGTGCTGGCGTACGCGCCTCTCATCTGCACAGTTCTGGTAGCTGTTCACGCCCGAAGTCTGCCTACTATCTTGTAACATGGCAGCAGATCTCACACCATCGAAGCCAGGTCATGTCGACTTGAGCCAATTTACACCATCTGCACCAGCAGACATGGAATCCCGATCGTCCTCGCCTGTCGAAGGACTACCAGACTCGCCAATACCACACTCACCATCTCAGACGCGATTACACTGGTCTTCGGATGAAGGCGATGATGCAGCTTTCACCAGATTCAAGAAACAGAAAACTACCACTCGCAAAGCCGAAGCAGCAGCTGGACGGAGAGCGAAGGCAGATATTAAGAAGTCCAAGTCTTCAATCGTTGGTAAGAAAGGGCAAGACATTGTCCCTGCGAAGAAGCGCCGCCATTACGGTAAATCAGAGAGCGAGGATTCTGCCGACGGCGCCATTGAGAAAGCCCAGCCTGAGTTCCTGAAACAGAGGAGACGCGATTTCGACAGAGGGCAAGCGAGGAATGGCCAAGAAGGTCTCAAACTTCCACCTCTGTTCTATGCCGGTTTCGATGACGACGACAAGACGGCAGAAGAGCGAGCTGTGAAGCCTATCCTGCCGGCTCTCATGCCACCTGCACCGTACGAGAACGTCCAGCTGAGGTACAGTGCCGGAATAGTCCCTGCACCGATCGCACAATGGCTCCGAGAATACCAAGTGCAAGGAGCAGAGTTCTTACACGAATTGTTTGTCCATCAGAAAGGTGGTATTCTGGGTGATGACATGGGTCTCGGAAAGACGATCCAGGTCATCGCGTTTCTCACAGCAGCCTTCGGTAAACACGGAGACGAGAGGGACGACAAGCGCATGCGCAAAGCTAGACGACTCGGCGACGATGTTTGGTACCCCAAGGTCCTAATCGTGTGTCCTGGTAGCTTGATTGCCAACTGGAGAAACGAGTTGAAGCGCTGGGGCTGGTGGCAGGTCGGGGTGTTTCACGGTCCTGATCGTTCGGCTGTCTTGGAGGCCGCTCGGCATGGACGATTGGAGATTGTCATCACCACCTACACCACTTACCGAAACTGTATGGAGCAGATCAACATGGTTGATTGGGATGCTTGCATTGCGGATGAATGTCATCAGCTCAAAGAACGAAAGGCAGAAACAACAAAGGCCATGGACAAGGTGAACGCACTTTGTCGCATTGGTTTGACGGGAACTGCCATCCAGAACAAATATGAAGAGCTGTGGACGATACTCAACTGGACCAATCCTGGTCGATTCGGCCCTCTTTCGGTCTGGAAGGCTAGCATTGCCGATCCTTTGAAGGTCGGTCAGTCACATGATGCCACAGTCGCTCAGCTTGCCACTGCTCGCAAGACAGCTAAGAAGCTTGTTCAGAACCTGCTTCCGCAATTCTTCCTTCGCCGCATGAAGACACTGATTGCCGATCAACTGCCGAAAAAGACGGACAAGGTAGTCTTCTGTCCTCTTACGGAAGCACAAGCATCTGCTTACGAGCTCATCGTGGAAAGTGAACTGGTCACCACCGTTCGCACAGCCTCTGATCCATGCGACTGTCTATCTGGAGCCAAGAGAGGCTGGTGCTGTTATCAGTTCAGTCCTGATGGCACTAAGTGGCAGCACATGGTCTTTCCCGCCCTCGCCACCCTCCAAAAGCTCTCCAATCACCTTGCCATGCTTATACCATCCGGCAGCGATGCGAAGGAGAAGCAGGAGAAGGATGTTGGGTGGCTGCAGATCGGTGTACCAGACGACTGGCGCAAGCTGTGGGAGACCCGTGACAGCATCATGAACTTTGCCAACCAAGACTTTTGCGGCAAATGGGTCGTCCTCAAGAAACTTCTCCGCTTCTGGCATCAAGATACCGCAGCAGCTAACAAAGTGCTTATCTTCAGCCACTCCGTCCGCCTCCTCAAAATGCTCCACCTGCTCTTCAAATCCACCACATCCTTCAATGTCTCCTACCTTGATGGTGCCATGGCCTACGACGAACGCCAACTCACTGTCGACGACTTCAATTCCTCACCCAACCAATTCGTCTTCCTCATCTCCACCAAAGCAGGCGGCGTCGGCCTCAACATCACTTCCGCCAATAAAGTCGTCGTCTTCGACCCCAACTGGAACCCAAGCTACGATCTCCAAGCGCAAGACCGTGCCTACCGCATCGGTCAAACACGAGATGTCGAAGTCTACCGTCTCGTCTCGGCCGGCACCGTCGAAGAGATCGTCTACGCCCGCCAAGTCTACAAGCAGCAGCAAGCCAATATTGCGTACTCTGCGAGCGAAGAACGGCGCTACTTCAAGGGTGTACAAGGCACCGCGGACCGCGGGGAGATCTTCGGGCTAAAGAACATGTTCACGTACAAAGAGGGCATTGTGCTAAAGGACATCGTGAACAAGACGAACGTGGCGGAGAGGAAAGCGGGCGTTGACGTTGTTGATCTCGGCACCACGCAAGAAGAGAACGACGACGAAGAGGACGACTGGTTTCGTGGAATAGGCGACAGGGAGGACGCGGCGATCAATCAGGTCGCTGCTATGGTCGTTGGCGATCGGAAGGCGAAGCTGCGCGCCGCAGGAGGGGACGGTAAAAAGACGGATGCTGTGGCGGCGATTCTGGCGGGTGCGGGAGTGGAGTATACGCATGAGAACAGCGAGGTAGTTGGAACAAGCAAGATCGAGGCCAAGCTGTCGAGGGCAGCGGAGGCGGCTGGGGGACTGGGGAATCAGCATGTCTTTGTGCGGAGCCAGGAGGCGGTGAGGCAGGGTGATGAGGACGAGGAGGAAGGCGAGTTGGGTAAGATTCGGTATCGCTTTCGGCCACCAGAGCAAGTTAGGAAGAGGCAGTTCGTGAGTATGGCTGGGGCAGCGGGGTATGAAGATGCGACGGAGTTTGCGCTGGTCGTGGAGGGGTGGACGCAGGAGAAGCGCAGGGATTTTCTCGATGGGTTTTACAAGCAGAGGAGGAAGGCACTTGGGAGTGGTGCATGAGTATGAGCATGTGAGGCGTTTCGCTGGGTGGGAACTTGCATTATGATACCCCTGTTTACACGAGCGTGACACACAAGGAACGAGATCGGGTATCAAGCTTTTCATTCACAGCGTCTAGTCCTTGTCCAGCCGCACGGCTGCGTTCCCTTCTATGAAGCCCAAATCTACCTTGTGACCCAACAGATCTCTGATATTGCTCAACTTGTACTTGATCATAGTCGGCCGCTCCAGAGACAATCCGAAACCATACACCCTCAGGTTCTCGGGCAGACCCATGGCTTCCAGCATCTCGGGCCGGAACATACCACTGTTGCCAATCTCCACCCATTTGCCCAATCCCTGATGGTAGCCGAAAACTTCCATACTCGGCTCCGTGTATGGGTTGTAGGCCGGCTTGAAGCGCAGATTCGTGATGCCCAGTTTCGCGAAGAAGCCTTCCAGGAAAGCCATCAGACCACCGAGCGTGAGATTGTAGTCGGCGATCACGCCCTCGATCTGGTGGAACTCTGCCAGATGGGTAGCATCGACTGTCTCGTTGCGGAAGACGCGGTCGATGCTGAAGTACCGGCATGGTCGTGGGTTACGTGCTAGACGGTACAGGCAGTAAGTCGAGACGGCAGTAGTGTGTGTGCGGAGAACAAGACGAGCGGCTTCGTCTTTGTTCCAGGGGTAGCGGTAGCCGATGGAGCCGTACTTGCCGTTCTCGTGCACTTCACGGACGTTCTGGAAGTATTCTGCGTAGTCGAGTTCTTTTGTTTGGGAAGTGGTGGGGTCGTTGCGGTTGGCGTCTGCTTCCATAGCGTCTAGGGCGGCGTCGGCCTCGGGATCAGCGCGGGGAGGGTCGGCGAGGGGTGGGTCGGACACGTAGAAGGTGTCCTGGACGTCACGCGCAGGATGTTGTTGGGGGACAAAGAGGGCGTCGAAGTTCCAGAAGCCGGAGTCAACGAACCTGCAAGAGTCAGTACGCTGAGAGGACGATCAGGAGGGGTCTGACTCACCTGCCCGTGGGCATCTCCACGAAGCCTTGATGGAAGAAGATCTTTCTGAATTCCTCTCGCACCTTGTTTAGAGGATGGAGCGCACCGGCTTGTTGTGGAGTTCCGAGAGCCTTAAAGTTGTATGGCTTCCAGTTCGCAGTCTGCCATGAGCCGTTCTCCAGCATCTCTGGTGTAAGGTCCGTGACTTCTACCGGTATCTCCTTGGCATACTTTGGCCCCTTCTTGACAACGTAGTGAATGACCTTGGCCGTCGTGACCAGCTTTCGCTTCTTGTAGTCGGCCGACACCTTTGAATCGGATATGCTTGCCGTCTCTTGGACGCCTTGGAGAATCTTTCGTGTGGTGTCTTCCGGGGAATCTGTGAGCGACACAAGAGAATCGCCGTCCTTCTTGATCCATTTGACCTTGAAAGCATTACCCTGTCCAACCTTCGCTGATTCTGCTCCTACAGCTGCTACCAGGTCCTTCAATGGCATCTTGCCCGCCTTCTTCACGGCATCCCAGACCTTGTACTCATGACTGCCTTCGTCGCAAATCTTCTGGCCTTCGGGTGTGAGGATAACTTGCTCTTTATCTTGCGTCTCGTAAGATAGCATAGATCTCGAAGCTAGCCTGTCGAGAGCTGCTTTGATCTCGCCTTGAGACACATCTGGAAAATCGGTATTCGTCTGAAGTGGCTCTTTTTGGTCCAATTGGTCCAGTACTTGCTGGGTCAAGTCACGGCCATCCTTCTCCAGTGGCACGGGCACCGGGCCTCGTGTCCCTGGCATGATTGAGAAGCGGTCGCTAAAGATGTGCTTGGTGATGCTGTGCTAAACCCGACATGAAGTGCCAGTCATTTTTTGGGACGGAGTCATTTCACGCGAGTCATGCCTTTCGAGATGCTCGAATCCAAGGAGTCATGCAACTACAGCTCTGTCACAACTGGCATTGGACCTGTGCAAGAATTTCAATCTGTCACGATTGATATCGTCATGGAGACGAAGTAACTTCTTGTCGAATGATGAGCTGAATGAAAACATGCGGCGGCGTGAAGTACGAGACGAGACGAAGGTATGCCTAGTTTTGCGTTGAATCTACGTGGAGGCATTTCCAAATCCCGACGGACAGAACAGTCTGCTCGCCGCTTACTACAGCAGACTCGTGCTGTTCTCAGATATATAGCTCGATGTGGTGGGAATGGTCACGAACTGTATCAAGTTTGACTGGAACACCCGAGTCGTACTTGCAGCTGCTTGACAGCATCACATGAAGAGACCACACGTTGGGCGCTTGTTATGATTGCACTGCGGCGTGGTCTGTTGTGATATTTTATGTGGTTGATGGCGGACGCCTCTGTATCCCGAGGAGGCTCATCGTGGCGCCATCTTCGCATCTTCCGCTCTCAAAGTAGACATGAACCATACCGTTGTTCGGTCTGTCAGGATCGAGGCAACCGAAGGCGTGGGATCCGAACATGTGATGACCCTCTGGATGGTTGTCCCGATGCTTCCAACGAATGGTTGCCCATGACTTTGACTTTGCCTTAAGCGTTGTGGTCGGAAGTAGGAAAAGACGTTGATGTAGAATAGATAGAAGCCGTACGGCAATTTTAAAACAGGGTCAGCAGACTGGTCCATGCAGAGATTAGCTCCTTGAAGATGTGGTGAGGGTGGGATGCGAACCGCTGGTGTCGTCCTCGGCCCCGCGGACCGATCTCTTCGCCTGGGAAACCACGGCGAATAAACAAATCGTCTTTCTCGTTTCTCGACATGTGATACCAACTGTCAAAGACGACAGTAGGGATTTGGGCAAGCCAATCGATCAGTACAAGGGTCTCGTGTACTCCCAGTTCGCAAACTTACTCTGATTCTTACTTTGTACCTCGCCAAATTATCCCGACTCTGTGGAAGTGTCCGGACTCGCATCAACAATCGACCATCCTTTGACAGCTTACATTCCACGACGACAGACGGAGATGGCGTAACAGCCCAATATATATCATGCATTACTAGGCGTCCATAGCATCATCTAGCATATCATCGGAGTTCAGAGGCATTCACTTCTTGGAACACCCAATCATCTTGCTTCTGGTCCATCAATATGGATTCCACACCCATCCACCTCGACACTTCCACACCAGGATCAGAATTCGGCTCAAATCAGCAGGCACGCAAATTGCAATTAAGAAAAGCAGGTTTCAAGGCTAAAGACTTACCATCCTCTCATATGTCTCCTAAGACTTCTGGATCATGGTCACGGGCAAATATCTCCGCTACTCTGGCATCCAAAGCATCAGAAGGGGATCTCAGATCTCCTAATATAGACGTACAGCCGACTCACAGTATCCTAAAGGAGATAAGCAACTCCAGCAGACGTCGGAAGAAGCAGGTCAGGCCTCGCATCGATGACTCTATCTTCATCTACCAGGATGAAAATGTCACAGCATCGCCTAAGCGAGACCCAACCGAGCTTCAATGCGTTCCGGAGGATTCGCCGAGATGGTATGTGAACCAAACCTAGGATGATTATAGTCGAGACTGACAGAGCAAGCGCAACTCCAGGTTCGATGAGACCACGTAGCGCCAGTAAGGCAACACCAGCATCCCGTTTGCGCCGGCAATCAGTCAGTATTGATACCGTCAAGTACATCGAGCATCTCGAGTCCGAGCTAGCGGCAATTCAAACACAGCTGGCAGCTATGACATCGCCGACTGTGCTGCAAGCTCGATCCTTGAAGATGCGTGCGCTCAACGCAGAGACTCGAGCATTACAGGACGAGGTCATCGACTGGGAGCACAAGTTCCATGAACGGGTACAAGAGGAGATCCAGGAGAGGACCAAGATTGAGGCCGGACTCAAGGCCCGTATCAGGCTGTTGGAAGGCGATACCGAAGATTACTCCCAGAAAGTCAAAGAGTTGCAGAACCAACTGGAAAAGAGTGCGACCATCATGGCTGCTGCCGAGTCTGCCAATGTCGAGCTTGAAAGACGCATAGATGCTATCTCTGGTCTGGTCGCATCACCACGGAAGGCGAAGGATGATCGAGCACAGGGTGTTGCACGAAGGCGGCACTCGAGGCAGAAATCACTGCTCCCAAGATTTCCTACTACTGGCAGTCTGAACCTGCCCACAAGAGGCGTCGATGGTGGCCCCGCAACGCCCAATCTGTCTCGACCAATGCCTGCAAGATCATCAAGCGTGGACCAAGGCAATAGTAGGAAGATGCTTAGGGTGGATGTGAACAAGGAGGCTCTAGATGCGCTGACCGGTGGTGATCTGGCCCAACAGTCAACACCATCGGAAGCCCCATCGAGTTCGTGCAGCTCAAAGCGTTTCAGCTGGACAACACCAGACTGCTACACATCACACGAGGCCGTAGCAGCCAGTACTGGCCGACCTTCTCGTAGAATGCGACGTTTCCATGCTGGATCAGTGATGCCGAAGCCATTACTGCTTCCCTCGACCGCGTCATATGCTTACGCAGTCCCAGCATCTGCACCAGTTCAGGAACGAGAACAGACGCCGCCCCACTGGCCCTTTCCCGAACTGCCAGATGTTGCTGAGATCCCGAACACTCGCAACTTTGATTTCCTACTTAGCCCGATGCCAGGGAACGGCAGGCGTAGAGCGCTCAGCTGCATTGAGGATGTTGCTGCGGCCATGAGGAGGACGTCAAACCCTTTCATCTCCTCCATGCCGTTTCCTGCAGCCATGGCAAAGTCATCTTCTCAATCGGGATCATCTGGTGTCCCCATCTCAGACCACACGCCTGCAGATTTCTCATCAATCGATGCTCCGATCGTTGGTCGCAATCTTTTTGAAGAGCTGCAAAGAGCAGCGGACGAGACAGATCCATCGGATCCACCTGAGAGTATCGGTTTGAGCAGGACTACTTCTGCCTCCACCACGAACACACCTCGAGCCAGTCAGACTGGATCCATCCGCTTCGACACGTCTCATATTGGCCTTCGAAAGCGAGCCTGGACATCACATCATCGGACGGTCAGCGATCAGACCGGCATTCAAGCCGCCATCCTCCGCCGATTCGACGAGGAAGACTCTGAAGATGAAGATGACGAGGACACAGGCTTCTTCGCCATGGTCGCCGATATCTTCCGCCAGACGTACGACACTGCTCGTCAAGCGCTCATGTACGCCCAGAACGTGACGCTGCGCTCTACATCAGTCCAGCGACTGCAATGGTGGCTTGTCCAGGTCCTGCTCGGACCAATGATGACTCGTCGCATGATGGCTAAGAGTATGCGCGAAGGTCGTAGGCAGAGACGGATGCAGCATGTGCAAGCATTAAGCAGGAGTCCAATGCACAGGTCGAGGATAGCGGAGGTGCCGGGACCCAGCATCTGGTTCGACGGCATGGAGGGGAACAGAAGGCCGTCAGGTGAGAGGAGAGGGGTCCTTCAGGTCAGCTGGATCAACAGACATAATCCATGGCTATGGATTCGATTCTCGTTGGCCTTGATTTTTGCCATTGGAGCTGCCCTGAGAGACGGCCCAGGAACGGTACTGGGTGTGCATGAAGAAGAAGAAGAAAGAATCGATTAGATGCATCGGAAGGTTAGGCATTGCTTGGAGTCGTACGATTGTACAGTACTAGATACCCAGTAATTTTGAGGTTTTGGTAATTCAAGGTTTCAACTTCCATGACTTCCGAGAACTCGTGGCATGTGACCCTGGTGCAAGTGGTTGGATGACCGGTGAATAGGGGCTCCGGTCAGGGTCGGAGCGGATGAGATCGAACCTCCGACATTGATGGTCTCATCAATCTCTGCATGTCTCCTACGGTGTTGGATGTCATGATTGATGAAGCGGTGGATGGAGAATATAGTAGTCTCCAAATAATCCGGAGATGGCAACGTGATCAGCAAAAGACCGAGACTCTTTCCCCGACGTGTTCTTTGCCTGAGCGTCTCCAAAAAAAACTGCCCCGCAGCCCATCACCTGTCCCAAGCTTTCTTGGCTCAAAGTGACGTCGAAAAACCTCGAGGGCCGCGTTCCTCTTTTGCGCTGAAAACAAGAGCTGAAGAGCCAGAGCCAACCACTGGATTCCCTTTCTTGCGGACAACTCCCGACCACATCCCTGTCAACACTTGCATGTAGCTTTTGCACATCCTCCTGGTGCCTTACATGGACTGAATTGCGATAACAAGCATTGTTTGCTCACCGCTTACGCTCACCTGCCCTTTGGATGACTCCCGCACTTTGACCGCACTTCAGGCTGCCATTGATCTTGAATCTGCCTCGACGGCTGATTCTCGCACAACAACGCCAACATGGTTCTCGGTCACAGTCACAGGCGGCATTCGTATGCCAGCAGTCGGTCTTCCATGGACGACACCGTCGAGGACGAGACGGTCGTGGATGACGATCAGGGCAACGGTAAGCCGTCGGATCGGGCTTTAGACAGGGAAGCGCTCATAGTACGACAGTTCTCTCGCACATAATCAGTCAGCTTCGGCCAGGCGCCGATCTCAGTAGGGTGACGCTGCCAACTTTCATTCTTGAGCCGCGCAGTATGCTGGAGAGGATCACAAAGTGAGGTTTCCGGAATGGATCCACGTTAACGAAGGCTGACGAGCACAGCTTTATGGCGCATCCAGAGACTCTCTTACCAATGCCCCAGATCGAGGATCCTGTGCAGCGATTCGTAGCCGTCACAAAGTTCTATCTGAGCGGATGGCACATTAAGCCACCGTAAGCCTTGTTCAGGAGAAGGGAAAATTGAGAGCGGGGCTGACAGACAAACAGGGGAGTGAAGAAGCCACTCAACCCGATCTTGGGCGAGACCTTCACGGGATACTGGGACTATCCAGATGGTACGCGGGGATACTACATCTCGGAACAGACATCACATCACCCGCCCAAGTCCAGCTACTTTTTCATGGCACCAGACCACAATATTCGCATAGATGGGACACTCAAGCCTCGCAGCAAATTCCTTGGAAACTCGGTTGGTAGCTTCATGGAGGGGATTGCTGTCATGAGATTCACAAACCGCAACGAGCGATAGTAAGTAGGGCTCTGAGTCCGAGTGATTACGGCTGACCTTCAACAGTTTCATTACTCAACCGAACATGTACGCCCGGGGTATCCTTTTTGGCAAGATGAAGTACGAACTTGGCGACCACGCCTCCGTCAAATGTCCCGAAACTGGTCTTGAAGTTGATATTGAATTCAAAGTAAAAGGCTGGGTAGGCGGCACCTACAATGCGATTGGAGGATATATCAAGGACTCGCGGGGGAAAGCTCTGTTCGAGCTGAGCGGCTTCTGGAACGGAGACATGCACATCAAAGACCTTACAGTGATTATGCCCCGTTCCACAGTAAATTGGTGTGCATGGACGAGGCTGACTTTTGGTGAACAGACAGGGAAGAAAGAATTACTCTTCGACGCCACGCACGCGAGACCGAGTATACCGAAGTCACGACCACAAGAAGAGCAAGCCGAGAGGGAAAGCCAGAGACTGTGGGCGAAGGTAACAGCCGCGATCAAGAAAGCAGACCACCGAGCAGCGACAGATGAAAAGACAGTCATTGAGGACCGGCAGCGAGAAGAGGCGGCACAGCGGGGCGAAGGTGTAGAATGGACCCCCAGACTCTTCCGCAAAGCCCTTGGCGCAGCAGGCAAAGGCGGACCAGGTGACGAGCCAGGCGAAGAGAACCTCGACTGGGTGATCGACGCAACAGTGTAAGTTCCTCTGAACCCTGCCTTCCCTCGCAAGACTGACCATACAGGGATGGCAATACCCCTGCCGCACTCACTGAACAAATCCTCGCCATCGCCCCTATCCTTCCAGGCCAGAAGAACGACACCCTACACCAACCCCCTCAGCCCCCTTCGCTGGAGAAGAAAGGCCAAGACACACCCCTCGCGTCACAGACACCGGAGAAACCAAAGGGCGAAACGAATCACAAGCAGAACGACAGCCACCACAAGAACTCGCTCGATGGTGCGACGGATCTGATTGACTTTGGCTCCGCGGCGCCTCACAAGACGGGCTTGCCAGTGCGGGAGAAAGAGGAGGTGAAAGGCAAGCCGGGCATGACCTTTAGTATGGAGCCGTTGCAGCCGAAGGTCCTTAGGGCGGATTCGGTTGACGGGGGAAGCGAGGAGTTCGTTGATGCTGAGATGTAGGAGGCTTGGCGAGGGCGAATCAGGGGGGCTTGACGAGGAAGGGAGAGGGAACCGACGAGATAGAAGAAGGAGGGAAGGGGAAGGAGGGCAGCTTGGAAGAGTGTGGGTTGATGCCATGGCAGACGACTGGGAGAGGACAAGGGAAGGCCGATAGTGGCAACGGCAAGATTATGAGGGGAGGGAGAAATGAAGGACAGCGTACAGCATAGCATTGGTCCACAGACCCGGATGGTAATGAAAAGATTTCTATACCACCGTCAGGACTGTGTAACATGTGACCAGGAACATGCTAACGGCATGAAGCATTACCTCGCCCATCAAGTCGCCCTCTCACTAACCCTCGAGGCGCTGGCAGGACGTCGTAGCTCAATACCGGCGCAGCAGCAATCAGTTGTCTACCGAACAATATTGGCTTTCCGAAGCAACCATCTCGTGACATGGATGGGTGTGAAGGTGAGGAAATCTTGGTCAAGATCACTGACTGTGTCATCACAGGCGACGCGATGCACGGCAACAAAGACGACCTTGGCTATTCGCGCACCGACAAGCGTCGATTCAACGTCGCCATGAGCCGCGCCAAGGTCGGCCGCGTCGTGGTGGGATACGAATCTATGCAGAAATCCGGCGATGGCGGTGCTTTCTGGGGCGACTGCATGGCCCAGGAGGCGGCAAGACACCATGTCATACGCACAGGACATCCAGAGTCTGCGTGGATCAATCCGGACCACAAGGCAGCATACGTGAAGATCTGCGACAACTACAATGACTATCCTGAGTACTCCGTGGACGCGCCATTGTGGAGCGTTGTTACTCAAGGATGGGAGGATCGGGAGGAATCTGTTGCTGAGCCCCGAAGCCAGAGGCCATCTCACGCATCCTTGACAGGTTTGTAGAGGTGCCCGGTGCTTCTGAGACGGCCGTACTTCGGTAACCTCAATGGTTTCGAAGCATGATCCCCAGAGCAGCGATTGAGCAATGTACCGAGAGTCTGCTTGAATGTGCAAAGCCGGACCGTATATGGCTGTCGCAAGTGGAGAGGCGTGAGCGTGATCTACTATCCACATGAAAATTGGTGATGGCGGTACGAGATAGTAGCTGGAGTACTGTAGTGGAGAAATTTGCGTCCCCGTACTGGGAGGTTAGATTAGTTTTGGACCTGGTAGACGAGATATGCATGACTTGAGTTTCATAGCTCAGAGATCAATAGAGCTTTCAGGATCCGTCTTTCGTGAACAGCATCTCTGTAGTGTATCGACCACGTTTTATGGTAGTACAGTATAGAGTTCCTCGAAGTGGTCTGCCATTCAATGTCAACAGATGGTCGTACATCGTGCAAATCGACTGACCCTATACGATAAATCGTCGATATCTCAGTTGACATAATGCGAAGACATCCCATTACAACCAAAGTGTCTCTGCCGATGCTGAGTCCGTAATGTCCGAAAATGTGATTTGTGAAAATGGAGCGTAAGAATTGAAGTGATACCGACAGTCTGGTAGTATCCCGTACTGACTACATCCCCTACACATCCGACCGACCTCACATATGTCGAAGTACAACCATACTGAAAGGGATGTCTTGCGGTAAGTTCTGTTTCCTTGTAATCGCTGTTGCTTTTGCAATCTTTTGCTTGTCATTCTCCATGCATTTCGGATTTCTGAATATGTAAAATACCTCACATTCTGCTTCATCACGACCCTTCCGTCAGCTATGAGGTCTATCCCGACTCCCTCTGGAGAGGAGGACGTAAGGACGGGCTCAGCGACTGTCGGCGTGCGATCGATTCGGACCTCGAATGGCCTCATCGACCGTACTTGGAAACCTTGAGCCCACCACCTTTGTGGTCTACTCACTTCAGGGACGCTCTATATGTGCTGCCTAAGGACTGGGAATGAGCACTATGATGTTGCAATGGGCCAGGCGCTCGTCGCTGCCCCAGAAGCTGGAGCATCTGGACTAGATCTGGTTAGTCTCACTTTCAACCCCTGAGTGTAGAGACCGGCACCGCCACGACATAGGCATCGGTCCCACACTGTGATAAGTGTGTCCTCATTTCCATAGGTAAAATCGAAGGAGGTCCGTGCGCACGGATTTGCTTACTCGGCGGATCTGCTCACTATCGTACGGTCTTCTCCCCCCCCCGCCTCCAAAACCACCTTTTGAATAGGAGATGGTCGATCTTCGCCATGTTTTCGATATAGAAGATGCATTCTGCAGTCTAAAGCCTTGAAGATATCTCGAGAGACTGTCGTCGGATGGGGACACCGTGTTTGCGCCATGCCGCTGCAGTACAGGGATCCACGGCTTCATGTGATGCATGAATATATATTGTGACTATTCTGCCGTACAAATCATAATCGGCTCTATGGTGTAGTTGGTTATCACTTCTGTCTAACATCCAGTTCTCTGAAATGTTGAGCACAGGCGGGTAAGTCTCGAAGCCCTAGATCGAGCTCCTGGTCAATCATACTGACCTGAATTACAGTCCCAAGTTCGAGCCTTGGTGGAGTCAATATTTTTGCCCTTCAACCACGATCAATTTGGAGTCAATTGGACCTTGTTTGCAGGAACAGGGCTTAGTAGAGCCATTCCGTAGTGCGGTCCGGATTGGCAGTGACATGTGACCTCAGACGTGGCCTCCGTGTTTCGCTTGAGCCGGGGCTTCTAGCGACGACGGCGGCAGTCAATTTGTGTTATACAATGGTCAATTTGACCAGGTACTGCCGTTTTGGCGCCCTCACACGAAGCCGGAAATATGGAAGCTTTTACCTAAACGTTCCATACCGTCCATTCTTTTCCTCCATTTCTCAGTGGGATCATTCTTCAGAGTCGCCGCACGTTCAGGTCATCAATTATCACGGTGCTGACGATGGGTGGCCAATATGGCACATGAGGGAAATGGCACATAAGGGAAGTGGCCCCCCTGAGTGTAATTGAACACGGTAACATGTTCATAAGTGAATCTTAGCCCGTCTCATGACCTTCGTAGGATGTCCACTTCAGTCTCTGACGTACTACGCGAAACGTACGAGCCGACTTCTTCCATCGATCTATCTATCGCTGAAGACGGAATGATCGCAGATTGCCCAACTACACTCCGAACACTCCAGTGACAGCTAACAAGATTCATGTCACTAATTCGAGAGCGCAAGGGAAGCCAGGGGATTTACAGCCCTTATCCAGGCAGTGTTCCCCGTCACTGTAGCCTCAGACATCTGTTGAGGTTCAGTCCTGGCCTAACCCTTTCCGTTCAACTGCATGGGACGCTGGCTGATCTTAGCACATGCCGGAAGGGTGACTTGCTCCCGAGACACATATGGAATTGGTCTTAAGACGATATAAAATGTTGCAGATTACATTTAGCATCTACAGAATCTAGGCATGACTGACCAGCGGGAGCAGCCACACCCAACAATCGGACCACGGTTTCGTTCTTCACCGCGGTGAGTTCTACTGATCCGGTCCCACGTCTTCCTTGAACGACTTTACAGAAGAGGGCTCCATGGTCAGTCATCCTATACACATCCAGAGAGGCAGCTCTCAACAGCTCCAACGATCACGATCCTAGGAAACAAAGCCCACCACCGCTATGTATACTGAGCTCTGTTGCTTGGTGAGCTATCTGTGGTAGATTATCTGGACTGAAACAGAAAACCTCCCTGTCCTTGACCCAAACCTCCTGGAAAGCTCCCGTGTGGAGCTCATACCTGCACTCGGATTCCCCTCACTGCACCATTCAGCATCCGACATCTCGCTCGACTCCATACTCATCACTACATAGCAGTATTTCCTTTCATCTGCCTGGGTTGCGCTGCAAATAATCCTCAGCCGCCGCCGCCAAGTCTGTGGCACTGCGCTCGAGATAGCCTCTGATCACATCCTCATTCTTCTCTCCGGTGAGCGACACAAGCTCTGACACCATCGTATCGAAGGATACCACCAATCTCTTGGGCTCCCTCGTATTCTTGTCCTCTGCGCTGGCCATTACATCGGTAAGAACAGTCTCCCCCACTTTACTCTGGGTGTCTCTGTCGGTGTCCCTGCCCGTGTCAACCCTAGAGTACTTGGTGCGGACTTTGTTGAAGTGGTTGTTCTGACCAGTCGCCCATAGATTCTGCAAGTGAGTGGCAGGAACGATGTGGTTCTGATGCTTTTCCTGTTCCATGAACATTGACCAGCAGTTCTTGCCATGTGGACCCTTTCCCATATCTTCGTGACCGACAACAATACGACCAGCTTGACCGCGGCTCATAGCAACGTTGAATCGACGACGCTCTGTAGCGAGAAACCCAAGCGTATCACCAGCACCTTTGAGCGAGCCGCCGAGGACAACACAATCAATGACCTGGACGAGTGCTTCCTTGCCCTGGGACCCGTCAACAGTACAGATGAGCACGTCAGCGAGTCTGGGATCATTGCTGAAAAGACTTTTGAGGAGGGTGACCTGATCTGTGTAGAAGGCGGTGACCATAATGTCTTTGCCTCTGATCCCGCCATCGACCAGTCGACGAGTGGTGATTGTGGTGATCGCAGCCGTCTGGAAGTTGAGACGCGAAGTGCTGTTTGGTCGACGCTCTGACTTCCAGTGAAATTCACTTGATTCCTCGGGACTGAGCACAATCGAGCAGATGGGTCCTTTGATGTTGTTGAGTGCGTGAATCGGAGGAAGGATGCCGCGACGAACAATGTTGGTGAAAGTGGTAACCTCTGGGCGTGTCATTGTGGAGGCAGCGTCGATCAGCGTATTGTCGTAAATCAGGTTGTTGTAACAGTGACTAATCTGCGGATGACTGCGGTACTGAGTGCGGAGCTGAATGTATGGCGTTCCAGCCTTGATGAGTCGCTCGAATTGAGATACCGAAGCAGTGTTGGCGAATGGGTTACGACTGGCCGTGTTTGTCGGTGGAAGCTGCTTATGGTCGCCAACAAGGAGTACGCGCTGAAGTTTACCGCCAGCATTGGCATGGCTAATGAGATGTGCCGCACGAGCCTCTGACATCTGAGAAGATTCGTCGATGATGAGGACCTGTGGAGAGGCGCGGCGCATGACTGGATTACCCGCCGCAGATGCGGTAGCATAGAGACCACGAGCATGCTTTATGTAAGCGGTTTGCACTTCGTGTAGAGCTTTGCGCTCGGCACGACGATAACTCTCCTCCAAGTTGATGCGTTCTTTGACGGTTCGTCCTTTGTCCTCACGAGTCGTTGTGGCGACTTTGTGTGCTTGATTCAGCGCGGCAAGCTGTTCAGGCTCATTTTCGTACAACGAGGGTTGTGGAAAGCCACTCGCAGCTGCTTGCGCACGTTGTGTGATGAGCAGACTGAGGGACAGATGCTTTTCTTCACCTCCTGCGATATTGAGGAAACGCGCCACAGCCTGCTGTTGGTCTGTTTCGAAGTCTGTGGCTCCTGGAAGGGACAAGATACCAGTAGCGCCTCCGTTGCGGCTGTCCTCAACATAGTTCTCAGCGAACGACGGACGGACACGGAAGATACCCGGAATCTGCTTCTGATGGCTCCTGGATATGATCTTGGAAGTCAGGACATTGACAGCAGCATTGCTATCAGCAGCGACCAGAAACCTGTGGTTGAAATACTGCTGCTCTATCTGGATTATGGTGTCGATCAAGGAGGATTTGCCAGTACCGGGTGGACCTGCGAGAAGTGTCACCCGGTTCGTGAGATAGTGGCGTATCACTTCGATCTGCTCTTTGTTGAGTTTCTTCGGAGTGACAAACCTGCGCATAACTTCCTCTAACCAATTTTGAGGCTTGTTAGGTACGGTGTACCGGACACCGAAGCCGAAATTGTCGCGTGCAAGCAGGAAGTTGCACCAGACGCTATCGCGGGTATTTGGGCTCAACAGAAGTTGCATAACACTTATGCGGAGAGGAGCGGCTGGACTACCTGAGTGGCCGAATTGGAAAGTCGCAGTGATACGCTTGGCCTTGGTGTTCATGTCAGAGGTTGGCGGGCGAGCAGCGAATACGGCAACATTGGCTCCGGAAGATAATAGCGGTTGTGGCACTTCAATTACCCGCCCGTGCCAGACCTCCTTCCCCAGAGCTTGCTCCATGACAAGCTCGATGGTGACTCTCTCCTGAACATCAGGAAGTATAACGTCCGCCTCGGCATCAGCCTGCTGTTCCGGCGTGGCGTCGGTCATCGTCGGACCGCGGAGGCGGAGCAGGATGACATGCATCGCAGTCCCATGCTGATCGGGAAGAACATCGCATAGATGCTGTCCATCAATGTGCATGAAACGGGTGTTCCTAGATTGCGCATCCTCGTAGGCGTGGGAGCCAAGTACATACGCGACGTACTCACGATTATCGCTGAAGGAAGTAATACCACGCAGCAGCGCGAGTTTGATACCAGACGAAGTTAGGGCACCGGCCGACGCTGGAGATGCTGGTGATCCAGAGGGAATGCGTCCTTGGCCAACCGCCAACGATAGAGGCCCTGAAGCTATCCTTGGGAGCGGGGAAGGCGAAGCACGACCTGGCGTTGGTGTTGTAGGCGTGGCGGAGATACCACCAGAAGATCCACCAGAAGCGCCTCGGATGTGACTGGGTACTGGACGACCGGCTGAGGTCGACGATGGAGTACCAGAAGATCCTCCAGAAGCGCCGCGGGTATGACTGGGCACCGAACGGCTGGCCGAGGTCGATGATGGTGTACGAGGACGTCCCGCAAAAGGTGTGGCGGCCATTGGTGAGCTACCAGACACTGTTGGCCCAGAGGCTGGAGATGCAGAACCCGGTACACCAGAAGTTTTCTTCAGCGCTGTGTTGATCCATTCGTCATCGAGCTCGATGTGGAATGGTTTGCTGTACTCAACCATCTTGTGGATGTCCTCCTTCTGAGAGCGGAGCCATGGCCAGAATGACGCAGGAATCTCGGAGGGCAGACTGACAAACCTGGGCCACGCTATCTCCAGTAACCTGGCTTGGCGAGACATGACCACAAAGATTCGCTCTTTACCTTTCGCCAAGTCTTCAACCATGTGTATGAACTTCTTGGCGATGTTCTGAGATGGATCTTTGGGCAGGCTGGAGGTGTCTCTGCTAAATGCGAACTTCTGGCAGCCATTAGCCCTCCAGGTAACGACACACTGGTTCTCAGGCTTGGAGTCGAGCTTGGCAATGATGTCCGATGGGCCCGGGTAGTCGGAAAGCAGCATACAACGGACATCTTGGAGCTGGTTGGAGAAGGTGCGAGTAATCTTTGGGGCATCATGCTCGGCGACAGGGCCTTTGTACGGAATGGACTCGCCAGGTTCGCACTTGACATTGTCAATATCTGGATGAGCGGAAAACTGGACCGAGATGCGATGTTCGTTGTAGCGCTTTTGTTGCTGCTGAAATTGCGGGTGTTTTTCTTGCGGAGGGGCGACCAGTCTAAGCTCTAGCTCGAACTTATGTTGAAGTGTAGAGTTGTTCATGGTGAATGTGATAGATGGGCCATTATTCGAGCTGTGAATCATGTTCTTGCCGACTTGGATGGAGCATTTGTTGCGCTCGAAACTGGCGGTATTCTTCTGAAGATCGAAGAGGCACCTTGTGGACTTCTCGAGAGCTTTAGGTGGTGGTGGGAAGTTCTTCTGCAGCGACCACTCAGTGGGTGGACGGTCTCTGTCGGTCATTTCGAGTGCCAAAATCCGCTGTTGTGAGCGGCGGAGATAGATTGAGGACTAATGAGATGTTGGTGGATGAATTAAGTGGTGGTGAGTAACCAGAGTGTGGACCATCAAGAGGTGGTCGCAGATGATACCAGTCGGATGGAAGATGGAAGAAAATCCAGAGGGGGAGGTAGATCTTATAGGACTTGCAAAGAACGATGAGCAGCTGTGAACGGAGCATGTGTGAATGCACATGTGATGACATGCAGAATGTCAGTAGATTGTATCTGTCAAGGCAGCCATCAGGCGTGATTTGCATGCAGCAGTGGGCGCATGTGCTAGGACAAACGAGCTTGAACGGCATGTGAGTAGGAGAAGACGACGCAAGCATACCCAAGCCCATGGGACACAGAACGACAAACATACACAAACCCCAACCCCCATCCATCTACGACATGGTACTCGGCACCAGCTCTCTGTTCAAAGTACATGCACACGCGTTGTAGTTTGTCGTTTGTCGTATGTCGTCGGTCTACGTAGTTATGGATAGATGAACAGCTGCAGTGTACCACCAAAGCAAATGAGGCATGCTGAGCGGGGGCCAACATGATGGAGATCACGGACGAGACACATGTCGTTTTGTGGTTGTCTTAGTTATCGTGATATGGAAAGCTGTTGGAACATTTGTCTGGCAGTATGGAATGGAGAACGTCCATGCCAAGCTCGTCACACCCTCGGCTGTGTTCATCGAAGCACACGTGCTAACAAGTTAGCACTTTCGCAAGCTTCGACGGGCAGAGCCAGCGTTCCGACAGACAACACTTCATCAACGACGTGTGCAGATATGGCTTCCTTTTGCCAATGCTCGCTATCGAGAGCAGTACGGCCTTCCACTGTCCACATGACACCATCGAATTCTCGCAGGCACGTTTGTTAGACTGGGGACCGCATGGTCTTGTTACAACGTGTATTTCGATGGTCGCGAGCGAGCACCATCCTGTTGCGATGATTTGTACAAGACGTTTCATATAATTGTGAAGTTAATGGCAGGGAACGCTGGTACAGGGATATTGATGCTGCCAGCTTGCCGGTTTGGAATTTGTCCACGCCCAATGACCGATGCTGTTGGTGTCCCCTGAAAACGATGCATTTTCCACAGATCTGACAGGGTTACAGACTCGTTGAAGAACATAAGTGGCTGGGCGACGATACATCGAGAGACACATTTCTTCTACAAGGTGTGTCCCATCCCAAAATGGACGGTCTACCCGGATATTTTCTAGCCTAAGTACAACGGAGTCACGTACCTAAGCCACGGGCTGCTGCCAGGGGCAATTCAGAACAGGTATGGTAGGAGTGACGACATCAATGGCAATGCCTGCCAGAATTCCGTCCTTGATGAACTACGTAAATCACAAGACTACTTGTCTTGGTGACAAGGGTTGAAGGCCATCAATCTAAGAAGCTGAAGCACATCTGTCATACACTAAGCAATTTCTAAGCAATGTCATGTAAGTTCTGAAGCACTAGAGCTAGCCGTTGAGCCTGAGATTTGTATCCTTTGAATGCGGAGGGCAGTTCCTGTGAGAGGCGTGACTTCCTGTCTTCGCTCCAAGCACTCAGGGGCAATTGCCACTGCGCACCTTCCCAATCTCAATCTTTGTGCGAATTGCAGCCTGGTGCCTGGAGCGCTTTATTATCTCGTCTTTCGCTCACAATTCTTCCCTTCTCTTTTCCTCGCGATCGAGTTTCTGACTTGCTTGCGTTTTGCTCGCTGGTTTTTTTTTTCGTGCTTTGGAGAAGATGCCTTCTCCTCCTGATTTCCGCCGCGCGGCGCTCGCCTCCTCCTCGGACTCCTCTCCCGCCAGCTCCCTCAGGGACAGTGCGATCAACCCTCCCTCCTCCCTCTCCGCCGGCTCCCATAGGGACCGTGCGATTAACCCTCCTCTCTCCCCCTCCGCCGGCTCCCATAGGGACCGTGCGATCGACCCTCCTCCCTCCCTCTCAGCCGGCTCTTCAGGGACCGTGCATCTACCACGAAGCGTCCTTTGCTCGACGACTCCGATGAAGAGCTTCCGCCTCTCCCAAGAAGAAGGAAGCTAGCTAAGAAGATGTCGCCGGACATTCCGGACGACCGTCCCGGCATGAAGCAGCTTAAGATCGTCTACAACTCCACTAAGGATGACGATCGCTACAAAAATCATTGGGTCAAGTACCCCCTCGAGTGGCATTACCAGCGCCTCTGGGGCTCCGCCCGCGCTCCGACGAAGTCCATCATCTCGAACAATCGAGGCTGGCAGGACGCGACCGCACTCAAGAACATCGGTGGTGATGTCAACCACAGCGGCCCTGGGTGGTACCTCGATCCAATGACTGATAGTGCCGATCCTGAATGGATCAAAGAGTACGTCGGCCAAGCCGATAATGTCAAGGTGCGAGTCACTCAGCACAAGAAGGATGTCAAGAATCCCAAAAAGACAGTCCTGAAGTACGAGGTGGCGCGCGCGAAGGCCACCCGGTCGTCCAACTATGTCGCTCTCGGCCTTTACGATGAGAGCCAACGACTGGACAAGACTGAGTCTGAGCAGCTCTTTCTGAATATCGGCGAGCAATAGTATGCTCTCCTTTTTCAGGCGCTCCCTCTGCTTACCCTACAGAGGTACCTCCCGACAGCAGACATCCGCGGCGACATCGGCCTGAACGTCAAGCAGCCTATCTACCAGTCAAATGGCAATACTGGCAACCACGAAACGCACCTGCTCTTCTCGTCAACTGATCCTGAGGTCCGCAGGATCGCCCGTGAGAAGATCCAGCCTTTCCTGGACGCGGGCAGCGCCGCGCAGAAGGCGACCGGCTACAGGGAGAACACTCTGGCTGGTCGTGGCAAAGGTGGCAAGGCACGCGAGCGACTCTTCAAGCCTGGTGACGAGCACGTAGCCATCAAGTGCCGTCGCTGCGACCATGAGATGGTCGACACGGCTCCCGAGTACTCCCGCATGACGGGTATCTACATCGCTCGGCCTCGCAATTGCACGGGTTGCAAGGAGAAAGGCCTCATGATCCCGACTGACGATCGTGAATACCACAAGAATGCAAGTCCGACCGCGTTGCCTGGGAGGGACAAATCCTGGATGAAGGCCAACGGCAAGACCGAGGAGGACTTTGCTGGTTGGGATGCGGACTTCGTTGGTGGAGGTGGGCTCGGATTGGAGGATGATAATTAGCTCATTTAATCAAAATCTTTTTGCCATCTGCCTCGATTTGTCAGTCTCGATGTGCTTTACCTGAACCGACAGACATTTTCACGTTGTTAGGGTCAGAGTCACTGCATTGTCTTCTATCTTATACTCTCACAAATCCCGAGGCTCAGCTCTGGCGGTGCCCATTCCAAAGAACTGGAGCAGCCCTTGGCGAATGAAGCACATATCAGAACAGCGACTTGACTTGGATGCACATATCGAAAGACATCCTCACACGACCCGAAGTGCTGCAAGATGGCTTTACGCAGTCCCATTATTACTAGCCTCTACGGCATCTACTCATGACCGAAAGATATCCTAACATGACCCGAAGTGCTGCAAGATGGCTCTACGCAATCCCATTAATACCGGCCTCTACGGCATCTACTCATGACTAACTAGGCGAATCATCCATCTCTGTGTCTCTTGACCACCTTTGTCGTCTCATTCTGGGCAGCGATGAGAATTCGCTCTGGCTCAGTAAAAAATCTTGCCGACATCTCTCGATGATAGTCGGCTCCGTGTTGAGCCAGCCTGTTGCGCACCCAGGAAGGTAAGTTTTCAGGAGCTCGACCCGGGCGCGATCCCAGGGGCCAAACCCCGTCAGCCGCCACCGTTCGAGATCCCATAGCCACCTTTAGTTTCGCCAGAGAGCAGTATCGTCACGTCCAGAGACTCGTCTCGCCGGTCGGATCGGCGAAGTCACTGAAAATCTCGAGATATGACCTCCTTTCAATGGCGGAGCCTTTCCACTTCTTGCCGCAGCTCGGGCGATTTTACGACCACGAAACTGAAAAACTACTGTCTGATAAGTGAGATGTCGTCCTGGTAGTCAGAGATTATCCAGGTGTGCAGGAATCTGCCTGAGACGATGCAGCAAGCTGCTCTGTATTCATGTACCGCAGTTCACATTTTTCTGACACCGAGGCTCACTAAAATCGACCCCTTTACATATCTGAGGTCTCTATGCTCCACAAATGAAGATTGAATTTGTACATGAAGATCATATGTGCTTGGTACGCTGACCAGGAGCTGCATGAGCATCCACGAGGCAGCATCAGTCTGGAAGGTCAATTCTCGTACGTTGTCTCCATCACCAGGTAAGTTCACAGTATTTGACGGAGACGATATGATCGCTTTGGCATCCAGAAGGCTGTTGTATGACTGCCTGAGTACTAATGCAAAGGAGCAAGCTGTGGAATAGCGGCCTGACAGGTAGCACTGCATGGTATCGGTATATGCGACAGATTGTATCCAATGTTGACTACCACACTAGATGCGTTTCTCATAATATGTGCAGTGTCGATTGGTCCATCTCTACGGATCTGAATCTTCTGTCCGCTGTCCTCTCATGCTATCGATACTGCAGCGCCAAACATCAAGTCCTTCAATAGCCATGTTTCGTGCTACACTACCAGTCTCTCCGCTCACTACTACCATAACCCTGCAATGGGCCCGATATCCCGTCGTGTGACATGCCCTTGAACACTGGAATGATCCCTACGAAGTCCCGGATCTGATTTCATAAACAGGCCGGACTGTCGAGCATTATCAGAAAGCTGTTCCGCAGCGCGGTGACAACCTGCAGAGCGCATGTTGACTCCGGCGTGCGGCTGAGTTGCTGATACGGATCCTGAAATCATTCGATAGGGGCACTAGACGACGTAGTAGACTAGGCGGCATAGCAGCTCCACCTAGGCGAGTTCTTACATGAAGGAGGGAAGGAGCGAAAGGTTGGTCGTGGCAAAGCTCGAAGTCGTTAAAATGTGGTCAATGCTTTCAACCATCTCCACGCGTTCCTGGAGCGGACCCTGATATTTCAAGGACGGACATTTATGTGCGTTCGTAACATTCAACAAACTGTCACATCACTCGTGCTGTGCAGCTGTGAGGCTGAGTACCTCGGCAGCGCGCCCAATGGTTAAGCGAAGCACCAATTCTGCAGCACGGCCGGCAAAGCGCCAAAAGGTAGGCTCAGATGCAAGCACTCAAAAAGTGAATGGCGTGGACGCGTTGAGCGAGCAGTCTTTCGCGCAAACAGCCATTCCTCCGAACAGAGACCATGACCGGAGCTATCACAGGCCTCTTCTCCTACAAAAGGATGGGTCGCCCGCGAAGCTGTTACATTGGTTCGACTCCACTTCCACGGCCAGGAACATGCCCTGGCGCAAACCATTTCCGACCTCTGCGAGCCTCCCCAAAGATCCGCAAGGGCGACGCGACCTGCTCTCTAAAAGAGCGTACGAAGTGTGGGTCTCCGAGATCATGCTTCAGCAAACGCGCGTCAGCACCGTAATACCTTACTTCAACAAATGGATCGACAAATGGCCTACCATCCAAGCACTCGCAGCAGCAGACCAAGACGATGTGTTAGCAGCATGGAAAGGACTAGGCTACTACAGCCGCGCGACACGACTCTGGCAAGGCGCAAAGATGATCATGGACGAGCTGGGAGGACAAGTCCCCGACACCGTCGAAGGGCTGCTCAAAGTCTCCGGCATAGGACCCTACACCGCCGGCGCAGTAGCGAGCATCGCATTCGGCCGCGCCGTGCCTCTTGTCGACGGCAACGTGGCGCGGGTGCTTAGCCGACAAACGGGTCTGTTCGCGGACATGAAGAAGAAGGAAGTAGACGCCATTATCTGGGTCACGGCGCGAGACCTTGTCAGCAGCATCACTACCACCTCTTTCACACCAAGTCTTGACCATGACGACGATATGAGTGACGTCCCAGGCCGCTGGAATCAAGCTCTCATGGAACTAGGCAGCACGATCTGCACCCCGCGTCCGAAATGCAATGAGTGTCCCATCCAAAACACCTGTCGCGTATACGCAGAAGCCCAGCTGCTCTCTTCCACCCCCGCTCTTCCAGCGCCAGATATCGAAGACGTCTGCCCAACCTGCGAGCCCCTCCCCTCGGACCTCGTCTCGGCGGCCGCATCAGGCTTATCCCCTGACGACGCATCCCCAGACAAGGAAAACAAGGCCTCTGGACCCCAGAAGGGCGCGAAAGGGACGAAAGGGAAACAGCTGTCCCTCTCGGCCTTTGCCTTCAGCATGCCGAAGAAAGCCTCCCCGGCAGAAGTGAAAGCCAAGGAACAAGCCGCCGAAAGGGTGACGGCGTACTGCTCTCTTTTCCCGAAACGTGTAGTCAAGAAAGCGGTGCCGGAGGAGGAGCAGGCTGTTTGCATTGTGCGCTTCCTCCCGATCTCAGAGAGGCGAGAAGGAGTGAAGGGAGAAGAGAGGTACCTCCTCCAGCAGAGGCCGGATAAGGGGCTGCTGGCGAGCATGTGGGAGTTTCCTTCTTTCACTATCCCCGCGGCAGAAGGAGAGCTGGGAGAAGAGGAGGTGCTGGAGGGCGTGGCGGGGTTGTGTAAGGTTGGGGAGGAGAGCGTGCGGTGCAGGGGCAAGATTGGTGAGGTGGTGCATGTTTTTAGCCACTTGAAGCTGCGAATGCATATCTATGCTATTGAGGTGGTAGGGGAGGAGACGCCGGGGACGAAGGCACGGCAGAAGTGGCTTGAGGAGGAAGGGGTGGAAGATGCGACTGTTGGGACGGGGATGAGGAGGTGTTGGGAGGTGTACAAAGGGAAGATGGGGTGAGTGGTCAGCGGAGAGAATGTACGATAATGTCAAGATGAGAAGATGAATGGTTGGTTTAAGGGCGGTCGTTGCATTATGTAGTCTATTGTACAGTATCTGGTCCTGGTGACCATTCATTACATACCCCTGAATAGCGGGTCTATCCTTTTTCTCGCCTCCTTTCTAACTTCCTCCCTCCCTGCCACTGGCGAAAGGTGAAAGGCTTATGCGTACTGCCATGCACCCTCGGCGCTACCGGCGTCCTCCACGCGGAATCGGAAACCAAGACACTCAGTCTGGTTGCTGACTTGAGCCGCATACACTGCGTAGGAATCCTCCTCGGGGCAAGCTAACCAATCGTTGCCATGGAACTGCAGCGCACCGTCGACGACGCTGAAGCCAGTGGTGGTGCTGCCTACACCCGTGTTGGCGGAGTGAGCCTGCGTGTACTTTGCCCTTCCATCAGCGGCGACGTATACCTGCTGACCGCCGGGCACGCTCGTGTCGAGGCCAAGAGTGTTGTTGCCGCCGACGAAGACGGTGGATGGGTTCTCCGGGCAAGGCAGGCCGTCGATGGTCGGGCAGTAGGTGGCGGTTGCTCTGTTGAGCCAGAGGGCGAGGCCGGAGGCGTTCACTGCGGCGTATTGGATGGGAGAGGCGGAGCGGATGGCAAGACCAAGGAACTTGGAGGGGGCGGCGGTGGATTCGGAGGCCTGGGGAGTGGGAGCCGCGAGGACCGTGGTGAGGAGGGTGAGGAAGGCGGCAGTGAACATTTTGATTGAGGTGGTGTGGTTTATTTGAAGATGTGGTGTAATTGTGGGATAAGTGTTTTGGTGATTGGATGTGTTGATGATTGATTGATTAATGGATGATGGAGAGAACATGAGCAGCAGACCTACACTCTTATATATCTTTTGCTAAACAATGTTTTCACCTCCGTCTCAACATGATGTTACCTCGCGCTCGACGTTGAAGCTCAGGCGATGGTATACGAGGTGATCGACGCCGATCGGGTCACCAATGCAGAGGAGATCTGCAGGTTGTGCATGGACAGGCGGCAGACAGACCGCGAAAATGTCAAGCAGGGCAGACAAGCATATTAGGGCTCGTGACGCCTTCGAGAGCGGCAGGTACACATGACATTCCGCACGCAAGCGAGCTGTTTTCAGATTACTGTGCACCCGTGCAAGTGGCGATGTGACACTGAAGGTCAAACCATAAGGACCACAAAGTGGGGTGCAGTCTTTGTGAATCGTCCGTCTGCCGGTGCGCGCCTCGGGAACACATCCTCCGGCGGGTGAGACATTTCCCTGGGCTGTACAGGGCAGACTCAGATGTTTAGGTTCAGTTGTCGGGAGAGAATGAGAGTTCAAAATGACGTCCATTTGTAGCTCCGCTGCAATGCTCGGTGGTATTCATCCTTGCAATGATGGCATAGGGTGGCTTGTGCCATGTCGATGAGAGTCGATGAGAAGTATGGGAAGATAGAATACGAACGAACAACACAGTACGGATATCTGATATTATCAATTACGTCTCTCATCTGTCTACATACACTTCGCAGCTCATCCGCCACGGAAACGAACGGTGAGACGTATTTTGGACCAAACAACGCCTGCTGCCATGATGCTTCCTCCAAAAGTTCAAATCTCGATGCTTTATGTGGGCGATGATCGGTATCGATTGGTCGATTCGACCTGCTTCTCTGACAAAAGGGGGTAATCCAACATGTTTGCTTCCCAAACGCCGTGCCTAAGAGCAGCCGCTTATAATGAAGCGGATCCAGGCTCTGCACATTGTAAAACAAATGCAATATGTATATCATGTCTTAATCATCTCTTCAGTCCATCGGACCGAGCTCATGCTTGATAGGGTGATGTAATGTGCTGCGGAGGCACATACGACCCGTCGTCTCGTCCTCGCTCTTATGGCCACCTTCATTGTTCTCGGCTTGACCGAGCCATCTTCTCCACAGGGCACCGCTGAAGCCACTGTTGTAGTAGAAGGAGCTGCCAAGCTGGTTGTGCTCACCCCATCCGAAAGGGGACTCCCACTCTTCCTTGGGCTTGTTGAAGACCTGATCCATGTAGTTCAGATCCCAGTCTCTGTCGAAGTAGACAGGATGCGGTGCGTACACAGCTTTGAGGCCATGGTGCAGGGCGACGGTGGGCGGCCACATCTCTGGGAACATGGAATGCCTCATCTTCCATGTCTCCTCATGCATGATGTTGAGGAGCTTCTTGGATAGACGGGCAACAGTGATGATGGCACACCGTCGAGGCGGCTTCTCTTTGGTGATATCATAACCAGTGATGTCGTTTCGGAAGACCCAATTGGTTTTGGCAGGATCGAAAATGGGGTTGAACGAGATGTAGTCGGCGTCTTCTCCGACACCCCACTCATACTTATCTTCGTCGTAGGTCTTCTTCGGCGTGTTCTCGGCAGGTGGGTCGATCATGCCGCTGTTCTCGAACTGCACAGGACCCCAGATGGGCTTCCTGCCACTCTCCTTGGTCTCCTTCTCGACCAATTCGGTGAAGTTCGCCCATGTGCCGTGAACCTCGGGGATGTAGTAGCGCTCGTTGCGCTCCCAGAGACCCTTGCGTGGTTGAGCCTTTGCCCAGTCTCCGAGTCTCGTGTTGAACTCGTAGTAGTGGCCTGTGTATCTCAGGTCCATCTCCCAGTTCCAGTAAAAGTCATAGTCGGGGTGTTGCTGGGCAAACCACTGCAGGGCAAAATGTGCAGATCTGTAGACACCATGAATGCTCGAGCCGGCAATGTTCTCGAATGACTCGCCAAAGGGGTCTGGGTAGTAGTTGGCCATTTGCGCTTCAGACCACAGGGTCGTCATATTCCAGAATTCTTGTGGCATATTGTCGCGAACGAACTGAGCGTAAACTTCATTATCTGCCCAGATGGGAATGCTTGTGTTTTTGACGTGAAGCAAGAAGTGAACATCATACTCGCCGCCGGATTTGAGGGAGAGCTCGTTGATCATGGCGCGGAGAGAGTACATCTGGTGCTCGTTGAAGTAGAAATCTTCCCAGATGCGCAGAACGTAGGCGTGACGCTTGACGGTTTGCAGCCTTTTGTTAGAAGAGCCCTCGAATCGAACTCTGTTCTTCTCAAAACAATTGTCTTGAAGGGTACCCCAATCGATGTTGGTGTAATTGATGATGCCAGTCTGGAAGTAGACCTTGTCGGCGCCAACCTTTTCAGATTTGTTGCCGGGTCCCAAACCACCTTGCTCCGGAGTGTAGCCATAGCCATAGGGACCGAATCTCCCAAATCTCTCGAAACAAACGTTGCCCTCGAGACCCAAGTTTTCATATGAGCCGAAGAATGGCAGTGACATGTTTTGAGGCAGACCAGGGTAGACGTAGACATCAGGCGCCGGCACCTTCTCGTCCTCGTCCAGGTAGCATTTCTCCACCTTGAAGTGGTTGGCCAGGTATTCTTTCGACTCGTACTTCGGGTACGGGTTGAAGGGTACAGGATTGAGCGGTGGCATTTTGGGGAGCTTCTTCGACTCGGTCGGCGATATTAATTCGAGAGGGGCAGACTTGTTGTAGCCATTTTCCGGGACGTATTCAGAAGCAGGAACCAGCGTCCGTATGCCATTGTAGTAACCGTTCAATCTAAACATGTCAGTCGCTGAAGATAGCTTGCAAACAGGCTCCCACATACCTGGGATACCATTGCCAAAAGAAGGGCTCTGGCTGATTGTCAGCCTCCTTCTGCTGCTCGGTCGCTCGGTGTTCATAACCTCCTATTAGCAGAAAGAGCAAGACGAGTGCTGAGATGACGATCCACAGCAGGCGGGAAGGGGAGAAGCGCGCAGGGAGGAATCGCTCTGTCCCTCGCGGTGAAGGCCACCGGTAGTTTGTTAGTGGTTGGAGGTTGAAGGGCGAGCCATTTGGCGGACTGTCGCCGGGTAGTCGTTGGTAGAAGGAGGAGCCATTCTGTATGAGCTTGAGAGGATTGAGGTTCTTCAATCTTTCGGTCATTGTCGATTTGCCGTCGCCAGCATTCCGGTATCCGCCCAAGAGGTATTGCTCGTCTCTTCCTGTATCACTTCCGTCGCTCGCGCTTCGACTGCTGCGCGACACGGGGCTCTTTTCACCCTCCAGCTTGGCGGTGGTTGGGGTGCAGCAGACGAGAGGGCGCGGTGGTCGAGAAGCTGGCGCGAAGCTCGTCGAAATGAATTAATATTTGGAGTATACGTGAAGCGGCAAATAAACGAGTGGGATCGCAAACGTGGTTGCGGATGGATTGTGGACCGTGACAGTTGTCGCGGCTATTAAAGGGGGTGGACCTGCGTTTTGGTAGCAGATTGACGGCAACGGGGATCGAGATGATGTCGTTGTGCAGTTCGTCCGAAGCCGGCAGTCGTAAGAATTAATTCAAGAAGAAGAATGAACAGCAAGACAATGTTGCGGCAACTGTTTGGACCAGTCCGTGGTATGGCCGTGCTGCGGCGTGGGACGAGGAAAGAAAGGGAAGGATTGAAGGTTTTTGTCCAGACTGTTGGAGAGCAGCTGAACAGAGTTGGGAATTGGATCAATGAGTTTCGACTGAACAGACTCTGAGACAGACACTAGAGGACCAAGGCCGCACGGGGCAAAGATACTGTACGCCCAAGGGAACACAAGTGATCGGAGCGAGTTGCGTGATTATTGGCTGGGGCCGAAATACCCACTGCTTCTCTCCTACTGCGCTGCCGAGGGTGGATTCCTTGAAGATTAACTCATCCCCTTCTTCGTTTGATCGTTTGATCTGATCCGAGACACGCCTCTGCAGTGCTTCATTCCACATGGCATCAACTGACTTTGTAACGTCCATCAGATATCGCAACATGCTCCATCAAACCGTCTTTCACTTCATTTCAATTCACTGGCGATGCGAACTCAATGAGAAGAAAGGGTGCATTGGTTCGGCAAGGGTGGCCCTACTAGCGTCAATACATAGCCGCTGCTCGGTCTTGCATCTACTTGTACCTTTATCGTTCGCGCCGATGAAGTGTTGGGCCCGAAATAGTGTCTGTCATGAGATGCTCTGTGCGTTTCCCTTCAAGGCCTCCTCTGATGCTCATCAAATCCTGGTACTGCATCGTCCACATGGAATATCTATGAACAGTGGATCTTCAGATGATGCCGTTGAGCCTTTCTTGGTCCGTCTTGTCCCAGAGACATGGCATCTCTTGGTAATGATCTGGTTGTACATGAACCCTAAAACCACAGCCAGCCAGCCAATTTCGTACGGAACACATACAGCACCTGGTCGAGTCATTCAACCATCAGCAGCAAATGAACAAGAGATGAACAGATCCGCAGAAAGAGGCCGGCAGATCCCTGCGAAAATTGGTGAGGCTCATTATCTGCATGCAAAGATGATCGCCTTGTGAAAAGAATATCCGGCCTAATCAACGACGCGCGTCTTGTCTTTGCTAGGGGAATTTGTAAGTGCAATTGCTAGTTCTTGACATTGCAAAGGTTTCTATCATGGCGTCTATATCCAATAGCGCGATAGTCCGTCCGTCTAATAATTATTGAGCCGCACCTCCGGATCTTGTTCGACAATCGCTGCCGCTAGTCCATGCTGTCGTTCGTGTAGCATCCCGTGTGTGCATGTCCCCCCTCTTGGCTTTCCCGCCCCTCTCCGCATATCTCGTATACATGCAATATAGCTGTCCCTAGTGACGACATCCGCAGCCATAGCTTAAGCTCGAGCTCTTTTTTTTTTTCACCACGTTTCCCACCCACTGGACACTGACGCTGAGCAAAGAGAACACTCTCCGGTTGTGACTCGGCAGAGATCTGAACAAGGAGTGCCGTGCCGTTCACTGAATCGATTCCAAATGGTCAGGTTGAGCAACAAGCTTTTGACAAGGATATCGATCCCAACCACAATATCATCTCGATCGCAAGATGGTTCAAGACATGCCCTCGACGCATAATGCCGAGGTCTTCAACCCGGCCCTACTCATTGTCGACTTCCAGAATGACTTTTGTCCTCCGGTAAGAAAGATATTCAGCGACGGGGATGGAAGATGAAGTCCTGACTTTGACCGTCAGGATGGCTCACTCGCTGTACAAGGAGGTAGGGACATAGCACCCCTAGTCATTTCACTGCTCGATCTGCCGTTCGTGGTCAAGGTTGCGACGAAAGACTTTCATCCTCAGAATCACATTTCCTTTGCATCTAATCACGGACCTCCTAACAACAAGCCTTTCGAGACAACCATAAGTATCAGGAATCCAGAAAATCCAGACGAAACCGGAACCACCAGGCTATGGCCAGATCATTGCGTGCAAGGCACTCCTGGAAGCGACCTCGTCGACGAGCTTGACCTAAGCAAATGCGACCACATTATTGAGAAGGGTCAAGATGCTCGAGTAGAGATGTATTCGGCTTTTGCGGCACCCTTTGCGAATCCACCCGTTGCCGTCAGTGACCTTTCCAGGTTATTGAAGAGCAAGGACGTCACCCATGTCTTTACCGTTGGTCTGGCATATGACTACTGCGTCAAGTGTACAGCAATCGACTCGGCCAAAGAAGGATTCAATACATACGTTGTCAAAGATGCATCACGACCTGTACATACGGAAGCAGAGGCAATCTCGGAAGCGGAAGCGGATATGCGTCGTCACCATGTCCTCATCACAACTTCTGATGGACCTGAAGTGAATCGAGTAAGAACGCTGTCAGCGTGACAGCAGCACCAGATATTCTATTGAGTCTTCTTCTGTCTATCATACACGCTGCCGGCTTCCGGGGCAGATCCAATCAACGACATGGGTATTAGAGCCAGACCAAGCAGGACCGTCACGAGATCCAAGATATGCACCGCCCACCAGATATGCTGAACGCCAACCATGCAAGATTGATACTCGAAACGCCATCGGCGCTGTTCCATATCGAAAAAGCCGCTCACTAATCCCGCATTACCCCCATACTCACCCATCATGCTTCTCACTGTTACCTCACGGATGCTCTCGTCTCGACTGACGCCAGCGTCGTGGACAAGTTCATGCGGCAAAGCAGTCCACTCGCCAATTTGCGAAATATTCTGTTCCGGAAGCTGATTTCGTACAAGTCGACTGTGTACGATATCACAGCCTTCATGATCATGACCATTGAGCACGATTCCAGATCGTGTCCAGGTCTTCTGGTACAAAAAGAGACCATCCAAAATCTCCTGACTAGACCCTTCTGTCAAGTGATTCTGCTCACGGATACCACGAGCTTCGTGGTCGTTGTAGTGCGTGAAAAGGGGTCCGTCTATACAAAGACCTTGTTTCTTATAGAGCGGAATGTGCGTCAACAGCACTGTCGCATCCAGATAGGTCTGACCCATGGCATTGCCAGCATGGCCATTGAGAAAGCGCTTGGTGTCCTTCTGCAGCTCTTTTGACAGAGCTGGCGAGTCGAGGTTCATAGTATTCAAGACCATCACCTTCAGTCGAGGGCTTTCTGCGTACGCAGCTTGGTTCCTGGTGAGCGTCCGAAGTATGCCATCCTCAAGCCCAAAGGTAATATCCCAATTCAGCTTCCCGAAGCTCTTCTCAAACCGTGCTGCCGTACTTTCGTCCAAGTCTCCAGCATAACCAATATCGTGATTCCCAGCGACAGTGATGAGCGTTTCGTCCCAATTGACCGTGTTCTCATACGCGACATCCTCATATTCAAACATCTGCTCTGGAACCTTTGACGCGCCCTTGAATGCCTTGTCCCAGAACCGCTGCGACCGCTTCCCAAACTCCTCGTCGTCCATCCATTGACTCCCCAGCAGATCTCCCAAAACGACTGCGTGCGTCGGATTCGTCCACCACCTCACCGTCCTGTAAATATGCGCCAAGTAATAATCATTCCCGAATAGATCTATCCTCTTCCGATACGACTGCACTAACCGTGGTATATCCCGTGCAACCACCTCTTTCACAACCTCTTGCAGCTCACCCAACGACCCCCTCCACTGCCCCAGTCTCTTCAAACTCGGCAGCGCATCGCCTTTCAGATCCGGCAGACTCGAGTCGCCCTCCAACTGCGGGTCACCAAACGCCAGTAGCCGAAAAGGAGCCACCTCCCCCTCTCTCGACACGTAGAATCCGCAGCCTTTGAACACGGGATAGAGATAGAGGTAGGTCGAGCTCAACACGCTCAACACAAGCAATGCCTTCCAGCCCGCTACCACCACATTGTAAAGCCGCATTAGTACCTGCTCGCGTCTGCAGTGTCGTTGTCGTGAGAATTTAAGTTGGGGTCAAGCAGGACAAGCATTTCTGGGGAGCGCAGTCGCGTCAGGGATTCTGGCGCGAATGGAAAACAGGGGGAAACTGCGCCGAGAGGGGCTTGGCTTGGCGGGGACACTTCCGATGTCGTTTCGTGTGCGGTTCTTCGGGTCCACTTCACGTCCCCGCATGTTACAGCTCGAGGGGAGGAGCGAGCTGTCATATCTTCGTACGCCCAGGCAGGACTACAGGCTGGTTGGGGGATTGTTGCAGTGCAGGTGCGGAGGGCTTCTTGGCGACGAAGTGAATGCGGAGATCGAGCGGGTTTAGTACACATGGTAGGTCGATGGCTTTTGATGCGTTGTTGGAGTCAGAACGTGGGATGTTCATGCTCAGTGTCGATCACGGTCGTAGGAGACTTGGGGCGATATCATGCATGCGGGGGATGTGCAGGCCTGCGAGAACTGCTGTGGGAGGTATTCCGGGGTGAGATCTTGATGTACAAAAGAGATCGTAGGTCATGTCACTGCTATTCTTTGGCTCTTCTATCGCTTCCTTCACTCCTACGCCGCCGACTGATTTCATTCCTCTACCCTTCGCCATGACGATAGATACTATGCAATCCGAGAAGTCTTCGGTCGAGAAGCTAGAAGAGTCACCAAAGTCTGCATCGCCAGAACGCTCCTTTGCACTCCACGAGCGAATCGAAGCACTCGGTCTCAATGACAAGCACATTTCGCGCAAGGACATGATTCGTCTCGTCGATGAGATCGCCAATGATCCTCATGTATCTCTCGAGACCTTTGCGCATCTCGACCTGCAGAAGATCCTACGCAAGATCGATCTGCGACTGATACCTATGCTGGCGCTGCTCTACCTCCTGTCATTTCTCGACAGAGGCAATATCGGCAATGCTAAGATCGAAGGACTGCAAGAAGATCTAGGCATGACTGGACCGCAATACAACTGGTGTCTTACGGCTTTCTTCTTCACATACTGTGCCTTCGAGGTTCCGAGCAACATGCTGCTGAAGAAGTTTCGACCTTCGATCTACCTCGCTTCGATCATGGTCGCTTGGGGGACGGTCATGACGCTCATGGGCATTGTCCAAAACTACGCTGGACTCTTAAGTGCGAGGATATTCCTTGGTGTGACAGAGGCTGGGTATGTTTGATATGAGTCTCGGACGTGCAATCTGGCTAACATTTTCTAGTCTTTTCCCTGGTGTTGCATACTTTTTGACAATGTGGTCAGTATCTCCCCCATCACTTCCATTCTTCCTGAGCCTTCCTGGAATTCTCTATTCATTCTCGGGAATACTTGCTGCGCTTACTTACATATGCTAACATTTGCTCGTCCTTGACAACAAATTGCTCATCATCAGCAGGTACTGTCGATTCGAAATTCAGACCAGAAACGCTTTGTTCTTCTCTGCAGCGTCTATTGCTGGCGCATTCTCCGGGCTTCTCGCTTATGGCATCTCGTTCATGGACGGCGTTGGCAAGCTAGAAGGCTGGCGGTGGATCTTCATCCTCGAAGGCATCTTGACTGTCGTCGTCGCCTTTGTCGCCTTCTACACTCTTTACGACTATCCACAAACGGCGCCCTTCCTATCTATTGAAGAGCGAATCTTCATCGTCCATCGCCTCACCTTCGATGGCCAAGACGTCACCACCGATCCCAGCCACAGGGTCGCTCAATCCGACAAGTTTGGCTGGCACTACGTGCGCCAGGCATTCCTAGATCCTCAGATTTGGGTTAACATCGTGATTTATTGGGGCTATGTCTGTCCATTGTACGGCATCGCCCTCTTCCTCCCCACCATCATCCGCGAACTCGGCTACCGCACGACAACCGCGCAATTGCTCACCGTACCCATCTACATCACCGCGTCCATCATCACGGTGATCGTCGCCTTCATCGCCGACAGGAAACGCATCCGCTCCCCCTTCATCCTCGGCGGCCTGATCTTCCAACTCGTCGGCTTCGTAATGTGCATCTCCACCGCCAGCCCCGGCGTGACCTACGCAGGCATCTTCATCGCTGGCGCAGCGCTGTACCAATGCCAGCCGAGCAACATCACGTGGCTGAGCAACAATTTGGCAGGAAGCTACAAGCGTGCCGTGGGCATGGGCATCCAGATTAGCGTTGGCAATCTGGCAGGAGCGATGGCGAGTAACTTCTACAGAGAACGGGATGCCCCGCGGTACAAGCTGGGCCATGGACTCGAGATTGGGTTTATATGCGCCGGCATCATCGCGTCGATTGGGCTGCAGGGGTACTATAGGATCGTGAATCGGAAGCGGGAGGAGGCCTGCAGCAGGGGAGAGCATTTGGGGTACACGCCGGAGGAGTTGAGTGATTTGGGGGATAAGGCTGTTACTTTTAGGTATACGCTGTAGAGAGATGGATATAGGGGAGTGTCTTGGAGCGAAGGTTTGAAGGTAAAGATGAGTCCAGTCTAAGCGCTGCCTTTCTTCCCGCCCACTCGATCGATGCATGTTCTGTATGTGTTGTAAGAGCATAGACGCCAATATTAAGACCGGTGCTTGGTCTCTGGCTCACGATTAGCCCCCGTAATTCTTCCTCTCTCATTAGCTTCCTGTAAATCCTGTAAGGTCAGCAAAGCATGATACAAATCGACTCCCGCCAAGGCGACTCGACAGAGCTATCCAACATCTACGCAGCAATCTCCCAGCTTATACCGCGAGATGAAGTGACAATCCACGCCAAACACCTCGCCAAGACCGATCATGCAGCTGGATAGAATGGAGGACACATCTCGATCGTCATCCAGCCACGGCTGGATAAGCAGACGTTCTCCAATGCATTTGAAATCGTTGCGCCGGTACTTGTTGGTGCAAGGACGGAAGCGGAAGGAGGTTGCCCTAAGGCTTGGGTTGAACAAGAGAGGGCAGGTACTGCTGGGGGAAGCTAGCAGGTGGACAATGGGGCTCGGAAAGAGGTTCGCATGGATGACGAGGTGTTTTGTTGAGGAAGTGCAGGAGACATGTTACAGGAGATCGAGGAAGAGAACGGCACAGCTTGCGCTGATCTGAGGAGTGATGTCCGAGAGGTGTCCAAGTAGCTACCATCCCTATGGCTGCGTCTGAATCTGCCCACATACGTCACTCACTATGCACGTCACCCAATGGTTCTCGAGAAGAAAGCAGTGGTCGTGATAGCAATATCCATTCCTTCTTCTCACATCTCCGCCTTGTATACACTACAGTCACAGCCTTGAATTCAAGCCAATCAATACCTCCTTCCATCCCTTCCCTGCTGCTGTCCAAGTCTGTACCTCCCGTCCATCATCCCTGGTGGGGGAGGCGGATATCCCAAGAATGTCGGCGGCGGAGGCGGAGGCACGCCATGTATCTGCTGCTGAAATTGTCCGTGCGGAGGTGGACCGTGGGCAGGGTGTGGTGGGAAGCCGTGCTGTGGTGGTGGTGGAACGTCTCGTCGGTCGAATGGCGGACGGGCAGAGTCGAAGCGGTCCCTCTGCGTGCCAAAAGGATCGCGTGGGTCACGTTGTATTGGCTCACGAAAGATACTCCCACGATGGACTTGAATGTCGTGGAACGAAGGGAGGCGTTCGTGGGTCATCGGTGGCGAGCCAGCGGTGCCGCGACGTGGATCCGAAAGGGTAGAAGTGGACAACAGTCCTTGGTGATAGTGTGGGGCAGACATGGGTGGTGGATATGAAGGAGGTTGTGAGTATGCTGGATGTGGTGGCATGGCTTGGGTATGGGGTGGTGGAGCACCGAGTGGAACATGCGGATTTGGTGGTGAGGGTCCGTTGGAATAGTGAGGGGGTACAGCGTAGGCCGTCGTTGCCGGTGGGGGCTGGTGAGTCTGAGGCGAACCTGCTGATGGCTGTCGAGAGACAGCTGCTTGTGCTGCTTTCGCCGCTGCCGCAGCCGCCACCTTCTCTGCCTTTGGTGCTCTCGATCGTGGCTTCTCAATTGGCGGTGGTAGCCCTTTCTCTTCAGCCTCTTTGCGTCGTGCTTCCGCGGCAGCAGCCTTTCGTTTCGCCCACCATATTGTCATACTCTCACTACGCTTCTCTGATTTGGGTGGTTTCTGTCCAGGCCTTAAAGGCTTCGCGTTCACCGCAGGTGTAGCGCCAGTGACTGGCTGCGCAGCAGCTGTAGCTGGTGAAGCAATGTTCGACTCGGGCGTTACCGTCTTTGGCAGTCGTGGTCCTTTTGGCACACCTTTGTCCGAGCGAAAGTGCAAGTTCTTACTGCCCTTTGGCCGACCTTTCTTCCTCTCATCATCTAGTCCAACTTCATCATCTCCATTGGCTAATAGGTCATCTTGACCATCCTGGCTGAGTGCGAGAGATCCTTCTCTAGAGTACGGCTTGAGTGCTCCGGCATCGGATCCTGACTCGTCCTCACCATATGAATTGGCGGTACCAACACTCTCTTCTCGCATTTCTTGAATGCGCTTGTCGAGTAGTCTACTTACACCTCCCCGTCCTCCACGGCCACGACCTCTTCCACCACGACCATTCGCCCATCTTCCTCGTTTGACGGCACCGTCACCTTCGACGGACTCCGACACTTGACCAATACCACGCTTCCGACGCTGTCGCTGTTCTTCAGAAATGACCCCGTCATACTTGCTGACAGGGCGACGCGCTCTATGACGACGACCGCCATCATCTTCACTGATATTAGCAGCATTGAGCAATTGGTTATCGGCCGTGATCCTGGTTTTAGGACCTCTCATTCGCAGCTCACGACCGGAAGCGTCTCGTACTACTTTCTGTGCGATGGGGTTCTGGTGCCCAATCTTCTTTGAGTCAAGAATATAGTCGTAAATATCAGCTTCCTTTTGATCCTCGAACAAATACGGATCGATCAATTGCCGACTGCCGGTGGCAGGCTTCCTAGGTATCGGTGCGTGTGGCGCGGTCAACCGATCGAGCTCAAGATATTCATCTTGCCATATCCGCAAAGCTGCAGCAGTGTTGGCGGCAAGCTCAAACAAGTTTTCTGTCCTCCTCTGCGCAGGATTGAATTTGGTCAGAGCCGCAACAAATGCTTCTGCCTTGGTCAACGGGTCGTAGATCTGTTTGTATAATTTGGTCGCGGTATCATCTGGGTCGTCTGGATCTGGACTAGGCGAGTGAGACAGAAATGCTGCGGGTAGGTCCGTGTCGTCAAGTTTGTCGTCTTCTTCAGTAATAAGCGGTAGCTGCGGCGATGGCGCTCGGGCGGCCTCGACAGCTTGCTCAAGAATTCTCTGACCTCGCCGTCCCCTCTTGGGTTTTGAAGGCACCTTTTGTCTTTCAGCATTGCCACTTCCCGAATCTGCTTGAATTTCGTCTGGGCCTTCACCACCGTCGCCATTTTCAGGCTCCGCATCACCAGAATCTCGATCAATTTCTTCGTCCTCTCCAAGGATCGAGTTCGCCTGAGACTGTCTCCGTGACTCATCGCTGGGTGCTTGAGAGTCCCCATACACGCCATTGACTGACGCATTGGTGCCAGACCGCTTTCGTTTCAGAGAAGCTCGAAGACCTTTGACGGGCGAGAGACCTCTCATAGGTGTCAGGGTCTTGCCATTCGCCGTTCTTCCTTTCCGAGACACACCATTTGCGTTGACTTTGACATGTGTCGATGGTGGACCTGTAGGAAATTGGTCGGCGCTTAAGCCAGTGATCAGCAAAACCTTTCCAGTCCATGTCGCACGGACATTTGACAATTTTTCGACTGAAATGGAATCGTCGCTGGCTTGCGACGATTGATTTGATGTTGATCTCGTGACTCTTGGCGGATTGTGGCGTGCATGCTGCGGCGATAAACTCTGTGCTTTTACACTCTGACTTGACGGCGTGGAAGATTGAGCATTTGCCTTCTCGAGTACTTCAGTCCTTGCTGTCATAATGATAGAAATATTGTTGTCCTTTGTGCGTTGACGCTGTCGATCCTGTCCAAGTCCAGGATCATGAACTCGAGACTGAGCAAACAATCGGACTATGCCAAACCAGTGGGTCAGGATCTAAAATTGCCTGTCACGTATCGTGAACATGACTGAAGATTGATGATCAAGTTCTAATCAATATTGTACTCTATTGTAGACCAGACGAAATAGTCGATTGACACGGAGTAATGCTTTTTGTCGTGACCATCCGAGACGCCATGGCTGAAACACGAATCTTGTAGGGATATAATATGTCGTTCAGAATGTCCAGACCACAAGTAAGAGAGTGTGGCCAAGGACGAATACAATTGATCGAGAGTGATCAGAGGATGAGATGATGATAATACAGGGGACAATAATGGATGCGAACAAGATGATTGCATTTTGCTGTTTGGTCGGCTTCCCGCCTCGCCGCGATTAGCGTTTGAGCTAAAGACTGATCGAGCTTAGCTCACATCTCTCGGATGCAGGTCAACTGGAGGAAGCTCTGGCGCATCTCCATGCATTCCAATCCGACTGTTCTTGATTCTCCACATCTATATCTCTCTTCGAGCTTTCATCCTCCTGACTCAACACTGTGCTCCCAACACAACCTTGCACCATGGCGTCAAAGAAGGCTCTCACCGACGAAGAGCTCTTCGCCCAGTTTGAAGATATCCCCTCATCAACTCCAGATGCATCAGCGCCAAAGCCAAAGGGCGCGTCGAAAGCGAGCAAACCTCCCGCTCCGGCGGCACCTGAGGACGATCCCCTTGCAGAGCTCTCCGCTTTAGCTTCCGCAAAACCGGTCTCACGACCACATACGCCTCGCTTATCGAGCTCGACCGCATCTGGCACGACTGGACCCAAGGTCGCAACCCCGCCCAGCTCTGGAGTAGGCAGTGGCAGGAACAGTGAAGACAGGCCGGCCGGATCTCAGGGCGATGTTGCTGTACCGAGATCTAGCATGCAGTCCACGGCGGAAACTGTCAAGCCTACTGATGCATCTCCATCAAAGGCGGCGTCAGGAGGCGGGTGGTGGGGCAGTGTGTTTACAGCGGCATCAGCAGCTGTGAAGCAGGCGGAAGCGGCAGTGAAGGAGGTACAGAAGAATGAAGAGGCCGTCAAGTGGACGGAGCGAATGCGAGGTAATGTGGAGACATTGCGTGCATATGGTGAGCATATCCCATCTGTCCAACAACGATTGTGTATGCTTATGTGTTATAGGTGGGAACGTCAGATCTCTGGCTATGCCGACCTTCACAAACATCCTCCAGACCATTGCTCCCCCCATCTCAGCACATGAACGTCTGCAGATCCACACCACTCACGACATCCTTGGTTACCCTTCTCTCGATCCGATTGTATACGCTGTCTTTGCACGCGTCATGTCGCAAGTCGAGGGCGGCGATCTGCTGGTCATTCAGCGCGGTACAGAGTCACGAGCAAGAGACAGAAGTGTGTCGGATGTTGGATACAGAGGCAACTTACTTGGGGTAAGCAACCCGAGCTGGTCTGATGGGCCATGGTGGCGGGACAATCAGACAAAGCGTGATCTAGGCGCTGTGCAGGGTCTCATAGAGGGGACAAAATTGACACGAGCCAATGCAGAGGCCTACGCGACTGAGTTTTTTGCGGCACACGGTGGTGTGGAAGAGGCTGCGAAGAAGGCGACCGAGGTGCTGAGCGAGAGCAACCCGGTGAGGAGCAGTGACATCTTCCTTGCCATTCAAGCGATCATTCAGAAAAACGATGAAGCCTTGTTTGCGGGCAGTCAGAAAGAGAAGGAGGAGAAGAGTGCTGTGGTGGAGCCAGAGCCAAAGGATGAGAGCACCACCGCGTTTGCGATATACCTACACGATCCCATCCACTCAATCACATTCTCGACAGTCAGCCAGGCTTTCCCAAGTCAATGGGTAGAATGGATGGACGCTGCTGCTGAAGGCGAAGATGGACTTCCAGACAGTATAAAGGAGATGATCGAGTCTGGCGGCGTTGATGCGAGGGAATGGGTCAGCGAATGGCTAGAAGAAACATTGAGTCTGTCTATCGGTGTCGTAGCACAGCGATACGTAGCGAAGAGGATGGGTGTTGGCGAAGGAGGAATCGGTCGTGGCAAAGCCAGGGTCAGAGCCGAGGAACAAGATACAGCAGGCGAAGCTGCCAGAGCTGTTTAAATGACTACATGACACACAAGTTACCGGGGGATCAGGCGTTGTCTGCTGGGAAAGACTCGATATCCGCTTAATGCATCATTTCACCAGGGTTAATCTATTCATTTCTCCCACCAGTCTTGATTGCAGCATGGATGGTACTGCTCAGTATGTACCATTAGAATATCCACGCAAGGTGCTGTACTCCTTCGGAGCTTGCTAGATTAGACTCCACCCTGCCAACCTGTAATCACATGACATGAGAGTGACAGATACGTCACCCTCTTCCAGTTCATGTCGTTATGTTAATGTGGTCGATGCACGGATAGTTTGTAACGAATATGCACGCCAAGTTTGCGCGTGGACCGGGACAAGCTGACGCGATGACGGAATATCCTTTTGCTTCGAGTGTCGCAAGATTGAACCCTGAAATGCCATGGCATCATTGAACCGTGCCGGAAACCCACAAGTGCGGAGCCTGGGATTATTTATTCTCAGCCGCATTAGAGACGGAAGTCAGTGGACATGACGCTGTGACAGGTCGTGTAAAAAGCAGGTCAAAATTGGTCGACATCAAGCATCGAGGAATGGGAAGCGGACACAAGACGCTGTACAATTACACCTCATGGTCAAGATCTACAATCATGGCAAAAGCAACTCAGATCCTCTCCATGCACGACAGTTGAAACGCGCAGTCAGCTTCGTCGGTAGCAACAAACATCAAACACACCTCGAGCGGCTCCCAGTGACGATCCATTCATACTCTCCACTCTTTGACCAGTGAGAGAACTCGCCTATAGCCTGAGCCCTGGCGTCATACCCAGATCGGCGACTGCGGCTGTCAATCATTGTGGAGAATCGTCCGACTTGGGTCACGTTTCGGAGATGCCAAAGTGGAAGCAGACTGAGCTCGACAACCATGGATACTGATATAGAGATGAACATGCTGAACCAGCGTAAGAAGCTTGGATATCACGCGCTTTGACTAGGCATGGAGGGCATGCCTCATCATCGTTCTCAACGGTCTGATGCATTACTCAGTGACGAGGTCCGCGTCGTTCCGCGTGTCAATAGTGTTAGTCCATGTGCAGTGTTGTGATGAAGAAAAGACCAGCTGTTCACGCGCATACACCGTCAGAGCGACACCACAGGGCATAAACTCGATTGCTTTTTCCCTTCTCCCATCAAATCATTCGGAGACTGTGAAGTAAAGCTATCCCCGTGAGAGGCCGATTGCGTGGGAAGACAGGCGCCTTTTTCGGGCCAAGTTCCATCATCGCTACGCACTGGGGTTTTAGCCTTCAATACTCTGTCAACCACAATTGCATACTAATTTCTCATCTTTGACGTTTTCATCCTCGACGCCTCTTCAACGCCTTTCTATTCATTCTGACCAAAAAAGGGCTTGCGGCTGCTTCCATTACTCACCCTGAAACTTCAAGCACGACCATTCTAAGCGACGCATCCACCAAAGCATTACGATCATACTCGCATCCGTATACCTTGGAAAATACCCGAAAAGTGCATGATCACGCGGAGATCGACTCCGAGGGACTGGCAAGATGCTGATTGAGGTGAGTCGATCTTCATGATATAATCCCATCCCAGAACAGGGCAAGCAAGCAGTGGGCAATTGTGAATTGGCAGCATTCCTAGCCCTTGGCGATACTGGTCGTTCTCCAGTATTATCCGATAGACATCATATCTCAAGGCTGCCGGCGGTTGCCGTTACCAACTATTCAGGACCGCGGCGACATCAAGGTCAGCTATACAAGTCTATGGACGATCTGGCGTGACCCAAACGGGGTTGACGCGAACGAATGAGCATCATTTCGACGCACGAGAGAAACAAAGGACCCTTGTCTACAGGAATAGTGGTCGCCTGTGGCTTTCTTCCCACCTGCAAGCCTTCTTCAATCTCCCTCGCTCACCAGAACGACGCACCGCACCGCACAGACCCCACCGACGTCATCCGACTCGCATCCCGTCATTGCACCTCTCACGACTTGACCTACCTCTATCCTGCTGCACACCTCATTCCCAAAGGCGTTCTTTGGCTTGCAGCTACACCCTTCTTTTTCCCACAACGTCGACTCTTCATTCTCTTCGTCGCACACACGGGACTTTTCTTTCGGTCGACAGCTTCTCTTCACCTACTGCTTGCATAGAGCCAGGCGTTGGACTGAGATTCACTGTCGCTGCCCAACCCGCTGCTTGCTCCCTGCTTGCTGCCCTCACTTCAGCCGACATCTAACCCCCTGATCATTTCGTCATAACCTCAACCCACCACTAACCAACATGTCTACAATACAGAATCTCAAAAACTTTATCAGACACGGCAAGCAAGCCAGGGACGCCAAGTCACCCCCCGACCAAGCCGTCGTGTCAAATGTTCATGCTCAGCAACAAAGATATAACGACCACCAACAACCGCGTCAGCAACAACAAGTACAGCAACCTCAAGCCGCTCACTTTGGTTTAAGCGATCCCAATGTCTACGGTCACAAGCCACTCCAGGCGAATGCCCCTCAAGGAGATTTCTCGGCCGCTGCCGTCGATAATCGAAATGTCGCCGCCCAGGCAGGCAATGCCGCTGCACATGCTGCCGCCCAACAGCAAAGAGCCGCAGCCGCCAAGGCGTCAAAACAGCAACAAGTGGACAAGGACGTGCTAGAACGCATCGTCGCCGAAGAAAGAGAAGCCAAGGGCAGATTACCACGATACCCTGGACTGGAGCGATACCAACTCATCGAGAAGATGGGTGATGGCGCCTTCTCCAACGTCTACCGTGCACGTGACCTCAAGGGTCAATACACAGAGGTCGCCATCAAGGTGGTCAGGAAGTTTGAGATGAACGCTACTCAGGTGCGTATCATCGGTGCGATTTCTATCTTCTTCCCTTCCTTCCCCTTCAGTTCTCTCGTCATGTGGCGCCAGTGATGCTGTCTTTGACACTGCCTTTTCTATTCTTCGATCTTGTGTACCATGTTGTTTCAACATATGCCGACAAAAGTCTTTCAGGGCGACAAACATTTACATCCGGACTTTAAAAAGGCTCCAAAGACAGTGGAGGTGCGCATTATCAGTTTCTTTTGTCGTTTCCGGTTCTTCATAGTCGTTCCAGTCGACTATAGACCACAGAAATCTGATTTGTCAACCGTACTGACCCTTCTTACAGCGAGCGAACATCCTCAAAGAGGTGCAAATTATGCGCCAACTCGACCATCCCAACATCGTCAAGCTAGTCGAATTTTCAGAAGCAAATCAATACTACTACATCGTACTCGAGCTGTGTCCTGGTGGCGAGCTCTTCCACCAAATCGTTCGCCTCACCTATTTCAGCGAAGATCTTTCAAGACACGTCATCACTCAAGTCGCAAATGCTTTGGAGTATTTGCATGAAGAGGCTGGTGTTGTGCATCGGTATGTTCTGCAAACATCTATTGTGGAATATTTACTGACCCTCGTTAGCGATATCAAGCCAGAGAATCTCCTGTTCTACCCTATCCCGTTCATCCCGACGAAGCATCCGAAGCCCCGGGGACCCGATGACGAAGACAAGGCGGATGAGGGCGAGTTCATCAAGGGCAAAGGTTCTGGTGGAATCGGTGTGATCAAAATTGCCGACTTTGGTCTGTCAAAGGTCATCTGGGATAGTCAAACAATGACGCCCTGCGGTACTGTGGGTTATACGGCACCAGAAATTGTCAAAGACGAGCGGTACTCTAAGTCGGTGGACATGTGGGCGCTCGGATGTGTGCTCTATACCCTGCTTTGCGGTTTCCCGCCATTCTACGATGAGTCTATCCAAGTGCTCACAGAAAAGGTCGCACGGGGTCAGTACACTTTCCTCTCGCCATGGTGGGACGACATCTCCAAATCTGCTCAAGATTTGGTCTCACATCTCCTTACCGTCGACCCGGAAAAGCGCTACGATATCAAGCAATTCCTCGCTCATCCATGGATCCGGGAATCACAAGAAGCCACCACGGCAGCCGCCGACGCCCCACCCCTCGCCACTCCTCTCATCCGCCAACAGCAACAACAAAACGCCAAGGACCAAGGACTCCTTCAACCATTCCTCGACGAAACTCCCGGCGGAGTGGGTCGCCGCATGGACTTCCGTTCCCCTGGCGCCGTCAACCTGCGCGAAGTATTCGACGTCGGCTACGCCGTCCACCGCCAGGAAGAAGAAGGCAAGCGCCGCAAGAACTTCAAGCAAGGCTATCGGGGCGCGGCGGGTCTTAACTCGCTCAATGCTCTCGACGAGGACTTCGACGAAGAGTACGACGATGACGAGTACGCCGCCACGTCCGCGCCGTACGACTCCAACGCCGCCCACCCGCCCGCCAAGCTCCCCAAGGCAGGCCAGCCCGATGTCGGCGGCATGGAGAAGGCGATGCGCAACACGAGCCTCTCGGCGGCGGCGCAGGCGCGACAACGTGAACAGCCACGTGGCCGGGCAGAGGAGAAGGGGTACGGTCAGCATTCTGCTGCCGTGGCTGCTGCGGCGAGAAAACAGGTCAGGAATAAGGGTACGTTTGAGTTGAGCTTGGATAACGCCACGCTTCTGGGAAGGAGAGGGAAGAAGGACCCGAGTGGGTTGAGAGAGCAGACTGTTATGTGATCTCGCCTTTCTGGTGCTGGGGAAACTGTCGAACCGCGAAGGAAACGGGACAAGGGAGGATAGAGTGGCAAGACCACAGGATGGTAAAGGTAAATGTCTCTCCTCAGCGCGAAGCGAGACGACGAAACTGAATGTGCGCATGGGGAAACATTTGAACTTGCACGGCGTTTTCATCGGCCAGGGGGCAATAGGTATGAGTGCGACATGAGCTAGTTTTTAGATCCCATCACAGTGCGACAGAATCTCAAAGGTCTTTTACTTCTTGAATCACTGCTCTTCTGGTCTGGTCTTTTCAGCTATCTTAATGATGCGTCGCTGGTATTGGTGATGCCGCTTGATTGTGATATGGAGCGAGTGTGTGGGTATGATGCTCATGTTCTCGCTGTGGATGCTGAAATGGTAGATGGAGGCCGCCGCGCGATGCTTGACATAAGAAAGAGTTGAAAGTAACTCATTGCAGCGCTGCTGACATGGATGCTGATGAAGAATGGCGAATGGAGCTGTGACATGTGTCATGCAAAATCGAAAAGAAGAACGCAAAGGGTATCTAGCGACGTTTCGAAAGAAAAGTCCTCGCGCTGCTGACCGTCGCGGGGAGGGACTCTGAGAAGAGATCCAGATCTGTCGTTCGTCGTTAGCACCTATCCCAGCATGCGGGCTAATCACAGTAAAACAGCAGGGGAGCATAAGGAGAGATAAGGGATGAGAACGTACCTTCCACCCCCTCGAACCCAACCACAACATCATCGTGTTCCTCCATATACTCCAGCCCCTCAAGATTGACAAACCGTCCCTTGACAGCGTCCAACCCGGTCTCCACACCGCCCTGCTCCTCGCGCTTCGGCAAGCTGAACTTCGCTTCGACGAGCCGCACCCCGCCGGCACGCATCCCCCTTTCGCCCTTGACGCGCTCGAACTCGTCGCTGCCCTTGACGGCGAACGTCATGGCTTCCGCGGTGGGAAAATCCTCGAACCACACCGCGATGCGCGTGTCGTTCTCCCGCTTGAGCACCTGCAGACGCAAGCGCGTGGCTTCGAGTCTCTTGACCAGCGAGACGACCATGCGGCGTCGCGTGATGGAGAACAAGCTGGGGAAAACGTCGGCCACGACGCGGTAGGAGGTGATTTCTTGCTCGAAGGCGTGTAGGTCTGCTTTGGAGGCGAAGGTCAGACTACGTAGTGTCGGCACCGTGGCGAGGCTTGGGGTTATGGTGAGGAGTTTTTCGAGCGAGCCCGGCATGGCGGCGCGGCGGTCGAGAGATTGTGTGATGGAAGGCTGTGGGAGACGGGCGAGTTGGATTGTGTTTTGCGATTGCGGGTCGATGGGGAGGCGGAATAAGAGGTCGCCCGGGAGGAAGTTGAGGCGGTCGGTGAGGCTGCCGGAGGAATGGCTGAGGATTAGACGGAGGGAGGAGGAGAGGACGGGTGTGGCTGATCCGGCAGACGGGGCGGAGATGACCTCGGCGCGGTGCCATTGCAGGCGCGAGAGGGCTGAGAGATTGGCGTTGGAGGAGGACGAGTCCAGGAAGGTCTCGGCGGCGAAGGAACGGAGGGAGAGGGAAACCTTGGTCTGCTCTATGTTGGATTTGAAGGTGCCGTGAAGGAGGGACAGAAGATCGTGAAGAGCATCGCGCGATTCAAAGACGAGTAGAAGTCGCCAAGGATGGGCTGCATCTGGCGAGTAGAGGATGATGGCTGGGTTGGATTTGTCGGATGGCAAGTCAGGGATCTCGTAAAGCATGGGTGATTTGGCATCAAATGGTCGACTAACCACTCCGAGAGTACGAGACGTACTTGGGGTGATCAACATTAGTCTGAAGCCCTGATGGGACTTCTGTACAAAGTTCTCGTAGCTGTTTTCGTGAATGGTCTCGAAGACGCCGATGAAAGATCTGCGGATCTTTCCTTCCGGGAAGGTATGGGTCTTGCTCTTGTCGGCATACTGAGCTTCGGCAAGTTGAGAGCTGAAGATCAGCGTCTCGCCCTGTCCAGGGTGGAAACTCTTGTCCATGTTCCTTGTATATTCGATCATGTTCGACAATGACCGATAATCAGCTTCCTCAATGTTGACTTTCAAAGCCAATCCTCGCGGCAAATTCACAGTCATCGAGCACGACTTTGCATTCCATGCAATATCATACCAGGTCGGACCCTTCTTGTCCGGTCCAAGTTCTGGTCCGACCAAAACGTTGATCAAATGGTTCTGACTTGCAATCATCATAGAAGCGCGATAGTGCAGACGGTGTCGTAGCATGCTAAGCACGCAGGGCAGTCGAATTCGGTCCGATCGTTGATCATCAGTGTTGATGGAAGCAACCACAAACATTCGTTGGTAGAAGAAGTAGTCTCGAGTGTCGCTGAGGGGAAGTACATCACCAGCTCTATTAGTACCAGCAGTACATCCCAAGAGATACTCGACGTCAGGCGAGAATGGAGGATAAGGCATCCAGATTCTAGTATCCTGTCCTTGAATCAACGATGCTTGTGGAGGCATTGCTTGCTGTCTCTCCATCCAGAGCGAAAGTGTCTGAAGGTGGTATCGTAGAGCTGCGATATCTTCTGCATCTTGAGCATCGTCTGGTCTAGCGCCATCTTCGAAGATCTCAACGAGAATCCACCAGGCTTTTGCAATATCCACATGAGCCTGTGTGAGGAGACCTTGTTGCTGCTTGGATCTGACCAGCATCTCCAGCTCGAGACGGCCCCTGTGTAGCCACCAATAGGCGCATCGATTCCATTGCCCAGTAGCAATCGATGAGTCCGGACGCTCCTTTTGGGCGGTCAACCTGAAGACACCTTTCATCTGGTTCACTCGTGAAGCGAAATCGTCGAACGCAATGGCAGCATTTGGGTCAACTCTTCGCACAGGCGTTTCGATGGCAGACTGCGCCGAATGAGAGCTCTGGTCAGTTGACCGACGCCTCGCATGCTTTGCAGGGGAGTCCGCCTCTTCATGAGTCTCCCTCGAAGCCGACTGAGGACTTTGCTCAGGGGAGGAAGTGGGTACTGCGCGTCTTGCTGGTACCGGCGGCTTCGGTAGCGTCGGAGCTCTGGATCGAGGGAACGATCGCTCTGGTGACAATGCGCTGTCTTGTATGGGAGCTAGCAGTGTCTCTGGTACCTTCTCTACTTTGAGTCGTGTATCGTCTGATATCATTCCGGATGGCTGCAGCGGAGAGTCGTGGGTAGTGCTTTGCGTGTCTCGTGATGGAGGTCTGTTTGTTGCCGAGTTTGATCTTGAACGTGTCTTTGCCTTGAAAAATTCGATATAGTCCTGAGGAGCCAGTCCTCCAGGCTTAGTAGAACCAGTAGGTGGAGTGATTGGAGGCGTCAGCTTCTCTTGCGACTGCATACCACCGGGCTGCAAAAAGCGCTCGCCGGAGAATCTATTGGGTGAAGGCGAGGGACGTGATCGAACAGGCACAGATTCGGCCGACTCTTTGGGCTCGTGACGTGGTACTTGCTTTCGCGAAATGTGCTCGCCTGAGCTCACAGAAGGCGGGGGATAGGACTGGTCACTGGCGCGAGAGCTTGGTCGGTCATCCTGTCCAGCAGGGAAAGTGTGACTCAAGCGGTAAGCACGAGCAAATGCCTGGCCCTCTTCAACTCTCATGCGCTGCTGTGATTTCAGGATCGCCTCTGAAGACTCTTTGCGCAGTATCCTGGGTATCCGTCGCTTGTCTTGATTCCACTCTTCTGAAGGCAATTGATCCTCCGACGACCTGCCAGGTACGATCTCAGGAGGTACTTCTATCCGGGGTGGTAGGGCTCTTCGTGTTGGTATCGACGGTGGAGGTATCGACGCTTCGAGGGGTGGTGAATCATCCGTGGACGAGAACCCGGTCTGCGTCCTCTTCAACATGCCGGGTCTTGGTTCGTCGTATTCGTCCTCCCCATGGTCATCCTTGGACGCTGGTCGTTCCCCGCCACGATTGTCTCTTGAAGGCGGTCGATCACCAAAGACCCCAGCCGACATAAGGCTCGAGTACGCCACGGTGTTGCCTTGTGTTGTCTGTGCCCTGTCACGCATGCCAGGTCGCACCGGCGATGTATTACCTCGTCTCTCAGGTAGCTCAGGTGATTGCTCAGGTCTTCGTTCTGATAGCGAGCGCTGTAATGCTGCTCGAACATGTCCAATCTCCAGTGGTGGAGTCTCGGTCTCGTCACCTCCATGACCTATAATCTTCGGCACCGTGGATACGAAACGGACAGTGAGGTCCTTCCTTCTCCTTGCTCTTCCTGACCTGTCCGCCGGCAATGGTGAGGGCACTTTGTATTCTCCGCTCGATAACTGCTGTAGCTGATTTGCGTTCGGCCACCGTTGGGCGGCGGCGGTGTCCAAGTTCAATGGTCGCGTGCCCCCCCCGCTAGCAACAGAGTTGGACCTTGAAGCGCCTTTCAAGAAATCGGAGACGTCGTCGTTGAAAGTCGCATTCTTATCAGGCTCATTCTCGTCTTCTTGCTTGAGTATTTTGCCCCATTTTGATTTGAACATATTCCGCCGACTGTATGGTTCTTCCATCGCTGTGGTCATGGACGGTGATAAACGGTGGGCGCTTGGCCGCAAATGCAATCACCTCCGCGGCGGTGAGGTCGATGAAACACCCAGCATATGAAAACAATTTGTATTATTACGGCGTAATGCTGGTCTGAGTCTTGCCTGCAAGACTTACGAGTACCCAACTTGGCGAGACATATAAAGAAGAAGGGTATTGAAAGAGCGGTACGTATCCCCACCCTTGGGGACCCTGATCACAGTGATTGTGATCGGAAAGAGTTCCATCGGTTTGACCAGGGGACATGTTCCTTGCAGAGAGCAGAGGCCCGCCGTGCCACAGCTGAGCCCTTTGCATGTTTAACCGGTGTCTCGGTCGGTGGTAGGGCCTCCCTCCGAATGCCCCAACTACTGGACTCCTCCCGAGGGACTTGTTTGATCGAGGCGTTGAAAGTTCTCCGCCAAAACGAAATTTGACCTCTCTGAAGCTGCCTCTTCTCGAAACAAATCACCCAATACGGGCTCGCCGCTTGGAATACGAGGTGGATACTAGGAGCCACCACCTCGCCTGGACGTCTCACAGCTGAACATTTTCAGCGCATATAGTCTTCTTGGCGTCGGAGAAGCGGACTGCCAATAATTTCCGTTCAGGTCGTGAACAGCCACAGAATTGCGCTTGATGGTTAGTGAGCGATAGCCTGGGCAGTCAGCCGCACACTATGGCGAATCGAGACGCACTACAGTATCCCACCACCGATAGCAAATGGCTAGAGGACTATATGCCCAAGCACGATGTAACCCAGGAGAACGACACCAAGCCTTTTGTGACAGTCACCTTTGCGACATCGCTTGACTCAGCTCTGTCCATGAGTCCAGGTGTTCAGACCGCTCTCTCGGGTCCTCAATCAAAGGCAATGACACACTATCTGCGATCAAGGCATGATGCTATTCTTGTCGGGGTCGGCACTGCGATCGCAGATAATCCCAGCTTGAACTGTCGTCTTGAGGGCACTGGTGGCTATGGTGGTCAAGGGCTGGAAAGACAGCCTCGACCGGTCGTCATTGATCCGCAGTCGCGGTGGAATTGCATGGACAAGGCAAAGGTCATTCAGCTGGCCAGCTCTGGACGTGGCAGAGCTCCTTGGATCGTTACATGTCGACAGCCTTCACCTGACATGGTGGAGACATTACAGAGGGTAGGTGGTGAATACCTCGTCCTGGAACGTGGTTCACAGAGACAGTTGTCTTGGACTGCTATCCTTGGTGAGCTCAAGATGAAAGGTGTACGAAGTGTCATGATTGAAGGCGGTGCGAACGTCATCAACACTATTCTCGCGCCCATGGACTCTCACCTTGTCGACTCGGTGATAGTCACGATCGCTCCGATATGGCTCGGTCCAGACAGCTTGAAGGTCTCGCCGCAACATAGCGAAGAAATCAAAAGAGGGAAAGTATCAGTGGCACAGCTGAAGAGCACCAAGTGGCAACAGCTTGGAGATGACGTTGTCCTTTGTGGCCGACTGAGTACAACGCAGTAGCAATGGAGCATCACAAGACTTGCTATAAGTACAATTCTTCATTGTATGCAGGTTGGTATATGTGTACAAAACAATGAGGGCAGGAGCAGAGATATCAGAAAGCAACAAGTCGCTGTGCCGTAATTCCTCAGGTATGCATTCTCATATCCATCGTTCCTTATTACTGAGACTCTCCTACTTTCTCCTTCCCTGTTGCATTGCCAGAATTTGAACCATGCGAACGAAGATGTTGATGAAGTCGAGCTCTAGGGAGATGGACTCGTTCACAGGGTCTCTCTTCATGAGACCTCGCTCTGACAGCCTGGCGTGATGTAGAACTTTCTGGACATCGTAGAGAGTGAAACCTCCAAATACGGCAAGACCTCCATAGAGCCAGATGTTTTCAGACCACATAAGGGTTCGAGCTGCAGTAGCTGGGAGCACAAGTGGTGCTAGGCCCGAAAGGGCGACGATAGCCACGCCTGCGAGAAGAGGACCCCCGAGATACAAGTATTTCTCTTGCTTGGCCGTAGCACCAACAAAGGCGATGGATCCCATCATACCGACCGTGTACAATCCTGCTCGGGCCAGGATTTGAGGAGCAAAGAAGAGCATGGGTGAGAGCAAAGCTGCTTGGGTCAGGTTGAAGGCAGTCCATAGCGCATACTTGGGAATGTAGCTATAATCTGTCAGTAAAGTCCATAATATAGGTCAGATAATGCAACTTACTTCTCTGGTGGCGTAGCTCGGCAGGCAATCATTGTACCAATAGATCCAACAAGGCCGACACCAAGTACCAGCCACGGGCTCGCAGACATCAACCTGTAGCTCCAGCCGTTTGCGTGCAGAGCGCGAGCAGCGATGGCGATGATCCCGACTCCCAGACCAGTGTGCATGAATGTCTCGTTGAGGTATCGCGACTCAAAAGCTGGCATTCCACCATCTTCTCTGGTTTCTCGGTTGAAGATCAGGTTGATGGCCAAGAGTGTTCCTCCGAAAATCGCACCGCCGTAAAGAAGCCGTTGTCTGAGGTCGCCGCTGCCGGTAGGGTTGTATGAAGTCTGACTCTGGTAGCGACGGAAGGTCTTCTGAAAGATTTCGCGAGCGGAGGCGAATTTGCTGCTTTCCTGGAGAGGACTGAAACGCTTGAAGGCTTGCTTTGGAGCTTCATGATGGAAGCTTCGGAAGACTGTCCGTGAAGCTGAAGGTGCTTGCTTGAGCGCCTGTGTGATGGCGAAAGGTCGCCGTAATACAAAAGCCATTTCGTGTGTCGTTGTTGATATTAGACTGTAGGAACGTGAACCGAGAGACAAAGCTCCTTTGACTGATCTCGACGTCAATGGACAGTCAGCAAATTGCCGGGCCACCCCGCCAGAAGATTCCATCTCATGCCGATGATTTCCCGCGACCGAAAATCGACACGAGTCAGTGCTCGTCTTGTTCCTGATCTGCTTTTGATCAGCCGGCTCCTTTCGAGAGCATGACCTCTGACCAATCTTTACCACGTCAAGAGCTTGCAGCAGTTCGCACGCCTTCGACATGTGAAATCCGTACCAAACGGCCATGCATGCCCCTCTACACCTCTTCTCCAATTCGTTGCTATCCCACCTACATCCTCCAAGATAGCAACGCAAGCTCTAGCTCTTACCGGAAACCATAACCGTCCCCGTCGTCGATAGATAAGACCTCCGACGTCATATCTGGCGCATACCCGATCCACTAAAATCCCCCCCCACGCGATACTCAAGATGAGGTTCAACCAGTTGGGCTATCGACCTGTGATCGATATATCGCGCATGACCGGATCCTTTCTAGCGTCTATTTAAACTGCATCGTACCTGCCCAGAGTTGTCGAACTCCAACGGCCTTTGACATGCTCGACCCCTTCGACCTCGCCTACAAGATCCATTGCTGACATTGCTTGCTGCCGGACCAGCTGAGCCTCCTATGCATATCCTTTCCTAGCAGTCTATTTTATACCTAGGTCGTTCGCTCAATATATCCACTTTCATTCTTGTCTCGCCAACAGTCTCGATCGCACCAATCCCTGCGTAAGCGATCATGTGTGGCATCTCTTGTATCTTGAGCCTGCAACATGCAAATCATCATGTCCAGCCTGTCCAACCACCGACGAATGGTCATACCAATGGGTACAAGAATGGCTTTAAGCAACCAAAATTAAGTGGCGATACCACTCGGGATGGCCTGACGAGAGAAATCCACGATTCCTTGGACCTCATCAACCATCGCGGTCCCGACTCCAGAGGACAATGGATCTCACCGGATAATCGAGTCGGTCCTCTGACGAACCCGGTCCCATGAGGCATTGCCGTCCCTGATCACTGCTAACACCTAGATATAGTTCTTGGTCATGTGCGGCTCGCCATCAATGATCTGTCACCTGATGGAGCTCAACCATTCCACGATCCGAAGCGATCTATTCATGCAGTAGTCAACGGCGAGTTCTATGACTATGACCGCATCCGAGCAGATCTTGAGGCAAAATTCGACTACGAATTCAGAGGTCGATCGGACTCTGAATTGATCATCGCGCTGTACGAGTATCATGGTCTTAATTTTGTACATCACCTCCGTGGAGAGTTTGCCTGTGTCCTCTTCGACGAGCCGAATCAGTTGTTCATTGCAGTCCGAGATCGGTATGGCATCAAGCCGCTCTTCTGGACCGTTCAAGAGGGCCGCCTGCTTGTGGCTGCAGAGATGAAAGCATTCCTGCCTCTCGGATGGAGACCAGAGTGGGACGTGAAAAGCCTGCTCGACGCAGGCTGGAACCACGACGAGCGTACCATATTCAAGGACGTCGCAAAGGTACAGTATGCTCACGACATTTCTTTGCCGCTGCTCACTGAAAGCTTCAGATTCGACCCGGTCACTACCTGATATGTCAATCATTCGGACACATTGAGCAGCGGCAATATTGGGATCAGTCTTATCCTGACAAGGTAAGGGAAGTATCCACACAGATTACGGGCAATTGCTGATATATCTCAGCGTACTATCGACCCTCGTACACCAGAGGAGATCATACGGGGAGTCCGAGAACGCATGCTTGAAGCTGTTAAGCTGAGACTGAGAGCGGATGTGCCAATTGGCATTTACTTATCGGGCGGCATCGATTCGTCAGTACTTGCTGGCATGGTAACGCACCTGGTCAAGGAGCAAGGCATAGGTATTGGCAACGCGAGTCCGGAGGATCGTATCACGTGCTTTAGTATCGCATTCGACGAAGAGTCTGGCTTTGACGAGTCTAGCATTGCCAATCGCACAGCTGAATGGCTCGGCGTCAAGTATATCAAGAAGCATATGAACGAGGCCGAGCTAGCCAGACGTTTCGAGGACGCCACCTGGCATTGCGAGCACCATAATCCTGACTTCAACTTCGTCGGCAAATTTGCACTCAGCGAGGTGCCTCGCGAAGTAGGGTACAAAGTCGTCATCACTGGCGAGGGTGCAGACGAGCACTTTGCTGGGTATCCCATGTATCTTCCAGACTACTTGCGAGAGGCGGATCTATCATGGGAGCAGTACAACACGATTGACGAAGATGAACGTATTCGGCAGTTGCAAATCACCGAGGATGCGGCAAGGGATTACTACACCAGCGTGGGCGCGGACGGCTCTAATAGAGGCCCAAGTGTAGCACGGAGAATGCTGAATGATATCACAACCGTGTCCTCGATGGCAGCCTTCCAGCTGGACATCTTTGCCCAATGGACGCAATGTTATGGTAAAAGCGACCCACAAACAACTATAGCCAACAATGCCGATGGACGGACACGACACCTCATTACGCAGTCGTGGCATCCTTTGCATACAGCGGAGTATGTCTGGTCTAAAGGACATCTCGCCAACATCTTCCTCACCTGTCTTGGTGATCGGACAGAAATGGCACATAGCATCGAGGCACGCACCCCTTTCCTCGACCACAACCTTACTGAATACGTCAACAATCTCCCACCGTCAAGCAAGATCCGGTGGGACCCAAAGGAGAAGAGATTCCTCGAGAAATGGGTCCTCAGAGAGGCAAGCAAACCTTTTATCACCCAAGAGCTTTTCGAGCGAAAGAAGCACCCTTACTCGGCACCGACCACATGGCCCGTCGGAGGCCCACTGCACAAGCTGCTCGACGGCATTATCTCCGAAGCTAATGTGGGCTCCTTAGGGTTCGTGGATTGGGGCAAATGTCAAGGTTTGGTGCATGAGGCATTTGCCAAGCAAAATCCTCTGGCCATGCGATACGCAATTGTCGTTGCAGAGTGGGTCATCCTAGGGAAGAAGTTTGGAGTTGCAAAGGCAGAGAGACCGAGTAGCATGTGAATTTGCTTTTAGTATGATTGATCGAGGGAGAAGGATTATGTTTGAGGTACCAGCGTCAAACAATTGCATGAATCAGCTTTGCGTGTATGCTTAAATCCTGCCTACAAGCAGGTTTTGACGATGTGTTTCACTTCAAAATCGAATTCATTGTATTGACTCTGGAGTACGGCCGCTACTTGCTGCGGAACCGTGCCAGCACTCGATGTGTAGCCCTATTGTCCAAGGAAGGACACGGTCACGGGCACTGGTGGTCTATGTAATGACAAGGATGGTAGGATTGGATGGGGAGATTAATGACCTTGCCCTGATCAAGAGTGAGCTAAGAGCTGGGGTCGCAAACTAGTCGAGGATCGCGGATCAAAGGCGTGCGGCCCCGAGTTTTTGACTGGACCGACTATGCGCCTAAATTCAAATGTCACGCCAAGAACATCCTCCTCTCCCTTGATGGGTAATCCACTACTGGGCCGAGAAGAGAAGGAAAGTACCGTGGGCTCTGTGCATGAGTTCGAGATTTGCACATAGTAATCCGCCTCTCCTTCCCACCAATGCTATATTCCCAATCTCCAAGGCACGACTAGACACGACTAGGTCCGGCCAGTATCACTAACCGCGAACCCCTCAGCCGCAATCACGACCGCCTGACGAATCAGGTCACTCGTTCGGCTCACTACTGCAAGCTGCAGTGAATCTGGAAGAGCAGGTCACGAGCGAGCTGACCAGATATTACACAAGTCGGCAGAACCTTGAACGACCCGATTGCACTCACACCACCACAGCTGTCGTTCGAGGACTACCTCGTCAGGCTCAGATGTGCTCAAATTACAGATCATGACCCCACGGCGCCGGTCAAGATGTCTTTCGACCAGTACGAGCACAGGTACAGTCTGCGGAGCGACATAGAAGAATTCTATGGCCGCGATGACTACTCGGAATTGGGTCCGGACGATAGTGCCAGTCAGATAGGCCGAGCAGTCACCACAGAAGAGCTCCGGGCAACTCCACGGTATAGGGAGAATCCAAGAGAGAGCGTAGCACAGCAATGGGCGAATGGCACGAGCAGACCATACTCGAGACTCGACTATCCCACAACACCGACCTCACGGAGAACGTCCCTCCGATCCTCACGCCTCCTTACCCCAACCACATTCGTACCCAGCAGGCAGGACAGAGTGCGGTATAGCTGGCAATCAATACATGGGGACGAGCCGAACAGACCGCGCATACATGTCATAAGGATCGTATCGAATACGGCGACTGCTTCGGCAGGTCTGCCGGGAGGAGAAGCATTTGGATTTTCGATATCGCCAGGAGGACGAAGAATAGCAATCTACAACTCGGCCCGGCTCTTCATACTTCAAACAGCAGCGCTGCCAGTCAATATCTCACAAGAGTATTCGCTGAAGAGGAGGCCATTGGCTATTGAGACTGTGGACGAGGGAGGCATACTGGCCGTCCTGGCAGACGAGCACACTATCAATGTCTATGATCTCTCGCATCACAGGGTGAGGCGGCTCAAGACGTTTAAGCCAGATTTCTCAACCAATGCTATTGCTTTGTCGCCAACAGGAGGTGTTTTGGCGGCAGCATACGAGGGTGGTGTAGAGATATTTTCCCTCGACCCAAATGCGCTAAGCACAGACAGGCGAGCAGCTCGCTCGGCGAAAATGGACCGACTGCAGTTCTCCGACGACGGATCTACATTGCTTGGAACCACGACAAGAATCAATGCAGCTGCGACTGTGGTCGTTTCTGTACCAGTCTTCCCTGCATCGGAGGATAATATTCCCACACACGAGGAGTTGAAAGAGGCTTGGTGTACCAACATGCTTGAACCAGTCAATATCATGGATAGTAGCCACTCCACCTTCCTAAGGCGAGATGGGAACATGTTGAACGAACGCCTCTTCGCCTGGAACGGATCGGAAGATACGTTTGGCATTCTCAATACGCAGGACGTGCAGTATAGTAATGTCGACTTTCCAGTCACTATTTCACCACCTCTCTCGACCTGTGGTGGTCTGGGCGCAGCCGTACACTCCGTGCCGGCCATTGACGAGCGGGGTGATACGGTCGGCATGATCGTGAACGACCGCACGATTCGATTGTACGTAGTACCGCACGTGGACGATGATGAGACCAAATTCGAGGCCCACAGCATCGATCACGAATTGGACGAGGAGTTCGGATGTCCCTTCAGCGACGTTCGATGGGTCAGGTCACCGGCAAACTTGCCAGCGCCCAACAAAGACCCTTCGCAAGTCAGTGGACGACTTGTCGTCGTCAGTCCAGGTGGAGTCGTTGATCCGAATATGGCCGAGGAATCAGTGGCGGATATCGAAGGTGGCAGAATCATCCTTTTCGACTTCGACCCTCAATATGCCGGCCAGCCAGGTCAGACTTTCACACTCACACTTGGTAAAGCTCCGCCCCAGACCCTGGATGAGCAGGAGATGGATGTTGCGCAGGAGGTCGCCCTCGTTAGACGCCGGACGGTGAATGCTAACCACAAGATCATACAGCGCACACCGACTCTTGGCAGGGCGGCATCTACTGTCAATCGCGCTGGCTCGAATAGGCAGCCTCATTTGCAGCGGAATCAGAGCATGAACGATGCTGGATCACAGAGCCCTGTAGACAGACTTGCCCCGTCCGCGTTTGGTCGTGGCCGGGGAACTGCCTCCGAGCTTTCCTATCAGCAATCGGAAGCACTACCAAATGTGGACGAAGAGGTCACCGAAGCTCTTGAGGAACCTTACGATGGCAATAACCCTAGATCGGTTGCTTCATTGTTGCGGTCTGCCAGTGCGGTGGATAGTCATAGGATTCAGCGCTTCCAAGAGCGAGCCGCCGAAAGTGTCAGCGCAAGACAGAATGGTTTTCTGCCGCTCCCGCAATATACGGAAGAGCCAAATGCGCCGCTACCAAGCAGATATCGTTCCTTGGCAGGTCTCGATCATCCAAAGGCGATGAACAAATCGACATCTTCGCCCCATCTGACGAACGGATTAGCAACAAGTTCATCTAGAGATGCACTAGCTACTCAGCCTTCACTTGATGCCATAGTCGCAGGACCGTCGACGAGGCGACAAGATGCGGATCGAGCACAAATAAGGACGCCGCAGCAACCCCAAGGACAATTTGTGCCTCACGGTCTGGCGAGAGCGTATAGCAACGCTGTCAGTCCTATCAGTGTGAACACCAACAACCTCAAAACGCCCCCTCAGCGAAACCAGGACTTTGATCCCATCTCACCAATTCAGCGCAGTGGCGGCACGAATAGCAACAGTCCCCATGGTAGCTTTCGGGGGAACAACTCCAACATCAGCAACCCGTCGGCTGTCTCGCCTGTCGTTGGACCGTCGGGACAGTTCGAAGAACGTAATGGACTTGGTATCCAGAATCAGAGCCCCCAGGACAGACGGGAACAAGAGCGCAAGCAATGGGAGCGTCGGGCGGAACAACAGGAGCAAGAGCAGCGTGATCGTAGGCGCAGAGAATACCGAGAGCGCACACAGCGAGAACGACGAGAGCAGCACGAACGAGAGCAAAGAGAAGCTCGCGAACAGCTCGAGCAACTCGAACAGCTCGAGAAGATGGAGAGTGCTGAACGAGAAGCCAAGGAGCGCGAACGTGAGGCCAAAGAGGCGAAGAGAAAGGAGAAGCATGGCGAAAGGCTCAAGAACATGGAGAATCTGATCGGCACCGTCAAGCCCAAACAGGGTCCGAAGCGCAACAGGTCTACCCGTGAGGAGATCGAGCAACGCGGCCGAACCAATCCTCGTCCTTCCACCAGCTCCCAATCCCTTCGCGTCTCCAATGCCGGCTCAGCTCCAGTCCAGGTCTCTAATGACCCGCCACCTGTCGAGCTTTCTGCTCTCCGCTCTCCTCGAGAGCTAGCCTTCACACCAGCACCTCAAGAAATGCCCGTCGTCCGCTCACCCACCAACCCGAACTTCGTCGCGCCGCCACAAGAGCTGCCTTCGATCCGCTCCCCAACAGCGTCCACCTACATCGGCGCCATCAAAGAGCTCCCAGCGCTCCCCACCTCCCCCTCAACCCCAGGACTCCCCGACCTCTCCCGCTCTCTCTCCGCCTCCGCCTCCAGCCCCGTCTTCACCCGCGCCAATTTCGCCACCGGCCCACCGCCCGATCCACTCAACGATCCCCCGCCTGTCCTCGTCCGCAGCGCCAGCACCTCGACGCCCTCCCGCCGCAACCTTCCCCCTCACGTCCTCGCCATGCAAGACGCTTTCCACTCCTCCAACCCACAGCACGTGTCGAGTTCCCTGTTCCCACTCAATCCCAACTATAGACGCCACTCGGCGCAGCCAGCGGGGAGCGTCGCGCACCCGATTGTAGGATGGCGACCGCCGGCGCCGGGAGGCGAGATGGGGAACTACGGCGAGGAGTACGGCTATGATGGATGGAGCAGTGTGGGAAGTAGACCTAGTAGTGCCCCTGGAGGTGTGGAGGGAGGCAGGAGGAAGAAACGATGGGGGACGCGCAGTGGGAGGAGGACGCCGACGAGGAGATATTATGATGATGGGACGTGGAGTCAAAGTGGGGAGAAGAGGTGTGTTGTTATGTGACTGTTGTTGCAGGCGGAGATATGCGCCAGTAGATAGCAAGGGCAGGACGGAGAGAAAGGGAGGTGACGTGCGAGTTTTGTTACGAGGATACCCTGGTTTTGATGAGAAGGTGTTGTGCATTGCACAGTAAGGTATATAGCGTGCCGGTACATAATGATGAGCGTCTGTCAAGTCTTACACCGCAATTCGTTGCACATCGTTCTCTGCCTGCACAGCATCATGTTGCCTATTCAGCATTATCTCAATGCATATTTTATAAATAAAGTATGCAGTTATTGATGCTACGTCAGGCAATCACAGCGAATAAGCCAGTGCCAAGATTTCTTCCCCGAAATGCATCGACCGAGGTTCACCCGTCCCCATCGCACGCTTTTCCATTGCGAAATCTCCACACTCACGACCGACGAGGAATACCGCAATTCGACGAAGCTAAGACAGCGACGAAGCGACAATTATCTCGATCTTCTCGACGTCAATTCGATAACACACAGTCACAATGTCTGCCAGAGCTGGGTACGTTATGCCAAATTCCCGCGACAGGTGGAGGACTGGTGGAAGAAATGGGGAGTAGTGGGAGAGGAAGACCTGGAAGATATAGACTATGGACGATTGAAGAATTGAGCGATCGAGGAGCAGGGAAGGAGACTTTTCAGGACAGCATACTGACTATGCTACAGTCGCGGTGGTGCAAAGGGTCAGAAGCTGAAGATGACTCTGGCTTTGCCTGTGTACGTCCTTATTCCCCATCGATCACTCCTACGAGCGGAGCGCAAGAGCTGGGCACAATATGCAATACGTTTACGACTCTCAAAACTTAGAGGCAACGAGAGGCCCAAATCGGCTTCGCTCGTCCCAATCCGAACGATGTCCAACGATCTGAAGAAGATGGTATACTAACATTTCCACAGCGGAGCCGTCATGAACTGCGCCGACAACTCGGGCGCTCGCAACCTCTACGTCATCTCCGTCAAGGGTATCGGTGCGCGTCTCAACCGTCTGCCCGCAGCCGGTGTGGGTGACATGGTCATGGCGACCGTCAAGAAGGGAAAGCCCGAGCTCAGGAAGAAGGTCATGCCCGCGGTCGTGGTCAGGCAATCGAAGCCGTGGAGGAGGGCAGACGGTGTTTACCTCTACTTTGAGGACAATGCTGGTGTGGTATGTACATCCGTAAATTCGTGTCTTTTCAGGACGGCTACGAAAGAGGGAGTGGTAGAACAGAGACAGAGAACATATGCTAGGACAAATGTGAGAGGACACAGCTGACAGGAACAGATCGTCAACCCGAAGGGTGAAATGAAGGGCTCAGCCATCACTGGCCCCGTAGGAAAGGAAGCCGCTGAGCTCTGGCCGCGTATTGCGTCCAACTCTGGTGTCGTGATGTAGAGAGGGTGTAGACGGAAAAGTGAAATGAAAAGCATGAAAGCAGGACACCGGTCGCTGCATGCCCGGCGCATGAGAGAGGATCCTTTAGCGGTTCATACATGAGAGGAGTCATATGAGCTTTCTGTTTTCTTCGATCTTCTTCCCTACAAGGAGTGAACCCGCTATGAACATTCCTGACGACCAACGCAATGTCTGATTGCGACGAGACCTACCCGTCCAGAAATCGCTCCACTGCAATGATAAAGTCCTCTGTCTCCTCCAGATGCGGCATATGACTACCCTCCGCAAACCGCACCCACTTCACCTCGCTCTTGATATTGTTGAAGAACGGCTGCATAGTGATATCCTGCGCCTCGTCGAACTTGCCGTTAATAAGCAATGTCGGAACCTGGATCTTATGCAGCTCCGGCCTGATATCCCACGACTTCAAGTTCCCAATGACATGAAATTCCGACGGACCGTTCTGTTGATATCAGCTTCCCCTCTCGTCTCCAGCTTTCAGCACTCACCATAGTGTAATAAACCGTATCGTCATCCTTCAAATTCTCCATCGTCTCATTAAACTCCACCGGAAAAGGCTGCACCCTGCACACAAACAACTTATAGAACTCCAGCACCGCATGCTCGTACTCCTCACTACTCGTCTCCCCCTTCTCTTCACACCGCGTCAACGTCTCCTGCACCTCCTTCGGCAATAGCGCGCGCATCTGGTTCGCAACAGCCACCCACGTCTTCATGTCTGTCGGACTATCGCAGATCACGAGCTTCCGCAGCCCCTTGGGTTGTAGAGAAGCGTACTGTGCCCCGAGCATCCCGCCCCATGATTGGCCTAGGAGGTCAAAAGAGGTGATCTTGAGGTGCGCGACGAGGTTGTTTAGCTCGTCTACGAAGAGCTGTGGCGTCCAGAAGGAGTCGTCTTGCCGGCGGTCCCGGAAGCGGGTCGAGCGTCCGCAGCCGATTTGGTCATAGAGGATTACAGGCCGCGCGTGCGGTCCTGTCGAGAGGTGCGAGAGGGTCTTGAGGTAGTTGTGGCCGCAGCCTGGGCCGCCGTGGAGGCAGATTAGGGGAATGGAGGAAGAGGAGAGGTTGCCGAAGAGGGCGTACCAGGTTTCGCTGCTGGTGGAGTGCTTGGGGATGGAGAAGGGGATTTTGCCTGTGCTAGTGGGAGAGGGGTAGGAGCGACCTTGACCCGGCGGAGGCTGGCGGACAGACGGGTCGGTGATGTTGAGGAGGGAGTCTGTAGATGCCATGGTGGTGGTTACTGGCAATGGGGACGACGAAAGAAGGAAACGTAGAGATCAGGAGAGGAAGACTTATCCTAGAAGTGGATATACATCCTCGGGGGGCTTTGGCTCTGACACCCTACGTAAAACTCTCGCTTATCCCTAGCGACTCCACGTCGGGCATTGTACAGTAAAGTGTGAAGATGTACGCCTACTCGAACAGTGAAGCAGCCACGAATGAGGAAGGTGGGTGGGATGGCGGGGAGGGAGGAGCAAAATCGGATCTGGTTGCCGGAGAAAATCATGGCTTGAGATCCGGCACTCGCTGTGACGTGATAGCTTTGAGGGAACGTGATCACAGAGACTTCGACTTGTTGGAGTTCAGAAAGCTGATGAATGGTAATTGGAATCGAAGGGTAGAGTGTTGCAGGTGACAAAGCCTATCTCAGAGCTTTGACGCGTGAAGCTCCAGCGGCTGAATTCCAACCTCCGGGGCCGCTTTGTAAATACACTCACACGCCATTGATATCGATATTTCTCCCCGTGCCCAGTGATTTGATTGAGCTAATGCGCTCCTTCGTACACGCTGAGTGAGTCGAACCTGTGGACGCACGCAAAACTCTCCCCCCGTCTGATGATACATTCATATTGGAGCTGTCCTATTGCTTGGATCTAGGTTCTTGCATGAGGAGCAAAATTACATACGCAGATCCGTTGTCTGATTGATTTCGATCAAGCCGCCTCACCGTAGATTCATGTATTGATCCTGGCTAACACAGTCATAGCGTGCAGTGACCTTACTGCGAAGAGTTCACAGCATGGGCACTGTCGAATTTTTCAAAGCACGGTGACATTGAGCCGGCACGTCTCTCGGTCTTGAGAATACGACATAGAACGATCAAGCATGTCGGGGGATCCAAGACGCCGTAGAGCGGCGGCTGGAGCAGCACCAGCGACTGTTGACCCTCCACCTCCACCACCGCCTCCACCAGAGACCGCGCAAGCAAGTCCCAGTCAAGAGAATGGTCGGGGTGATACCAATGGAACAGCTCAAGGCGGAACAGAGAAAGGACAAGATGGCGGGTATAAGCTGCGATTTTGCACAGTGTGCGCAAGTAACAACAACCGTTCGATGGAGGCACATCTCAGACTGTCGACCGCTGATGCGCGGTACCCGGTCATATCGTTTGGGACGGGCTCGCTGGTAAGACTGCCAGGACCGAGTATCGACAAGCCCAATGTGTACAACTTCAACAACACGTCGTATGATGCCATGTACAGGGAGTTGGAGTCCAAAGACTCGAGACTCTACAAGGCAAATGGCATCTTGCCCATGCTTGAGCGCAACCGAGGGGTCAAGTGGGGACCCGAGAGATGGCAGGACTGGAAAGTGGGAGTACCACGCGTGGGCAAGCGTATTGTTGCGCCTGAAGATGGACGAGTGGATGGCAATGTCGAGGCGGACTACAACAACGACAAAGGGCACGAGGGAACAGAATCTGGCCTAGTCGATATTGTTTTCACCTGCGAAGAGCGCTGCTGGGACGCTGTCGTGGATGACCTACTATCCAGGGGCTCGCCTCTAAACCGTCCCGTCCATGTCTTCAATGTTGACATCAAAGACAATCACGAGGAAGCACTGGTCGGAGGAAAGGCAATTCTTGAACTGGCAGATGCTTTGAATGCGGCAGCTAAAGAGGAACGAGATGCCTGGACGTTGGGAAGCCAAAACAACGGCACGACTTCTTGGGACCAAGCTCATCCTAGAGCTCGAGAAGGGTTCGATGCCCGGGTCCCGGATATACTTGCAGAGTGGCAGGAGAGGTGGCCGCATCTGCCCGCACTATGGACTCTTGCCTGGTTCTGAGGGAGATGTCAGTAAGCACGTCACAAAACGGCCTCACAAGGCTCCTGTCAAGATATGGGTTTGATGCTCTCTGAATGTCATCATCTAAACGGCCCTCGATCGGCCATCATCTTTACTTGCACCGTCTCTACCACATGATAATGGACAAGTCTATTACGGCGCCTCCCCATCCCCGCCATGTCAGCAAGTAGCGTCAGTGCTCCGCACGTTCAGAAAAGCCTCAATTAAGCCGGCATAATGTATGAGCCCAGCAATGAGAACCAGGCAATGAAAAGGCTGATGGCTAGCCCCAACAAAGTCGAAACGATAAGGGTACTTGATTTCAGGGAACTGGATCAATCAGCGAAGACTTGCCAAGCTGCTCTACCGCGCAACGAACCCTTGAGGCATAGAAAGCAGCGCCCGTCAGATTGGAAGCCGACATGGCCAGCATCCAAGACAAGGCAAGTCGCTTCTTCTGTGCCTCGTAGCCATACAACACGAGACCATGTGTAACGAAAACGACAGCAAATAGTCCTAGACTAGCATACATGGCTGCTCGGGCGGCTCGGAATTTGGGACCAGCAAAATGAGGATAGAGGGTGAAGGCGATGCAGCCAGTTGCGCTCGAGGATAACTACACCCTAGGTCAGCCGAGGCATATGAGACCACAAAACAACTACATACCAAGAACCAATGGACGTTGCGCAGATGGCTATTGCAGATGAAAGCAAAATGTATAGATGCGAGGCTTGCCCCCCACATTAGCAGTACGATGCCTACAAAGTCCAATCTATTGCCTAGGCTCGCTACCGATGGACTGTAATTCCAGATAATATGACAACTGAGGCGTGAATTAGCAATGACCATGACCAAATGAGACAGTAATTATTTACAGAGCTGAGCAGACAAAGCACAAATATACTCCCGCGCAGTAGACGAGGAAGACGAGCATGTCAATAGGCTGCGGCGCCTCGACATGCTTGTACACGGTGTAGTAGAAGTGAGTCGGAAGCAGGGCGAAGAGAATCGCTCCAGCGATATGAGAGTTGATGTTGACTAGCAGAGAAAGTTCTTGGCATGCTAATGCAAAGAGCCATAGGCTATCGTCGTACCTGTCTCGTTGTGCCACTCTAGAATGCTCTCAATAGATGCACGCCAGGAGTTGGAAGTTGGCCGATAGCCAGAGAGCAGATACTCATTGTCTCTGTAAACATTTCGATTGTCGCTTACCACATCCTAGGGCAAACGATTCACTTCTGCCAGTCGGCTGTCCGTCGTTAGGACGATTAGATCAAAATTGTTGACCGATGATTTTGACTTACGGATTTCATCATAATGTAGTAGATTCGGTACGAGTGGGAGAGAGGACTTCTTATCCTTTTGGCTCCTTTGGCCTGTTTCCACACTATCGGACATTGAAAGGCGGCAAGTGATTGCGTCTGAACGAGGAATCGAGCATCCAATATATCATGCCTATATGGAGTATATATGGCACAGGCGGCGCACTTCATGCCAAGCTGTGAGTGGACGCTTTGGGGGAGGGGGACGTTACTGGAAGTCATGGTGCTTGGTGATTTCCACTCTGGAATGGTCGCGAAGCCCACCTCCTTGCATGTCGATTGGACGGCATCAATCGCGGCTTCTATGATGGCATGCAGTCAACTTGCCTGAGTCAAGCCGCAGAAGCTTCCGGTTCATCGCATTCTGGAGCGAAAAGCCGCGATATCAGATCTCGAAGTTGTCCTAGAAACGCCAGAAGACGGCGAAAAGCTTGGCAGTGAGCCGATGCCAGGCGCTACAGAAAGCGACATGATTCGTAAGATCATAGAATTCCAAAGTCGAAGCCATAGAACTATCACAGCAGAAGTGACCTGCGCAAGCGTGATGGCGACTCACTGCGTCTGTGCAGCCCTGCTCTCCATCCGCGCAGTATCTGCTACACGGGTCATGTTAGTCTCCTTGACCAAACATGACCGAAACGTGCAGGAAGCAGTGGTGTATACATCGCTGCTTGGAATCTGTGCCTGATCATTGGACGGTTCGTGGAGTTGCTAGCCTTACCTATGGCGGCCGACATAGTTCCACGGTAGAGTCTTTCACGCGATGTAGTTTGGAGACGATGAATTGCGCCATCCTAAGCAGGCCACCATGAAGCCGATTGAACATGCCCAGATCTGACTGCCTCGTGGACGCATGCACGATTCTGAGACGAGGAGGATATGCATCTGATGCGGCGTAGTTTGGAGAGAAGGTGAGAACATTGACCGATATACCCAGACCTCCGATGATAGGGGGATTTTTCCACCCTCGGATCACTTAACAGATCTATACCTTTTACCTCTCCGTGTTCGCGGTACTGTTGATCTTCCATGTTTCCAAGATACGGTAGTCTTGTTTTGTCGATTGATTAGCGAGCTAGAGACCCGAAAATGATGGGTTCTGGCGGTCAGCATGTCAGACCCCGCCCCGGGGGCCGCCCCTCTGCCACGTCTCTGCACTGCTTTAGACCTTTAGCTGCAGAATGTGAAACACAAAGGCGGATCTGTGGTGAGAATTGTCATTGGCCGGGCTCTTGGAAAGGGCGACCGTCCGTCAGGCCTAGCGCCGGCCCATCAATGGAAGAAGAAGTTCTTCGAGGGATCCCTGACGAAAATCATCAACCTTGAAAGAGTCCAACACTCCTTCCTCCCGACTGTCTTCCACCTTCCGCGGATACTGTCACATATCATCATCCTTATACTCTTCAGGTCTGTGTCTCTTGTGGTCCAACGGTCGATAAAACCGAGACTGTACATGTCAGGCATTCGGACGCCATAGCCGTTTCGTGTCTCTCTCTGGAATCTAAGAATAGCAAACGGCCCGCGAACTCCGCGACTCGCTGACCTTCCCACCATTGCAATCACCACCGCTACTGCTGCACGATTCATGTACATGTCGACAGGTATCCTGCACCTCTTCAGCCCTCGAGCTTAGTCTCTGCGACATCGCTTGAGCCAATCACTCGCCGCTCTCGCGGTTTGCGATCCGAAAGACGTGCGAAGATCTCCGACCACACCTACCACGGCTATACCAACCACCTGACCGAAAGCCCCAACTTTTGACATCCTGCCCTCGAGGTATGGTGTCCTGTACTTCGTGGCTGCCCCTATAGACCACGAATTTACACCTGGCGTACATCGGGTTCAGCTGTTCTCCGGAGACACAACGAATCGTTCGACCACGCTAACAGTGGTCAAGCACGTACTTCCGAACAGGACTACGTTGGCCTGAGCATTAGTTCGAAGCCGAGCGCGTCATTGTTACTCAGGTTGTCACACAACTGGAAATCGAGGCTTGGATTAGTCAAGCGAGGAAAGAGCAAGGCGCATAGGCAACACATTCAAATCAGCCGTTGTGCATCTGGCGACAGCAAGTGGAGGGGCGGCAAGCAGCGAGTCGACCGATTCAACTTCAGCTTGCCGCCGTGACAAGATGGCGCATGTACTGCAGCCCCAGCAGGTATCAGCCGCACCGGAAACGTCCAAGTCTGAGGAGAACGCGCAGCCTCCATTGTCGCTGGATCCTGTACAGCGACAAGATACGCTACCACATCGGCTATCCTCATATTCGCAATCTAGGTCGCGGCATACTTCAACGGTCTTCCCATTGTTCCACAGCTCTTTAGCGTATGCGCTTGTTCGCGACTTTGCCTACCCACCATACAATCCTATGCACTATGGGCCTATGCCCGACAGGCACAGCATATACTCATCCACAGACGGCGACTACGACTCATCGCGGCGAGTTAGCGACCCGCCTCCATGGGACGCATCTGCAGGCCCCTGGCGAGATTCTTCTTTCGATAATGCTGGACAACAACTTCCCTCAACCTCTTTTGGCCCGGGAGACGACTCGGACGATGACGGGACAGGTAATCGTCGCTCGTCTCGACGGATATCGAAACATCGAAAGAGCAAATCGTACGCGGATATGGAAGCATACACACGTGGACGACGGCGGTCGTCTCGTGATCGCAAGTCGACGCAGCGAGGTGGAGCTGGGCCAAATCAACATTATGCAAACTCATCCGCGTATGTCGGGTACTTCGCAGAGCCTTTCGATCGCAATGACTCGGCATACAGCAATCAATTCGCTCGACAGTCACGCGATAATCGTGGACCTGGCTACGAGATCAGCGTCAACGCAGATGGCACACACCCTCCTTTCCGGGAAGACGGAGAGAGCGTGCCATATTCGCCATCAGCGTTAGAAGACCATCGACCCGAGAGCGCGAGCCTCGACGAATCTTTCGCTGGTCCATCACTCGCCTTGTATGACTTCAATCCCGAGAATGACAACGAGCTAGAACTGCGAGAAGGGCAGATCATACAAGTCGGGTATAGACACGGGCAAGGGTGGTTAGTGGCGATGAATCTCGAGACGGGCGAGCAAGGACTGGTGCCGGAAGAATATGTACGACTACTGCGAGATATCGAGGGATGGGGAGAAGGTCCGCCGGAGAACGAGCAAGGCATGGGGCATGAAGACATTGACGATGGAGAGGACACCGAGACGGACGAGCCGAGGGGAAAAGGCCACACAGATGATGATGCTGAACGGCAAGGCAGTCTAGGCAGTACAGGGAGCGCGAGGAGTGATCGGACGGAAAAGGCTCGATGATATCATCAGGTCATGACCACCGTGATATGGAGTAAGCCTGGTGCTGTGAGCAGCGGCTGATGAGTCCTCGGAGTGAAGAACATGCACATTATAGCACGATAGATCCAGCGCAGCATTTGAGATGTAGAATATGTGCCATTCGCACTTCGTTTCAATCACGACCATCTCCATCTCTACGCTGCTTCGTCTGCCTTTGCGTTCTGCAGCATCGCGGCTCAACATACGGCCGACCACTTCCCTACGCTTGATGGACACAAGAAATGTGTCTGCAATCATGCTCACAAAATAATATTGCACCCAGATCCGACGAAGTCATCAGGGCAAGGCCTCGAAGCGATCTGCAGCGCTCGGTTCCCGCATGCTTCTTGGCCTCTGCATCGTCTGTAATGTATTCCGTTCCCATGGACGAACTAGTTCAGCCTCCCTTGCCCGCAAACCTCCCCAATGCGGCCCCCAACTCCTCTCCACCCTTGATCTTCCTCTGCCGCTCCTTCTTCTGCTGCTCTCGCATCTCGAGAACCTTGACCTTCCTCTCATCAATCACGTTCCTCCCACCCTTTTTGCGCAGAAACTTGCGCAAACTACTGTTCTTCCCCCGTCCACGATTCTTCAATTGCTCCAACTTCTCCTGCTCCTCCTTCTTCTCGTCGCGATCCAGATCGCGCTCCTTCTGTCGCTGCTCGTGACTCGCGAGATCCAGTTTCCCGATGAAGTTCGGATCGAGGCTTATCATTTCTGGTTGTAATTTGTTGAGCAGGCCCTTGACTTCCGTCTCCTGCCGCTGCTTCACGTTCTCGTACGGATTGATCTCCAGCGCGTCGAAGTTCGCTTCGCCTGCGCCTGGCACAAGGGCGGAGGTGAAGCCCTTGTCGTGCCCGATGCCGAGGACGTCCTCGAAGGGACACCAACGGAGAGATTGCACGTTGCTGCCTGCACCGGGGAACGCCATGTACGGGCTTTGGACTTTCTCTTGCGCGACGTCCTGCTTGTGTCGCAGGAATAGGTCCTTCCAGACGCTGACTTGTGTGCCCCACCCTACGGCCGTGAGGTTCTTGTCGCTGATGCTGAGCGATGTTCCGGGCCGCTTGAGATTGTATGTGTGTACTTCTTTGAACATGCGCACGTCCCAAACGGCCATCTTCATATCTTGCCCAGTGGAAACCATATATGTCCCGCTGCGGTCGACGCTCATGCTGCGTACGGGGCCGCGGTGGCATAACATCTTCACTAGGGCAGTGCTGCTGCTCGGCGCCCAGAGACTCACTGTTCCGTTTTGGTGGCCGACGTGACTGACGGCGTTCCATGGGTTCAGTGCCATAGATGTGGGTGTTCCTTGCTTAGTCCCCGTTTGCGCTACCATTTTCCCGATCGAGGTGTCGTGCCATTTTATCCAACCGCTGTTCCCAACAGTGGCTAGCAAAAAATGGTATGGCAGGAACTGCATGTACAGCGGATCTACGTGCTCTGTGAGATTGTGCAGCTCTATGCCTTGCGCATCGTAGATGTATACCGATCGCTTCTGCGCCACAGCGAAGAATTGGTTGTTATGCAGCCATTTCGCGTCGCGCACCGTCTCACCAAGCTGCATCTCGCAGCCCAGCTTGCCTTGTCGCCAGTCGAAGGTTGCGACATGTCCTTTCCGTCCTGAGAGCAATAGCTCTCGTCCATTCCGAGTGTAGTCGAATGTGTAGGGCCCCAGCTCTTCTAATCGTAGCTCGAACCCTTTCTTGGCTGTCTCGATCCCAACAGACGACTTTATCTCGTTCTGCGAGACTTTGTACGTCTTCTCCAGCTCCCCTTCAGCCTCGATGTATCCTCCACTGTTCTCATGCAGGATCTCGGCATCTTTGGCTTGTAGTGCGGCGTCCTGATATCTTTGCTCCAATTGACGGAGATTGCCGCGCAATTTCTTGTCCCGGATCTGTCGTACTGCTACAGGTGAGCCACGGCCGTAGGATTGTTGAGCGGAGGCGAGGTGCGCTTTGCGCCGGCGCGCTTCGGCGCTCGGGTCATCCTTGGGATTGTGCAGACGTGTGAGAGAGGAGTGGTTGGAGGGGGGAGCGGGCATGGTGGGCGAGGCGCAAATGGTGTTATCGAATCATGGTGTGGTTGTAGCTGGAGTGGCAGAGTTGTGAGAGGTCGTCGTGAACTTTTTCTGCCGCCGTCGAAGAATCTGGGGAAGTGTCCGGGTTTGAGCCGAGACACAGCCGAGATGTTCAATCCTCCCCCAGCACTAGTGATCCATTTTTCATGTGTGATTGATGTATCTGCCTGGGCCGGCATGCGACCGGAAGAGATTACAGAGATACTTCAAAGAGATCTGTATTCAACAAAGCTCGCTAAGGTACGACTCACAGCAAACACTCAAAACTTTGCGTGGCCAACAGCACCATACCAAACAAGCCCGAGTGTGCCTCCACCAATTATCGCAACGGGCGCAGGTATGTTGAATGCCGTATTAGCAGTGTAAGCCACCACTGCGACAACGACCCACCAAGGCTCGCTGGCCAGACTCCTACCTCGATCATCGAACGGAGTCACATATCCTATCTCCCACAAGCGATAGACTGCCGTGAAGATCATGCCCGTCGCCACAGCATTAACCCCACGCAGAACGCTCGCTACGATACGTTTCTTGCGGATCTTTCCCCACAAACCCTGCACTCCAGTAGCCAGAATCAGACTGGGTGCAAAAATGGCTGACCATGCCACGAGTGCGCCGACGATACTGGGCGCTGATGTGCCTTTGACAGCCAGTGCGCCTAAGTAAGCAGCAAGATTCAGATTGGGACCAGGTAGGGCCTGGATCACAGCTATACCGATCAAGAAGTCGCGGGCAGTCACCCAGCCTGGCTCAACGACGTACTCTCGAAGTAGCGGGATAACGACTGGTCCGCCACCGAAAATGATAGATCCGGCTAGAAACATGTTGCTGAAGAGTTGCAGGAGCCGCGTATGAGACTTCACCACAGCGCGAATGACGATGATCAGGATAAAGATGACTAAGGGGCTGTCAGCGGTGAATCGACTCAGTCGACTGGTGGTATGTGCTTACTAAAGAACGCGATGATAAGTGCAAGACCAGAACGAGGACGCATAACGTGCGGATTGTAAGCAGCATCAGGTGTGGTCGTGACTTCTGAAGCATTTGATGTCTCTGCTGCGATATTTGTGGGCTTACGCATGCGGGAAGATGTCGCGACCGGCGGCTGCAGGGCTTGTAGAGCAACGCTGTCATCTTGCCGAGGTGTGGCAGAAGCCTGTTCGGCAGGAACCTCTGCAACGTTCTTCTTGCGGGACCACCACCGCTGCAAGCGGTCTGCCTGAGTTTTGAGGAACAGATCCCATAGCACGGAGAGTATTGCTCCGAACGCGATCAGCGACGGGAAGAACCACAGTGCAGAGTAACATATCCCTGCACATGCAGCAGCAACCAGCAGGACACGGGTAAGATGATCAGTAATTGCCCTCCTGGACAGCTGATTTGGTAAGTTTATGGCCATTAGATTGGAGAAAGTATGCCCTCACCTGCAAGGCTGCGACTACAATGATTCCTATCGAAGCCGCATTGAGACCGGACAGACACGCACATAGCAGACCGGGTAGGCTGTCGCCAATATTGGCCACTCCGATGGAAAGTCCAAACATCACTATCGCCGCTGGGAGACCGCAGGAAGGGTCAGCCTCGTTCCATGAAAGTAGCTTGCCGGAGTCTCACCTCCAGAACAAGAAACCCACGACCGCAGCGAGCAAGCCATCCCGCAGAATTGTGAGGCAGAAAAGCATCTTAGTACTCGCAGCTCCTGGTAAAGCCTGCGATAGCCCAAACATCTCCTGATACTGCTCAAGTCAGTCATGTTCATGGCCTGTAGCAGTACTACTCACACTCTGCTCGTCCGCCCAGGCAGCATATTTGCCATCATCCTCAATGAACTTTCTATGAAAGATTTGGTAGTGAACAGGTGGACCCCCAAAAGCAGTCAGCCCGAGATATCCGGTGTGTAGAATTGTTTCTGTCAATCGTGACCGCAAGGAATGTTTGCTTGGCTTCGCCGCTTGAGTCTTATCTTGGCGATATAGCTGGACTTTGTGGTAGAAGTCCATGTTAGCTGTGCCGCCAATGGCTAAGCAAGACGGGCAATGTGGCCTGCGGGCAACGGAGTGCAAGGGCCATGGTCCACACTGATCAAATTACTGAGCCAGCGATGCTGCCAAGCGCGGATGCTGTGAAAGTTTCTTCAGAGATCCGAACATAGCGATGTTGTTTCCTGGGCGTTAAAGTCGACACCTTCTCCACCCCTTGAGCTGCTGCCGCTGGTATTACTGCGACGCTACTCCAAATGAGGCTAGACTGTAGTTGACAGACAGACATGATTGGTCTATGGGATGACGCCTTTTGCATGTCCACAGTTCCTTCACGAATCTGAACTTCCAGCAGCATGAACACGCAGGAGGGTCAGCGACGGCCGCTACAATCGAGCCGCAGGAGGCCAACACAGCCGTGAGAATGGTGAGGTTCAAGTTCATCTCGGACGATTTTCTTCCAAGATCTGTGATCCTGTGTGACGCTGTGGCTGAATGCTCGCTTGCGTTTGATAGTGATGTAGAATAGAGCAAGCTTGCTCTCTGACCTCTAGGATCATGCCATCTGCACTGTATTCGTCTGTTGTTGAACAACAAGCGTGTTTTTGCTAGCGGTGACGATTGAGATGAAGCTACTTGTGGTCTATACACTTATCGCCGCTTTCCTCTTTGGTCATGAGAGCAAATTAGAGTGAAGCATGGTCCGTGCTGCACGCGTTGTCCTCCTCTGCCTCGAAGGCATGATGAGAGGGGCCAACAATTCTCCGAACAACCTACACCAGAGCGCCTTTCCGTTAGTATCTCGCAAGTAGCTTGATGGTTTGTCGGACGGGCTATGTGGTCAACGTAACACAAGCTCAACTCCCAGATTGAATCCTGGCCAAATGACAGAATCCATTGGTCGAGAATCCACAATGTTGAACGCGACGCTCTTATCCATGAATGAGAGAGTGGGACATGGTACCGACCCGGCTGTTCTCGCCACGGCTCTGGTGAACATCAAGAACAGCAAGCTAGCACCGGCGGTCCTCCGCTACAGCAATGTGATCCACTATCTTGAGGGGTTCGAGAATTCTTCCACTTCTCGATTCGTGATACTGAAGCCAGGTTGCGGACAAGAGAGTTGGTGAGTGCAGCCAGCTTCTTCCATTCAAAACGAGGTTTAAATCCAGCTGCCTTGATAAATAGCCCGGAGACCGGGGTGAACATGAGTATGCATCCTAACAGGAATTACGCATACCAGTCGTCCAAGGTCACCCTTCGAACAAGCGCGTCCAACAGCTCTGGGAGCGGAAGCGATATTGACTCAAGGTCGGTGAAGTCCATCAAGACTGACTCGTCATGTCTTTGGACCATCTCACGGGACTTGTCCGCTACTTCAGCTGGCAAGTCCCGTGGCGGAGGCCTTCTCCGGGTTCCTGCTATTTTTGACGATGATCTTTCAGAAATTCTCGCCACACCGGGAAGCGCACCAGGAAGCATAGTCGATCGCAGACGTTCGTTTCGTGAAGCCGCCATGATGTCCTTGTATTTGCGTAGATATGGAGTCCTTTTCAGATGTAGTCCGTGTTCTCCCAGTACAAGTAGCCACAAGTCGGGCTCGAGGAGATAGCCTTGCCGCTATACGTATCGCAAGATTTGGATCTGAGATATATGCAAACACGATTTGCGTGCTAGCTGTGAGCACGAGAGTGCTTGTGTACACGTCTGCTCACACTAGCAAGGGATCCATAATTGCGCCTTCAGTATGATGTTCGCGCGACAGCTTCCCTCGCAAGGTCAAATCTTCTACAGTCACGCTGTGCGTGCTCATGGTGTGACACAAAGAAAGACTTGTTGAATCCCACGCTTCAGTGATGCGTACCACACATTCGATCTATGCAGGAGAGAGAGCAACTTGACGCGGTCGCTCGTACCCCAATTCGTCGAATCTGCTCATCCTACGCAGTAGACCAATGAGGTGGACATTGATCGATAAGAAGCTTTTGGTTTGCACATCAACAAGCAAGATCGAATCTAAATGCTGAAGTCGTACAAGGAGCTACGATTCGTGGCTACCAGCCAGCCATTCGCACCCTCGAAACAATCGGCATATGTCAGGTCCAGCTGGAGCAATTGTGTCGTACACATGCTAGGAACATGTTCGGAACATGTTCGGAACAGAAGGATTGTTGGTGGATTATCCTATGCATGACGTTGTCAGCGCGCATGCATTATGGAGCCAGACAAGTATACAGCAGAGATCGCAAAACGACTAAAACCTCGCTCTATGGCGTAATTCGCGAGATGTCCTTGTTCTCAGAGACCTTTTGGAACGAAACTTGATTGATGCATGACTTCGTGATGACTGGTTGTACCGAGTTGCTATTTACATTTAGACTACTCGAAGAGGAGCAGCTGCCAATTGCGAAAATGATCGAGCTAAGTGAGGGACCCATAACTCCTCGCGATGCGATGAAAACATGCTGTTGTCCCGCCACATTACAGCTACTGGTACAGCTTCTTGTTGTACGAATCCAGTCCGTGCACATTACCCTCGAGCTGTGCAGAAGCCGTGCGAAGCTCGAACCTCACACTGCCATCGACCACACCTTGTCGCAGATCTGTCAAGCTCTTGACTCCGATGTCCTGCAGACTGTGCTGTAGACCGGCGTAAAGATAAGGCACAAATCGTGTAACACTGCCACGATCGAGCACACTGCCACTCACTCCCTGTGCGACCAAGAGCTTATCACCCTCGGAGAAGTACCGGGCAGTACCAGCATTGGATGCCTTGGGGTCAGCGGGGTTTGTCGAGCCAACGCCAGCTTTCTTGTCTTCCATGGCGTCGATGGAGCCCATGCCACGGTATGCCTTGACGAGCTTCCCCTCCTGGTTGACGAAGTACTCTCCGGGCGATTCGGTCGTGCCGGCCAGCAATCCCCCCATCATGACAGTGCTTGCGCCAAGAGCAAGGCCCTTGACGATGTGACCGACGTTCTGGATTCCGCCGTCCGCGATACATGGTACACCAAACTTGGAAGCGAAGGATGTCACGTTGTACACGGAAGCAGCTTGTGGCCGACCGACTGCCATGACTTCTTGAGTGATGCAAGCAGATCCAGAGCCCATGCCGATACGGAGACCATCGACACCGGCTTCGATCAGACTTGCAGCCTGCTCACGTGTGACAACATTGCCGCCAATCACATCCAAGTTGGGGTAGGTCTCTTTGATGAATTTGACCATTTCAATCTGGAAGACAGAGTTACCCTGAGAGGAGTCCAGGATGACAATATCGAGACCTGCGTCAACCAGCTTCTGCAGTCGAGCCTTGTCATCGGGACGCGTACCGATCGCCGCAGCAGAGATAAGCTGCTTCGAATGTGGCAGCTTGGATGCGAGAGGATAATGCAAATTTTTCATGAGATCGGAGCGAGAAAGGAGCGAGACGAGATTGTCGTTCTCGTCCACAATGGGAAGCTTGCCCTTCTTCGACTTGGACAATATCGAGTTGGCCTCCTGCAGTGTGATGCCAGTGCGGGCAGTGATCAAATCGGTCGACATGACAGTGGTGACAGGATCGTCATCCTCGCCGTGGAATTGAATATCGCGAGGAGTGATGATACCCAGCAGCTTTGATCGAAGCCTTCCGCTTTCTATGCGTCATCAGCTCAGCCCACATGCTACTTTGAAACGAGCGAGATGGAGAAGTGTGCTCAGATAAAAAATATCCTCCACAGCATGTCAAAGACATTGCGGATGAACGAAAGTTATTTTGATTTTGTTGTTCATCACAGCGGTACAAGGGCATCACGAGTGTGGGACGACTTACCAGTGACAGGGAAACCACCGAAACCCCACTTATCCTTCAAGGCGCGAGCCTCTCTGACTGTCGTCTTCGGGCTAATGACAATAGGGTCCAAGATGAAGCCGTTCTCATATCTCTTTACTTTGCGGACCATCTCGGCCTGATCGTCAGCTGAGCAGTTGTGGTGAATGACACCAAGCCCACCCAGCAGAGCCATGTGAATTGCCATGTTGTGTTCGGTGACCGTGTCCATGGGTGAGGACACGAAAGGAGTCTTGAGCGAGATGCGCTTGGTCACGGGTGTCTCGAGGTTGACGGCGTTCGCAGGGAAGCCAATGTAGCCGGGCAAGATCAGGAAGTCGTTGTAGACGAGACCTCCACGAGTCTTGGAGTCTAGTAGAGTTTGTACGTCAATACCATCTCTTTCCTTGAAATCGTTCTTCAAGACCTGGCTGGCTGTCCGGAAGTCCAAGACCTCCTTCTTCTGCAAGACTGGCACTGACCCCTCCATGCTGTCTCCGTTTAAGATTGGCATGTTGAATGGGAATGTATGGTATTGATTGCCGAAGCAAAAGGCAGTGAGGTCTAGTGAAAATTACGGTACACCGCAGGTCGAATAGTCGGTGACGAAGTAGAAATATTGCATACTGCCGATCTGACAAACTTCTCTCAAAAATTCTAGACAGTGGGGTCGGCGACGCGAAAAGAACACGTGAGTCGTGTAACCATTTAGTCTCGATATTGATTGGATATGATCCTCGGGCATTCCCGTCCTGCAGGTTTTAGTGGAGAAGAACCTGGTAGTTTGGAGCTTGGTTACGGCTTTGTTGACTTGTGTGACGGACCTGTTTACTCTTTGGTTCTGTTCACCATCAAAATTGCTTCAAGTCTGCCAATTGATGCTCAACACGAGCACAAATGCGCTTTTGATCACGTTTCCTTATTCTTGCATATCTGTTTCAGTCATGCAGAGATAATGCATCCTGCAATTCCGCAGAAGTGGTCAGTGCAGAGAAACTGTTGCGCCCTGAACATTTCGACAAACAAACGCCGTCACATATCATCGCACGACCAGACTGAGCTCACTTCGAGCTGGCCCGTAAGGGCAGACTGACGAGACCCGATACTGTTTCCGCAGAATCACCTGCGACTTCCGTCAACATGACCTACGCCTTCCCGCAACAACCGCGATCCCCTTTAGGAAGCCACAACCTTCCCCTAAGAACTTCTCCAAGTCCCCTACGGCATTCTCAAAGTGCATTATTCGAGCCCGCCGACAACACCAGGAAATATGTTGCCGATGAGAATGGTCACAGTCGGGACGGATCTGTCTCGCGACAATACTCAAAACTGGGAGCGCGCCGGGAACTTTTCGAGATGAACAGCAGCCCGACACTGGGGGACGAGTACCACCAAGCCAATCGTCGAGAACCTGCCAGGATGCCCGAATCAACCCGCAGCGCCCTCAAACCTTTGAGTCAAGCTCCAAACAGTCATGCCTCTCATACTCGAACGCAGAGCCAAGAGGTCCGCTTCGCTGACGACGAGCCGGCACCCCCTCCTTCGAAACTCCGGCCACATTCACTGGCGATCTCGCGGGCAGACTCAATCCGCGCTCCTCTGCGCGATCGTCCACTGTCACAACACTTTGCCTCACAGCCTGACCTTACCAATCCCGCGCAACTACAAGGACTGCAACGGTCTACCACCGGCCATCTCCGCGCGCTTAGCAAGTATGCTGCTGATAATGGCGAGGAAGACTTTGCGATCAAGTCGCGGGAGCAAGAGGTGATCGGTCTACATGGACGAAGAAGGTTACAGAGGACTATGTCAACGAAGCCAAACAAAGGAGCAACTATGAGCAAATTTGCAAGCGGCTATCAGACCACGAAATGGATGGACCAACAACGGCAGTTCTTGCAAGCGTACGAATATCTGTGCCATATTGGTGAGGCGAAAGAGTGGATTGAAGACATCGTACAGAAGCAGATCCCACCCATCGTTGAGCTGGAAGAGGCGCTTCGCGACGGTGTCACGTTGGCTGAAGTGGTTCAAGCACTCTTCCCTGATCGCCCAACGCGAATTTTCAGGCATCCAAAGCTGCAATTCCGACACTCCGACAATATTGCTCTGTTCTTTCGCTTCCTCGCTGAGATGGAGTTACCAGAGCTGTTCCGATTCGAGCTGGTCGATCTGTACGAAAAGAAGAACATCCCGAAAGTCATTTACTGCATCCACGCTCTTTCATGGCTACTGTTCCGCAAAGGTATCGTCGACTTCCGAATAGGTAACTTGGTCGGTCAATTGCAGTTCGAGGACCATGAGCTGGAAGCAACGCAGAAGGGACTGGATAAGGCCGGTGTCAGCATGCCAAACTTTTCAGGAATGAGCGCGAACTTCGACATAGAACCAGAAGAGCCGCAGGAAACTGAGGAGGAGCGGGTCGATCGCGAATTGACCGAACAGGAGATGGTAGTCGCAGACTTGCAGTCCCAGATCAGGGGAGCTCTGGTACGTGTCCAGCTTGGAAACAACATGCAGGATCTCTGGGACTTTGAATCCCAGCTGGCAAAGTTGCAAGCAGTCATCAGGGGTGACTTTGCCAGGCAAATCGCTCAGTATCGACTAGACATGAGATCATTTACAGTGAAGCTGCAAGCGTCCTCAAGAGGATTCTTGGTGCGATCACGCAGACAGCAGAGCGAACGATATTGGAAGGATCGAGAGCGACTCGTTGTGGCAATGCAGAGTCGATTCCGCGCGAAGCAAGTCCGAGCAGAAACAAAGTTCATGCAATCCAGCATGCGACATCATGAGTCTGGAGTTCGGAATTTCCAAGCGGCAATTCGAGGTGCACTTGCTAGGTGGTCTGTCGGAGACCAGTACCATGAGACGAGGGAAAATGAGCAGGGTATCCAAGAGCTACAGGCCGCCATTCGTGGCGCGCTTGCTCGGAAAGAGGTGGAATCTCAACTCACGACCATGCAAGACTGCGCTCGCGACATCAGCAAGATCCAAGCTTTTGCGCGAGCTCACATCGCAAAGAAGATTTTGAAACGTCAACAGACACAGCTTGAGAAGTGTCAGCACATCTTCGTACAGCTGCAGAAGAAGGCCCGAGGAGCAGCGCTCAGGCAATCTGTGCAGGTCACTAAACAGGAAGTCCGGGCACAATCACAAGCAATCTCCTTACTGCAAGCAGCACTGCGTGGGTCTGGCGTTCGAAAAGTTCAGGAACAGCGACAAGAAGAGCTGCAACATACCATGCCCGAAGTGGTGCAGATGCAGACTGCAGCTCGGGCTTTCCTGCAACGACGACGAATGTCTGCAGATTGGAGAATGCTCAAGTCGTGCGAGACGTCGATCAGAGACCTCCAATCATTCACTCGCGCCTACTTGAATCGTCAAAATACGTACGATGTCCTCTGCGAGCTCAGCAACGACGAAGACTCGATCGTGCAATTACAAAGTGTCCTTCGAACCAATCTTCTGCAACGCAGCATCGGGGACACCTTGGGCGAGCTGGCTGAGGAAGAGGAGACAATAGCTGGACTGCAGACCGCGTTGCGCGGGTTTCTGGTCAGACTGAAGTTTGCTGAGAAGAAGAAGTTTTATAAGCAAAATATGGAGAAGGTCATCAAGATCCAGAGCTTTGTTCGAGCGAAGCAGCAAGGACAAGCCTACAAGAGTCTCACAACCGGCAAGAATCCTCCAGTCGGAACAGTCAAAAACTTTGTGCATCTCCTGAATGACAGTGGCTTTGACTTTGACGAAGAGCTCGGTAAGTACATAGTATGTTGAGGATGACAACTACTGACTGGCATCAGAATTTGAGCGCATGCGGAAGACCGTTTCCCAGCATGTTCGTCAAAACGAGATGGCAGAGCAGTACATCGACCAGCTTGATATCAAGATTGCACTTCTCGTCAAGAACAAGATCACGTTGGATGAAGTCGTGCGTCATCAGCGACAATTTGGTGGTCACGTTGGAAGTCTGCTCAACAACAAGGAGATGGCTTCCAAAGATCCATTCGACTTGCGCGCTCTCAACAAAAACTCAAGAAAGAAGCTCGAGCATTACCAAGAGATGTTCTTCCTTCTGCAGACTCAACCACAATACCTTGCTCGTCTTTTCAAGCGATTCCGTGAACAAGGACTACCGGAGAAGGAAAGCAAGCGTACAGAGCTGCTGATGATGGGCATGTTCGGATTTGCGCAGAAACGCCGTGAAGAGTACTACCTGCTGAGGCTCGTGGCCCGATCGATCAAGGAGGAAGCAGATGCGTGCAACTCTATGCAAGACTACCTCCGAGGCAATTTCTTCTGGAGTAAGATCCTGTCCGCCTATCTCCGCTCGCCTCGAGATCGAAAATACATGAAGGATCTATTCGGTCCCATGGTGAGGGACAACATCTTTGAGGGCGAAGGTCTCGATCTCGAGAGCGACCCTCTTCAGATCTACCGAGCTGCGATCAACAACGAGGAACTCAGAACTGGTCAACGAAGCATGAGAAGTCCTGACGTTGGACGTGAGGAAGCTATCCGTGACCCCGAGACAAGAGACATGTTCGTTGCCCATCTTCAGGACTTGCGCGACATCTCAGACCATTGCTTCGCTTTATTCGATGAGACGCTAGCTCGCATGCCGTTCGGCGTCCGATATATCACGCAACAGCAGTTCGCAATCTTGCATGAGAGGTTCCCGAATGAGGATCAAAACCATCTCCTCCAGGTCTGTGGTCACTGGCTGTGGAAGAATTACCTTTTGCCGGCGATTACCCAGCCCGAGATGTGGGGAGTCATCGATCGTGGTCTTAATCCTCAGCAGAAGCGTAATGTCGGAGAAGTAGGCAAAGTCGTTGGTCAAGTTTTCACTGGTAGACTCTTCGGCGGCGAGAACATCTACCTTCAGCCCCTCAACACATGGGTGTCCGAGTCCATTGAGCGGTTGGGACACACTCTTGTGGAACTGGTCAACGTTCGTGATGCTGAAGCTCACTTTGACATCGACGAGTTCAACGACCTATACTCCACCACGAAGCCGACCTTGTACATCAAGATGGCTGACATCTTCGCTATTCACCATCTTGTCACCGACCATACACAACTTCTATGTCCATCACAGGATGATCCTCTTCGCGAGATCATCAAGGAGCTTGGGAGCGTCAAGTCGAACGAGAACGAGATGATGGGCGTCAGCTCGCAAGAGATCAGTCTGCAACTACAGACCAGATATCATGACATGCAGGGTGAGTCGAATAGATACGGCCATACATAGACAGCGCTGACATTAGTGCAGATCCAGATGCCGACGTCAAGGCTCTCTTCATGGAGACGAAACGACTTGCATTATACATCATACGCGTCCAATCCGGGGCGAACATGCTGGACATTCTTGTCAAGCCCATCACACAGGACGACGACGACAAATGGCTCGCTCTTCTCGACGAAGAGTACTCGCAGCAGAACGATCTCCGATCACGAAGGAAGTCTGCCTATGCGCCATCGATTGTCTCCGCCAACCAAGCCTCATCCTCATTGGACGTTACTACCCTCACCTATGCAGAGCTGAAGTCATCGTGTCTCGAGAATATTCTGACACTCGAACGTCACGGTCGCCTGTCTCGCCACAATCAGTATCAAGATCTTCTCAACGCCATCGCCATTGACATCCGCACCAAGCATCGACGACGTGTGCAAAGAACACGAGAGCTTGAAGGGGTTCGAGCGACGCTTGCGCAGCTCAACTCCAAAGCTGCGTTCCTTGACGACCAATTGCAATCGTACAACGACTATGTAGAACAAGCCATGGTCACCCTGCAGAACAAGAAGGGCAAGAAGCGGTTCCTGATGCCATTCTCGCGCCAGTACAACCACGAGAAGGAACTTGCACGATCCGGCCGTACTCCCAAATTCGGCAGCTTCAAGTACAGTGCTCGGCAGCTCGCAGAGAAGGGTGTACTGGTCAGCTGGACCGGATACGGCGAGGACAAGTGGGGGCGCATCAACATCACAATCAGCAGTGACGAGGTGGGAGTGTTCCACATTGAAGGCAGCACTGGCAGCATGATGATACCCGGAGCGAGCGCAAGTGTGCCTCTTGACGACCTACTTCAAGCACAGTTCGAAAACAGCCAGTTCATCCACCTATTCCCCGATGGGGGTTTACGGTTCAACGTCAACTTGTTCCTGAACTTGGTCTACAAGAAGTTCTTCGACTAAGATGGGACGCCCTCGTAGGGTTACGTTCCAATACCGGTAGAGATGATAAGTCGCTGGAAGAAGTTTGTCGACAGAGAAAGAAGTGAACGATTTTCTTTTTGTGCATGATGTCTGCAGCATTTCCTGGCGAAGGTCGATAGCCATCGTTTTAGGGCATCGAGTAGAATACATAGCTCAGCATCGTTTATATGATGATCTTCCTTTACTACATGCCTGAACATAACGACTTGGAACACGTGAACGGCATTGAATGTTAAAGTCTTATTGGTGTTTTGTATTCGACAAGTCTGGTTGAGTGGAAGCCGCGAAGGTGGTTACTGGCTGCCGCATCAGACGCAGCTAACTTGCAATAACACCTATCCTATCTTCGAGCTCGCCTTCATTCATCACTCGTGCTATCGCGCTCGTTATCGCTAGAAGTGCTACGTTGACCTGTGTTAATGTCGTAGCAGGCAATATCCACGTTGCCCCTTCCTTTGCGACCGACTTGGCTGAAGGCTTGCTACAGGACTATATCGCGACAGGCATCACAATTGCATCGAGGCTGTCGCTGAGAGTCACGAGCCGTGGCTCAAAACACCTTGTTATCATGGCCAGAACATCATGACATCGCAACATCCACGTCGAGTCTCGACTGCGCCCGTGCCGGGCTTTGAGGCAGTTCCGCCAGCTCCTCCGCTTCCGCCACAGCAGCAACAACAACGATATTCGCAAGCAAAGTCCGCAATCTCGCGAGTGTTTGGTATTGGAGGACGACAAGCTCAAATTGAGGATCGGATTCCTGATCGCATCATCTCGAGACCCACAACGCTCACATCGAGCAATGCGACGGCGATTCACAGGACGGGACTGCGCATCAATGCGCTGAGTATCAATGAATCAGGCACACATGCGCTGATAGCTGGCAAGGAGATCTTCAAGACTCTCCGTGTCGAAGGTAATTCATGCATTGAGGACGCGAATATTCGTGCTGCGATTCGCACATACAATGCCAGTCTTACAGACGCTGGAAACACGATCGCTCGAGAGAGCGTCGACATCCACGACGTGGCATGGGCGAAGGGCACCACTGGCAACCTAGTTGCGGCCGCCACCTATAATGGCCCTATCGTGCTGTACGATCTGAACAGACTTGGCATCGAGATAGCTCGCCTGTATGACCACAAGCGTCAAGTCCATCGAGTCACCTTCAATCCTCATGCAGGTCACTACATGCTGTCTGCAAGTCAGGACGGCACGGTCAAAATGTGGGACATTCGCGATTGTCAAAGGAATGTCAGCACTTTCACTCCTCAACGATCGATCCCATACCAGAACGAAGGCATCAGAGATGTCAAGTGGTCACCGACCAGCGGCACTGAATTTGCGCTCGGGACTGATGGCGGCTGGATTCAGAAGTGGGATACACTGATGATGCGAACTGCGAAGATTAAGATCGCTGCCCATTCATCGACCTGCAACACCATCGACTGGCATCCGGATGGTAAGCACATCCTGAGCGCTGGCCACGACAAATTCGTCAAAGTCTGGAACGTTTGTGGAGACGGGAGTAGGAAGAAAGCTGTGCATGAGATCAAAGTTCCGTATCCTTTACGAAACGCTCGATGGCGGCCGGCTTTCCAGTCTGTACTTCATGGCGACTCGGGTATGCGTCAATGTACCCAGCTGGTCACCTCGTATGACAAGCACAATCCGCTGATCCATGTTTGGGACTTACGACGACCACTGCTACCATTTCGAGAGCTTGAGTGTTACCAAACTTCGCCGACGGATCTACTATGGCATTCTCAGGACCTCCTCTGGACCGTTGGTCGAGAAGGTATGTTCACTCAAAGCGATGTCAGCTTCGCCAAGAAGACCATCGATAAGAGGAATGTCCAAGCCTTCTCAATGTCTCCTCAGGGAGACATCAACTTGGTCACACAGACTCGCAGGCCGAAGCCAGAGATACCTAGGACGTCTCCTCAGCTCGACAGACCTCGAAGAGTGCAGACTGATATCACTGCTGTCTCCACTGCACCGTCCAAAATGGCAAGAAGCGCTGGAGACGACACCTTGGACGACAACTTCCTGAGCGTGGCACTCAAACTGTCGAGGAGAAGGTCGGCACCGGCGAATGAGAGCAGGTCTTTGACGGAAACGCCGCCGTTGGGGGATGCGATTCGAGGTCGGGTCTTGCCTCTGGACAGTAAGACGGAGCGTTTCCGTGCTGCGAGACCTGCCCAGTCGGCAGCCAGAGGCTCATTACCTGGATCGATGAATGCCACGCTTTTCACGTATTTTGCGCAGAAGTACAAATTACGACCATACATGCATCCACCTACTGTGGAAGCTTTTGTCAATATTCACGATGTATTTGAGCAGAACGCAGGATATGCAAAACTTGCGTCGATGTATCGTCTTTCCCAGTCATGGCGAATTGTTGGGCAACTGGTATCGAGGGACTTGCGGAGTAGAGCAGAATTGAATAGGCAACGGCGAATCAAAGGCACTCGGCCCTCGCAGTCACAATTCAGCAGGAAAGCAGACCTGACTCGAACGATACAAGATATGCTTCGCCACCATGCGGTACGAGCCTCCAATCCACCCACACCGCTGGCTGTCCCAGTGCAGAAGCGAGACGCCGCCTCCACGCTGCAGAAAGAGAGCACGTCCACCATGCCTACTCCCCGAGCACGACCATCGGGCACTAGACTGGATGGTGATGGCTTGATGGATCCTGACTCTCTTCCCGACATTGATAGCGATGCTTCAATACAGCTACCTCCAAGAGTCATAGAGCCTAGCTTTCAAAGCTCGCGATCTACTTTCGATGAAACAAAAATGGACGGCGTGGATAGTAGCTCAGATGAAAGGACTACGAAGGAGCATCTGGCGAACTGGAAGCCTCGTGCTCGTAAACCATATGAGCTGGAACATAAGTCAGGGCCAGCTTTACAGACACCACCGCCGCTGATCAAGCATGACTCCGATGAGAGCTTTGGCGTGTTTCCGCCTCTGTCAAGCTCCAGGGCGCCTTCGCTACCTGATTCTATGGCAAGCAGCCAGTCTCAGCTAATGGGCATGGTGAGTGAAAACCTCCGAGAGATGAACGAGGATCCTCGATACGACCCTCGGAGCACATCGCTCGAGAATTTCGTGAAACGCTTCTCGGACCAGGACAGTTCATCTTCACCGGAGCTAGAGCGTCATGAGACTCAAGTTCCGAAGATCGACACTACTGCTGCCAGTGGACCTGATGACCAGAGTCATGTCTCTATTAATGTACCAGAAAGGCCAAAATCGAGGGCCGAAGTCAGCAAGGATATGCAGACACTTGCTCGGAACAACCAGGAGAGCTTTGCATCTGATACCGACCTCAATCCGAATAGCCAGCAAAGCCCAGAGAAGCAGATCCAATACAGTGAGCGCAATCTCTCTGCGGATGATCCACGCTCGAACGGAGGACGAACCGAGACGAATCGTAGCCAGAGAGTCAGCAGTCATGCTTCAGCTCAGTTACCAGATCTGAAGTCCGGGCTCCAGGACCGTTCGCAAGCGGGCAACGATGTCCCTTCCGGCAACGAACCCATGGTCGAGGATTTTCTGACAGCGCCTCAAGTTGATGATGAAGTGCCCACAGAACTGTTTCCAATGATCACGATGCTTGAGCAGCTGGTCCACTACCATACCGTTAACCTTGCAGATGCGCAATCACTTAGCGCACTATTACTACTGGTGATGCCATTACTTCCGGAGACATCACCCCTTCCGCAAGACACAATCATGGCGACTTTGACGCATTACATTGAGCATTTTTCCGAATTGCAGGTCCCCGAAACCAGCATTTCGACCTTCTTGAACACCGCAACAAGCCATCTGCTACTAGCAGGCCTCAACCCGCTCATGGTTGAATCAATCCTCACCACCTACCACGAACAGCTTCTGTCGCTATTGCTGCCTATCAACGCCGCACTCCTCCGCCGCCTAGCATACCCTACCTTCCCGTCTCTCTACGAGACAGCATTGAAGGAGAACCAAGTCCACTTCCGCTGCTCATCCTGCAGAAAACCTCTCCTCGGACGCCACCCCTCACGGACCAAATGTGAGTCCTGCCACGGCCGACCCAGCAAATGCCCAATCTGCTGGCTCCCAGAATCACCCTACGACCTGCACCGCGGCAAGAAGAAGAAGAAATCTAAACCCCCAGGCGACTCTGCCCTCGATCGTAACCCCACACTACTCGATCCGCAAGACGCAAGTAGGATTAACAGCGTCTTCTCCCGCACCTCAAACTCCAGGCCTGGCACAGGTCACGGCTACAGCCCGTCTCGACGGCACGACAATGACGCAATGCCGCAAAGCGGGAAGTGGGAACATCCACCTTCTCTCTTCACCTCCTGCCTCAACTGCAATCACTCCGCCCACGCAGCTTGCCTTTCCGTCTGGCATGGTCTCGACGCCCTGCCGTCTGCTGCATCGCGGGCGCTGTCGTCCACTGGTCTGCGCACCGGTAGAGGGCGAGGCGAGAGCGAGGGAATGTGCCCCGTGGAAGGGTGCGGATGCGCGTGTATCTCTGAGCCCGAGACGAGGTTTGCAGAGGTGAGGTACGGTGTTGGGTCTGGTGGGCTGTTGACGCCTACCTTGTCTGGTGGAGTGATCAGAGAGAAGAGAGGGGTCATGGAGGATGAGATGAGGGTCGCCGAGAGCAGAGCGGTCATTGGTGCGAGGAGGAGCTTAGGAGCATTTGGTGGCGGGAGGATGAGTGGCGCTAGTGCTGGGAGTGGGGGCAGTGGTGGGAGCGGAGGGGTGGGTGGCGGGGTGAGGAGTATGGAGAGCTTGAGATGAAAGCGGCACGAGTTCACCGCATCGTGACAATTTGAAAGTGCCTCGGTTGGATGGTACACATGCAGGCTCAGCCATAGGATGTGGCGGTGGACTTGTCCACAGGTCAAAGTATTTCGCGTTTCCCTTCTACTAGACCTAGCATCATGAGGTCTCAAATGAGATGGAGATACAGTATCTCATGGTCACACACGCCGGAGTACTGCCGTCTCTGATCTTTAGTGGTATGTGATCGAAGGCGTCCGTTTAGTGCTCGCTGCTCGCTGCTCGCTGCTTAGTGATCGCAAAGTGACGACACAGCCACACACTCGGGACATTGCTACCTGAGGAGCTCCAATATTTCCTCATATCAAATTGCCATCACTTGAGGAACTCTTCCTATCCTCCAACCACGATTACTTCAACCTTTCTACACGAGATCTGCAAATTCATATCGCACAACGAGCATTATCAGGCACGAAAATGGTAAAGATGGGCCGCTATGTTAAGTCACCATCAGAGCTAACTTTCACAGGGTTGCTGGAGAGACAATCTGTTCGAAAGCGACCAGGATCTGCATGTCATGTCTTATGTTGGTAGTGCTTTGGACCTCCCTAAGGTCCTGAAGCCCAAAATCAAGGCTAAGATGGACGAGCTCGCGAAGCAGAAACAGCTTTAAGAAGGTGTGCACGCTTTGTCTGTGATGTTATCATTTTTGCTAATCATGTGCAGACACACCAGAAGGAGCGCTACCAAGCAGAATGATCACGAGATGGCCGATATCAGCCATGACGAGGACAGAGATGATCTTCCGACGACGACGTGGAAATGGAACTTCATTTCGCGGCCTGTCTCCACGACCCGACCTTCCCTTCCCTTGTACGCGAGCACCTTGACTTCGGGGTCCTGGAGCGCCTGATCAAGAAGATATCACCTTCTGGCAATCGTAAAGTCCGGGGACCGAAGCAGTGTTCTCTGATTCTCATTGCTGCCTGTGCAATGGAGCTTCAATGCACTCTCCCTGATGGCTTTCTGGCCATCGTGGAACAGTGGACTTGATGCCACTATCAAAAATTGGACTTGATGCCTGGCGCCATGCCATGGAGCAGATCAGAAAGGCATGCAAAGATTACATCAACGGCAAACCCTGCCCTTTCGAGATTCTCAGTCTCATGGACACCGCCAACCTCAGATTCGAGAGTATCGACGGTCATTTCGAGTGCGAGAAACCTGACCTGGAGGAAGTCTCTGCCAGCCACAGAACCGCTGTCCATGACGCTAGTTCCGATGTAATCCTCCCATCACGCCTTACCAACTTGAGATTCCTCCCGATAAATGCAGCGACTGTGGTGCAGCCAAGTGTCCTAATGGGACAGAGCTCAAGCGATGCGGCGACTGCAAGAAAACATTGTACTGCACTAGACTCTGCCAGACCTCTCATTACGGTCCACATAGCCACAAGTGCGATGAGGGCAATGCCAAAGCTCTTGCGGACAAAGCTATCCCTGATGCCAAAGCCAGAGCCACAGCCTAGTCCAGGGCGTAGAGCCTCATCTTTGGCCTCGACGATCCGGACTACAGTCCTCTTGTGGTCGACACCGATGCTTATGCTTCCTTCAAGGAGAACATGGAGTCCCAAGGAGAACATGGAGTCCCAAGGAGAACATGGAGTTCCAAGGAGAACATGGAGTCCCATCGAGTCTTGGCCACGTAGGAGTATAGCATAAGATATGAGAAAGACGTTCGCTACCAAAGAGCCAATGACAAAGGTCAAATACAAGCAGAGATACCCAAATAAATGTTAAGCTATCCACGAACGAATTCCAAGGTATCACGAATACTTTGCCACACAGCTGACTGAGCACATGATAATTAGACATCGTTATTCATCACGATGATCTGGTAATGTCTATCCATCCCTAAGTATCTATGCTCACCGGATCTCACTTCTTGAGCTCAGCTAACAGGGCTCTGAACCCTTGTAGCAGGTCCGCCTTGATATCTTCGACGTTTTCAACTCCTACACTGACCCGCAGCAACCTATCATCGACGCCCGCGTCGCTCATCCTTCGCCACTCTATCAGACTCTCTACGCCTCCAAGACTGGTTGCGTGGTGAAACAGCTCCAGCTTGCTTGGTAGCCTCTTCGCCATCTCTTTCTCCACCAGGTAAAGACCGAACACAGGATTGAAGCCGTTTGGCATCTGTCTCGCCAGCCAGTTGTCCTTTCTTTCCTTTTTCGCCAATTCTCTCGCCTGCAAACTGGCGTGCTCGACCTTCCATACCACTTTCTTCGCCATTTCCTTGATTTCCTCACCAGCCCCGTTCACCTCGCCCCCACCCTCCGTTGCCAAACCATCCAGCCACCTCACCAGCTCCTCCGCATTCTTACTCTGCCTTTCGACCCTCAATTCCAATGTCCGCAAACTCCTCACACCAAGCCACCCCTCCAAGCTGCCCACAACACCACCAAGCAAGAATCTCTCTCTAAACAATTCCCAATAAGCCCATTCCGCTTCCTCCTTTCCCCTCCTCTCCGTCTCCACACTCAATACCCCACAAAGCATATCACTGTGGCCCCCAAAATACTTCGTCCCGGAATGCATCACATAATCCGCGCCAAACTTGAACGGCTCCAGCAGCGGGGGCGGCGCAAACGTCGCATCGATACTCAACCACGCACTACGTTCATGAGCCCAGGAGGCATATTTCTCGATATCGAACGCCACACCGGACGGATTAAGGGGCGTCTCGAGATGCACGAGGTCGCCTTTGCCGAGGCTGAACTCGCGTCCGTCGTCCGTCTTACCGCTCCAGGTACTGGGATCGTGCACATCTACGACTACGCATGAGGTCAGTTTGCGGTAGATCCCCAGCACGCCGTGGCATCCGTGGTAGCCGTCGCCGATGGCTACGACTTTGGGGTTGAGGTGCACGAGGAGTGCATGGAAGGATGCGAGGCCGGAGGAGTAGGTGAGTGTGGGGCCTTGAAGGAGGGAGGAGAGGATCGTTTCGAGGCGGGTGGTGTTGGGGTTCGAGATGCGGGAGTAGATGTGCGGGATCTTTTCGCCTGGCTTGAGGTCCGAGATTGTGCGTAGGTCGGAAGGGGAGGATGGGTAGCGGTATGTACTGGCGACGTGGAGTGAGGGGGCTACGTCGGTGACGCTGTCGGAGTTGAGGATGTCGTCGGCGTGGATGGCGAGGGTGGCGGCGGAGAGGTGGGGTGGGGTGGAGGTGTGCAGAGGAGCGGAGGGGTCCGCGGGGTTGATGGACACGTGGGTCGAATCGCCGTTTGTGCTGGCCATGGTAATACGTTCCTCGTCTATCTATGAGTTATGCTAGACATGAAGAGAGTCGAGTACATCTAAATGATGTGATTGAGGAATAGTGGGGCGCGGAATTCGGTATACAAAAATTTCCTCTTTGGGATAACACCGGCCTATATCTTCGACATCACAACCAATAACCACGCGCTTCGAGCATTTGCCGTCAGATCTAGGAAGGAATATTGAAGCTCAACTACAATCACAACTTCACCCAGCGACACTGATTTCTGATTTAAGCTGCGACAATCATGGCCGGCCTTTTTGATGCCAAGATCTTCGAGAGTCTTCAGCAGAAGATAGACGAGGATGCAGCAGTAAGAGAAGTTAGTATAACTAATTCTTCGCGCTTGATACAGTAACCGATGAAATCGTAGGTACTCCGAGATATAGTTCAAAGCCTCGAAAAGCAAGGTCATCAAGCCATGCCTCGCTACCCCTTCAATACTGATACGTGCTAGACCGAGCAACACAAGCCATCCTTTCACGAGCACACTCTACTCCTGCAGCGGAATGTATGTCAGTCCTTCTCATCACTGTCCGAGCCCAAGCTGAAGTCCGCAGTACCACCCGTCCTCGATCAAGCCTCCACTTCCTTGCAATCCCAAATCGCCACCATCGTCAAACTGAACGAAGAAGCCTCCAAATACCCCTACTACAAATACAACTTCATGTGGTCGCGCCAAATGCAGGACACGACGTTCTCGATCCTTCTGCTGGGTTACCTGCGCGGGTACGCGACAGCGCAAGGCGGCACTCTGCTGACGATCGAGGACGCGGGCGCGACGTTGAACGTGCCTGTCAACCTGAAGGACAGAGATGCGTTCCACTTGACCATCGAGGAGTATCTACATGCTTTGATCAGTCTGATTGATGAGTTGGTTTGTCTGCCCTTGGTCACCGCGTCTGCACTGCCGTTTCTGGTGTCCTATAGCCCTCTGCCACATGCTGATGTCTACAGACGAGATTGACCCGCAATGCTGTCACGCTGTCGAACCATACTGCACCACTGCAGATCGCAAAGTTCATCAAGGACCTTCATGCTGGCTTCCAAGTGCTTAATTTGAAGAACGATGCATTGAGGAAGCGCTCTGACGGGATCAAGTACCGTGTGAAGGAAGTAGAGGACGTGGTCTATGATCTGAGTCTGAGAGGGCTGGTGAAGAGCGCATGAGCCGCGTTGTGAGCTTGGAAGATGGATGGCGAGAATAGCAGTCGACAAATGGCAAAAATGAGAATCGCGAGAGAGTCACGGCAGGGCGCAGAAAAGCTTGGACGGAAGCATCTCGTGTGGTATGTCGTCATATAGCTGGGTATTCTCTACTTCAGGTCTCCTCTAAGGACCGCCACTAGTCACTAAGATGTGATTGTAGTGGAAGAAATATGGTACAAGACCATCACCAAGGCAAACGCCTCGCTCCAGTGTCCTATTCGCAAACGCCGATACCCTCATTCATCTTCGCTGTCCCCACAACTGCTGACTTTGAGCAGCAAATTTGCTGCGGTGACCTGCGGCGTCCAGACCATGCCGGCGAGCGCTTCCTCGTACTTGTCTCGTTCCTCTTCAGCAAGTCTCCTCCCGTTCGGCGCCTATGCCGTCCCTTCGCCCTCACCCTCTTTCTTGACCTCCGTGCCCTCCCTTTCACCCTCCGCCATCTCGACGTCCTCACCCCGCTCGCTCTCTGGCGGCGTGACAACCGCTCCGTCTTCGGCCTTGTCGGACCCTTCTTCTCGGCTCCCTAGGCCTCCAGCCTTGGCCTCCAAGATCTCCTTCGCCACTTGCGCGTTCGCTTCTGTCGGTCCATCGAGTTGCATTCCATCCGGCTCCTCGTCGCCTTCCTGTGCCGAGCCGAGTGGCGTACCGCTCGCACTGTCCTCGTTCGGCGCATGCGGGTTCTTGAAGTCCATGATACCTAAGCGCTTCGGTCGCGCCGGGTCGCTAATCCGTGATGAGATGCCGTTCTTTGCAGCGCCTTCCTCGTCATCGCTTTCGTCCATTTCGTCGTCCCGCGTGATTTTCTTGTCCCATCGCCGTTCTGTGTAGCGGCTGTCTGTGTTGCGGTCCTCGTCTTCGTCGTCGAGGCGGGCTTCCCGCTCGTCCAGGTCTTCCACATCGCCTGCATTCTCGGGGTCGTTTGGATTCGAGTCGGTGAAGATCGGTGCGCGCGGAACATCGGTCATTTGTACTGAGGGCACTGCGGCGGTCATGCGGAGGTTCTCGAAGACCTGGGTCTTGATCTTCTCGAGGTATTCTGGTGAGTTGGCGTTGTCCATGTTTGACGGTCGAACATCGAGTTCGAAGTCGGGACCGTAGTACTGAACATATTAGCATATAGCATGCTACACAAGAAGGTCGCTTACATCGTAGTATTCTGTGTAGGGAAGATTTGGACCAATTTCTTGACCAACCAGATTGCCGGTCTCGAACGCCCACGTTCTCGCAACGTTACGCATCGTGTACCCTCCGCCTCCAAGTATGAGGGTGGGCAGATTGAAGGACTTGACGAAGTTCACGCAGTTGGCGTGCCCCTTCATGCTAAGGTTGAAACATCCAAGTCTGTCTCCACTCAAGCTATCGCCACCACATTGCAATACCACTGCTTCTGGTTGATAGACCTCCATAATCTTACCGATGACCGGCTCGAAGATTGACTTGTATGACTTGTCGTCGATGCCGTCTCGTAACGGAAAGTTGATACTGTAGTACTTGCCGCCGCCCACACCGATGTCGCGAAGCTCACCAGTACCCGGGAAGTATTCGCCGTATTTGTGGAAGGACACGCACATTACACGATCTGTGGTATAAAAAGCCTCCTCGACACCATCACCGTGGTGCACGTCAATGTCAATGTAGAGTACTCGTCGCTTGTATCGCAGCAGCTCAAGAATACCAAGGACAATATCTTCAATAGATCAGTGACACTCACGCAACCAAGCGGACTATGCAACTCACCGTTGATATAGCAGAAGCCACTCGCTTCACTCTTTTTTGCGTGATGCAGACCTCCAGCCCAATTGACAGCCACGTCGCACTTTGCTCTGTTCAGTCGCGCAGCACCTTCCATGCTGCCACCAGCACTGATACCACAGAATTCGAAGAGACCATCAAAGACAGGACAATCGTCTCCGACATTGTACTTGCTCTGCTCTTTGGCGTAGTTGTCCATGTTGTCGGGTGTGACCTTTTGTAGAAAATCGACGTACTCGTCTGTGTGAAATTGTGTCATTTCGTGCCTCGAGGCAGGTTTTGCACGCTATTGCGCATGTCAGCTTCAATATATAGCGAAGTGGATGGTGGGGGCTAGCGCACGTATATCTCCATCTTCTTGTATAGGCCATAATTCATGATCAAGCTATGCGCCATTCGTATTCTGTGAGGTTTCATGGGATGTCCAGCATTGTATGCGTAATTGCCGACGTCCGAGTCGTAGAAGTATGCGACCTTCTTTGGTTGCGATCCATTTATTCGAGGCTCATCCAGAGGAGCATGAACAGCGGCTTTATTCGCCATGACGGCGAGATTGGAAGAGCCGTTACTTCAGTATAACCCTGCCGCTATCGCCAGTGCTTCAAATCAGATTTCTGTGAAGGCCAAAGCCAGAAAGGTCGTGTAAAGTCGTGGAATGCAAGAAGGAAGTAAGAAGCTGGAAATCAGGAACCCTTCCATATTCCACCGCAAGCTATCCCGCGCAGATCATCGCAGAGCCGCAGGATCTGGCCCGTGCTTTGGCCGACCTCCGACATGCGCCAGCAGAAGAAGCTCCAAGAAGATCCACACAGCAGCTCTCATCATCGACTGCGTCAATACACCCATCCCATCGAGCGACTGCATTTCGAGCTGTTTTCGGCAACCCTGATCTCGACTCCTTTCCAACAAGTCGTAAAGTCGCTTATCGAGCACCATCAATAGAAGACGGGCGATCGCCATCGGCAAGCTCTGAAGAGCGCTGTCATTTGTCCATCTCACCTCTTCATCGTATAATCTTACCACACATCATCATGGACCGCCTCACACGAATGCTCGCGGCCGCCCAGGGCATGGGTCAGCATCAGGGTGGACCAGCACAAGATACCAACATCATCGATAACTCCGAAACCGTCTACATCAGCTCACTCGCGCTGCTCAAGATGTTGCGACATGGAAGAGCAGGCGTACCGATGGAAGTCATGGGCCTGATGCTCGGAGAGTTCGTGGACGACTACACAGTGCGCGTTGTGGACGTATTTGCAATGCCACAGTCAGGTACCGGCGTGTCGGTCGAAGCAGTAGATCCTGTTTTCCAGACAAAGATGATGGACATGCTGCGGCAAACGGGTCGACCGGAGACTGTCGTCGGATGGTACCACTCACATCCGGGTTTCGGCTGCTGGCTTTCCAGTGTGGACATCAACACTCAACAGTCCTTCGAGCAGCTCACTCCTCGCGCCGTCGCCGTCGTCATCGATCCTATCCAGTCCGTCAAAGGCAAAGTCGTCATCGATGCTTTCCGCCTTATCAACCCACAGACTCTCATGCTTGGTCAAGAGCCAAGACAGACGACGTCGAACGTGGGACATCTCAACAAGCCCTCCATCCAAGCTCTTATACATGGTCTCAACAGACACTACTACAGCATCGCGGTCGGATATCTCAAGGCAAGAGGCGCGACAGCGACGGGAAGCACAAGCGCAATGAGCGCCGGAAACTCTGGCATGGGCGTTGGAGGCGAAGAGGGCATGTTGATGAATCTGCACAAGAGCGTATGGACAGAGGCACTCACGATGAACGACTTCAAGACGGAAGGCAACCGGAATTTGGAAAGATTGCAGAAACTTGTTGGATTGGCGGAGGGATACGAGAAGCGTGTCAAGGAAGAGACGGAGTTGACAAAGGAGCAATTGCGGACACGATATGTGGGCAAGGTGGATCCGAAGAAGCGTAAGTTGACCCCTGCACTGTGACACAAGCAGATGCTAATGCTACCACAGACATCGAGTCCGTCAGTACAGAGCTCATTGAAGATAACATCGTCTCCGTATCGCGACAGATGATCGATAAGGAAGCCTCCGTCCCTTCAGCTACTCTCGCGACGCTTTCTCTGAACGGAGCTAATGGCCACTCGAACGGCATTCAAGGAGGTGGGCAAGTAATGGAGATCGACGAGGAGATATAGGGGTTTCTCTCGGTCAATCTGCACGAGGCGGTGCTGCGAACGACTTGGCGCACAAGCGCATCGGAATCGTTTTCCGCTGAGATTTCCGGTCCAAACCAGGAGGAAGGAGAATGAGAATGGGAAATCGTCCATCATGACGAGGCACTGCCTTGAAGCGGAAGTGCATGTGGTACTAGACATGGCGAGAGTCACGCATAGCAAGCACAAATCGACATGAAGAGCATAGATTGCTGTATGTTGTCGTGACCCTAAACTCCAAAATGCACAAACGAGTGTCCCCTCTCTACCTAAAACGAATGGTATAGAACTCCTGTCCACAGAGATGCTCTTCCTGCCATATTCCCATCCCCCCGTTCTATCCCCATCCCTTGGAATCTTCTCATGTCAAAGAACCTACGCACCAGCCCTGCCGATGTCAAATTGTGGTCTCGCAGGCTTCTTCACCTTCAAATCCTTCAAGCTCGGAAACCCAGGTCCCAATTTCCTCCTCGCGTCCCTCGCACCAATCAGTCCCTCGTCCCTCTCCCTACCTATCTCGCCCTTCCCACCGGGCAGCGCGGTCGTGAAAATCACCTTCGGCACCTGTCCCGTCTTGGTCGCGACCTGGCTCGATACCACGGACGTGATCAGTGTGCCTGGTGCGCGGGAGACGGTTTGCTTGTCGTTGAGATCGGCGGAATAGGTCGAGGTTGCTGGCTCCCTTTCTTGGCCTGCGGTTGGTCCCGAGGATACGGTGGAGACGGGCGCTGGAGAAGAGGCGGGGACGGATGGTTTGGAGCCGGGAGTGGAGGTGCAGGGAGCATCGGTTTGCACTTTTGGTTCTGCGGCGAGTTCGTCTGGGGTTTTGGCTAGGCTGGCGTCCCTGGCGCGGGAGAGCAAGGTGGTGCGTGGGATGTTGTCGTCGCCTGTTGCGGATGGTGAAACGGAGCGCGAGGGACGGGAGGAAGGCGCTGGAGCTGAAGCTGAGGAGGGAGTAGCGGAAGCAGAGGTTGGTGCGTCTGCGGCTGTCGAGGAAGCCGAGGCGCCGGCACGCTCGGTGACGGTCACTGTGACGAAGATCTCTTCGTCTTCTTCTTCCATTGTGGTGGTGGCGGTACGGGTGCGTGTCTTGCGGCCTCGGCCAGTCCTGGATGTCGGAGGTGGTGTGGATTCTTCTGCGCTGGAAGACGAAGGTGGAGAAGGAGCTGAGGCGGATGTCGATGGTGCTGAACCGCTGTCGTCACTGCCGGAGCTGATGGGCGATTTGATGTACGCGGTCCTGTCCTTGAAGTCTTTTGGCGCCTTTGTCTGAGGATCTTGCTGCTGCAGAGTATTCTTCTCGGCAACATTCTTACGCGAACCTTGGAGCGGGCTGTTACCGATAGAAATGTCGGCGCAGGTGGTGTAGTACTCGTCCTTGCCTAGGGGGAGACCAGGATCGACACCGGGTTCGGTATTCCACTGCCAAACCCAATAAACAGTGAGCTTACTACCATCAATGTCGGTAGGTAGCTTGACGTCTGTCTCGCACCACTGTTCGACATTGGACGTCGGCTGATCAGGGATGCGATCGGGAAAGTCTTGCTGGCGTTCTTTAGAAATCTGTTCGCCATTGATCTGATGGCAGCGGCCATCATCAAAGTTCTGGGCGGCGATCAACTTGCCACGACCATCGCCACCCTTACCATCTTCGGTCCATTTGAGAACGTCCATAATCTTCTCATCATCCTTGGGAGAAGTGGTGCCGTAGACGAAGACAGAGCCGCCGGACTTGGCCTTGCCTGGCTGAGTCTTTGGGAGGGTGACATGACCGTTCTCGAGGTACTTCATTGCGACAAAGGTACCTGGCTTGACAGTGAGGGCAGGATACTTGTCGGCCTGGTTCTGGGAGCGCTGATTGGGATGGCAAAGAATATCTTCGTTGTTGATCCTTGAACGACCAGACGAGAGCGGGGGTAGAAGATAGTTCATGGAACCGCCATTGAAGCCAGGATCAGTGCGCGCGACGTAGCCACGAGGGTAGCCCATTGGACCAACAAATGAGCCATCTGCTGAAATCTCTTGCATCTGCTCGACCCAGCTATGTCCACTGACCAACACCACCAGGGCCGCGACCACCACGCCCTTGAAGCAATTCGACGTGGTTGAAAGAGAGGGTGTTCTGTCCATGCCGGGGAACAAAACGCAAAGATCGCAAGTACGGAATGAGTGAGGTGCCGGACCGGCCGGATTCTGTCCTGCAGACTGAGAGAGCTAGTTTGGTGCCAGACCAGAGATGTGGAGATGACTTAGAACTGCGAGGAAGAAGGAATATGGGAAGATGTGAGAGGCAGAGAAGTGACGGAAAGATAAAGCGAATGATATAGCGCAAGGAAGACGGTCTCAGCAGGCGTTCCAGGTGTGATTGTCTCACAACCTCCTGTTGTAAATAGTATTGACCTGTCGGCGACCAGCACGAACAAGACAGTGACTAGCACAATGAAGTGCTGGAAAGGAAAGAGACAAAAACAAAGGTGGACGGGGCAGGGCGGACAAAAGCCTACAAAGAGCAAGAACAATACTTCTGTTGCCTACCATAGTGTGGGTATACTATCCTCAATCCATGTGAAAGTTGGAGCCGCCTGGACAAGTGAAGTGTAAGAGATATCCCCTGACTGCAGCTCTGGGAAACTTGGGAGAGCCAGCAGTCGCGAGCAGTCGGGTTAGAAAACAGCACCGCGCCGCAAGAAACCTGGCATTTCCATTATCTGCCATGGTAAGGGCGCCTGTCAACACATGACAAGTTGTTTTGAGATCTCAATAGAGATAAGAGGCCATTGCTTGACTCATAGTTGTTGGCTCGGCTGCCTCAGAATGACTGCCGAAGGACGTCTGCAGGACATTCTTGTGGAAGCCGGCAGGGGTGCTGATCTGGCTCTGTCGAACATTCCGTACGCAAGCGCGCACCGATAGGATGAGGAGCGTTGTGTATTTGTGGATGGGCGCGTGAGAACGTAAATAGCTTTATGGAGCAGAGTGTGCTCTGGTTTCACCTGGCTTGGCCGTGTGAAGCCGGAAAGGCACGATGATTGGCTGTCCTTGATCCGTCAAATCTTGCTTCTTCGACGTTGGCGCCTCGCTTCTGGTTTCCTTTGTCCAAAGTGGTGAAGTGCAGCACATTGACTAGACCGGTCTGGACAACGCGCCCACAAAGTCATCTCCCGTTGATATCTAGGAAAGAAGTTCTCTGAGAGCTCCGCTGAGTCAATGCTTCGGCACTGCTGCTCCGACTGTTTATGAGCGTACGTCTGAACGTGATGTTAGACGACTGCGCCTTCGCAAGATGCAAGCACAGCGTGCTCGTATACGGCGCAGACATACCGGACTTCTGTCACACTGTCCGAAAACCTGCAAGATGCTACGCATGAGGCCGCGTGTCTGCTACAAAATTGCGTGGCTGTTGCGAGGTGTCAACGGCCCCATGTCTCGGGACTTTGACTTCACAACCGATGCATAGACAATTGACATCTGGTTCTCAACAACAGTGTCGTCACATTGATTGTAGATGCGAAAATATTATTGATGAATAATGTAATGTACACTCTGGGTATCATTGTGTCAAGCAGTATGCTATTCCCTGATGCGATGCTCTATCATTAATGCGTTTCCTCAAATATCATTTCAGTATTGAGGCCGTTGCGCCGCGCTAGTTGCTATACTTGAAACGATGTATGCGTCGTAAGGTCGTCAGCATAGACATTGTCAAATGCTTGTAACTGATGTGGTTTGCCGGCGACTGGTATGCCGACATACTGTCTCCTCTCATTCATGTGATGTCCACGGTTGTTCTGGATTGATCGGTCCTGGTCCAAAGGGTGCAGGGAGAGCTGGCATGTCCGGCGGCGAAGACGGCAGCACTGCCACCGCTGCTGCAGGTTCGTATCCTGGCTCAGGTGCTGGCTTCTCTTGGTCGTTGGCGATTGGGATCCAGTCCATTACCTCCTGATCAAAGTGATGCATCTCAAAATCTTTCTTTGTGAGCGAGCCTGGTCCGTACTCCTCCATCAAAATCTCAGTGTATGCATAAGGGATGAGAGCCGGTGTGTCTTCAAAGACACTTTCTCTGAGCGGAAAGATAAGATCCATCGTGTAGGTATGGTTGTCTTTGCAGTACATGGCGCCGACACGGCCTGCTGCCTCTGCTTCCAGGTCGCGATGTAGGACAGTGATGTCGATGAAGAGACCTGACGCCATGTCTACCCAGCGCCCGTCGATCTTGTTGAGCCCATCATCTCTGCTGGCATTCGTGTAGTAAGGATTCATTTCAAGCATGTAATCGCGGCCCACGCTCCAGCCCTCGTGCTTGTAGTGGTGGACAGTCACTGGCACAATGTTAGTACAATCCGGGGACCTTGATAACAAGCACATACTGTTGTAGTACTTGGCCAAGTGATCAGCTGATTGCTCGGAGATCATGACATCAAGGTCAGTGTCCCATGGCATGATGCGCTTATTCCACCACCAGCCAAGCAGAGAACCATGCATGATCCAGGTCTCGGCACCGATCTCGTTCATGGTAGCCAGGTAGGCTCGAATGAGTGCGGTGAGGGTCTCCCTACGTTCCGCGTATGGCACCTCGGACTTTGCGAACCGACCATCGTAGTGCTGATGGAAGCTATGACGACGTCAGCGATGTGTGGAGAGATGCTGACTGAATGCTCCTACTTTGCTTCATGAAAGTATTTTCCAGGAGGATCGGTGTCGTAGTTACTGGCCATCCCAGTGAGGTCTATGCGAGCACTGACAATTTCATGTTCGTTCAAGTGTGGCGTGACATCAAGTGCTTCCGGAGCGATTGAGTGAGATGCAGCGTGGGTAGCCTTGGGGGGTAGAGCGTATGAGTGAGCGAGCGGCAGGAAGGATATCGACACTAGGGCCGATAAAGACGAGAGACGCATGATTATCTGCCTTGACAACTCACTGTGGTGGAAGTAGTGAAGTCATGTCCATGTGGGAGGGCAGGCCTGGGATATAACAGAGAAGGATAGAGAAGTATCAAATTCTATCGGCCTTACTCAACTGTCGCGTGCTTACACTCATTCCCGGAACCGCCGCAAGTCTTGGGATATGCACGAGGGCAGACTGCGTAGGCCATTGATGGCCCGTACCCGTTCAGCAGTGGGCGACGTCAGCCTCTGAGGCGTGGAGCGTGCATCTGCCTGTGTGCAGCTGCGTCAAGTTAGCTCCCCTTAGATCGACTTCGGCACGGAAAGGCTACCATCAAACGTTCCACCCTTTGACATAAACTTTAGCGGTCAATGGCTGTCGAACTGTCTGTAGTTGCCCTGGGCTGCAAATGCAAATGCACGCTGCCTTGCAATAATTATCCAGTGATCCGAGTTTTCTTCCTGATGACTCGTGCATGGTACTCGCATCTATGAGCCAAGAGATCCTCTGCTCCTTTCCGTTGCTTCCGCCTTCTTATTATTTAGCCGCAGCTGATGATGATACTCGGCGCCTCTGGAATAGCACCCGGCTCTGACGTGCCGGGGTATTCTGGCCGCTTGCGACCGTTTGGCAACGAAGCCGAACATGGAAGTCCAACTGACTCGGGCATAACCTTTGGTCTAGCAACGTAGAAAAATGGTCTCGAAATGTCATCTCTTACGGCTATGACGGCTTTACCTCCGTGTTGCTGGCAAGGTTCTGAGGTAGTACGAGTCAATAGGGGAGCACGCGATCAATTTGCCTGTCAAAGACATTGTCGATCTTGAGATGGGCCTTGCACGGAACGGCATAGTTTGGCTGAAGAGCTGTGGCTAAGGTTGTTCCTGATTGTTTGCATCCTGTGGCTCCCTCTTCCCGCCGCCAACTTGTCATTGTGGAGCCTTTTTGTGCTTGGCGAAGCTTGGGCTGGGTCAAGCACTTTTTCCTGTTGAAACGGCTTTTTGGGGTGAAAGTCTGAGAGGCTGTCTGAGTCCAGAAGGGTTTCGAAACCGTTCTGCCATCCGAACAGACATCAGACAATATGTCTTGTAATATATGGAAGACATGAACCCAAATCTATTGGTCTCTATTTTCTACATACCCAATGAACTGGCCGGCGAATAGCCATGCTGTTCTTAATTGTTCCAACTCGAAACACAAACATCTTTCTCTCCTAATTCCCGCTCAGCTTGCGTGGCCCGCGGCAAGGACGTGCCGTATCCTGCCATTCGCACAGCAGGGCATCCTTTAAGCGACATTTGATGGTGATGATGAGAGAATGATAGCGGCCCGTAGTCTGACTTTGCACAAACAACCAAGATGGAAAGTACGCCTTGACAACACCAACCAGAGTTCTCTGGACACGCGAGCAATTTCCTGAGTGGGCTTGTCTCCACTAGGATCGTCATCTCCTTGCGCCTATCAGTGCAGGGGTCAAGTTTCGGTATCTTTCATCCTGCACAACATGCCTAGTCAAAGAAGATTATCCCGATCTTGCTCAGGATCTGTCCAAAGATTGTCCGAAAGGGATGCCGCAGACGGTAGCTCGAGCCTCTCTTCACGTTGCGAAAACCTGCTTGTAGGGATTTTCTTGTCGTTCTGCTGGAAATGATGCCCGGTGACCTCAGGCGACGGTACTTTCAAGGCGAAATTCCTGTATGCCAGGACACGGCTTGATAAACCAAGTTTCCTTCCAACTGCCTACCAACAGACCGCGATCGAGGTAGCGGGAGCAAGCCGCAAGCGAGTATTAGGAAGCAGGAACAAATTCCTTGATCAGACTCCCCGCAAGGCCATGCTACCAATAATGCTCGAGAGGACAATGGTATCGTCGGTGACCACCGTCTTATGCTTGGCATCCGTCTTCAGGTCAAACTTGTATACCTTGCGAAGCCTCGAGATGTCACGTAGCTGAGCCAGACGAGTGTCGGTAAGTTGGCAAGGCTGCCCTTTGATGTGCTCGTGCAGATGAGATCTCACTGCTTTCTCTTCAATTTCTGGCGTCACTGCAACCTTGAGGGCGATGATGTTCTTGCTCTCAGGTGACAGCCCAAATCGCCTGAACGACTCGGCAATCTTGCTCAAGTCAGCAATATATCATGATGCAGCTAGATCATTCAACGGACGTTGTTGTTTGGCGACAGAGCAAAGACAATCTCAGAATGAACATTTCGCGTTCTGAGTCGATTGTTGGATAGGTCGTTGATGGCCTTGAAACATGCGGCCAATAAATGATCACGAGACAATATCTGAGCGTATCAATTATAGCACGATACCTACCATTGGTTTCTCTTACCATGGAAGCATCTAAAAAGGTATATTCAAACGCTGTATTACCCTGCAGAAGCTGGCCGCGGAGGAATGAAGCATTCTCCACGTCTTCAAATAGGGCTGCGTAGATCGGATACTGTCCAAGATGAGGCAGAATGACGGTTTCGAGCTCTGCCATGATTGCTGCAAATTGCATGCGACTGAAGAAGTCAATGTCTACACTTTTCTCTCGCGCGTGTTTCATTTTTCGCCGCTTTGCCAAGACGATCCCCAAAAATGAACAGAGTTGAGCGAATCGACCGTGCGCACCAGTCTGGGGTTCGAGAACATTGCCCTTCGCGATCTAGCCATTCGCTCCCAAGATCACAACACTCGTCCACGACAGGAGTCGCGCCAAGGTCGACAATGTCGTTGAAGCTCATGTCGGAACAGTCTTGTGACACTTGAATGTGTTGCTACCCCTCTATCAACTTGAAACCACAAGACTCGACGTGTAGCAGCTCCAATTGAGGCAGGTCGGTGGTCGAGGCCGCCTTTCACGGTACTTTCCAGACTCCCGGCAGCTGCACGGAAGATGCCTTCGACCAAGCGCCTCAGCGATGCACAGGATGTAACATCACCGGCGACCAAGATCCAGCGTACCGAAAGTGCGGATTTCTCTGGCGCTGTCAAGAAGAAACTTTCTGGTGCCAGTCGGACGGGCCAGGCATGTGATCGCTGCAAGGTATGGCGAGCTTGCTCAATTCTTACGCTCAACCATTTAACAAGGACACCAGGTCCGCAAGATCAGATGCGATGCTCGACCCGGAGGCTGCTCTCCATGCTTGCAGAACAACACAGAGTGCAGAACCACCGACCGTATCACAGGTCGCGCAACTTCTCGAGGCTACACAGAGAATGTCGAGACTGAAAATGCTGCCTTGAAGCAGCATTTATCAGACCTGCGCCAGCAGTTGCAAGAGCATGGTATAGAACCAAGACAGCAGCCCATCTTCAGAAACTCCTTTGCGCCCGAAGACTCTCCTCCAGCGTCTGCTTCGGCCCAAAATGACCTACACAACCTTTCCCGCATATTGAATCCAGAGCCACCAAATCCGAAAGGCCGCTCAAAGTCAGCTGTACTACCAGACTATCAACCAGACAGCGTTGGCGACAATTATCTGGGAGTGGCATCTTCCAATGACTGGCCGAGTCCAGTCGGAGGTATGCAGCATGCCCTGTTTGGGATGAAATTGGACCTCAAAGACTTCGTCGCCAACGATGACACGGAGCTCGCGAAAGCCACAACATACTCGGCATTCCTGAGCTACATCTCGACCAATATGACCCATGAAGCGCCACAATTACCTCCTTATCAGCAATGTCGGACTATGGTAGAGTGGTTCTTCAAGATGCCCGGCTCTTGGCTACCTATCTTGCACAAACCGGACACAATGGCACTTTTGGACAGGGTCTATCACACGCCTAACTATCAGGCCACAATCCCAGAGACGGCTCAATTGCACCTGGTGCTGGCCACCATGCTGTTTCAGTACTCTGTGCGCAATCCAGTCGCTTCCGAATTTAACTGGAGCGACCACTATCGATATGCATTGAGCTTCTTCATTGAGCTTTATCGCGAGAACACCCTGCCCGCGCTTCAAGCTCTAGCTATGGTTGTTCTGGTCTTGCGAGCGTTTCCGAAACCAGGTGCTGTCTGGGTCGTTTCCGTCGGTGTGCTGTCCAAAGCAGTGGAGATGGGCCTACACCGATCTGTCAACGCATGGCAGTCTTCCGAGTCACACATGACCAAGCACGAAATTGAAATGCGCAAGCGCGTCTTCTGGAGTGTTCTCCTACCACACATCACTGTCGGAGCCCGACTCGGGAGACCTTTCATGATTCGTCTCGAGGATTTTGACGTCGAGCTGCCTGAGGCCCTCCCAGATATTTTGCCCGAAGAGGGTGATCTTCCTGCACACCGTAAATGTTCCTTCTCCAACGGAGTTGGCGGCTTCAAATCTCTAGTTGTACAGCTGCAGATGTACAGCAGCTTGTACACCATCCGCCCCGTTCCACAGCCATACGAGCAAGTGCAGAAGAGATTGGGCAAGGAGATCGAAGTGTGGTACCAGTCTTTACCATCAGAGTTGAAAAGTGATAACCACAGCTCTCTCGAGGATCGGAGCAACAAGATCTATGTGGACTTCGGATACCAAAACTTGCGTCTTCTGCTCTACCACCCTTCGCTTCTCAAGAAGCCTGACGCCGAGTCACTGTCGCGAAATCTCGATGTATGTCTCGACGCGAGTTCCAAATTACTGGCTATTTCTCAGGAGATGCGCCAGCTACAAGTTCTTGACACCACTTGGTTCAACTCGTCGTATTTCCTGGCGGCCATGTTCACCACTCTGTTTGCCTACTCCGAGCGAAAGGACAGAATCACCTCTGCAGAGATGAAGATTCTGAAGAAACAGATGGACCAATGGATCGAACTCATGGGTGACATTGGTGCACTGCTGGGTAAGTATCATCCTGATTCTGCTCCCAACTATTGTTAATTTGCATAGGCTCTGGTCAACGTCTCCCGAACGCATTACGCAACATCTCCAACGCTGTTATGAACGACATCAACAGACACATTGCAGCCAAGACGGCTTCTGCAGCTTACGCGACAACTACTGACAACGGCACCAAGGCAACAGATACTCCAACGCAGCACCTCAAACTCGATCCCATCAGCATCCACCGTGCCTCGGACACACACCAACAACATATCGACTTCAATATGCCCTTCCAGTCCGACCCTGACGCGAACCACCAACAATACCTCCAAGCCCCGGCCAGCGGCTACCCAGCGCAACAAAATTACTACCCCGACCCTGCGACCTCCATCCCTCCCTACACGGATACCATCTACCCAGAATCCTACGAACAAGACCTAAAACCCGACATGTCGACGCTCGCGCACACGGCCGCCTTAGCCGCTCAATCCGCTCAATCCTCGCACGCCCCTCCCGGCTCTTTCTACCCCTACCCCAACGGGGCAAGCATGGGCGGCACCGTCGCATGGCGCAACTTCGCTGACAACATGGTCAACACGATGGCGACGCCAAGCCCGCACTGGAGCGCCAATGCGCTGATGAGTCTGCAGCAGAGTCCTGCGGCCGTGAAGGCGGGCCCTGCGAACGGGATGGGTAACGCAGGTGGCATGAGTAATGGAGCAAATGGCGTCGCGTCTGTGCAGGGCGTGCCGCACTCTAGTGTTGGCGCGAATGGCGTCCCGGGCGCGGCAGGTCATCCCAGTGTGGCGGCGCATACGACTGGTGTTGCGACGACGGCGGGAGGCACGGCTGGGATGGGCAATGTAGGAAGCGTGGGGAATGGCGTCGTGATCTATGAGGTCAATGGTGGGATGAGAGCGGGCATGGGCATGCAGGAGGGCATGGGCGTCGGGTCGTGGCCTAATTTCGGACTTTATGCGGGAGGGCAGTAGTGCTCCTTATTGCTCGCTACATGTTGGGGTGGCTTGTTAGGGTTTATCGATATGGACTGAAGCATGATATTTGCCATGCATGGATTGGTATGGGTTCAACGCATGGATTAGTATGGTTTCAAAGCAGGAAAGCTTGGGGAATGGTAAGGGGAACTAGGGATCATTGGAAGGCGGGGCAGGAAAGAAGCAACAACGACATCACGGAACCACCAACGGGACAAGACAAGGACGGAAAAGCAGCACGTCTGTTCACGAAAGTCACACAGCACGGTCAAAAGCCGGATATAAAATACGGGCAACTCAGTTTGAATTTAGCGATACCACGAGCAGCGATTTAACATTAGCTTCTATATATGGCTTGAGGGCATTCAATGGCATTTTTCACGATACATTGATCAAGGGTAGCCGTCAATCGTGCGCGTCAATCGCACGGGTGGGGATTGGTTTCTACTGCCTTGTCAGTGATATTTCGAATCAGTAAACGACTCTGCACAGCGGTACACTGAACATGCTTCGAGAAGATGGTAGACATGCATCTCGATTCTTATGTTCTACACCCCTAATCTACACTCCCCTCCCCTCGTCCCCTTCCAATAACCCCTCCCACTTCTCTGCTGGGAGCAATCTATCTGTACTCAGGCCTAATGAAATCGGCAATCGTCTTCGGCTCCTCGTAAGAGTGGTGGTCGCCGTGACCATGGTCGTCGTGACCGTGCTCGCCGTGTCCGTGCGCATCCTCTTGCGGTCCGACGTACTCCATCTTGTACACGCTTCCGCACTCGGGGCAGCGCTCGATGGGTCGCTCGCGCGAGCACGTCAGCCAGATGACGACGTGCGAGTCCGCGGGGCAGCCGGTGCAGCCGACGTATTGCTCGTCGCCGAAGGACTTGACTGTGATGGGGTTGTCGAGGGTGCCTGGCGCAGGATGTTAGTATGGCTGCGGGAAGAAATAATATCGGGTGGGTGAAGACAAACCTTTTCGGCTCGAGTCGAGAGGGCGCAGGTCGAAGATGTCCACACCCTGCATCTTTCCGAGAATCTCGAGACGCTCGAGACCGGTGGCTTGCTCGAGATCGGTAGGGACGGTACCGGGCTGGGCACCCGGGGGCATAAGGTCGTTTTCCGACTCGATTTCTGTAGAATTGTTAGGCTTTGTATATCTCAGGACCAGTGATCGCTGCAGAGCCGCTTCTGTGAACGATTGGAGGATTTGTCAGGCCAGAATAGGTGCTACTGAGCTTATTTGACGAATAGCGGAAAGGAAAGCTGGAGATTCTCGTACCCTCGAAAGGCTTCATGTGCTTGCTCTGCTCGCCTGGCCGGGGAGCAGCATGATGGTCGCTCTTCGCATCGACTGTTTACGATCAGCTAGATTCTCAAAACCCCCTAGCTCCGTCTCAATGCCACAGTATCCCTTCTCTTCATCTCGTTCTCGAAGCCAAACTTTTCATCCGCACAGAGAACGTACAGCGAGCAATGGAGGAGCTGAATGGTCGCGCGACGGCCGGTCGGATGATTGCTCGTCTCGTCACGGCGAGCGCTGAGCGGCGCAGGAAGAGTGACGACATGTTTGCGGTGTTCAATGGCTGTATACACGGGTGAGGTCGGGATAGCTTGCTGGATGTTGTTCGAGATTGGAGTTCGGGTGATGACTAAGCTTTTCCGAACAGCGGATTCGCGGCGACGTGATAGGCTCTTATTCCACTCGTTTCATACCCTCTACAGTCACGGTATGTACGCTGCAAGCAATTGAAGAGAAAGACGACATGTTCGCTATTATCACAAGTCTCATGCCCTTTCTGAGGTTTCACACGACAAAGCGTCGTCACTCGGCCATCGCGGTCTAACAAGTCTGGCTCGACTATAGTCTACTATTACATTAACATGAAATTATATTCTACACATCCTTCAACAATCTCTGTGGACAGCTTTCCAACGCAGCCATCCGCCACTCCTTGAATTGCTGGTAGAAGACTGGATGAGCGTTCGGCTTCGTCGCCACCACACTTCCCAAACTCCACTGCCACGGCTTACCAAGCGCAAAGAAGTGAAGCACCGCGGCGTCAGGGTAAAGCTGATGCAGCTCCTTGTACAACGGCTTCTCCTCCTTCGTCGGTATGGTCGGCTTCTCCTCCTCTTTCGTCGGTATGGTCGGCTTCTCCACTAGCGTGCTGACTTCCACTTCTTTTGTCTCCACTTCATCCGCTTCAGGTTTGCTCTGCGGGCGTCGCAGGATAGGCTTCGGGAAGACACCCTCCTTTGCGTCCTCCATTGGCATGGTGTCGAAGCGGCGCCAATGTCGTCCTGCATTGATAGGTGGTGGATGAAAGTTGTGCCCTGCGTGACTTGCTACTTCATCCACTTTCTCACCGTGGATCTCGGCGTTGGCGTCGATAGTCATGGGTTCTTCAATTTCAATGTTGGACCAGTCTTCCTCTGGGTGCCACCACGCTGGTAGGTCCCATGACTCCCAGTGCGAATTTATCGTTACGTATCGCCCTGGTAGGATCATGGCTGTATTGTTGAAGAGCTGGTTGATTAGATCCATGTCGTACTTGTTATCCTCGATATGCTTGGTCGCGTCTTCGACTTTAGCCCACAGTCGCTCGGAAAGTGTAATCATCATGAAGGTACTGCTGAGTGCGCTGCTGTTTCCGAGCCAGTAGGCGCGGGGAGCAGCGAGATCGACTGGTGGCAGGCCTGTGAAGAGATGGTCGAGGTTCTGGAGGATGAGCTGATCTGAGTCAATGACAAGGATCCGGCGAAGTGACTTGTCGATGTGGTGCAACTTGAATGCGAGAAGCTTGACCATGCAATTGATGTAGTACTGTGCCGATCCGGATGGCATCTTCGGTGCCCTTTGCAGAGTCACCGTCACGTTCCTAGCTTTGAATGCATCGAGATAAGGCCGAGACAGATCTCTCGTGGCCAGCACGAAGATGCGATGTTCCGTCTTGAATCCCTTCTGTAGTCGATCGATATTCACCAAGACGCTGCAAGCGTATGCATCTTCTGTAGCATAGAAGACGTATGCATATGGTGACTGCTCATTCGCCTCGTGCTTGATCGGCACGCCGACTACCGCGACGGATTTCTCTCCTTCCTTCTGCGCCGTCACGTCTCCAATGGAGGCAGTCCCGCCTACAGTGCCTGTATCAAATCCCAATCCACCGCTATGCGCCTCTGCCATGCTCTTACCCTCAGTAGCCTCGGCGACTTTGATCTGTTGACCTGCTACCACTTTATCACTCGCCTGCTCGCCTCCGCTTTCCTTGCTCTTCTCCGCCCCTCCATGCCCTCCAGGCCGTCCATGCCCCTTCTTCCACCCCTCTTCGGTCCATCCTAGCGGCTTAGCAGGTTCGGGCTTATACACATAATGCGACAGTTTCCATTCCTCTCCTTGTTCCGTGTGAAATGGAATCAGCGATACAACAGCGAAAAGAAAAAGAACGATTAGCAGAATGCGCGTGCCGCGGGAGAGCAGATAGGTTGTGATGCCGCCGCGGACTGGAGGGGCGTGCATCGCTCGCTATACCTAGAGAGTGTCGCGGAGGTAAGGAAAAGAATGAAAAGAAACTGAAGAAGAAAGGAAAGACTATGGGTAATCGAAACAGAGAAAGGAAAGTTACGAGGGAATTTCCCACATGCGGGACCTGCGGATGGGATGTCCATTGTTAGATGGGCTGGAACGGTACAAACGGCAACGAGTGTGTAGAACGAGATAGCGCACGGTGCGGAACAAACGGCGAAGCCGGATGGAGACAGTATCGATTATAACATACGTGAGAAAGCTGTTATCAGACGGGTTGGTGTGAATTGGATAGGAATATGAATTGAGGTTGAAGAAGCAAGTCAGCGGCCCACATGGAGGAAGCTAAAGCCACTCGCGCCACTGATACTTGCTCAACGTCGACATTCAAAGTACTGAAAGTAACATTATTAGCGGGATAACTGCGGTCCGCATTCTGATACACATCTTGATTATATTCACATAGTAAATATGCTACAACTTGCCCTTCTCTCTACCTTCTGCCACCACTTCACTCCTCGTTCTGACATCCAACCTCCGTGGTCCCTCCTTCTTGAATTCCACAAGCACAACATGATCCTTTTCTCCCTCCCTGACGCCCTTCAGCTCAGGTCCGGGCTTATCTAATCCCAGAATCTGCCTACCATCCTCTCGCTTCCCACCATGTGCCGGTGGCAGCGCGATCGGACTGATGACCTTTTCGGCCCATGGCGGACTCCCTCCCTTGAGGAACTCCAGCATAGCTTTCCTTTGAGCCTGCCGTGCCTCATAGCTCGGCGTCGGTGTCCTTGCGTTCTTCGGATTATGTGGTGACAAGAAAGGGGAAAGCATATGTAACAAGAAGAACTGAGGTGGGAACATGATGATGCGGTTTGACTGCGCTAGCTCCAGCCATTTTGATGGCGGCAGGAAGCGAGCAGCGGTGTGCTCTTTGCCGCCATCATGGGTGGGATCGGGTATGACTACTTCTGAGCCCTCGTCGTCTGAAGTCGCTGATCCTTTCAGTGAAGAGGACGAATCGTGCGATAGAGGTAGTAAGTAGACGTACATTTGTGTTGTAAAGCGCTTGGGGATGTTCGTTGGTGTGACCCATCTGGTAAAGGGAATAAGATTGTCGACGTCTGCTCGGCCGCCTTTACCGGCGAGCCATTTGCGAAAGTCTACCTTGTTGGAGTGCACGAGGCGCCGACCCTCCTCTCGCTCGGCATCTCCCACTTCGATGAGTCGCCCGAAACCATTGTTTCTTGCAAGTAGGATGCCGCTCTCTTCGAAGGTCTCTCGAATGGCTGCTAATCGATATGCCTCGCTATCTTGATGTCGAGAGTGGTCCTCGGGTGGTGGCAAATCGCCGTCATGGAAAGCGCTGACATTACCACCCGGGAAAACGTATGCCGATGGAAATGAAGATGAGGTCTTCACTCTATGTAAGAGTAATACTTGGTTCTCTGGGGAGACAAGTATGACACTGCCACAGTGTCAGTAGAGCATTCTGGAAACCTCGTCGAAATCATGATCGTTCGTGGCTATGGTATGATTTCTTTTTCTACGCACCTTGAGCTAGGACGTGGTATGGATACTGGCTTCTTCTCGTTGGGTGGCATGCTGGTGGCGGTTGTCTGGTGGCGGCCAAAAATAGCTCGAAGTGTTCTTCCCGATTTAATAGCTATCTTGGATGATGCAGAATACGTAGAGAATAGAGTAGTATTGATTCCTCTCACAGCGTTGATGGAATTAGGCATTGAAAATGCATTGAAATGTGGTGCATGAGCACCATCGTAAGGATGACATTGAAGATGCCTCGGCTTGTTCACTCACCACAATCTGGGGAAGGCCGATTCAAGGCGGAGGGAAAAAGCGGGGGATATCATGGTCAAAACTCTTACCGAAGACATGGTTGAACATTCGGGGGTGCTATAAGAAGCTTGCTCTTATGGCTAACCACAATTCGTGGTGTAATCACAAATTGCAGACTCCGACAATCAGGACTTGTTGAAAAGGCGACGTTACTCATATGATCTCAGATTTATACAAACACATTAGAGTGGTCATCAACATGGGAGGTATCTCAACATGTCTAAGTCAGACAGCCCAAAGCACCACCAGCTATTGTCCTCATAACACATGTGAATAATGATAGCACCGATCTGCCGAAGTCTCTCATAGTCCTGAGTCGTACTTGGGGTATGGCATGTTTGACTGGAAGGCCTTGAAATTCGAACAGGTCCGGTCGAATTGATTCTGGTCTGGCAACTTGATCTGATCCTTGCTCTCCAAGAATTGCACGCCCAGTCCTTGTCTGTACCAAGTTAGCAATACTTAGATGCTGTATGAACGTAGAATACGCACCCAATATGCCAGGCAATGTGGCAATGCATCAACCAGGCTCCTGGGTTATTTGTGGGGAACGCGAGGGCCAGCCATCCTGTGGACGGTAACGTCGAAGTGTCTCTCCGCGGTGGGTTCTGGAAGTTGAGCACTGCAGTAGAGCGATCGAACTGTCCGTGACCAGAACCCAATACAAAGAAGTCATGACCGTGCAGATGAATCGGGTGTGGAGGAGGAGGAGCTGCAATAGCATCAGGTCCTTGGGTTGTTTGGAGAGTCTGAACGATCCAGTATGTCCACTAAACAAAGCATGTCAGACTCCGAAACACATCTTGCATCGGACGTGAAAGCTTACCACTCCTTGATCTGGGATCTCAATCACGTCATAAGACTTGGGAAAGGTCGTGTTGCCCTCGAACAAGTATTGCAGAGTTGGATGTGACCAATCAATGTTCATTGCAGTGAAGTTCAAAGCCCATGCGACTAGGTTCTTACCGTTGCTGGTGAAGCTGGTGTGGGTAAGGGCAACGGTCAGGTCTTTCACTTGAGAGTCGAAGGTGCCTTGATCCACCTGCTGCTTCCAGAAAGGAATGGTGTTGAGCTCGGTGCAACCATCCTGTGGGGGAGCTTCATTCGAATCGGTAGGCTCAGTCGGCTCTGAACCGTCATATGTGAAGATAGCACGGCCGTGTCCATTATTTCCACTGAGACAATCCGAAGCTACTTCGGCGCGCAGCCAGTGACTACCAGTCGCGTTCCCGTTGAAGACCACATCGTATCGCTGACCGGGTCCGAGCAAGAGCCAGTCGTGACCTGGCATCGGTGTCGTGGGAATAAAATCGGCAGAGATGACGGTAAAAGGATGGTCGTCGAGTTTGACCCTCAAATAATTGTCGACGGAAGGATTGATAATTCGCAGCCGGTGTTTCTTACCAGGTGTCAAAGTTGTCTTCATGTATTCACCACCATTCGCACTCTTCATGGTACCATTCATGAGAATAGTGTCTCCGGGTGCAGGTGGACCTCCTGCCTGCAGAGCGGCCAAAGACTGAGTGTTGATGTTCCAAGCGCCGGCATAATACCAGTCGCCAACAAAGACAGTTCCGAGGTCGATGTCGTAGTTAGCTGTCGCTGGACCATTGATGATCAAAGGACCGGCTACACCAGCTCCGTACTGAGCAGAGTAGTGACTGTGGTACCAGCCAGTACCGAATTGAGTAGCCTGAAACGAGTATGTGAAGGAATCACCAGGGGCGATGGGACATTCTGTGATGCCATTCACTCCATCGGATCCGACCGTGCCCAGCTGGCGAATACCGTGCCAGTGAAGGCTGGTACCGTTGTCCTTTAGGTTGTTCTTAACATTGATGACCAAGTAATCGCCCCAGTCTGCGTAGATGAGAGGGCCAGGGTATTGTCCGTTAATCAATTGGCAAGTCTGGGGAGCGTTGCCATCCGGGTTGCATTCTACCTCGGTAACCTCGAGGTTGTATGTTCTTGTTTTTCCTCCATCTGGATGCTTGAGATCGAAGTCCGTGGCAACACTGAAACCGTTGCTCCAGCAAGCGCGATTTCGTGGCCTGTTTGTGCATTGGCTATCGGCGACAAGAGTAGGAGTAGGAGACGGCGCAGCCTGCTTTTTGACCACCCTTTTCGGCTGTTTCACCATGCGGCCCATGCCATCTGCACCCCACATGTATCTGTGTCCGGCTCCTCCTTGAGCGGAGACGCACGCGGCCAGCAGTGCGAGGCATGCTAGGAAAATGTTTGTGGTATGCATTGTGATTGATCGATGAAGTGCAAACACAAAGACACGGAGGGAAAGAGAGAGAGAGAGGGCTCCTTTACGGAGGTTTGCAAAAGCAGAGTCTGGTTGGTCAGACAAACCATGTGGTAGTGTCCTACTGATATACTCGAATGGCTTGCATGTCAAGGATAAATCGGAACTCACCTGTGGGTGCTAAGCCATAGGATCGCAGTAATTCGATCCTGCCACGCCTCTTCTCGTCAATACATGATGACCGTAGTGACTGGATGGCGTCTTAGTCTCCACATGAGGGATTCCCTGGATCCATCTGCAGCCCAGAATGGACAGAAAATCTTCGAAGGTCACGATCTGGCTCGGAGAATATTGATCTAAGCGAGCGGCGAAAGGACGGCATTGGTTTGCTGCCGTGCTGTGACCGGTCGCCACCGGGAATCAGATCCAGGGATAGGTACTCGTGAACATGAAGCTCTGGTGATATCGGCACGTTCAACCTTCCATTAGCCTGATGCATGTCCGAAGATCAATAGACCCGACGGTACGGACAGAGTAGCGGTGGCAGCCTCTGAGACGGCTCGGAAGTTCCTGACTAGAACCTTGTGAACGCCACAACGCGGCTATTTAGGTAAGGACAGGCGGGAGGTGAGGCGCAAGGTCAGACAGAAGGGGACAGGATGACGAAACAAGATGCAGATGAAGTAGTTGAAGGGTGAAGGAATGTTGCTTCAGCCGTGGGGATGTCCGAAGCGCCAGTCCACATCCCGCTGCCCAAACAAGCTTTCCCGCCCCTGTCACTACCAACTATTTCCATATTGGATCATCGTTCATGCATCATCTGCTCAATGTCAAGGATCACTTCGTACTGTGTTTATGCACCTCGCAAGGTCTATTGATGATCGTTTGTCGCACCGAACGAGAAGTCATGTCCTTCGACAAGCAAGTGAAGGCCGCTTCCAGCAAGTGGATACCATCGAATCTCTTGACATTGACCATGGGACAGGAACTGGTAACGATCATTGTTAGATCTCACACACTCTCCAATAGTCTGCTGACATTACGAATCTCCACAGAGCTCGGGCCTTCGGTCATGCAAGATCAAAGCAAGGTGAATCTCGCCGCTTCTCTTGCAGCACCCTCGGCCGGATACCAATTTTTCAGGGTCGCACAGGCAGATCACAACGCGGAAAACATGTCAGGAACATGCCGCTTTCTCGCAGCATGACCCTGATGAAGCTAGCCATACGAGCTGCACGTCAAGGGTCAATAGAATGGACAAACCCTCCGATACTGCATTAGCCCTGCGAACTGACCGGGATACACATCTGACGGAGCAGGATATCCACCTGGACAACCACGTTTGCCCTGCCTGACCATATCAGGATGACCGTTAAACACAAATCTTCTTCTCCAAAAGACCGGCGTAGGAGTCAGCCATTTCGATAGTTTGCATCTTGGATGAGCTTGCTTGCCACTTGCCGTCTTGCTCTACTCATTTCACAGTGTCACTACAATCGCTTCCATCTCCGAACCCGCAATTGTGGCTACGATGCAGGTGATCTATTTTGGCAGGATCTCAGATCTTGTGTCCACTGCAAAGCAGCCTCGGTGAAATTTGTTTCTGCATGTCACATAAACAGATAAGTGTCCATCTGCTAGGTTGTTTCTAGTCCACCACTGCTTTCTCTCTCGTCCTCAGTATCCTCGTCAAGCGTCATCACGATGCCGTCCCTTTGCAAGGCAGCTCTGCTGCTCCTCACATACAACTTGGCTTCGACGGTAGCACAAGACGCTGGCAACACCTGCCAGTCATTCGGTGTTGACTTTCAAGATGAAGGGTCATACTTTCAGAATGTCTCTTCTTCAGCCCCGTTCACCTTCGTATCTGTGTTCGACGGTAAAGATACAACATATGCCCTCCGAGAGGTTTGCTAATCAGTCAAGGATGTCAACCCGATCTTGCTCAAAATCTGCTGGTAGACCCAGATGGCAACGAAGTCCTGTGCACAGATACTAGCCTGACGCCAGACAATGTTGACCAGACCTCGACATGGTAAGAGGAAACCACGCACTATGGTGGTCTGCGAGTAGTGCTAATGAGCGGTAGCCCGACCCTCAAAAACCAACTTGTATCTGGAGAGTGGTCAGTACTGATAATCTCGAACAACGGAAATGGTATGAAGGAACGACAAATCAGATGGGAAAGCGATCACTGACAGTACAAAGGTACGGCGATCGCATACGAGCGAGACCTATACCTTACAGTGGGCGTTCCAACTACCATTACTGTAAGTGGTTGCCAGGGCGCATTGATAGAAACGATGCTGAACATGCGCAGACAATTCCCACCATCACCATCACCGCAACTACGAGTGCGTTAGTCAGTAAGCTATCACTACGATCATGCGACAAAGTTTAGTTCTAATGATCGTGAAGATGAGACAACCACTATCAGTGAAATCGATATCGAGACAGTAACAACCACAACTACCATCCCAAGATTTGAAGTAACGTGAGTAGCCACAAGCACTCCCATAGTAGGGGAATACACTAACAGCCTCAGTCCAACCTTTGTCTCTCGACCAAAGACTGTCGTCACCAACACCAAGACCCTTGGCACCGTCAGCAAAACGGAACGGACTGTAGCACCAAACTATGTGACCGTCACAGAAACAGCATCGTGCACCATTCCGGAATCAAAGAACGACAAGCCATGCAGCGTTACACCGACCAAGGTCTTTGCTGCTGCAATGATGTCTGACACACCGAGCAAGCGCTTCCGCCCTGTCTACCAACGTGGCGTCAAGGCCGATGCATACCCAAGGATGAGGGCCGTGCCTATCAACCGGGAGCAGCGTCTGCAAGAGCGCAAGGAGAGACTCGCTGTAGCTCGCAAGATGCAGAAACGGAGCCCGGATTCTGCCACTGTTACTGTTATCGATACGAACACGGCCGACTACCCCATCGTGACTAGCTTTGTCACTGCCGGTACATCAACGATGGCCATAACGAGTGAGCTTGACGCAGATTCAAGTATAGACAGGTGCTGACAAGAACAGCCGCCGTAACAATCACATCCACCGTCACCGAGACAGAGACCTGTCTGCGCGGCAGAGGCATCGCTCCATCAGTGACCATCACGAAGCCCGGAAAGACGTTGACCCGCTGGGACTTCACCGTCATCACCGAGACCGTGACAACACGGACATACGTACGTTCCATCACCCTGCGTACTGTTGCTTGCAACATCAGGCTCTCCCGTCTTTCTGCACAAGCACCTTTGTACTCTGATCACCCCCGCTTCCGTAACGCCACACACCACAGATGAGAAGCACAACACCTTCCTCTGCGTCCCAATCACTTCACCGGCGTCTATACCCCATCATTTCACATGGCACTCCTACCGAGCACTATCACTGGCTGTATCATATCATGACCTCATCCCCAACACCAGTCCTCACAAGCGCATATCTACAATCACTGCACTCCACTACCCCGACCCTCTCCTTCCTAGCACCATCGTAATGTTTAATCCCACTCATCTCGCCGTACCCTGTCAACACCGCCACCATTCCCCTCAATTGCCCTCACTGCGCCAGGATCTTTCTTAAAAAACTAACATAACCAGACTCCAACCCTCTCGATCACCTCCACCGTCATTCCCACAGAATCAGTCAAGACATGCAAGAAGCGAGGCGGACACTGGTAAACACCAGACGTCTCCACACCTTTCCTGTACCATTGGACCTTGACGGAGTATCGAGGAGGACGATGAACGTCGATAACAGCACGGCAATAGAAGACAGGGTCTCAGTTTGATGAGAGGTACAGAGGGCAGAGCAGGAGGGGGCGACCTTGTCTTGCTAGAAAGCAGTGGAAGAGGGACAGCAGTGATGGTTGCGCAGTCCGAGAGGGACACAGATACCTTTCGTTCACATTGTATGCTTCGATGTATGTAATGTCTATCTTATCCAAAACACTTTCCCATGCACGTCGATAATTGTGATATTTGCTATCTCGCTTGTTCACTATTGGGCTCTACTGACTGAAGGTCTGCTGCAACATATCGGATGTATGCCTCCTCGTGCTCGTTCAAGATTTGTCGTGAGACTAGCCATGTGTCGTCACATCTGCCTCCAGAGTGGCGAAGCAGGCGCCGAAGGTACATGAATGCGCACAAGAGCTCATCGACAAACAGCACAGACAAAACAATGCTAGAAGACACATATCGAGCGAGCAGGCACAAATGCATTACCATACGTAGAGACAGATCATGATCATCCAATCGGTATCGTAACATAACTCCAACCACGACCAAACACCCTACGCTCCCTGTCCCAAGCCTACGCCTCCCCTCTCTTCTCAGCGTTCATCCGCGCCTTGACCTGACTCTCCACGAACCCCTCCCACTGCTTCGGATTGCGTCTCTTCATCTCCCTTAGCTCCTCGATATTAGCCCCAATCTTCTTCATGACCTCGTCCCGTCTCTGTTCCCCTTCGAGTAGATCCTGCATGTCGTCCCTGCTCAACCCGTCCAGTTTCCGCGTCAGCTCCTTGAGATGCATGTCGATCCCCTCAAACACCTCCGCGGGATCGTCGCGTTCCTCGTCCGTCACGGCGTCCGTTTCAGCGCTGGGTCGCCCGTCCGTGGCGTCCGTGAAAGGCGAACTGGTACCGCTCGTGCCGGTCGACGGCCGGCTCGAGAGGCCAGGGCTCGGCGAGCCGGACGCTGCGCTGTGCGCGAGGTCCTGTCGGATCCCGTGGCCGATGCGGTGCATGCGCCCTTCCTCGATCGCCAGTGCTTTGCTCGCGAGACTCACTTCGCTGCCGCGCCGGCTCGGTCTGCGGACGCCCAGCTCGTCGTCGCTGTCCCCTTCGCCGTCCACGACGGCCACGGCGCTGCCCTCGGCAGAGTTGCGGTTGAGGAGTGGCGACTCGACCGTTGAGCCGAACGAGGAGATGCTGCCTTCTTTGCCGCTTCCCGTGGCGGGGAAGCGCGTATCTGGGGGCGCTAGGCGGCATTCCGGGTACTCATCTTCGAAGCGCTGGATCATGCCCTGAAGCGTCTGATCGAGGAAGATGAGGCGGCGGTACGCGAGCGTGTCGCCTGACTGGCTCTCTTTGATCAGTGCGGACTGGAGACGAGCGCGGATCTTGCGCGCGGAACCGAGAAGGTTCTTGGACATTTCTTTGGCGCGGCCTTGTCGTTGGGAGAGCGTTGCACCGGCAGCAGCGTCTTTGCCGCCGTCCGAAGTGCCTGGGCGGGAGTGGGGCGTCGATGTGCCCGATGACGGACCGGCGGGGGGCGTGCCTGGGAGCGCGCCACTGTTGCGCCGAAGTTCTTGTGCTTTCTCGCCCAGGCAGTATTGCAGGGCTTTTACCACGCCTGTGCCGCCGACGATGTAATCGCTATCGGGAGCGGGATCGTCGTTGTCGTGATTCTCGGAAAAGCCGTCGACGTGGCCGACGAGATGGATGAGAACGTCGGGGACTGTAATCTCGGCAGCGTTCTCAGGACGCGGGGAGGATTTGGCGGAGACTTGAGCATGAGGTGCGGACAGTGTGGAGGCTGCCTCGGATGAGAGAGACGAGGGGAGCGGCATGCTTTCCATATTGCGGAGACAGTATGCGACAACTTGTTTGGCTAGTGCCTTGACGACCTCGGAGTTGTCTGGAGGTGGTACCTTTATCATGTCAGCATGATTCCAAGTTAGAGATGTACATGTACTCACGTCTATGTCAACGCAGATGATGGTATGCGAGACTCGCACCGCGGCCATCAATGACGCATACAATGCGCAAGCCTCCTCCTGTGACGCCTCATCTATGTTAGCTACGAGTTTCGACAATTCTGCATTCTCCAGCATCGCAATGTGAGCCAGCGTCGGTCCTTCGGGCAGCACTTCAGCAATGGCGATTGCTTGCTTTGCATTCATTCCGACATCGTTCAAATGTATTCGCTTAAGATCCTTCAGGAGTGGAATGTACTTCCGCAATAGATGCACACCGCCAGTGGTATCGTTCTCAAACAGCCCCTTGTTGTGACTGAGATCCAGGAAACGGAAGTTGGTAAGCTTCGTGAAGGCGTGGAAGAGCGGTTTCAGCGACTCGCTATCGAGATTGCAAGACGCAAGACTCATTCCCCAAACAGGACAGTCGGGCTTGTTGGTGAGAGACTGTGCCAGCTTCTCCACTTTGCCTCTGAGGTCGTTGCTGCCAATGTCCACGACATGGCAGATGCTTGATCGCACGTACGTGAGGACATGCTCGAATCCATCATCGTCGAGATGACTTCCAGCAAGGCCGAGCCGGCTGACTCCACACACCATAGCACCGTCCACAATCTTTCGGATCTGCTCAGATTTCAGACCGCACTCTGATAGTATCAGTTCCTCCAGCATCGAACCTCCCTGTCGCTCTGCGAGCGACTTTGCAAAGATCTCCGCAGCATCTGGAAGAGGCGCAGCATTGTCGGGTCTTGGACTCAGCTTCTGAGCACCAGGCGGGAGGTCTTCAGGGAATTGGATCATGGACAAGTCAATGGCCTTCAGGGACTTGCACATGTTGAGGAACAGGGCAAGATGCTTCCAGCCGATCCTGGTTATCCGCTGGTTGTTCTTGAGATTCAATCGCTCCACCACTCCTGCCCGCTCCTTCACCTTGGGAGGATCGCTGACGCGGTGCTTTGCTCTTGTTGGTTCTGGCTTCTTGGCTGCTAAGAGACCTGCAAGCACAACTCTTAAGCCCTCGTCTGTGATGTCCGCATCTTCTAGAAGTAGTCTCTTGACTGGAACAATGGCCAACCAGTCTCCGAGAGTGACAAAGTCGGCCAATTGGAGTCGCGATCCGGTCAAGTTGAGGCACTGGACAGTACCAGAGTCGCCAGGAACTGTGCATTTCGGACTCATGAGCTGTTCAGTGATGCGCTTGAGAATAGGCGATTCGCGAAGTTGACAGCATCGTCGGTAAATTCGTACAGGATCGGTGGTAGGTCTGTCATGAGGTTTCGGCGGAGGAGCAGGTGACCCTCCTGATATTGAGGCATTCGGCGAGCTGTCTTTCTCGTCATCGTCCTCGTCTCTGGTGAGCTCTACCGGTATCTGTCCATTCTCTTCTGCTTTCCGCCGTTTCTTCTCTTTCCGCTCTTTGCGCTCCTCTTCCGATCGCTTCTTCTTCTCTTGCTTCCTCGTCATCTGCTTGGGCTCCTTCTTCTCGTCTTGGTCATCGTCCTTCTTCTCTTCTGGCTGGCTATTGGCCAGTGCTTCTTCAAGCGAGATATCCTTACCAGTGTCTTCATCCTTGAGATCCGTTGCAGCTTGTGGACGCTTCAACGCTTCCCCCTCTGCCCTTTCTTTAACCTTTTTGTCTTTTACCTTCTTCGCCTTGTCCGCCGGATCGTCGTCGTCCTTGTAACGAGGTCCGCCTGCTATTTCAACATCGACAGAGAAAGATACGCGACGGAGCTTTGCTTGATCGAGCTCTGGTACAAGACACCTCGGTCGATTCGGATTGACATTCATTGTCCGCCTAGGACACACGCCGCCATTCTCTGGTACTTTGACAGGTGTGCCTGTCTGCGAATTGGTGGATAATCGACGAGTCAGGCTGGAGAAGAAGCTGCTGGACGACTCTTTCGGCTTCTGCGGAACATATGGCGAAAGCTCCTCGGCTTCCTTACGTTGTGCACCCGGGCTGGTGGGTGCGGCCACTTTCTCCAGATCTGGCTGCGGGGTCGCTACGTGGGTGCCATTGACGGTCGGCTTCGAGACTTGAGGCGTTGCCGGAGAGCCTGTCGTTGGCTGCGACTGTGAGGAGAATCTGGAGCTTATGTTGGATATCCATGACCCTCGTCTCGGACTCCTGTTATCACCATTCAGTTTATCCGTGCTACTTCTACCGAGCAAGTTCGGTCTTCGAGGACCTGGTCGTGGAGCAGAACCCTCGATGTGGGTGGTATTCGTGCCGAGGGGGATCATGGTGGTGGGCTTGTGGGGTAGGGGTTCTGTGTTGACTCGGGAGAGGGGCTTATGATCATCGTTCTCTGTGCTGTACTTGTCTGCGGCTGGCGATTGAGCTATATGAGGGGGGGGAGATGAGGTGAATTCTCGAGGTGGTGCTGCTGGAGATGAAGGAGCGCGTGACCTGGTCAAGCCATCTGCTCGTAAATCAGACAAGTAGGACAGAGAACCACTGATTGATATACCTTTTTGCGGCCGGTGGAGCCAGCTGACATCCACGCCGTGTACACTCTCCATGTCTGAGTGATACGCTGCGGAGGCTGGTGTGCAGATTCTAGAAGACTATTGAATGCGGACAGACATCCTTTGGAGATTGCGGAAGCCCTAGGGTATGCGTGCTACCGAGACCTGTCGTTTGCCATGGCAATGCTGTTGGAACCTTTTGGGAATATGTGCGACCAGGACAGATGTCGAGAAATGCTGTTAGTATCGGAGTTGATTATGGGATGTTGCGCGTGCAGCGGCGGAGGTCGGGTACACGTGCTGACGGATATGGGGGAGGGGATGAAGTTGAGCCTTCGACGTCACACTACGCAAAATCTGGCTAGAATTGGCGGACTTGCGGGAGGTCTCTGTTGCAAATATGCAGTACTTGAATTATGGTATAGGAATGGTCTACTTCTAGAATGCGATGGAATAACCACATTAACTTACGGTTGTTCTGACCAGGTGATGCCGCTCAGTAAGCAAAATCGTAACGGCGGGCTTTGCTAAGCATTTGGTCAAAACCGCTCACGCTGGCAATACACGCTCTGGGGAAGGAGTCCCCGAAAGTCTGGGCCTCCGCAAAAGGCCTTTGGAGACAGAGTCAAGCCAACCCTTCCAGCCAAGTCAAGAAAAAAAAAAGTGACCAAACCCTGGAGTAAAGCGACCCGCAGCCATTCTGTGCCGCTCAGAACAGCCGAAGCGTGATTTTTTCCTCCACTTTACTTGCCAAGAGAAACACGTGACTTGATCGTGTAATCCTTCCCTTCGTGATCAGTTGCTATGGATGACCCTTTTTTCCTGCTCGATGTGACCTCGGTGAGGACGGATTGCTAAAGAAAGCAACGCATCGAAAAGGCTGGTAGCGGCTCACCAGGCATCGAGGCGATGAGGTCAGAGTTCTGATCAACAGGTGTTCGGCGAGCTGTCCGAACACGTCTGGGTACGAGGTGATGATCATTTCTGTAGAGAGCGCCAGATTTTGAAGAACTGTGGATCGCTCATTTCATCGATTTCATCAAGAGACAGGGAAGTGTCGGACGAAAGCGATGGCGTGTTTGACAGCAGGACAAGTCGGCTGAGGCGAGCAAGTCGAAGCATGGGAAAGCTCTCGACTACTGCAGTAGTAGAAGGATTACCCAAGGTCACGAAGGGTAGAATGGTCATTGTAATGATGTCTTTTTGATTGACTCGTGCACTAATCACCAAACACCTTTCCAACTCTCATGATAAAGAAATCCCGCTCTCCATGAGTAGGTGGCAGTCTGGTTCTCTACATCATCCATGTATCAATCTCGTCCTTCGTAAACAGAAGTCCATGCCAGATGAATCCTCCGATGCTATCGTGCCTTTGGCGGTGATGATGGTATCGATTGAGCCTGATAGCCCATTTGCCAATTCTATCTGTCGTATCTCTATCAAGCAGATGATTGTATCTGTCCTGCCGGTGCAAATGCCCAAAAGTACTCCAAAGCCATGCGTGAAATCTCAAAATCCGTCAAGGACAGTCCGGCCGTAACAAGGGGTATCTAATCTTCAGAAGTGGTAATAATTTTGGGTGTCTTGGGTGTGACGGGAGCGCTCTCAGCGATAGCACTGCCTTCAAGCTTCTTGGTAACATCGAGGGTCTCGCGGAGCAGCTTCTTCTGCTCACGCTGCAAACCGTGCATGACAGCGTCAAGTACAGTGTCGACGGTAGCCTTTGGCGTGAACCTTGGCTTGGTACCCTCCTGGTAGACACCAGTGCGAACGAGAATCGAATACCAAGTGTTCTCGGATGCCTTGTTGTATTCGTTCGTTCCGCGGATGTCAGACTCGGGAGTGTCACCAACGAAGTAGACAGTCTCGGGAGGAGCGTCAATGCCGTGTGTGTCCTTGCGCCACTGTTGAAGAAGCCGGGTGGCGAACTGGAAGGTGCCGATTTGAGGCTTGCCGAAAGCGGTAGTGTTGAGCTCCTTGCCAGTCACAGCCTTGTACATGGCCTCGAGAGAGCAGCGGAGAGCACCCATACCAAGACGGGTCAAGTCGTGCGAAGCGGACCAGATGACATCGTTGTGGGAGAAGAAAACCGGTGGACCCTCGTCGAAAGTCTCCGAGCGAGTTCCAAGGTAGCCGCCTTTGGACATGAGCAGGTCGAGGATAATCTGCTGGTCACCAGCCCAGTCACGGCTGTCAGCAAAGACGAAGATGGCGTCAATCTTGACCTTGGAGAAGTCCCTCGCACGGGAGTTCTTGTACTCTTCGTCAGTGAGCTTGCGGAAGGGAGTGGTGTCCGGGTTATCCTTGATGATGTCTCCTGGAGTGACGACGTCCTGGAACCCATATCCCTCTGCGACAATTCGGCACTTCTCTCCCTCTCCACCAACAACCAGAACAGTGGAGTACTTCTCGGCCATCTCACGCATGGGTGTGTGTCCGCAGATGAATTGTCCAGGTGAGACCTCAAGCTCGAGCTGCTTGCTGAGCTGGATGCATCGCTCCTGCTCAGTTTTTCCACCTCCGTTGGTGACGAAGATGTAAGGAATTTTGATGCCGTAGGCGTTCTGTCCGTTCAGAACCTTCATGGCTTCGATGGCTTCCGGGATGGGCCTGCCACCACGGATGAGCACGCCGTCGATGTCGAAGGCGAAGGCATATTTGTCGGTGACCGTTGTCTCCGGTGGGGTAGCAGGGCTCGAGTCCGCCGATGAAAAGTCCTCGATTTGGTGTCTGGCCAGCTCCATTGCCGCGGCAACTTCATGAGCGTCTGAAGGCGCCATAAGATGCTAAAGGGTGGTGATTAGGGACTTGATCAGAACACTACATCCCTCATGGTACTCACCTTGGGCGGTACAACCACAGTCGGCCCACGGGTGACCGAATCGCTGGTAGCATTTTGGCTGGAGAGGCGGCGCATAGCGCGAGGCCTCGAAGGCGCAAGCATCGTGGGGCCGGACTTCGACGACATGGTGCGGGGCAATATGTGTGCGTGAGAGGAAATGGCGATGCAAAAGGCTCGAAGGAAAAGGTCGAAGAGTAAGAGTCGTTGGAGGATAGGTCTAGATGGAGTGGGTCGGGGGGAAAGAGTAGATTATATAGTACCTATGAAATGTATGACCGCAGGGCTAAGTTTGTAAAAGACGCAACGGGGCGGGAAGAAATCTTAATTCAGAATTCACATGATACAGACACGTCGCTGTGGTCGTTGGATGTCAACTGGAATCTCAGGCCGGGAAAGGCCCCGAGGCTCAGCAAAGCAGATTCGATCCATGGCGTGCGATGGTGGGGCAGCAATTTGCATGTGCTCCAGTGTGAGCAAGTCGAGGGCACATGCTTGCCGGGGCAGAGCTGACAATTGTGGATTCGGTTTGCTCGAATGGTGGTATCAGAAGAAGTGACGGTGAGACTGAGCAGACGTGGTTCAGGCTGGAGCATTGAAGTGGAATAGTGGATTCGACACGGTCATGCATGGCGCCATGACGTTTGAGGTGAGCGATCTAAGTGTCCCCTTGTTGCCGAGTGTGTGGCATATGGCGTTGTGATTGGTAGAGATGGCCCTTCATCTGAAAACCTCGCGGCTCTGTTCCTGATCAGCGCGAGCTTCTTTCGGAGCAGCAGATAAATCAGAGTTTCGCCCGTCTGCAAGAGACACGTGCTGATTCGCCGTTGATGCCGGCCCACTCAGCAATTCTCGCCAGACGCTCCCTAGTGAAGCCAAGCCGAGGCGGACTTTCTGTTTTGCCTGGTTTTGCTGTGGCCGTTGGTCCCTCTGAGTCTTTTCAACCACTGTAGCGTTCCTTGCCAGTCCTGTCTCTGTTGATTTAATGACGACATGTCTGACACACGTTGTCCAGCAGCACATTGTCACCATCGACGCCGATGATAGCCTTGAGCATCGCGGCAAGCCGACATAATCACACTATATTCGCAGAGAGCCGATTCAATGTCCAACACCTAGCTTTGTCCTGCATCTAGGGCCTTCAGTAGTGCCAGTGTGCCAAGTAAATGACAGATATCAAGCCGCGTCTAACCAGAATGTGAAGAGGTGTCGTCTTCGATATTCTTAGATGCTATACTCGATGCGATTTACAGCCACTCCTTGACATCAACAAGAACATGGATTGTCACCGCAGGTCACACAGCGTGCTCCTGATTTGCGGGCAAGGGCAATATATCAAACACCTTAGGGGATTGTGCTGATGCATGGCAGACCCGCCAGGTCACACTGCGGAGGAGGGCTAAGGTCGCATGTGTCATGCGGCACTCCAAGGATCTGGGGACGTTAAGCTCCGAAAACCCCTTGAATGGGAAGTCGTTATCGGATCATTTTCCATAGACCAAATGCGGGTGACAACATGGAGGATGTGCGTGGGACGAAGCAGTCTGTCCATTCGTCAGCTAGCTATCACACGGCTGTTATCAAGGTCACCATGAAGCGACCTGCCACACAACTCCAGACAGTTCATCACAAGAGAAAATCAATATTGAACCCATTCAGGGCCCAATGTCGATGAACAATGAGCGAGCCCAGCTGATCGGCTCACCTTGGGGTACAAAGTGCTTGTACAGCAGACTGAGCACGGATGCAATCCGTAAACTTCCCGTCACATCTCGTCATGGTAAATTTTCCATCTCACATCACATTCCAGTGCGGACAAATAGTTCGGTACGCGCTATATGCACCGCGGGAGTGGCTCTTGATTTTCACTTGAGCTGCTATCACACATCTCGACGGTTTGCCGCAGGAGGAAGGTGTGCCTTCCCGATCCGGTCAAATCGTTGCCTGGAAGTCGGCTTCTCTGTGTGGACGTTGTTCCACCACTACATCTCGTTGAGCTAAGGTGAAGAGCGGTAAGTGAGTTACACCTTGTACTACAGTACATGATCATCTGAGACCACAATGATCGCCATGCATCGCTGATCCGGCTGCAACTGCAATCCTTTTGTATTGGTCAAGAATGAACTGGACAGGCGGGGGACTGCAGCGCCACACCGGCAACAAACGCAACATCGTCAAGCAGCAAAGAGCTCATTTTGCAAGGATTCGAAACTTGAAGCATGTACCAAATCCCTGCACCATCGTGAGCTATAGTGAACAGGGACATGATATGTCGGAAATACAACCTACCAGGGTTCGGCAGAATCAACAAGCCAAGCAACTTTCGGCATTGCACTCCTATCAAGCCAGGTTAGATGGCATTCGAAGGTCGACAACATCTTCTAGACCTCGTCCCAAGGTTTATTCGTGCACTGCTAAGCTTCAGCCTACTAATTGGCTACGACGCTACGGTACACCTCTACCTCCCGATCTAAGGTCAAACATTGACTTGTACAAGCAATGGCTCCTTGACGACAACGATTGGCTAGGGCTTGAACGGTATCACGCCTCTGTGCGACGACAGAGACAAAGACAGCGGGAGCACAAAGACCACCATCACCGACACAAGCGACAGAGGATACTCTCGAGAAATGAAGCAACTCCGACTCCAGCTGCAAAAAGCCCTCCAGGCACGCAAGACATTATTTTCCGTGTAGGCACAGAGGCTTTGAGGACTTCGCCACATCCAAGATTGGACAGCCAGCGAAGCTTTCCTGACGACTGTGCCCATTCAGGTCTACCAGATAATGTTCCCGAATACCTTCAGACGCTTATACAGAGTGCCTCTGGTCTGAAGAGTCTCTCTCAAAGTGAGGCGCAGGTCAGATATGTCATTGGAGACTCCAATGAAGCCTTTCGCGATGCATCCGCCACGACTAATCAGTTGGTATCGTTGCCTGACATCCAAAATACTGCATATCAGTATTCCCGTTGTAAACGGAATCATCCACACGATCCGTTACCAGAAGAGTTTTGGCTACAAAGTGAGCCAGGTAGCATATACGGCAGATTGGGACAAGATACCCAGAGTACGCAGATACAGGATCGGGTTCTAGAGGAGATGCCAAGAGTGTATCGTCAACCGGGCTCATCTGGTGCACTGACACCTCATCTCGCATCTAGCATCTTCTCTCCTCAGAAGATCAAACTTCATAACAGGTCTTTATCCATCCCACTTCCTTCGTCGCACTTACAACGGTACCTAGATAATTCATCGAACGATCTGGCATCTGCAGCTGATGGCGAACATGAGGACGAAGACCTTTTCGCGGCTTTCGATGACAGGAAGCCCTTAACAGCGAACGTGCATGACACAGAAGACCAGGGCCATGAAAGATCAGAGCGCGATCGTTACATCACCAATGACAATGACCCTTTACAAGACCACGAATTCGACAGAAGATTTGTCGAACAAGACTGCCGCCTCGACCGACCCACAAGTCTCCCAGCGAGCGAGCAGCTTGATGACAAGGCTACCAGGTCAACTGCACCATTTCAGTGCGGTGAGTGGCAGAATACAAGAGCGTCTCGCAATCAGTGTGTCCCAATCGCTTATCTTCGCAATTCGTCTGAGCAGCAACTAAGCAGCGAAGCCCACAAGAAAGCGTCTACATCAAATGATTTCTACCATCCAGGTATTAAGTCTGGGGAACGTAACGAACCACAAATGCCCGGAACAACTCATGATGGGCGAGACAGGCCGGTAACAGAAGTCCATCCCAAACCTGTCTCACCGCGAACGTCACGAGGGCTGATACCACCGAACATTCCTCCACGACATGTACGTAATGCTCTTGCATCTGCCATGCGCCCACTTGATCAGCCTCGAAGGCCACCGTCCCGTAACTCACAATGGGCGCACTTCGTCTTTGGCTCTTCCTTACCCGACGAGGACACAGACGTCCTGGCTGCAACGCATTTTGCCGCAGTCTCGACTGCGCTAAATCTCCATCTACACGATCAGCCTGCAGCTCGCACCAAGACTTGGACACTCTCTCGCTAGCACCGATAGTGTCATCCAGCGACGAGGACCAGACAACACGCAGCGGGCAGCGCGATCGCATGTCAATCGCAGTCCAACGGGACAGACACAAGGAGAAGGAATGGAGCAGTGTGTGGGACATGCAGAGATATCAACCTCGTGGCAGCGAGCAGGTCACGTTAGCCGCGACAGATACTGCTTTCCCCTCACACGTCAGAAACACGGGACACTGCAGCCACGATGGCTCATCGCTCTCAAGAACAATCGGGGACTCTTACACCTTGCATCCGGATGACTCAGCGTCACGAGTGCACGCCCAAGCGAGGAGCGATGTCGTAGAGTTGAGTGGCAGTGCTTCACCACTACTATCGGCGCGAGTCAGGGTAAAGCAGGAGCCGAGGACTAGATGGTGGCGGGGCGGGAAGCTCACCAATGCTCGAAGCAGAGGGCGAAGGAGAGAGGAGCCAATCGAGGTGAGTAGCGCGGACGAGGATGCCGAGGATGAGGACGATGAGGACGATGTGGAGGAGGATAACGAGGATAAATTCAATGAGCTCAGCTAGTACTGAACTTCTCGAAATAATTACCAGGGGCGCTGGGAGTCCCTGGGCAGGAAGTGAGGTAGTCTTCGAGGAGTCTCTTTGCTTGTCGAGCAGGAGCATGGCTACGATCTTACGAATGATGAGCGACATGATGACATGACTACCGATATAGATACCCGCTGTAGACTCTCACGAAGATGAATGATAATTTGCTGCCCAAATCCGACTGCACTGAGCGATCCGCTTACCTAGCACTGACTTCAATGAAGCGAGGCGAATTAGTGGCAATGCCCGGTCAAAGGCGAGTTGGGTCTGGCCATTGTCTCTGCAAACCGCCACGGTAAGGGGTTGTTGTAGTTTAGCGGTCTCGAATGCTCTACTCACCATTGTAGTAGAGGCCGGATCCAAGACGAACAGCACATCACATGCATGCAGGTATAAACGGTGAAGCCACCCCTCCACAATGCTCTCCGAACATAGAAGGTGGACTCCCCTCTCCTTACTACTAGGAAGGATACAGCAGACTCGCCGTCCACGACAGTCCAGCCTGCGGAGTCGCATGGATGCGCCTCATACCAGACACTGAAGTGCATCTGTCTGCTCGTATCCCGCGACACGGCGTAACGTCCTAGGGTGATCGAGCTTGCGCGACAACCGGACAACGCACAGCGCCTGCTCTACGACGCAATACGACGGATTCACTGTCACCTGTTCCCGATGGATAACATGAGCATCGACATGTGCAACCGCGATACTTCATTTTGCAGTGGACGCGACGCGTGCCCCTCAGGCCATGAGACACGTCGATGGAGACACCATTCCCTTTGGTTTTGCCGGGGCGAGACCCGTACCGTCTTCACGTCCAGCGCGCCCTGACAGCGTCAGACAGGGGGTCGTGACATGCGCGGCCGTGCGTCTTTGAGCGGGTCTGGAGCAAGTTGCGCAAGTGCAGGGCTGTGCTTGTGTGCTTGGTTGCTTTGCTTTGCTTTGCGCTGCCTTGCTTGGTCTCTCGTGCAAGATCTGGTCCGATGGCATGGCCAGTGTTTCGTGTAGAGTGCTGTCTTGTTGCTGTGCCATGTTGTGCTGGGCTGGGCTGGTCTGACAGCTAGGACGGGTCGATGAGGACCCTTATGCTGAGCTCTGTTCTTATCGCTATCGGTGGGATACAGGATACGGAGAATGGCTGTTCCGGAGAGCGTGATGTTGTGCGATGGCTCTTTCGTGATCGGGTAATGCTGTAGTTGACGGAGACCTTATTCCCATATTGTACAGCGGCATCGAAATCCACCCCCCAGACATAGGATATCCCAAATACAGCATGTCCGGTTCCGCATATCGTCCGGCGGTAAGCATGTTGGTCTTGGCTCCTACCATGGAGGTCCTGAACAGCTGTTTGGCTGAGCGTTCACGAGGCTGAGACACCCGGGGTGGCGGGTGTTGGTCCTGGTCGGAATTAGTGTTCCTTGGGAACGTGTCTCACTGCGGCGATGCTTTCGGTGCTTACCGGGTTCAGGGTATCTGTGGTCGACGGGAGAAATCGCAGGGCTTGGGAGATAAGGGGTCGTAGGTCTGAGTCTGCTTCAGCTGATGTCCGTGTGTAGAGGTTACATCAGGGTCAAGCTGAATCGGAACTGCTAGCGGGATGATTCGTGCCGCTGTTGCTAAATACAGGTCCCAGTCTTTGACCATGAAAGTGCAGGATGCGTTTCGAGGGCTGAGGTTGTTTTCGTGATGGAAATGCCACCGGCCTTGTTTCCGGCCATTTGAAGCCGCGCGATCGTTGTTGAGATGACCACATCTGCACTTGGAGATCAATGCTTCAAGACCCACTGGCGGCTGATACGCAGCATTTACATAAGGCTGATTACACTATGTCGCGGGCACTGCATGGCGATGACCCTTCATTTCTTCTCGAACGTGCCAAAGTTAGCTTCGGGAAGGAAAGCAAGTCGCGCCACCTTGCAGAAGAGTGGGAACCGCAAGCGTTGGCGAGTGCGTGGCATTGTTGGCCTTTTCTGAGTCAGCGACTATGTGATGCAGGACCCGAGATGAGGACGTGAGTCGAAGGACTCGTGGCTGAAAGAGGGGTTGACTAGATTCTGTTTGATTGTTGGCGTTTCGAGGGGTTGCGAGGTGGATATGCGGCGTCGTCGGACAGCCCTGAGAAGCACCGCAGCGGACAAGTCAGTAGTAATTGATCGACTAAATCGACATGGCAGCATGGCATAGATCACGAAACGTCGGTGGATCGGCAGCTATTGCAATGCATGTTACCGGCAGTTGAGAGTGTGGCGAGAAAGTGTGTAGCATTTCTATCAGGCTTTGCTCCGGATCTTGTGGAGGAATGATATTCATGAGTAATGATACTCGTATGTACAAGAATATTGACTATGTACAGACAACGAAAGACAAATCAGTATGGCTGATTGCGGTCCTTGCACCCGACAACAAGTCACGTGCATGCACTTCATCCCACTCATGCGGTAAGCTTGGTCTTGATGAAGGCGAGTGCTTGCTGGCCATACTTGGTACCGTAGCCCTGGTGAGTCGCCTGATCGCTGCCCTTGCAGCAGTATGGATCTGCGGAGTCGCAGTATGACTTAGTCTTGGCTGCCTGAGCAGAGGGGGCTTTGAACCCAGCAGGTCGAGGGGCGAACTGTGCCAGACGATTAGACGAGCAAAGTAACGAGTCATTCGGAATACTTACGCCTTGCTGGGTGCAAGTGCCAACGTTCAAGGGCTGCCCTGCAGTAAAACGTGGGCTACCCTGCAAAATGACAGCCTTGACCTGATTCAATGCCTGCGCATTGATGAGGACAGAGGTGTCGGTAAGACCGATGTTCGTGTCGCCACCACCTAGGAATGCATTTTCGGTAATTTGACCGCCCTGAGAGTAGCCGACGAGGACGAGTTGAGTACTGGGGCACTTCGCGTTGTAGGCGTTGACAACAGAAGCGATGGTACGACTGCCAGTAAGAGCGGACTGAGCATAGCTCTGACCACCGCATGATGCCTGTCCACCACAGGCAGGATAGTTGATGGCCTCAGCTGTGGAGCCAGGGTAGGCGTTGAGGACGAGGTTTACAACGACACCAGCAGTGCCATATCCGGCAGGGGCAATGGTCTCGCGGGCGCCGAAAACGTGGATTTTGGGGCAACTCTGTCGCTCCTGAAGCTCAACAGGGTTTGCCGCCGCCATTGCTGTGAGGGCGAGCACCGTAGTGCCGATGTTGTTGAGGACGACCATGTTGACGGAAAGAGATCTGTCGATGTGCCGATTTAAAAGTCAAGCAATGGCTAAGACTGCTGCAGGATACCGCCCAGACACAATCCCTATATACAGGAAGCAGGATAAATGACCGGGACGGACGCAAGGATGAGATCTGGCTCTCCGTCCTTTTCTGGTATATCAGACATGGCAGAATGCTTTAGGCTATGCGAAGAAATTGTAAAGAGGCGAATAGACCTTGACGAGACGTTTCAGGATGGAATATGGAGAGGCTTTTGCCCCAGATTGTCGAGACTAGTTACGGGTAAATCAGGTACCTACCGGATGAACACCTGGGGAATCTGGAGGAGTACAGAGACATTTATCCGTACATTGAGGAGTAGACCTAGACTTATAAACCCCTCGCAGGTTGGAAGTTCCACATTGAGATCTGCTCAAAGCACCGCTGTTACTTCCTCTGCTCCTCAGAAGAATAGGGGAAATATGAAGCTTTGCGGGAAGAGTAAGAAGGGAAGTTTGATCGTCGGGGTCCCGAGTCAAACCAGGGCTTCGGACAATCAGATCTCACGCGCCGGTGCGAAAGGAAAGTGTGGCACACAGATCCCCTCAACAGCGGTTCAGACGGATGTGGCTCATGCCGCTCTTGCTTGTTTGATCCGAAAGAAGTGAAGGAGGATCTGTGGATCTGCTTCCCGACGACAGGGGAAGGGCAAAGAAATTCGCTGTATGCGATGCCGTCGGCGTCTGCCGTAACGTGACAGGTACCAGAGAGGCAGGTGTCGTGCTGTCAAAACAATGATCGCGCCAACCACATGAACATCTGAGGTCTTTCGTATCTGTTGGTTACGCGAGTCCGTAGGCGAGGTCAATGACCAAAAAAGCTAGCTGGGGACGCAGATGTGACAGGCGGGATAAGGGGCGATTGAGCCCCAAATGTCTCGGTGATTTGACTCTTTACAAGTCGTTGAGACCGAAAGGGTGTGGATAGGATGCAGGAACAAAAGCAAGATCAGCGAGGATCCTCATTTGACACTCGGCCCGTAACAGCAAGCACAAGCGAGAACAGCTCTGGTCAAAGGATGTAGCGAAAAGCAAAGGCAAGGAAGAAAAAATTAAGGCAAGGAGGCAGCAGGATGGATACGCGCCGTGAATGGGCCGAGATTGCCACGAAATGTGTTCAGAAGTGGGATACGATCACGAGGCCGTAAAGGTGACAACGAGCACACCAAGCAGACCTGCCACGCTGCGGGCCTTGCATGGACATTCGATGAATCACCACTAGGCTTCCCACATGTCGGTGAATATTGAGTGCTTGTGTTGCCCTCGTGCCTTGTTCTGCATCTTTTCGACTGTGCTTCTCTGCGACCGGATGCCGGATCTGCTCGTTGGCTCTGGCAGTCACGATCCAATCAGAATTCTTCCCGCCCCACGTTGGAGTGCTGCACAGTGACGACAGCAAGCAATTTACGAGGGAATGGGAGCCACGTGTACTGCGGACAATTAAGGCCAGCCCGCCAGCTAGTCGGTCGTCCGTCGGTCTATCATCTCTCGCGATGCGGGACAGCCAGCAGCAAACAGGAATGTCATGCTGAGAGGTGAATTGTTCTCCTCTGCGCGCCGGACAGCTACGGCACGGAGGCAATCGAGACAGAACAACGGTCGGACCGCGTTTTTCTTTTGCTTATATACGCGCGACGTGAACATGGTTCTTTGCGACAGGTCTGGAACAGGCCGAACCGCTCCCTGGCTTCCACACAAATCCGCGAAACTGATGCAGAGACGATTGAGCCAGTCTGCAGCTCGTCAATGTCGTGCAGGACAAGGAGCTGGGTGCAGGGAGATGCAGATGCAGATGCAGCTCACAGAGTAGTTCCCCCTCCGAGGAGAGGAAACCTCAACGCGACCTCCTGGAGAGTGAACCGTGGCTCGTCGAGGCACGTCGCAAAAACCCTGGCACAGTTTGGAATCCTCTCATTGACTGTGCCCTTGCTTGCCTGACACATGAGATGCCGAAGTGCGAGACTGCAATCTGCGCCACTTTCGACAGCTGCAATTGAGGACTCGTTAAGTAGAAACCAGCTACAGAGTCAAAAGAGCGTAGAGGAAGGCAAATGGAAGGACAGTGGAAGACGCTACGCTACTCAGTGAGAGCGACCGAGTAGGAGCAAAGGTGATCCAGCTCGACCCGAGCTTTCGTCTGCTTCGATGGATTTGTGGGGGAGGTTTCACACTAGTGGCCTTGTCAGATCCTGAAATGCTGAGCCTGCGTCAGGTACCAAGCCCAAAGTGCAGAGTTAGCGCAGCTGGCGTTGGTTCGATTGGAAACTGACAGCTGCACCTCCTTTCCCTGATGCGGTAGCGTCGCTGAGCTTTGCTGCACACTTTGCAAAGCTTTGCACGCGGCTCAGTGGCCGAGAGGGGAGAAACGTTCCTCTTGGAACGTGCATCGTGCATCGTGCATGCATCATGTATGACCCCACTACGGGGTGGTGCCCATGCATAGATTGTCATGGATAGACGTGGATGCTGTACCTGTGGGCGGCCGCGTCCATCGTCGCCATTACGTTACGCGCCGTACTCGACCTTGTAACCACCAGTGTCCATCCTTGTCGTGTGTTGTCAAACGCGGCACGGCATAGCGAAAGACGGTACTGGCAAAGTGAAATAGAGTGACGGAAGTTCATTGCCAGGATGCCTTGCGGTCCTGGGACGGGTAGCTGAGTGCTGGTGCTGCCGCTGGGTTCAATGTTGGCCGACGTGCCCTGACTCGGGCGTGGTAACAGACACAGGACGGTCGTAGCTTTTTTTGTTCCTTGCCGCGTCTTGCCCATCATCGTGCAGATTACGCTGGGATTTTTTTTTGGGTGATACTCGCGAGTTTGTTAAGGCTCAAGCAGGCTTTTGGGCAACTTTTTTTTTTTCTTTGGGCCATCGAGAGATCACCGGATTCACCAAATTCACCAGATTCACCAAATCAACACCTTCCCGCCTCTTCCGCACCAGATCTCGTCAGGTACCCTCTGCCTACTCTGCCCGCGCGTAATTCTTCTCTGCTCTACTCTCACGCCTCCCACGTCTACGATCCCCTTTGACCGTCAATCGGGCGAGAACCTGCTGGTCTTGTGTTCTTTGCAGTCGCGACTTCGGATCAAGTCCAGAGGGCCCAAAAAAGAACGACACTCCCTTTCCCTCGTGTCCACGCTCCTTTCCACAAAACCGTTTACTTCCCACCGTCAGCCCGCTCACGCATCGACATTGCACCTCAAACGACTCTTGTTCACTTTACGATAAACTCACGAGACTATCTCAACCATCTCCGCCGGTTCCCTCGGTGCTTCTCTCCAACCTCAGCTCTCTCAGCGCGGGAATATCACTGCAATCCTTCGTGCGGCTGCCAGCACTACAACACCCCCGGACGACCACACGATCAGCCTTGCAGCTGCGCCGCGCATCCACTTACACCGCCTTGCATCGACCACTGCATCCTGTCAAAGAGTAGCGGCTTCTCCATTTCTGGTTCTCCTGCAAGGGTGCGTTGCCCACTTTACTTCCCGCTGCCGGAATCTGCGACGTCAGCTGGGAAACAGTGCCTCGCTGGCTTACTCTGCGCTATCCCGGCATCAGCTACCATTCTGACCGTCACTCGGAACCATTGGCCTGACTTTTGCTCTAGGTCCTGACTCGGAATAGTCCTTTTGACAGTTGGCACTGCATACATTTCAGTAGCTCCTCCCCCCACGCCTCACGACCAAACCCAATCACCTGCATATTGCCTTGATTGCACTGCATACTATTCGACTGTACCCGAGCAGTACCTCGCCGAACGTTTCTCCAATTACCCGAACTCCTTCACCACTGCTCATCAGCGCATACCACGAACCTCACTGTCCTTGAGCACACTCATCCTCCACGCGCGATACTCTTCCCGCGAACGACGCGTAGTGTGGGATATCAAAGATGCGCAAGCGACAGCAAGAGCGCTAGTCCAGCATGAGCTTCGGAGTGGACATGAGCGTACCGACAGTCGACTCGCCTCTACACCACTCTGCCAATGGCGCATTCAGAGAGCCAAAGTGCAAACCCTTACAGACATATTCTCTCCCAGACACCTACAGTCCGAAACCTGTGCCGATAAACTCGGCCGTCGCGATGACCATCACACCTGCATCTGCCACCACCCCTGGCAGCTGTTCCGCCTCGTCCGCCAACAGTCCCTCCAACGCCCTCTCCGCAATGTCCTCTACAAACCACTCCATCTCTACCTTACCAGAGACCGCTGTTGACCAGAACGGCTCCTGGTATGCCACACCTCCTCCTCTCCACCTTCCACAGTCAGCCACCGCCGCCGATGTGTCATCTCCCAGTCCTTCCTTCAGTAGTGCCATGGGCGAAGCTTTGGCAAAGTCCAAAGGTTCCGGCCTTATTAGGAGATTGTCACGGGGCGCACACAATCGTCTTCGAAGACGAGCATCGACAACACACACCAATCGCATACGTGATCAGAGCGCTGGTCCCGTTTTGGTCAGACGCCGGAGTGACAGCACCGGCACTTCCGACATCGCTGGCGATATGTCGGATCTCGAACTCGAGCCACCTTCGGAAGATGGCACCGAGGATAATTCTTCCAGCATAATATCTATGGACCCAGCTAATGCTCTCGGGATCAGCAGCGTCAGTCGACGAAGCACCGGATCTGCTTTCGAAGGTGGCATTGCCCCCACCATCCCGGCCGTCCTGGAGGCGGGCACAGTCTTGATCAAGGTCACAAAGAAGAAGCGAAAACCTCGAAAATTCCGACTCGACACCTCGGCCGCAAAGGTCTGCTGGGATGCTACCAATCCAGCCAAGCAATTCTACATCGACGACGTTCGTGAGATTCGCGTTGGTGCTGACGCCAGGAATTCAAGACAGGACATTTCGATATCTCCAGAGACCGAGAAGTGCTGGATGACCGTTGTCTACGATGTACCTGAAAAGTCCAAAGGCCGTTCCATCAAGACCATGCATCTCATTGCGCCTAACGAGTACATTGTCCAATTATGGACTGATGCCCTCAAGACCGTCGAGCGCGAACGTATCGAAATCATGAATGCACTGTCCTCAAATGTCGAAAAGAGCGAGCGCAGTATGCAAATGGCCTGGAAGCAAGCGATGACAAGGAAGCGCCACGATCCAGACCAGAAGATCGATTTCGATGACGCTCTCTGGATTTGCCGAAAGCTCGAGATCAACTGCTCAAGCGACACAGTCCGTGGCCACTTCAATGATGCTGATCGTGATCTCGTCGGCCAACTCAACTACAGCCAGTATGAGCTCTTCATTGGCATGTTCAAGATTCGCAAAGACCTCAAGACCATCTACGAGTCGATCAAGCCGGTTGACGAATCTGAACTCAACCTCGATAGGTTTTTGAACTTCCTTCGAGAACACCAGGGAGTCGACGTCGAGAAAGACCGAAAGTATTGGGAGACTAGATTCGACTCTTATGCCCGAGGACACAGCCGAGGCTTCGAGACTCCGCCAATCAGTGCCTCTCCTGCAGCGATGAGCCTGCTGTCTTTCCAGAACTTCATGACCTCCAGCACAAATGGTGTGCTCACATCCAGTTCGCCGGAAGGCCCTCTCGATCGACCATTGAACGAATACTTCGTCTCCAGCTCGCACAATACATACCTTCTCGGCCGTCAGGTTGCTGGTGCATCCAGTGTTGAGGGCTACATCTCTGCTTTGGTAAAAGGCTGCAGATGCATCGAAGTTGACTGCTGGGATGGGAAGGATCGTCGACCTGTCGTCAACCATGGACGGACCTTGTCCACGGAAGTGCTTTTCGAGGACTGCATCTCGGTCATCTCAAAGTATGCATTCGCCTCGTCCTCATATCCCCTCATCGTCTCTCTGGAAGTTCACTGCAATGCTGAACAGCAGGCGGCTATGGTTGAGATCATGTTGAGATGCTTTGGTGATGCTCTCTTGACTGCACCGCTCATGACCAATGCTCTTACTCTACCTTCACCAGAGGAGCTTCGTAATCGTATCCTGATCAAGGTCAAGTCGATGCACGCCCTCAACGACGGTCAAGGCATGGCTGAAATCCTGAACGGTGGTCGATCAAGGAGCCAAAGCACTCCTTTCTCTCGTGGCGCACCTCTTGAGCACGCGACATGGCCACTTTCGCCGCAGACGCAGCACAGTATCCCGGACAGCCCATATCAAAAGGCTGCAAATACCTGGGCGACAAGTAGAGCATTCTCGAATGCATCCAGCGCGACCAACATCGTTTGTCTGAGCAGTTCTGGCAGCGAAAGCGAGGTCGCGACTCCCTCGCTTGATGGTAAGAAGAAGCGCAAGACGAGCAGAATCATCCAACAATTGGGCGCACTCGGTGTCTATGCTTGTGGCATTAAATACTCCGATTTCAATGCACCAGAAGCCCGGATGTACAACCACATCTATTCTTTCGCCGAGAACACCTTCAACGGCGTTTGCAAGGATTCGGACAACAAGCAACAGCTCGAGAAGCACAATATGCGATACTTGATGCGAGTTTATCCAGCTGCGAGACGTATCGACTCCTCCAACTTCAATCCGCTGCAAGTCTGGCGGCGCGGTGTTCAGATGGCAGCTCTCAACTGGCAGACCTACGACGTACACCAGCAGGTCAACGAAGCTATGTTCGCAGCTGGCTCTGACCGGACTGGCTACGTTCTGAAACCAGAAGAGCTCCGTCAAGCAAAGCACATGCCCATTAGTGACATGCTCTCTGAAAGCCTGCTGAACAAGGACAAGAGAGGGATGAAGTTCGTCAAGTTCTCGGTCGAGATCATCTCCGCTCAGCGACTTCCGCGGCCTCGCAACCGCGACCCGAATCTGGGCATGAACCCGTACATCGAATTTGAGATGTTCTCAGCGGAAGACCGCGGACGCGGAGTCGCCCGCAGCGAAGGTGGGACGGACGCCTCGACCAGCCGAGACGGCTCATCCGGGATTGGCATCCCTGTTCGTAAGCGCACCAAGATCATTGAGGGCAATGGATTCGACCCAGCTTGGAAGGAGAATATTTCCATGACCGTCGAGACCAAGTACCCAAGCCTCATCTTTGTGCGATGGACCGTGTGGAACTCTCCGGATGGTCGCAATCTTTCATCAAACAGTACGATGCTGGCGACGTTCACTGCGAAGCTCAGCAGTCTTCAGCAAGGATACCGCCACCTTCCTCTCTTCAATGCATATGGTGAACGCTACCGAGATGCCAAGCTTTTCGTCAAGATCAAGAAGGACTTGCCTATAGCATTGAACAGCTCCATGCACATCGAGGAAGAGGCGTTTGGCAACGTTGACCCTGCCGGTAGTCCCAGAATGGAATCCGGCAACCGTGAACGATCCTGGTCCCGTCGCATCTTCAGCCGGACGCCGTCGCAACGAAAGAAGAGTAGAGAATCCTCTCCTTTTGGTTCGTTCTCAAGAACATCCAGCATAGAACGACCAATCACATAAAGAAACAACACACTGCAACAAGATTTTTGACTTCGAAATTGTTATACAAACATCATTCACACCATTTTGCATTTTTTGGACCGGTACTGGAGTTGGGCTGATACAAGAGTCATCTGGATTCGGCAACGAGCATATCCAGAACCGTATACCCCTATCGTTTATTTGTCGACCTCTTTGTTCCTTAGTGAGCGATTGCATAGCATATTCACTCTTCGTGTACTCAATACACCTCGAAACGAACTCTACCAGGCGCGAGCTGACACGACCACACTTCATTTCATACACAAAATTCTTCACCAAACCGGCAACAGTTTCTACGACAGTCTTGCCTACTTTGCGGTCAAGTGCCTCTTTTTTACAATCTCACTCTTATACCCTCGCGCCGTCTCAATGAATCTTCAATTCTCGATTATGTATTGATTCACAAGATGAAAATACCGCAGAAAGATACGACCGCTCGCTTTCAGATTGCTTTAACATGCCCCACGACCGCGCGAGGCAGCTGGCCTGACCCTTTCATGGACCGGAGACATCGTTACTGCATTATTCCAATCTCTCCTTTGTTCCATGGCATGCATTCGGGAGCCTCTTGATCAAGCATTTACATGGGACCAAGGACATCAAGTTTGTTACTCTCGGGTTTCCGGATCATTGTCAGCGATCAATAACAGGCATGCCCAACAGTGGCAGTGCAAATCAGTGAGATCGGGGTGGTGAGGGGTTTGGGTGGCGGCTTCGGTATAGTCTCAATGGCTGGACCCAGTAGACAGATAATGAACAGATTCTTCTCTTTTACCGAATGAACGTGTCCACATAATTGCTGCCTGATTGTTGGTGTGTATATTGCTTCACTGAACAAAGGCGCTCTCGTTTCGTTCAAGCGATGTCCATTGTGCACTTACTGGTGGCCCTATCAGGCAGACATTATTGTTTTCACGCTTGGCCTGCTAAATTGCCCTTGGTGAGTGCTTCCATGGCGATCATTATGGCATCTGTTGGTTGTACGCGTACTTGTACCCGCCAGCCATTCCCCACATCCGCACGGAATGGCACTTCGAAGGATCTCCTCTTGTTGCCTAACTTTCTGCCCACGATTCTGTACGCTTCTCTCACCGTAGCACATGCTTTCACTTCCACTTTTTGCCAAACAAGATTCGCGCAGACGACATCTTCTATCATGTCCGCATAGACAGCACGCCTGATCGGATCTTGCATATCGCATACCACCTAGACCGTGCACAGCCATTGGATAGCTGCTTGAGTTGCACTACGGCCAGATCGCCCGCCTCTTTGGCCGGTGAGCGGTAAGCACTATCTCTGCCAATGTTACCATTCTGCGTCACGTCCCACCAGATATTAGCGTGATCTACATGGTTACTATATCTTCACCAAGATGGTACCCATGCCTTCGTGGTCAATTCTCGAGCTCTCCCCATCAAGATGCCTATTTCATTGTCGATCCTCCTGTCCCTCTTGAGTGTGAGTGCTGCTTTGCCTCACGGTAGTGGTAACCATCACGACAAGCTGCAATGGGGCTCATGCGACGACATCATTAACCAGATCCGACCACCCAATGGTACGTCCTTGGTCGGCCTGGAGTGTGCAACTCTGGATGTACCTTTAGACTACACCGATCCCAACTCGCCACCCTTGAGTCTCGACGTGATTAGAAGCAAAGCTGCCAATGGCGAGTCGCAAGGCAACATCCTCACCAACCCTGGCGGTCCTGGCGGTTCCGGTGTGGAAAACGTTGTGACGCTTGGGGCTGCATATCAGGCGTAAGAGTGTGCTTTTATTCGACCTGGAGACTTACTGACATTGAGGACAAGAATACTCAATGGAACCTTCAATATCATTGGGTGGGACCCACGGTATGCGTAGATCCGAAGCATCTAGCTGCAGTACTGATTGTCACAGTGGCACTGGCAGGACCATCCCCTTCAACTGCAATGTGACTGATATCCTTGCGTACACTCCTGTTGCCCAGGATAACCTCACCGCAACCCTTCTCGCCGATGGCTGGACCAAAGCTAAAGCCTACGCAGCCGCCTGTGCCGATGCTCAAAACGCCACAGGCTCCTACGTGAGCACGACGTTTACCGCCCGGGACATGCTTGAGATCGGCCTTGCCCTTGACGACGACAAGGTCAACTACTTCGGCATCTCCTACGGTACACAACTCGGCCAGACCTTTGCCTCCATGTTCCCCGAGCACGTTGGATCTTTCGTTCTCGACTCCGTGGTTGACGGCGACGACTACGTCCTCGGACCCAAATACACCTGGCTCTCCTTGACCGACGAACTCTGGCTCGCCTTCTTCAGCGAATGCCTTGCCTTTCCGGCCTGCCCTCTCGCCACCCTTCTTTACTTCCCCAACTCCACAATCCCCTTCCCGCCCTACGATATCACCTCCCCTACCTCAGTAGCCAACGCCCTTCGCGACTACGTGGAAGCCAACATTCTCGCCACCCTCGACCCCACGAATGGCGACCTCGGCCCCCTCGCCTTCCGTACCCTAAAAGTGACCATCTTCAACAGCCTCTACTCCCCTTCGACCTGGCCCTCTCTAGCAGACGCCATAACAGCGACCATTAATGGCTCGAATGCCAGCGCCATCGCCCCCGCCGTGCCAGAAGGATCGAAATGGAACCCGGCGCAAGTAGACGCCCTATTCGGCATCTCGTGCCTCGATACGCCGTGGCGCGTGAATGCGGCGGAAGACCTGATTGGTGTAGCGGAGCGGCAGAACGAGATCAGTTTCTTCGCCGACGCGGTGTACGATTACCTTACTTGGAGATGTGCGGCGTGGGACCTGGAACCGCCGGAGCGCTTCGAGGGGCCGTTCGGCGGCAAGACCAGCACGCCTGTGCTGTTCGTGAATAATAGGCTGGATCCGATTACGCCGGTGACGAGCGCTGAGCGAGCGGCGACGCTGTTCGAGGGCGCGAGGCTGTTGGTTGGAGAGGGATTCGGGGTATGTATACTTTTTTCTTGAGTGCGGAGTTGAGCACTGGGCTGACTTTCACAGCATTCTGTACTCGTGGACCCGTCGCAGTGCACTTACGAGACCCTGAGGAAGTACTTTATTGATGGAACCCTGCCGGAGGAGGGTGCGACTTGTCAGCCTGATGCTCGTCCTTTCGGTCCTGCTGGTGGCGGACTGGCGTCGGATGCGACGAAGATTGCGGCGCGCAGTGTCGAGAAGAACCTAAGGGAGGAGTGGATGAGGAGGCTGCCTGTCTTCAAGATGCCTCTGTGAGCAAAGGCGTTTGCAAAGCGAGCGAGAAGCATGTCGAAAGTCGGATACTTCAATGTCTTTGTGACTCTGCACATGCCATGAACACTTCAACGCTATATATGACTTCTCCATGCAACGTACGCACGCGCACTTGCTTTCGCTGCCTTTTTCCTTTCTAATCTTCCATAGATCTATTGCCAACTGATTCCCACCATAATCCCCGCCCCGGCCGCCATGGCAAGGAACTGCTTCACCGTCTTCCCCACCTCCGCATTCCTACTTCCCGTCACCTCCAACAACTCCGGCACAACGCTTACCGTACCCACATACAAAAACGTCCCAGCAGTAAACGGCAACAACATATCTCCCCACGTCAGACTCGTCCCCGCTAACCCCGCTCCCCTGCCCATCCCCCCGGACTTATCTCCAGATCCATACTCCTGCACCAAGATCCCGATCACCGTACCGAGGAAGGCGCCGAGCGCAGTAACAAACTGCGCGCCCATGGCCTGCCACTTGCTAAAGCCGGACTGGACCAGGAGCGCAAAGTCGCCTACTTCGTGCGGGATTTCGTGGAAGAAGACGGCGACGGTGGTAGTGGCGCCGATGGTGGGGGAGGCGTAGAAGCTGCTGCTCAGAGCGAGGCCGTCGGTGATGTTGTGCGTGAAGTCTGCGAGGAGGTTGAGGAGGCCGGAGAGTTGCGCTGAGGAGGTGATTTCCACTACTTTTGAGGGTTCTGTAGGGGAGGAGGATGCGGGGGCGGTTTTGCGTTGGCGGAGAGAGGAGGGGTCGTTGGTGGATGTGGAGGTGGAGGTGCCGTTTGACTTGACGTCCTGAGAAGCATGGGAGTGGGAGTGGTCGTGCGAGTGTCCTTGTCCACCTGTTGCTATGCGCAACGTCTTTTCTAATGCCATGAAGGTCGCGAAGCCGACCATTATTGCTACGCCTAGTAGTAGGTTCTTGTTCGGTTCTACCATTACGAAGCGGACATGTTCGGGACTATCTTCGCCTAGGAAGATCTCGGGAAGGAGGTGAAAGAGTGTGTCGCCCAGTAATCCACCGACCGCAAAAGCGACCATTATTTGCAAGCTGTTCGGATCGATGTTGGGTGGACATAGCGCGAGAAGGAAATTTGGCGGTCCTGAGATATAGAGGGTTGCTAGGAGGGCGTTGATCGGAGGTGAGGATGGAAACAGTACGGCGAATATGCGAGACGTGAGCGAGGAGGTGGAGGCGTCGCCAGCTGCTAGCTTCTCACGATTGAGCTCTTGTATCAGCGAACATGACTGTGTGCATAAGTATCTCGTCAAAGGTCGATGTGATCGCTTGCTTCTTACCTGTAATTGATCTTCTATCTCCGGGATAGATAAGCTGCTAAGAGGCTTCTCGGAGATGACCCCGCCAGTCTTGGAAGCTAAGATGTGAGCCACGAGCGCGACTAGCACCAGACAAAGGCTGCGCCGTAATCTAGACATGGTGTATTGTGTCAATTGCTATCGAGAGCAAAGAGATCATGTCGCGTGTTCGGGATGAAGTCAAGCTCAAGCGCGAGTCATGCACCGAGATCGGCTTGGGGAGAAGCATGTGAATATAATGTTTGTGAGGGCCAGCCTCGAGTATTATCCATTGATCATGATTCGTAATTGGGCAACTGGCTAGATCTTTCTCTTCACCAGCCCAAAGCTCTCATACCCCAAGCCATTGTCTACCGCTCTGCCAACAGCCTCCATAAGAACTTTCCGCCTGACCATGATCCCATCATCACCAAGATAGTCCGTGGTCTTGCCCCTCTCCTTGACCGCCGCCTCGAGCATCCGGGCAGATTTCTCCTCCATCTTGGCCTTGACATGTCGCAGGCGCTTTTCGTTTGGTGGCATGTGTGGTAGCTGCAGCTCCTCGACACCATGGCTTGTCTTCACGAAAAGTGGTAGCTGCATCTCTATTATTCCCCGAGCGCAGAGAGGTGGTGGAGTAGGGAATGCCATCGGAACGTACAATGTATCTTGGACCTGGGCGACGGTGAGGCTGGAGAAGCTGTGCTTGACAACTTTTGTTGTTTGCGTAGTAGGTGTCGCCGGTGCATAGATTCGAGGGCTCAGCGTCTTACCCCTGGTTGGAGGTCGGCTGCGGCGTGATGAAGATGATTCGTCAGAGGATGAGTCGTACTTCTCACGAGCAATGCAATAGTTGGTCTTGTATCTGGCGTTGTTCACCTTGATCGTCAAATTTGGTCGGGGACGAGCTTTGATTGCGGCAGGCAGTTCGTCACGCTCTGATGCCGGCGAAGCGCTCCCTGATCTTGGCTCGCAGTCACTGAAAGACGGACCAGAAGAACCATCAGAATCCTCCAGGGTGTCGAAGGACTGCTTGTGGACTAGAGATTTGCTGCTATTGCTGAAGTGTGATGCTAGCATCGGCAGCATCGTGTCCTGAGGTCCAAAAAGCAGCATACCATCGTCCTTGCTACCGAGAGTCGGGCTCCGCGGCGACAAGACCGGCTCGTCATTTTCATCGAAGATGAATGGAGTAGAGAGCCTGCTCTGCTCCATCACATCCTCCAGCCAGTGTCGAATGCGAGGAGTACTGTGGTGCCTTCGCCGCGCCCGCGCGGTCATGGCCGCATTTTGAAGAAGTGCGGAATCAGCACCATTAGGTATTATTGTGTTCGGAATGCTCATGCCGTTCAGTTTGTTCATGTTGCCGTTGATGATCTGTTCGTAGCGATTCATTATGGTAAGCCGTCAAGGTCGTTTGTCGTTAAGCGGAGACGGGTGTGTATTGTTATAATTAGAGAGTGTCGTCAAACAAATCGTGAGTGATGCTTTAGTGAGAGTACTGGTTATTAGCAAAGAAGAAACAAGGCAAAGTATACAACGAGGTACAAAGAAACAGTCGTGAAATGCTATGGGATCAGAGCAGCAGGTTGTGGAATACAATATACTTATGACAACATGCCTTTGAGACAAGTCCCCAGATCCGCTTCCATGATGTTCACTGCAAAGCGAGCATGAAGCTCGCGAAGGACGATCCTACCTGTGGCGTTGTGGTCGAAGAGAGACAATCGCACAGAGCCGCCGCAAGGTAGAATTGGTACAGGCCGGTCTCTGACAGGCTCTGAGGATAGGAGTGCAAAGGGACAGAGACAGGGAAGCGGTTGTACCTTGGAAACGAAGTTAGACGACAGCCGCCTTTTGCGGCATGACATCGGAGGGCCAGAAATGTCGATCCCGGTGTTTGGCAGTCACGTCAGGCGGTGCCAGGGCCTGCGTCTGATGGTGAAACTTCGGATTGACAGACGGGCTTGTGCTTGACATGCTTGAGTGTGAGACGTTTCGAACACACAGCCTGCCAAGCTTCTGAACGTCCACGTTTCCGATTGGTCGGAATGGCCTATTGCTTTCCTTTTCCTTTCAATATACTTCAGCCACACGGGAAAAGACGTTGATTCCGTCCCCGAGAGCGCAGTAATGCCGGCTTGAAACGCCCATGGGTCTTGCATAGAGATCAAGGAGTTTTCAGAGAGTCCCATGTACCTGAGAATCATCATTTCAGACCCCTGCAAAATTGGATCGTTATCTGATCATCATCTTAGGTGACGACGCCCAAAGCTTGAATGTCAACTCAAATCGACTCTCTACTCTCGTTGATGCAGGGGGAGAAGCAATACTTGCATGTCAGGGCAGAATATCCTTGCAACCAGGTTGTGGCTAGAGAAGAAAGCTGACTCGCAATATTGAAAGCATCCCTGGCGGGATCACGATCGCACGAGGCCGAAACCCAATGCCGACGACTTCTTTTCCGCATTCCCCCAACAGCGCTCTCACACTGAAGCAAGCCATTGACCTACTCTTGCAGCGCCCTCTGTAAGTTCGGTGTAACCAAAAGTTCCGTCGATGATCATGTCTACGTGGACGGCACCCTCCTGAGTCATGGTTAGTGAATTGTGCGAACTGCCGACCACACCAGAGTGCCCTGCATATGCCTGCGTACCTCGACGAAGAATTCGACGTTCGAGTGAGCTGCTTTCAATTTGTCGGCGAATATAGTGATGCTGCCAATCAAAACTTCTAGGGCGCCCCCATAGACGTAGATCTTGGAGACGACCGAGGACAGACCGGAGAACCAAGAGACATTAGCAGTAGCCGGTTGAGTGTAGTTGTCGTTTTGCGCCGAACCGAGGAAGGCATTTGACCACTTCTTCGCGGCCTCGACGCCAATCATGTCGTTGTACATGTTGGCCCTGTAGTGCTCGTCTGTGCGGATAAATTCCACCCAGGGACTAAGCAGAAGTGCACCTGCCAAAGGTTCTGACAGGGTGATTGGTGCTACTTGGGGGTGGGGGTGCAGGAGGTGACAGAATAGGGCCGCGGTCAAGTTACCTCCAGCAGAATCACCACCAATAATGATCTACTTGCGTCAGTCTCCGATCGGTGATCAGTCAAAAAATGCCATCCAACAAGACCCCTACCTGACTCGGACTCTTACCACCTTCGGTAAGCAAGTAGTTCAGTACCTCAGCTGCTTGTTGGAGCTGGGTCGGATATTGACCCTCCGGAGCGAGCGTGTAGCTGAGCATCAGAGCACTGGTGCTTTTCTCCCTGGAGGCTTCTTGGGTCCAACGATAGACCCAGTTCACGTGGCCCGGCCCGGCAGCCAGGACGTATCCGCCACCTGGAATGCTTCAGTACTACTGCCGAAACAGTGGCGAACACCGGTGACTGCGATACCATGGAAATAGAGGAGGATGCGATCAGCGCCCTTGTTCCCAAGCCAATGAGCTTTGAGACCGTTCTGGAGGACCAATGTGTCAGGCTGGAAGCCTCTCTTCTTTGCAACTTCCAAGTAAGTTTGCTCAGTGGTTCCACCAGCTGCGCGGTCTCCACTCAGAGTGTTGTTTGCCGTGAAGGACCTGGTCACAGCGTAGAGAAAGCGCCTCAAGAGACCCTTTGATTTCGGGCCCCGCTGTAGGATGAGCATGAACCAGCCGTTGCATACTGCGATGGGGTCAGAATCTATCGATACGAGAGGGTATGCATGGAAACAAGGGACGCGTCAGCCTCACATGCGCGAGCGAGTGCACCAAACACCCTGATCTTATCGAGGCCGGTTACCGAGAGAGGAGCCATGTTGTACAGGGACTGTTCAAGGGGCGCGGTCGCGGCCAAGAGATGCGGAGATGATTGGAGATTGATTGGGGTGACAGCGGTAATACGTGGTGCTGGATCGACGGCGCGGTCGACCGATGCGCAAAAAGGACCCGATCACACGGTGACGAGAGGTTTTGGCTTTATGGAAGCTGGCGCCGGAGTGTGGTCAGGAGCAGATGCTTGGCGAACGAGCGAGTCGAAATGGGAATGCAATTCACGCTAGATGGAATAGTTGCTGACTTTCTGAGACGGTGTGCAGATCCGGGTTCTCCCCACGCTGTCGAGAGAGTCTAAGACGTGGACAGGAACTCCTCAGTGGGATCCACTGGAAGTCAATCGGAAAATGGGTCCGACTCGTGACCTGAGGCTGCAAGTCTCGGCTTGCGTAGGACCTTGTTTAGTCGCTTTGGATTGAAAAACTCGTTCACAGAATTATTCCAGCACACGCGCATTCAACATGCCTTGTGCGCGCCTTTCTTGACAGTTCTTCAATGTTCTCAAGAAGCGGGGAATGTCGCTGAACCACCCGCCAAGTCCCGCTCGTCTCTGCGCGCTTTCCGCTTTTGCATTTTGTTTGACACCTGACTCGACTGCTTAATTCTTGCTCCCTCACCACGATTCACGAACCTCTTGAAGGTCAAAATGGCCAACGATCCTGCTGCTTCGTACCCATATCCTGTCCAGTCGCAGCTTGAGCAGCTGGCGGGAGCCGCGCAACAGGCATCGACGTCGCCGCCAGCCAATGCAGACTTTGGCGCACAACGACCACCTAATCCACGAAAGCGCCGCGCAGATGGCACTCCAGCCTCAGCTCGCGGTGTCGCCAACCTCACCCCAGAACAGCTCGCGAGGAAGCGCGCGAACGATCGGGAAGCTCAGCGCGCTATTCGCGAGCGTACTCGCAACACCATCGAGACGCTGGAAGCCAGGATAAAGGAGCTGGAGAGCCAACAACCATTTCAGGAAATGCAGAGCGCGCTTCGGACAAGAGATGCGATTCTTGCGGAGAATGAAGAGCTCAAAAGGAGACTGCAGAACATCATCGTCCTTGCACAATATCAGGCTGGTGGTCACGGACTGAATGGTATGCTTGTTTCTTTCACGCACTCTCGAAAAACCGTGCCGCTGGAATTGTTGCTGACATCATGCCCAGATCTTGCCCTTGCTACTTCGCAACAAGCTCCTTTGCCTATGCCTCAAACCCCACATCAACTGGACGGACAGGACAATGACCAGCACAGCGAATATCCCCATGATTTTTCTCATCGCGAGAGCGCTTCTCCGGCCGCGGGTCAGCACAACTTGCACCCAGATCTACGGAACCTTCAGCCTCATCAAATTCCCACGGCGCATATGTCGGGCCTGCCAAACGGCGCCAACACTTCGCCTCGCCAAACCCGACGTCAGAAGCCCGTAACCGAGCTGGCCGAATGGCAGCGCCTACCCTCCCACGCCGCCCCGTCAAACCCAATCGACACGGCTCTCCTAGGCTTGATCTCCTCTCGACGTGCTGCCCTCCAATCCGGGGAGGCTTTACAGTCTGTATTGGGCCCACCGCTTCCTAATTTCGCCGCATTAGTAAGCTCACACACACCGGACCACCAACACCGGCTGGTCTCGGGCATCTCTCTTCTCATCTCGGAACAAATGAGCACTTCAGACCTTCCTAATCGAGTCGCAATGATGTACACGACTTACTTTCTTCTGCAATGGATCATCTCCCCTTCGCAGGAGATGTACGAGCGCCTACCGACTTGGCTTCGACCCACACCACTACAACTACAGCCGGAACATCAACATTCAATATGGATTGATCTCTTGCCCTGGCCGCAGCTGCGTGACAAGGTGCTTAGCAATCCACAAAGCTACACATTCTCCTTCTTCTACAGTTTTACCTCGCAGCTCGGTCTGAACTTTCCCTACGATCCGAGCTTATGTCTTCTCAAAAGCGGCAGCTCCTCGACACCTATGTCGCCCGCAGACAGTGACAGCGATCCCGAAGCCGAGGAAAATTATCAGATCAACCCGATTTTCGAAGCTCATCTGCGCGACATCGGGAATTGGACCATGTCTGGCAGTACCGGCGAGGACGGGGATCTCGAAGGTTTGCTGCAAGGGCTTGGATCCGTGACGAGTTCCAAACCAGACAACTAGCATGGGACTTTTCCCCGGATCTCTTATCCGAGTATTTGCGGCTGACCGTCCCGGTCTGCCAAGGATCAACACCCAGTACGCGTACCCAGCTCATCACCACCAGACTATACCCACCTCGATCATCAATCCAGTCCACCAGCATCAGCAGCTGCTGCAGCAGGCCGTTGGTTTGCGCTTTTTGAGACCGTATCACGAAAAGAGACATTAGCGACGGCGCCTGGCGTAGAGGGGACCACCCGCTCCGAATTTTAGATTGCTTGATTACACTCTTCTTGCTGAATGAACAGACCGACAAGGTCTTTTGCTCTCCAAATGCAGGACTTGCTTCAAATCGCAAGATTCGTCCATCTGATTGTCTGTATTTTGTGAGGATATGCACACTATCACTTCCCATCCTTGTCTCCCCACACCTCAGCTAACCCCTTCATCGCCTCCCTCAATTTCCGGACCTGCTCTTCCTGCCGCCGGTCCCTCTCCGCCTGCTCTTCAGCGCTGATCTCTTTCACCCGACCAGCTCTCTCTGCCGTAGCACGTGAAGACGCTGCAGGTGTCAAAGCCATTAGTTCTTTCCTCCCTTTCTCTCTCTTTGCAAGTCGCACACGACTATTCACCCGCCCCGCTACTTCTCTCTCTTCTCGGTCCGGCCGATCCGTCGCGAGCCGTCTCGCTCGTCCGCCCTTTTTCCGTCCGCGCATTTTCCGCCCGCGCGTTCCCTCATTCTCTGCCGCTGCTGCTTCAAGCAGGTCGATGCCACTGCCTTGCGCCTCGTCCTGCTCTCCCAGAGGTGGAAAGGGCTCGATCTCGCGATCCAGCCGACGCTTCTTCCTCCCACTCGTCTGCTCACTTTCGGCGGCAGCGGCTTCGAGCAATTCGAGTGCACGCCTCGACTCTTCCCTCAGTTTCGCTTTGGCACCACCATGCCTGGGGTCACGGAACCGACCATGCTTTGGACGACGACGACGGATCAGGCCCGATCCGACTCGTATCCACGACGTTTTCGGCAGCTCTTGTCCGTGCGGCCATTTCTTCCTGGGTGGCTCGGGTACGGGGGGGTCGACCTCGCATGTCCGGAATAATCGCCCGCCTTCTGCATCGTGTTCCTTGCGTGACTGGAGCTTGTGCTCCTGGTACCAGCGCGCAACGGCGCGGTAAAATGCTGTGCTGAGGGATGTGCGGGCGCGACTGGGTGCTAGAGATGAGAGGCGAGCCTTTATTCTTTCGATGATTTCAGGAGAGCCGTGGAGGATGCGGCGATCGAGCTGGCTTGCTAAACGGAGAGCTTGAGCTTGGTCAGGCGTAGACTTGATGCTGGTAGTAGACGGCTGAGGAGGAGTCGTGGATACCGGGGGGTCAGAGATAGAAGCGGAAGGTAAGGAGTCGGTGGTGACAAGTGCGTGTCGCGCAAGGTGATTTGATCCGTAGTCCTGACGGATGATGGCGTGTTCGACATTAGAGGCCTCGTTGCCTTTGCGGATCTTGCGTTGTAGGTCTGAGTTTCTCTCTTGATGCACCTTTCGCGCTGCCTGTTTGGAGTGGGCAGCGGCGCGGAGTGAGAAATGTTCGATGGGTAAGTCGTAGGCGACCTTCTTAATCTTGAGCGGTTGCGATCTGCTCGTCGTTGACGACTTGCTCTCGTTCTGATGCATTCGCAAAGAAGCAGCCTGACCAACATCCGCGGGTATGACAGGTGGTCGAGTATCCTTTACCCTCTGACCACTTCCTGCCGGGCTATGATCTTCTACCATTTGTCCCAACGTGTTCGCTTGACCAATGGCGGCTTTCTTCGACTGCTTGGCCGTCAAAGATCTATGAATGGTGAAGTCTGGCGGCGGATCGGCTTTCTTATCGCGATCAGCTTCAACAACATCGGTATGTATGGTCAAATAGCTCTCACTCTGTTTGTCCTGATCTGACACTGCGTCTACTGCAGACGCAGCTGCATCGGTAGACTCGGGCGCGTAAGTGACGTGTGGAGACCGGGGATGACCAGCTGGCTGTCTGCGCGGCGACGTCGGCTTGAGATCCAGACGCTCAGTCGTGGCTATTCGCGGCGTCAACTCTGGCTGACGATTTGGATCCGATTCGATGTCCACTTGTCCTAGAGTCTTTTGCGTTGCCGATTCGACTGCGGCGAACATGGCATCATCGGCCTCTATCTCTGCATCTGCCTCGGCCTTCACTCCTTCACGGCCATTTTGGCTGCGCTGTCGAAACGCTCGAATTTCCTTTGGCTTCAGTATGTGCCTGATACTGAATCTCGAGAAGGGTACATCGATCTTTGTGACCCGATCTTTCGGGGTGACTCTTGTTCCCTCGGTATCGAAAGATCGAATCTTAAGAGACATACCTTTCTCCGACAGGGCGCCAAAGTGATTGACTACTACTCTGACGCCCTCGTCCGTGGAAGGAGTGGATGTGCTATTAACGGCTTCCTGCCGATCTATCGTACTTGGAATGACTCCGAAGTCAACAGAGCTCTCCTGAGGTCGCGATTGCAGGATGTCCGGCTTCGGCGGCTTTGGGAAAGGGTTGAAAGCTTCCTCAGGAAGGAAATGAAATTGAACAATGTCGCCTTTCTTCGCAATCTCCTTCAATCCGGATGTGGGCTCACTGTCCTCGCCGAAGTCTGCACCGAAGATAGCTTCTGCTAGAGGGGCTGTAGCAGCTTCATAAGAAGTGTCAGGATCAAAGGACAAAAGGCCGGCCTTGTTACCCCAGCCACCACCTCCTGAGGTGACACGAACGAGACGTACTCCTCGGGCAAAAAGCTCGTCTATTCGGATCTTGCTTAGGCCAAGCAGTGGGGAGCTGGGCCATTGCCAGTGAGTCCTGGCATCTGGCAGAATATCGAACATAGAGGGTGCAGGTGTGAGCGCTGCCGCCAATTTCATTTGCTCTTCATCGTTGGTCTTGGAGAATTCCTTCGGTATGACCAGCGCCCAGACAGACATAGCATGCGGTGCTATCCCTGTTGATTTGAAGTATTGTGCTACCGCACTTTCCAATTGTAGTGATGCTGGCTGAGAAGCTTTTTGGAAGAGGTCCTCAGGAGGACCCATTTCGCGTACTATGTTACCCATGCATGACGTGACGCTCTTCGAGTTCGTCAATTTCAGCAGCGGCACACTGATCGCCGCAGTATTGCCGTTTGCTATGCCAGGAGATGTAGTCAGAGTGATCTGAGCGTTCTGAACATTCTGCTCGTGCTGTCGAACAAATGCACCTGTATCGTCCTGCCTGCTGTAACGTCCAAGGATGAGGGTCGATTTCAGGCCATTGTGGAAAATTGTTGATGCAAGCGGGATTTGAAGAGAGTATGCACGGATGCTTTCGAGATCTCTGACCTCGTCCTCGCTCAGCGTCTGCAGGATTTCCGAATGCGAAGGGTTCATGTGGAACGTGAGCGTGGCCGGCTTGTCAGGCTCCAATGAATGCGTAAACCTGGTTGATTGCGTAGACCAGTTGTCCGTGGCAGTGTTTGTGGCCGAGTAGTGCGTTGATGTCGAGATCGAGACCGAGATTCCCTCCGTTCCTGAATCGCTCAACATAGCCCTCTGGCTTCGAAGTTGCGTGCTTTGACGCGGCGGCACGCTAGCTAGCGGAGCCCTTATTGGTAGTTTATCAACGACTGCTACTAATGTTTGAACTTCCTTTGTGGATCCTTCATCGCGAACTTCCGGAATCAAGCGCGACAGCATCGAAGCAATGACACCGTCACCAGCAACCAACTGAGCTGCGAACTTGGTGGTCACTAATATCACCAGCAACGGTTCGCCATGTGTCTCTGGCAAAGCTACCGGACTCAAGTACTTCGTTAGATCCGCCAGACTCTGTCTCTCGATCAGCTTCATGGGCTCCGAGCATCGACATGCAACTTACACTCTCGTCCGATGTACTGTAAACCGTCAGAGATGAGGGAAGAGACAAGGTCTCATCTACGACGACATTAGGGAGAAAGTTCAGCACATGTGAGGCTGCCACCGCCTGGTCTGCCGAAATGCCTTTCACGGCATGGGACGTTCCTGTATCTCCATAGTCAAGATCCAGTATGGCTTCGTACTTCGGCCGGTTGTCGTGCTTCGTCTCATGTTTTCGCAATTTGATCTTACTAATATGAAAAGTGCTTGGAATATTCACTCTGTCGGCCTCCTCTAGGCGTAGATCAAGAGGCAGCTCTATCGCCACTGATCTGGCAGTCCTGCCTTGCGATACTTTCGTATCATCACCATCCCAATTTGACAGCTTGCGTGAGCTAGATGGGCCGCCAGTCTTTCTGATCGGGGGATTATCGAGCTCTCTAACGGTCTTGATGGCCGGTACATGCTTTTGGGCTCTGAGCACCAAGTTGGGACCTGACGACGGAGGGCGCCTTGCACGTATGCATCCTGCGCCTCTGAACATTGGCCGAGGTTAGATTGGGATCGAGTCAATTATCAAGGACAGAATGACACGAGAGCGGAGCCCACAATGGAGAAGCTGTTCTGCTTGCGCCAAGACACGTGAACCCTGGAGTCACTCCCCTTCTGACTGCGTGTCCGGCAAGGGGACAATTTACGATTGAGTTGAAACGGCCCTGTCATCAATCTAGAGCTTTTTCTCCTGACACTGCTACAACAACATCTTGCGATGCAAGGTCGCGACTGCAAGCATTGTTCATGAAGAGTGTTCACACGATGCGTCTCGCTCCTGCAATTGTGCGATAGTAAGCTCGAGGCTGCGACCTTTTAGCCCTTGCAGGACTATTCACACCAGGCATCACAGCAGCCTTGATCATACTCGAGGATTCCTGTCTACAACGAGTCGACCTTCTTATACACTTGCCGTCACAATGGCAGTCCATCGAAATCTGCGGCGGACGAACCCCATCACAATTGCTCTCGCCTGTCTCCTTGGTGTCGGCTTCATCATCTTCATTTTCTCCTCGCAAGATGCTTCGATACCTTCGTTACACGTGCCAGGTGCACGACACATCCTCAAGTCCAAAGATGCCGCTTCGAACCCGCTCTCACCACCTTCTTTGCCATTCGTCAAGCCTGTTCTCAAGGCGGGCGAATTTCCCCCTCCACCCCCGGTGGTGCATTATCACATGAACAATGTGACCACTTCCCCCGACCCGGTCAAGAACCGCGAATCCATTCTTATCCTCACACCACTTGTCAGATTCTACCAGGAATACTGGGACAATCTCCTCAAGCTCTCCTATCCGCACGAGCTCATTAGCTTGGGTTTCATCATTCCGCGAGGAAGAGAAGGCAATGCAGCCACAGCCAAATTACAAGAGCAGATAGCAAAGACACAAAAGGACAGCAATCGCAATCGATTCGCCTCGATCACAATTCTGCGACAAGAGGATGAGCCTCCTCTGTCCTCCCAATCCGAGAAAGACCGCCACGCTATGTCTGCTCAAAAAGAGCGACGAGCAGCCATGTCTCGTGCACGCAACTCGCTCCTGTTCACGACTTTGGGGCCTACCACGTCTTGGGTGCTTTGGCTAGACTCGGACATCGTGGAGACCCCTCCCACACTGATCCAAGACCTTGCGGGCTTCGACAAGGCCATTGTCGTCCCAAACTGCTACCAGCGCTACTACAACAAGGACAAAGGACAGAACGAAGTCCGCGCGTACGACTTCAACAGCTGGGTCGATAGCCCTACTGCACAGCAATTGGCCGCCAAGATGGGGCCGGACGACATCGTCCTCGAAGGCTACGGGGAGATGGCGACCTATAGGCCCTTGATGGCTTACATGGCTGGTACGTGAATTGAAACTTCCCCGTTGCCTCCCGTGCTCCCTTCCCTAGCTTCTTCCTCCTTCTCTCCTTCCGCAGTGCATAGATACTGATAGTCCTAGAAATTCCCAATGGCAACCCCAAAACCACCGTCCAGCTCGACGGCGTGGGCGGCACGGCACTCCTCGTCAAAGCAGAAGTCCACCGCGACGGCGCCATGTTTCCACCATTTGCCTTTTACCACCTGATCGAGACGGAAGGGTTCGCGAAGATGGCAAAGAGGCTGGGATACACCGCTTGGGGGGCGCCGAATTATTTTGTTTATCATTATAACGAGTAGGTATCTCTGCTACATACGAGGAAGAGGAAAGGGGCTCAAGATGCGAAGACGCTGGGGAAGGAGTCATAAGCGAGCACGGGAAGATGCGTGTTCTGGCGGACGCCAGAGCGCACAATAGCCTGAGGATTGGAAGGTGATGTGGGAGGTTTATCACATCACTCATGAAGAAGCTTGAATGACACTGGCGTTTTGGCAATTTTGGTCGACAGGGGACGCTCTATGGGAATAGATGGAAGGTATATATATCATGGATGTATCAAATAAGATGAAGGCCCAGGATTTCTTGGGTTCCTGCACCTGCATTTATATAAGTGAAGGAGAAAACGCCAGGCAGGCACTTGATCATTCGTCCGCTTCTGTTCATCAAGGAACATGAAGGACTTCTTGCAGCTGCTATCGTACCTCCGTGTTTCCGGTCAGCGCAGTGCGGATGCTTCGGCAGACGGAGAACTACCAGGTCTGGTACGTCGAGCGCTGATATAGGTTGATGACAACAGACCTCCTCGCCCCCGGTCAACGCAGTGTGGATGCTTCAGCAGACGGAGAACTACCAGGTCTGGTACGTCGAGCACTGATATAGGTTGATGGCAACACCATTTTGACGACGCACGCCTGCCAAACTACCACGTGCAGTGCATTATCGAAAGTCGCGCCTACTGACAGAGAGATGGAGATCGGCACAGTCTGTATATCAAGATCAGGTGTCATGGTACCCATGAGTGCTTGCTAGGAAATAGAAGCATTCTGGTTGACGTGCAATCCCACATCGTGGTGCTTGTCTAGTGCAGCCAGCAAGCAGATGACTGTGCATTTCGTTTTATTTATCTAGATACATATGTTGACTTTGCTCGTCTCAGTGTGTGCCCTAAGTGGGCGTTCTCAAGTCGGAAGCTTGATGCTTACCGCCACTTTGCTCCTGCGATTCGTCTATCTGCAAGTGTAGCCACCATCAATCAGAAGGTCAGTGCCGGTAGTGTAGCTGCTTGCATCGGACGCAAAGTAAACGTAAGCGCCGCGCAACTCAATTGCCTGTCCATTACGGCCCATGGGGATCATGGAGAGCCAGAGGTCCTGCACCTTCTTGTCGACGAAGTCGGAAAGACCAGTGTCGATGTAGCCGGGAGAAATAGAGTTGACACGAGCAAAGTCACGCCACTCGTTGGCAAGGGACTTGGCCATGTGTATGCAACCAGCCTTGGCAACGTTGTATGAGGTCTGCTCCTGGGGGTAGTTGGCGATGTGGCCAGACATGGAAGAGGTGATGACGAAAGAGCCTGTGCCACGCTCCTTGAAGTGGTGGCCGACAGCCTTGGCACAGTTGAAGGTACCGTTCAAGTCGGTCTGGATAACCTCGTGCCAGGCATCAACGGTGCCGTCGAGGATACCAGAGTCAGCAGTACGACCAGCGTTGGCAATGAAGGCGTCGACTTTGCCGAAGTCCTTGATGACATCCTTGACGAGCTTGTCGCAAGCGTCGTAGCTGCCAATGTCGAGCTTGTAGGCCTTGACCTTCACGCCGTACTTCTCGCCGAGCTCTTTGGCGTTCTTCTCACCACCCTCAGGACGAGAAGCATAGGTGATGGCGAGGTCAGCACCCATTTCGGCACATCCGCGAGCAGCTTCAATGCCCATACCACGAGGGCCGGAGGCGCCGGTGACGATGACGACCTTGCCCTTGAGGGACAGGAGGTCCAAGAGGGACTCGGCCTTGGGGACTGGGATAGGCATGGTGTATGTGTTTGGAGCTTAGTTTTGACTGTGAAGAGGTGCAATTGATGCAAATGAGATGGTTCAAAGGCTTGATAAGTTGATCGAGATAAAGGAGATGACGGTGGAGAGGATTTTGTAGTCGGAAAGAAACGGTGGAGAGGTTGAGTTCAATATAGATCACAGCAGTGACACCGCAACAATGACCCCTCCTTCCACTTTTTGGACAGTGGGGTCGTAATCGTCACAGCTCTAGCTTGTAGCCAATCAGAAGCCGACATACATATCCATCGTCAACATTGCAGGCCATTGATGAATTAAAGTCGGAATACGAACCGCTTGGTCATCCGGTATGTCACGGTTAGTATATGCTTTTTGAGAGCTTGTGCACTTGCATGTAAACAAGCGCATACAGGAGATCTTGATTCTGTCATGTTTTCCAAGACCATGAAATCAAGCTCAGAGCCAGAAAGGCCGACTCGCCGATGATGGCCTGGGCTCCGTCTGCGTCCCTCATTTCCCTGAAGATCAACCTGATCTCTGTCCCTGCAGTTTCGACGCCAACATCGGACGCTGTCAAGCCCTCGCGCTCATTCGTAGGTGCTGTATCATTCACTCGTCATTCATTTCAATTTCCATTGCAAAGAATAATGTCATATCCTGCGACGCGTCTCGGCGCGAGTGGTAAGTGAAACACCTCAAACGATATTGTGATGTGAGCAGAATACTGAGCCGTGAAGCCTTCAATCACAATCAATCGCAGGATGCCGAACAAGAATACGACCGCTTGCGCGACCTGGCTCGCAAGGAGCACGGCAAGCAGCAACACTGCGCGGCCGAGGTACATGATTCCTCTCCTCTACCACATCTCACACCTAACACGTTCAGTCGCAAAAAGCCTATCAACGGGGCGACGGGGCGACTGCCAAGCAGCTGAGCAACGAGGGCAAGGAACACGCTCAGAAAGCCGACGACTACAACCGGCAAGCCTCCGAGTTCATCTTCCGTGAGAACAATGCCATGGGCAAAGTCGACGGCGACACGATCGACCTGCACGGCCAATTCGTCGAAGAAGCCGAGACCATTGTAGAACAGCGCATCAAGTACGCCAAACAGACCGGGCAAACCCATCTGCACGTGATCGTGGGCAAGGGCAACCACTCGGTCAATCATGTTCAGAAGATCAAACCCATGGTCGAGCGCGTATGCCAGGAGCTAGGACTGAAATACCATACCGAGGCCAATGCGGGCAGGATATACGTCGACCTCACCGGCGGAGAGGCAAGGCCGCCGACGCAGTGGCCGCAGGCACCGGGCAATGTGTCCCAGCAGGATTATGGCAAGCCGCATTACGAGACGGCTTATCCTATGGGCGGTGGAGCAAGTTATGGTTGGAGTCAGCAGAACCAGATGGAGTTGGAGCAGCAGGTGAAGAAGAACCTGCCGAAGGTACTGAGGTTCTTGAAGAAGCAGTGCTGTACAGTCATGTGAAGAGGGCGGGCTTGGATTTGTGATACCCTGGATGTTTTGTGGTTCTTGGGAGATGTTTTGGTCAAGCATTCAATCGAATGATCTTAGAGCGGTAGATACTTTAGATGTGTGGATGAAAGTAGAATCTATAAAGCTACTCGTAGGCTATGCCTACCCAAACTATACTGCATAATGCCCAAACATGCCCAGCTGGTATCTGTTTCATCAAGTCATCGATATCGTGATCACGTGTTTAATTACTCTGCATGTTAGAAACTTCGCACAGCCACCTTCTGCCCCTCCAAAGCCTGTGCCTTCACCGCTACACTGCTCCCAATCGACCTCTCGATCTTCCCATGCCTTTCTTGCTCCGCTTTTGCCTTATACTCCGAGATCAGATCATCCTTCCTCTGCACAGCATCCCAATCTGAGTCGTGCATATTCTGCTCTGCCTCTTTGACCCACTGTCTCCACATGGGCGTATCGGGCACCGAAGCACTAGACCACACCCAGCTTATCGACTTGGAGCGATGGATCGCGTACCATAGCGTCCTCGTGTAACTGTCGTCCAGCAGCCGACCGTTGAAGTCCAACTTCTGGTCCGCATACTTGATGTGATCCGGCAAACGACGATTATGCTCCACCCTATAGGCATCGACATGCCAGAACCACTTTAGTGGCAAGAGTGCGACGATCCAATATACGGCATTGAGAAGGATGAATGCCCCCGCGATGGCGGCTTGCATAGTCCACGTGCAGTTTCCCAGCATCACTACGCCTACCATAAGGAAGATAGTGCCCGCGCCAGTGATAGCTTTCGACGCGATTCCGCTGAAATGGTACTCGACCGAATCAGAGCCGATGTAGATCTCGCGAGTAATGTTCTCGTCGCAATGCACCACGACGAAGGCCGCGTCGCGTAATTTGAGGATGACATCTCCGCGAGGCACGTCTTGGTTCTTGGATGTGCGGGTCGCTAACTTTGGCTTCCATTTTAGCGAGAGGCCGGTGGCTGTGGAGGCGAGCGAGAGAGTGGTGATGCCTAATGCAGCCACGCCGTCGGAGAGAAGTAGAGCCCATACGAAAAGCCCAATGGAGATCAGGCATGATGCTACTGTAACGACGTTCAGGGGGCAGATGTCTCGAGCTTGGAGTCGGTCGTGGGTCTTATGCAAGCCGCGGCGATAGACCCATCGGATCCAGCGTGATCTAAAGTTCTTGTGATGGCCGCCCTTCTCTGCTGTCCCAAGGTCTTTAAGTTGCGTCTGCGTGCGACCTGCACCATCGTATCGGTAGGTGATCGTGACTTCTTGAAAGGAATGCTTCTTTGCATCCGAGACGTTATGGATCAGATTAGCAGCGAAGTTGAGCTCGTCCACCGTTGATCCTGAAAAGGCGCCAATGACCGTCACGCCTGGCGTGGGAGGTAATCGTCGTGGGCGTGAAGATTTGAGCATGGCCTGAGGTGCAGGCATGAGTCGTGGTAGTGCACACAGCCATGATGCCGTTATCGTTTGAGCATGCTCCAGCACGGTCGACTCGCCAATGACAGCCAGAAGCGAGACAATATCCAGGCGCCATCCATCTGTATCGTCTCTACCACCTGGGAACCATCCAAGAGACATGCTTCAGGTGGTAATCGGGGGTACCGTGAGGCGGAGCTGTTTCAAAACGGCCCGTCACGCGATTACCAAAGTTCGATATGGCAGATATACCGAAGATGTTCTAGAGTGCTTCAATTGAGACTCGTGCTCATTGCGATACTAGTGTCCTGTTACTGCTATTGAGCTGCATGAACAGAAGTGGAAACGAGCTGAGCACGAAGACTTCTTTTTGCTCACGACCGCATCTTTGCAGGCAGAAGCCCGCGCAGTGGAATGATTGTACAATTGGTCAAACGCCTCGTCATCGGATCTTCAGGCAAGATTGGCCACCTTTGCGGGTCGGCTGTTGCGTCTGTCGTGCCTGAGGCCAGGCCGGACGTTTGTGTACGAGAGAAGTTGTGGCTGTCAGCAAAGCCCAGTTGCACTGCCCGTGTGCAACGGAAATTTTTACGCTGTCGTGGCGAATCAAGCATGCCAATAACAACGAGCGTCTAGCAATCCGACTGCAATACGGGTTCTGTGTATCAGTCACACGACCTAGATATGGTACCAGGCGAATGGATGAGGCTCCCAACTGTCGGGCATGCCAGCATTCCAAAAGGACAGCTACGCCCTCATTGCTGATGCGACCCAAAGGAAGGCACTTCACTTCCCGCACTTGAGATTGTCATATTACTGGCATGGAGCCTGCGGCTCGACCAATCATTAATCTCATCAAGGACGAATCGTTTTGGTTTCTGCCGCAAGATAGTTTTCTCGAAGTCATATACGATGCCTTTGCTCAAGAGCTTCATCGACTCAGCCGTGCGCCTGCCACCTCTGAGAGGACGGACGCAAATGGCGTATGTCGCAAAGGCACGATCTCGCCATCTCAGCAGCTCCTGGGCGAAGAACTTGACGAAGTGAATCGGACACTGCTGAGCATTCTTGCTGCCAAATGGCTCTGGACCGGAGATTATGACGAATTCACTCAGAACCAAGACGAAGATAGCAGACTGCCGCGAGCAGATTTTGACAGTCTCGTCGTTTGGTTTCTTAAGGTAGTCAACGAGCCTTCCGCCCAGTCGTTGCTCATCACCCTCCTCATCATACACGATCTTGGAAAGGATCCTCAGCTTGCTGAAGATCTGAGAGCCAAACCCGAGCGTGAACCAGCCAACAACCATGACCACTTAATACTCCAAGCCGTTGAGGGAGGGATGATCCCTGCCGTCAATCAGCTTGACCAGGATGCATATGAAGGTCTTCTACTTTGCCTTCGTACCAGCTCTACCATGAGCATTGGTCAGCTCATACAAGCAGAGAATGTGCCTGGTAGTCTGGCAGCTGTTCTTGATTTCAGAGGTATGAACGAGGATTACTTTGACATCAAATTCCTCGAGCAAATCCTCGATGTGGCTGGGGCAATGGGACATGAGGATCATTCGTGCGCAAAGACGTACACTCTACCGGTCCATCAGGCCTTCTCGACTGCGTACATATCTTTGAAGGGCATACTTCATGGCGAATTTACTCTGCGGGAGGGTTACGACGAAGTTCTCAGGTCTCGGGCGAGACTTCTTCAGAAACAAGATTTCATTGGCCTCGACGTTAGTAAAGCCAGTGATCGCGCCCTTCTTCGGCTTCTGGTGATGAGCCGAACAGTTACACTGGAGCAGGCAGTATCATTTCAACACGTCTTCACGTCTCTTAATCGCCCAGCACGCGATGATATTATCAGCGGATTGAACGTCGATGGAGTCTATGATGGAGAAGCGATCATTCCTTACTACATGCCAGCGCTTTTTCAATCAGCATTGAAGTTGAGTCAGAAGAGTGCTCAGGGACATAGCGAGGCGGTGCTCGCCAGCTTGATGCGCTTCCTCTCGCGAGCGCTCGCTGGCAGCCGACCTGAGCCAGGACACAAAGGCGGCATTACGGAGAGAAACTTGCTCTTCGCAAAGGCTGTTATACAGAGCGAGGAGTTTGATCAGGACCCTGGCGTGCTGGACGGAATTGCTTTTCCAGGCGATATTTGACCACCAGTTTGCATCGCCACGAGATTCACGACCTCAACGACTTGGATGAAACCGGGTGTAGACCTAACAATGATAACAAGTCATAACGTACTGCAAGCGGCAAAGGCTGGGAATGATGTGTGTATTGCCAGTCTGGCAGAGGCAGCTGTTCCTCCCTGTGCATGACTTGTCACAGAAATTTGACACTCCCAAGCTATGGTCTCACACGTGCGACGCAGCTGGTACGCCTCGCTTACACGCCTTTGGGGTAGTCGCTGGGATGATATTGCTGCTCTGGTCGCTCCTACTAGCTCTGATGTACATCGTGTGAATGAATCACCCCGACCTCATCTCCCCAATCCAATACTCTGCCTCTATCTCAAAACTCCAAGACCATTCCTTGACGGCGCAGCCGCGCGCTTGAAGCTCTGATCGATGTTAGAAAGCTCGCTCAAGCCTATCAGCTTCATATCCACCACATACGTTGTCACACTCTTCCCAGGCACGACCTGCTCCGAAACCCAAACCAACAAACGCTGGCCATGCTCGCCTCTTGAATAGTAGGACCGAAAAGATGACGCCAAATGATGCGCCGAGCGTTGACCGAATAAGTAATGTGCTGAGGCAGTGATCCCACTATACCAGTGTGTCAGCGCGTACCTCCAGAGAGTACTCATCATCTGCGTGATGTGGCTGATCGCATGACTTGCTCGTATTGCATGTCTGTTCTAGCGCACAGAAGCCACGCCACGAGCATAGTGATATCAGAAAGAACGCGTTATGAGACGTACCTTCTCGTTGAGCAGACCCTCACTTAGAGGACGACTGGACCTTGGAGCAATAGGAGTGGTTGTCGGAGCGGTACCTTTCGAGTCCGCCATTACGATGCTGAGATGTTTGTTTGGTGTACCAATTGATCTCGTGTGGAGTCCAGGCAGCTGTAGAAACCTAGAATCGAGGCAAACGAGCTAGGTTCTGATCGCGGAAAGCACTTCTTGTTGTCGCAGCGGGAGAGGTCGGGATTGATGTTGAAACTTCCCAGCTATGGCTTCAGGATCGGAAGACGGGCCGACGAAGCCAGACTATCAACTTTTTTGAAGGTTTGGCGCAAGCGTTCTCTAAGAAATACTCACTTCTATCAGAGAGAGAAAAGTTTACCAGGATTGTGGTGGAGTATTCTGCCGTCCAGATTCGTCAGATCGCGTCTCTCTAGGATCTACACAAGCTGGAAGTTGCCTGAGTATGCGTTGCACGTGATCAGCATCTACCGCTGGCATTAATCGCCATGCCGGATCCAAGGAAACCTACTCTGCCACGCCTACTGGTGCTTGATACAACTTTTGAAAGTCTTGAGGAACGTATCAAGGAAGCTTCCCGCATACTCGGACTTTCTCTTGCGACTACACCCCAGTCAACTTCGAACACATGTAGCAATTATGGTAGGGAAGACTGGACTTTTCGATGGATATTGGGTCATCTCCGGAATGACCAAGACGCACGATCTTCTGGACTTGCTTGGAGATTTGTGGTGAACCTGATCAGGACGGTGCCGGACACTGTCCGTGTGAAATGGTTAGCAACTTCTGGACTGACTCAACTTGCCTCAAAGGCTCTCGAGGAGACTGCGTCAACATCTGTTCTGGACACTGTGTTGGCCACGACTACCAACGGGATGACTTCAAATGCCGCCGGTATATCGCTCGTCAGCAAGAAGCCACAGAAGTCCTCGAAGAAGCGCAAGCGCGGCCAGGACTCGGTAACTGCGGCAGACCAAGCAATTGACTGCTTCCATGAAATTACAAGCTTGCTGATCGGAGTCCTTGACGATACGAGAAGCGATCGGGAAGCGTCACAAGGGTCTCGGATAAATTTGCTGGCGAAGTCGTCTGAGATAGAAGCAGCTCGTCTTCTGAAGTTTTGGGCAAATAGCGCTACCCATCATGTTTCTCAGCGAGAACAACGTGACATGCAACAGCTTGCAGAGATCATCGAACAGGGATTCCGTCATCTCAAGAGAGCTCTTAGGCGAAGAAAGTATGCCTATGATGCGGACACATGGCGACTTTCCCTTGCGAAAGAGTCCTTATGGAGCTTACTTGTATTATGCACACGCTTGTCACTGGTGCAGCAGAGGCATGATATACCGAGCACTTCATCTGGAATTGAAAGTATCTTTAGCTTCATCGTTGAAGAGTTGCTACGGCCTTGGCGAGATACAGAAGTCGGATCAAAGAAGCCTACGCAAACAAAAGTGCAGGGCCAGAGCAGCATTGCTCAACATGAGCTAGATTGCGTACTGACCGAAGCGACGGCTCTTCTAAAAACAGAGAGACAACAGGATATCAAGAAAGCACAGGAAATTGTTGGTAGTGCCTTTCGATTACTTTTGAAGGCTGTCACGAGCCTTGTAGACGCACAAGGACCGATCCAACGACGAAGCCAGACACTGTGGGCTGAGTCTGTCCTCACTAGCATGTCGTCCGTCGAAGCACGTTTGGAGCAACAGGGAGTCATCGATGCCACAGAAATCTGCAAACCTGTCATCAGAGCTTTGATCCAATCATACAAAGGCCGTACAGAATTCGCGAGATCAGGCGCAGTGAAAGCTGCATTGAACACATACGGTGGATTGACGCCTAAAGAAGACGGGAGCTATGAAGAACAACCCGACTTTGACTTCATTGCCCAAGTTTTAGCAGCAGATCCTGAAGCTCTCGATCTGACAGCGTCCTCAGACCTTACTTCAGCGCTACAACTATTCAAAGCAATCAATGACCGCTTTGCACATCTAAGTGAGGACGATCAAACGACGTGCATTGATGGCATCGTCCTTAAAATTATCAACTACCACAAACAGTCCCGTGCAGCAAGCGGCCTCCTGGACATTGCCCTTGGAATATCGAAGTCATCTTCGGCGAGTGCTTCTACTTTCTGGTTCCAGAGTAGCATAGAGCGGTCGCTCACAGATCTTGTGTCGACCTCAATCGACGTCTCGTACCTGCGGCAGCTGTTGCAGACACTCACTTCGTCCTTGAGGTCCTCAACGGAATCTGGTACAGCATCAGACGTGGCACCTTCGAGTAGTCTCCTGCCCCTGGCTCTTCTTCTGCAGATCGTACAAAAAGACAGCCATGTTGATCAGCTCAGACCGGAGCTTGATAAACTTCTTGTCAAGTTAAACAAATTTGCCGGTAAATCGTCTTCGCGCAGGCTAGTGGAGAGAGATCCCTCGTTCTGGATGCTCCTGCATACTCTGAATCTGCGACTCGCTCCCAGTCCTGGACAGGCACTGGGAGATGTGCTGCAGATCCAGGACGAATGCCGAGTAGCCGCACAGAGCTTGTTGAGGAAAGCCGCAAAAGGCAAGCTTCCAGAACCACTCAAAGAGGCCGTCTTGGATTACCTGTACTGTGTGCAAGAACTCGGGATCACGCTGGCACGAAATGAAGCAGCAAATTTGAGTGTTTTCACGCCTGTAACTCAACAATCATTAGTGGAGAAACCCCCTGGAGCATTGGCTCGATCTTTGGCCAAGCATCCTTTGTCCTGGCTATTGCTAGACGCACCAGCGAAGCGGGAAATATTAAAGGATTCGATAGGGACAATACCCGGTCAGGAAATTGTCTACCTACGCTTATGGGATCTGGTATTGCATAGCAAAGATCGTCCCGACCTGAGTTCCCTGGTTGACGATTTGCTGGAATCGAAGGACATCACTCAAGACTTAGCCTTTAGGGTCTTTGACAAGCATGTATCATCGCTCCATGGTGATAAGACCACGGCTGCGAAAATTGAGCGTTATCTGGACAAGCATCTGTCGGAGAGTACTACAGATGGTGAAGACCACTTGCGATCATTAGCTTTGCTCAAGAAGCATGCCTCCGGCTCGAACAAGCCGAAGGATGTTTCAAAACGTGCAGAACGAGAACAGGCAGCTTCACTCGCACAGACGCCACTGTCAGCTCTGCAGGATGTTGATAGTGATCGAACCGGGCTGCAGGACTTACTGACTACGGAACGGTCAATGTTCGAACAAGGCGCGTCCCCCAAAGATATGACCTCTGTAAGCAGACTGACAGATCCTAGATATCGACGCTCCCTTGCACAATGTCATGACGGACCGCCTCTTTGAATCGATTGCCGCTTGGTCTGGCGCAGAGAGAGTCGCATTCGCTCACAATATGCTCAATCTTCTTGATACAGACTCGCGTTTGAACGTGCTGATAGCCTTGGACATCGTAGTTTCCGAAACCCAGAGTAGGCCGCACGCCAATAATGTCTAGTCTGGCTGCTAACGTGCCGCAGAAACAGATCTGATCAATGAGGGTCTCATGAGTGAGGCCCGTCGGATCGTAGCGCGCATGAGTCAATTGCTTCAGAAGACAGACGATAGCAGAGTCTGCCATGCTGTGATGCGAAGTGTTGTTATCTGTCTTAAGGACAAGGTATGTTTTCTGCCGAGTCTCCGCGCCGAATTCTTACCAAGTCGCAGCGTTTCCTGATGAATCAGTACAATATCGAAAATACACTACAAAGTGTTCACAGGCTCAGCACGTCGGCAACGAATGTTCGAAAAGCCTCTTCGTCGCTCTATGTTGAGCTTTGCAGTGCCGTTCAGACAATCCTCCAATCCTATCGCCCATCTCTGGGTGGTCGATTCCACCTACTCATACCTCTTCTCACACAACTTCTGTCTTGTCTATTCATCCCAACCAACAGCCGGTCTAGCCGCAGCATATTCCATCATCCTTCATGGATCCAGCCATCGAAACCGCTTGGCCCAAAGCACGCAGCTCGCTTCACGAGACTCGTCACGCTTCTCTGCAATCCACCTCAGTCCACCGTCTCTGGCTACCGCTCCCGTTCACATAAGCCTGGCCTTGTCGACGAGCTCCGAGAGGCTCGCTTGCACGTCAGTGAATTTGCCGGACTGCTTGTGCACGGTTTCTGCCGCTTCATGCTGAATGGCACATTGCGGGACGGCGTCAAGGAGGCACTGAACCCCGCCCTCTACGCAGTCTTCAACGTTCTGGACATGGCCGCTGCTGATGATGAGAGAGTCAAAGCACTAGGCGCAAGTATGACCAAGGCCGAGCTAGCGCTTCTTCGACGAGAGCACGGAGAGTGGAAGCGTTTTGGAAGATGGCAGGGTTGAGCCTCTGCCCTCTGTAGATATCTATTATCTTCTTGTAGGAGGAGTAATATGCATTGTCGTAATCATCATGTTATACAGAATATTGCCCGGCCGTCCGCCATCGCGATGCACCTCTAGTTTTCATCAATGCCCCATCCTTTTGCCCATAGCAACGTACATCACTGTGATGACGTTCATACATACAATGCACACCCAGATCAACATCGCAAATGCAGTCGTCACCCAATGATTCCGGAACTGTACTGTTCTGACCTGACTACGCTCATCATCCATCCATGGCGCGATATTAACCTCCCCTTTTCCCTTATCAACTGTCCTACTATCACTTTTTCTGGGCTCCTCTTCCTCCTCCACTCTGACTCGCCCTTCATGTGCGAACCCAATCTCCTCTCCCAGTACCCCAAGCCCAACAGGCCGCTGCACCTCCACAACACGAACTTTCACCTCTTTTCCCGGCGTCGTCCCGGCCTCCGTGCCGCTGCCTACCACAGTCGTCGCCGTACCCGTGTCCTCGTCTACAGCATCAAGGACCCGCTCCCCATTAGGCCCAACTTTCACCCCACCATACTCCGCCCTTGCAGTGAACCACACCAACGGCCCAATCACCGCGGGCAAGCAGAAACACAGCACGACCTGGCTCGCCTCGAGCGCGATGCTGAGACCCTGCTTGCCCACCGCAGCAGCGATGATGACCGCAGGCGCAATACTGATGCTGCGTGTGATGAGTCTGCGGACCCAAGGCGCGACGTTCCAGCGCAATTGTGATTCGGACACCATCTGGCCTGCGATAGTGCAGACGATGCCGGCGCTGGTGGCGGAGAGGAGGAGGGAGACGGCGAAGAGTGTCCCTGCGGATGGAGCGAGATGCGTAGAGAGGAGGTCGTAGATGTGGAAGAGGGAGGCGTTGGCGCTGCTGCCGGGCTTGGTGTGGTCGTAGAGCGTGGCGCCGGCGACGATCAGGATGGCGGAGTTGACGAAGAGGGCGAAGGTTGCGAGGGAGAGGGTCAACTCGACAGTGGAGACGCGCAGGCAGTGGTTTATGGCCGAGAGGGAGGGGGCGTAGTGTTGGGGTAGTGGACGTAGGGGGGCGAGGATTGGTGGGAGGGAAAAGGTGGAGATGGTGGAGGTCGTGGATGGGTTGGAGCGGGTGGAGGATTTCTGTTTGCGTGGGCCGTCAGGAGCCATGGAAGGATCAGATAATGGATTCAGGCTTGTCGACCGTCGGACTTTGTTGTGCTGTTTGTCGTAGTGGAGCATGCGTGGGTGACAGGTGCCGGAACCGAGATAAAGGGAGTGAGGCATGACTGTAGCGCCAATGATGCCGCATGACTGGTAGATCCTAAGAATGTTAATGATTGCAGGTACCAAAATAGCGAACACGAACGCTTGAGATTGAAAGATCTCCTTTGATGGGAGATAGCCCCTGAAGACCTCTGCTACCGTGGCGTTTTTGAGAAGAGAGAGCTGAATGCAGAAACAGACTACAACGCCACACACCAGAAAGAGCACAAAGAACTCGAAGATGCGAAGTCCCGTGAGTTTGTCACCTGGTCGATACAAGAAAATGATGACCAGCACATCGAGAATGGAAATGGCGCATCCTGCCACTACCGGTAGTTTGAACAGCAGGTTCAAAGCAACTGCAGTGCCGATGACCTCTGCCATATCGCTAGCGATGATAGCAACTTCGGCGAAGATGTAAAGAACGATGTTCAGCCACCAGGGATAGTGAAGTTTGATCATCTGTGCCAGATTGAGCCCTGTCACTGATCCAAGCTTGATGCTGAGGCATTGAAGGAAGATGGCGAAGACAGTTGCTATGAGAATGACGTAGAGTTGCTTGAATTCGAAAGAGGCGCCGGCAGCAAGGTCGACAGCAAAATTGCCCGGATCTTGATACGCAACTGTAATCATGGCACCGGGGCCAATGAACCTTGAATACTTGATGAGCATATGAAGGACTTGTTTCCCGGTGGATGGTTTCATGTCCGGACGATCGGAGAGATGAGTAGCCTGTGGCCCCTGAGCGACCATTAGAGGATCGGCAGGAGGTGTAGCTTGTCGTGGTGGGTTCGATGCTCGTCGTACTGACGATTCGTCCACGTCCAGTCCGTCAAAGATTGATAGATGATTCGTGACAGCAAGACCTCGAGTCATCGAACTGGCGTCGGACATCTTTCGCTTCACCACCGGTCTGTTGCTGGATACGCTTGATCGCTTGTGCCAGGTGGTGAAAGAATTCCTGCTGAGCATGCTAGAGGTCCTGTTTCTGCTTTGGACCGGCACAAGATCTGGGAAAGGTGCTGTGTCCTCGTCGTTTCTGGATGGTGTAGATTCTCCATCAAGACGACCTGTTGATGGCTCCGCCATGGCTTGTGCTGCCTGTCGGATAGCATACACTGTAGCTGCCAGACAGATCAAGTTGGGAAGTGGCAGTCCATGTTCGTAAGGAGAATCAACACAGGATGCTTGCAAAGAAGCTAGAGCCCCACATGGAGTGAACGAGCAATACAGAGTCTCACAACCAACCGTTATGCATGGTCCGGTGCTTTATCCAACGGTGTAGACTGGCAGTTTTAGGGACAACCATAGGGAAAAAACTGTCGGCGGCGCAGCCAGACTTGCAAGTCTCCTAGTGAAGGGCGTCAGCATTGCAAAATGGAGACGCCTCAGAAGCCTTTGAAATTGTCGATTGTATTGTCGAGTTGGTGATGTGTTGAGAAGATAGTATTTATCCTTGGGACGTACCCACTACTTTGATTCCTCCACAACTAGGCAGGGGAAACGGTTTCCACTATAAGCCACAACATGCGAACGACCTGTCTGTTGTCATCTTAAGTTCAGAAGCTTGTGCTTGACCGTTGCGTGTTCAGCTCGTTACGCCGTTGATAGTCTTCGGAGCTGGTTGGCCACCAAGACCAACCAGCTTTGCATCAGCTCGCTTCCAACGACATTTATTCCGTCCATCTACAAAGTTCTAGCAGTCTAGATCGCTTGTGTAGAGTGAACGATTCTTTGCTACGCAAGAAGAGCGTTGGAGAACTACAATCTCCCAGCAGATCTCCAGGTAACGTCCGGAGAGAAGCCCGACACTTGTTTAGGCAGATATGGCTCTTCGAGGTATTTGGCATCCTCATCACTGAGCTCGAAGTTCGAGTTCTTGACAGCCTCCTCCACCCGTTCCTTGCTTCCCAGACCAATGATGGGGATATCGCCCTGCTTGATCGCCCAAGCCGTGGCGATGCAGGCCATGCTGACGCCATGCTTCTTCGCAACCTCTTCCACCCTTCCCACAATCGCCTTGTCGATCTGGTTCTCCTTTGACCGGATCAGGTTTGCAAGGAATTTGTCCGTTTGTTCCCGTTTCGTGCTGCGATCATCCCAAGGTCTGGACAAGACGCCTCTCGCCAGTGGCGACCACGGGATCAGCCCGACTCCCGAGAACTTGCAGTAAGGGATCATTTCCCTCTCCTCCTCCCTGTACAGCAGATTATGGTAGTTCTGCATGGAGATGAATTTGTGCCAGCCATTCTTCTCCGCGACGTGCTGCAAATGCTGAAACTGCCACGTCGACATGGAGCTAGCACCAATGTACCTCACCCAGCCTTTCTCCACCACATCGTTCAAGGCCTGTCCTTGTCAGATTTCCATCCATGATGATCATACCTGAAACACACCTTCATAATCTCCTCCGCCGAACACCCATGATCCAACCGATGTATCTGCAACACATCCACATACGTCCCCAATCTGCCTACCGACGCCTCGACAGCATCAAAGATATGCTTCCTACTCAACCCGACACGATTCACCATCTCGCCATCATTCGTGCTCACCGCACTAATCGGGGCCCCCATAGCCTCTGCAACGCCGAAATGGCACTTACTCAGAATGACAACCCGTTCCCTGGGAATTTTATACACGTCCAGAGCCCGACGCACGATTCGCTCGCTTTCGCCGTGCGAGTACACATCCGCCGTGTCCCACGTGTTGATGCCGTTGTCGTAGGCGTGTTTCAGGATCGGCAGGGCTTCATCCGCGGGCAGGATCCAGGGCTGCCATTCGGGCGAGCCGTAGGACATGGCGCCAACGATCACGCGGGAGACTTTGAGGCCCGAGGCGCCTAGGCTGGGGAGGGCGGAGGATTAGCATGTAACTTATTGGAGTGGCGGGAAGAGCCGGGGACATACAAAACGTATCTCATCTTGGAGGCGTCGACCATTGTGGGGAGTGTGCGGCGGATGATTGGGAGAAGGGGCATGTACGGAAATGGAGTATGGTCGCACAAGAGATGTGTGCAGTGAATGGTAATATATATACAGCAGCTCCCCACTTTACCCGGATGCTGTTCCCACGTGCTTCCCCGCATTGCTTTGAGGGAGCGTATTTACGATGATTATATCCGACGGTAGCAAAGTCGGCGTTGATAATCACTGAGAATGTGAGGTGTGTCACCATTCATATGTGCGGTGTTCATGTCTTTCGTCGATTATGTACGGTGTCCGAGACTGTCGTCCTCAGAACGGCTAGATGGGTATCTCTGTAATCTCCGCATTCGAGATTCAAGCAAGCTCAAACAGCTTACATCGCCACCACAGCAGCTACTATCGCCACCATGACTTCCACGCCCGGCAATGACGCCTTTTGACCAAGGACTCCACCTGTGGGACTCGGCGTGCTGGTCGCGGTGAACACACCCGTTGGTGCCCCAGATGTAGTCGTGCCCTGCGGCACAGGCTGACTCTGGATATCCTCCTGCCTTGCATACCAAATTCCCTGCCTTACCACCCCTCGCCCTTCTTGGATAGCTGATGCATCGTCCTCCGTGCACGTCGAGTCAATGGCTCTAACCCAACACGTGGGCTCAGGCTGACGGGCAAACAGATCGTTCGTCCTGTTCGCGATCGTGGGACCTTGAGAAGAATACGTTGACAGATTCACCTGATTCCCAGTTGAGATATCCGTGCCCTCTATAATGCGACTGAAAATGGTAAAGGCGGTCTCGGGCTGGGAATAGGGGGCGAAGTGCGCGGCATCGTAGATACGTGAAAAGGAAAGGTTGCCAAATTGGCGGACTGCACCGCCGACGTATGTGCTGTTTACGACAATGTCTGCATAGCCACTTGCTGGAAAACCTGATGCGTAGCTACCAGACTGACCTGCAGGCACTGGCCGGATCGGTGGTGATGGCACCACGAGCGCTTGCGATGCAGATGGTGTCGTCCCAGATCTCGTCGCGTTAGCTACCAAGCTCGCTAGAGCAAGCGATATCGCTTCACCTCCCATCCAATTGCAGATCCAGTCAGCATCTCCATACATTAGCGCAACTCTAACGCCCTTCTGCAATAGCGTTACGAGATCTGCAAGAGGATCGATCTTGATCGTGTCTCCAGTGCTGATAAAAGCATTCTGGACTCGTCCGTTGGACTCGGTGTAATTGATCTGAGCGCCTATAGCTTGTTGAACGGTGGCATTGTTGAGGTATTCTTGATATGCAGCGTCTGGCTCTGGGGATGGATCTCTGACGCGAATGTCGTACACGTTGTATCCCGACCGGAGGAATGCGGCAGATGACGAGTTATAGCAAGCAAGCTGGGCCATGGTACAAGCCTGGTTGACTATATCTTCGTCACCCTCGTTATCCGGATCTTGACTACTCGCTGCTTGCCGACATCTGTTGATCGCAGGAAGGCAGACATCTTGATAGCTTTGCAGACTGTTCAGTTGCTGTAGTTGTGATATAGCTTGTAGACCGTAGGTGTTGTTGTAGGCGTATTGAATACTGTAGTAATTCTGGATAATGTCCTCAATGATACCATTCACAATACCGAGCGTCTCGACACGGATCTCGATCGAATTATTGGCCGTGATGTCTCCTCTCTGGATGCGATCCGTCTGTTCGTCAAAATAATTGGCAAATGTTGGTCCGTACTTGCCCCCGTACGACTCAGCAAACAGGTGAACCCCAGCAGCTCTCTGCTCGTCAGTCGCGTTCGACCTACCAGGATTGTACTGTGGGAAAGAAGATAGCCAGGCCTGCAAGAAATGCCACGTCGCGCTCGCTGCGATCTCAGTCGTGTTGGCCGTGAAGTCAGGGTCGCCAGATCCAAAGGTACCATTCAGAAAGGTGTAGGCGGGTTGATCCGATGGCACTGGTCTTGGTGGATATGTGACCTGGCCACTGCTCAAAAGGTCCTTTGACCCGTTTCGTAACGAATCATACGAGAAGCCCACTTGCGCCGGCTGATCGATGAACAGCATGTTCGAGCTCCTGTCCCATCCCCACATCCTCGCTTGTGTGCCGTATGTACCGTCCGGTAGTGAGACTACCTCACAAGGTCCCACCTCTTCCCAGAAGCCGAACATGCTGCTTGAGCCCGGCCCGCCGTTCAGCCATACTGTGAGGGGAGCACTATCTGGATCCTCTCTTGCTTCGACGAACCAGAAGAAGGTGTTAATGCTGTAATTCTGCTGTATGGGCGCTAGCGAGAAAGGAGGTAGGGTGACATAGCCGGTGTACTGTTTCTGAGAGGAGAATACCGTATTACATGTCTCAGGACCCGGCGACTTGTAGGATACTGTAATATTAGGATTGATTGGTGAAGAAAGTGTGTCCGAGTATCGCGGCGTCTGCACGAATTGTGCTGCAACAGAGCTGGCCAGCCAGGCCATCGTCGCGAGTGCTCTGAGCATCTTGCTTGGTGTATAAGAAGAATGCGAATCGCTGTACGAGAGTATGCGCCGTGTAGCCGAAGTGGATCGAGCGTGCGCGGCCTGCGACCGATTGCTTCCCCGCGTCACCTCTGCTTGTTACTTCCTATGCTCTTCAAAATTCGTCCATCAGCTGTAAGTGATTATGTGCCCATGTCAGCGGTACTTTGCGACGATCGGCCTCCGATATTAAGAGTCGAAAATCGACCCGGAAGGATTTGGTTGAATGCTAAATACGAAGCCAAACAATTTGTTTGCCCGGCGTTAGTTTTCAAATCGTCAATGCTCCCCACACTTTGCGGCACCGTTTCAACCACGTTTGGGGCTTCCACACGGAGCAGGGCACGTTCCGAAATGGTTCCTGGCAAAAGGGTGGCTGGATATACCGAAGGGGTACTGCTCTGCCATAGTTACTTTCCCCCCCGTTCTTAACTTTTCTGCACGGAGCAAGCATGCATTGACCCTGCAGGGTGCTCCTCAATTGCCTGCATCACACAGACGATCCTCGATAGCTGAGTATCAAGGTCAAGGTCAGAGCCTACTCTCCATGGCACTCCCTTTTCCCCGTCACTATTCCTAGCTTACGTTTGCCTGCTCGATCGCTCTCCATAATGTCGATTGTGGAGAGTATGCATAAAAAGCACAGGGCATAGCAAAGAAGTATGTACTAGAGTTTGCAGGCAAGCTCATTGGCAGTATCACTGTGTGGAGTTGATCATTTCATTTGTCCCCAAAGAGACGCTTCCAAGCTAGCATACCCTGCTGTGGAGAGGACTAGTCTCATAATATCCAACGTTCATTTTCCTTTCCCATCCAATGAATCCCTATACCACAAATCCACCTCACTGGCCGAGGGGAAAAGAAAGCTTCAAGAAGAAAAGAAATACAAGGCGAAAGCCTCATCAAAGCCAAGCTCGCTCATCACAATGCTTGCTGCGTCTCATCATCGTTCATCAGTCGCTACTGCAATAATGTGTGCGACGGAAAATCTGCGTCGCGGCCGTAAGGGAATAAACTCGTAAAACGTCGTAAGCTGTAAGTTTTGGCGCCAACAGTATGTGGGGCTAAAGAGAAACTGTAGTCACGCAGTCTTGACAGAAATGCTATTGGGGCGTATCGACGTTGGAATGCACTGCATGTGGTCATAAGTATGCGAGTCGTGGTGTCGGGGAGATGTTGATGCAAGTTTGAGGTCGTGAGTTGAACTTTATGATGATGATGCTGCTTAATGTTGTCGTTGATATCGTTGTAGGGCGAACTTAGTTGGCGCGAATGACGAGCTTAGATAGGAACTTGTTTGATAAGCTGTCAAAGTCGTCACGGGTAAATTTGGTGTCGGGGCGTTTGCGGAGGTACTCCTCTGAGTCATCATCAGTATCAATGATCGAGTACAGGATGTGTGGAACTTACCATGCTCTTCCACATGCGACCTCACCTCGGTCATGGCATCACAGATTGGCTGGTCGTTGTTAAGAGCGGCGGCGTGCTTGTTGGTGTCCCACTCCATGAAGCTAGGGAGTTTCTGACTGATGGCTTGGAAAAGACCGACGATGACACCGACAGGAGTGCTTTCCATGTCACTGCAGAACCTCTCGACCTTCTTCTCGTCCGGCTCGCGGTAGTGGCAGTCAAACTGCATCAGCTCCCAGACGGCAAGCAGGATCGTGGCAACCATGAAGATGGTAGGCCAATGACGAAGCTTGTCACCCTGGTAGACAGACGAGTACAAGCTCGACAACTCCTCAAGAACGTCCTTTTGAAGCTCGCGCCACATCTTGGCTAGGGCACACTTGACCTCAAAGTTGATCATGACAGGAGCGATTGTCTTGCCGGAGAAGCGGGAGCTGTCATCGTCGATGCGGCCAAGAGCTTGTTCTTCTTCTGACATGCCGACAACCATGGTGATGTGTAGAGTGAGAGTGTAGGCAAGGATGAGCTTGAGGGCTTTGCGGATGACTGGGGTCTGAGTACGTGTGTAGTACTTGTAGGCCGTGTGAAGGATCTGCGTCAGGAAGGGAGTGCCCTCAAAGTATTGGTTGACGAATTCATCGAAGCCTTTGTCGAGGTGCATGTCGATATACTCGGAAAGCGCCGTTGCAGACACACCAGCAATACCAGTCGACAACTTGGATGTGCTCGCCTCATATTGAGTCATGTTGGCGGTCTCAATCCAATCAACCTCGAAGCAATTGTCGTCGACAACATACACCTCACGAGCCGCGATCGGTAAGTAGTAGCCGAAGCCGTGGGTGATGTAGAGAGTACGCTCAGCTTGCGAGAAGCCCTTAACGTTGTTGATTGAGAAGCCAAGTGTCACATGGCGTTTGTAGTCGTACTCCCAGTCATTAATGAAGAAACCAATATCCTTAATGTCAATACGTGTGCATGGTACCTGCCAAAGACGAGCATGCGAGGGACGACATCCAGCACACGGGTCGCCCTTATCGCAAGTCTTCTTCAAGAACTTGCAGCGCAAGCAAGCACGAAGCTTTCTGATCTCATGAGCCTGTTGCCTCTGGTCGGGACGAAGAGGACCACGACGGCGGCCGATACGCTTCTCAGAGCTACCGGCAGCAGACTTGCGGACGTTGGGCTCGGCCTTCTTGATGGCAGACTTGGTTGTCTTGGCAATGGCAGACGCACCAGTCGGGCTGCGGCGGCGTCTCATCGGTGGCGAGGTGCCTGTTGGTGATGTGGACGCAGAAGACGACGACAATGGTCGAGATCGTACATTGGCAACAGGTTTTGCGTTGACCGACGACGGACTGACAGCAGGCGAAGTCTCTTCTGGAGACTGTACAGCAGAGCAGTCATGATCGCAGTAGCCGTGTTGGTGGTGGTCAGTCATGAGACGAGGAATGCCATAGCTGCGCAATGAGTCGAAGTTGTGGTGTTCTGAGATTGGTGAGTGCATTGGGAATGGCATGTCTTCATAGCTGCCAGACAGGTGATCTGGCTGCGAGCCATCTGATGATGAATTGCTGTCGGCGCGAATGTGGAGAGTCTCGCCAGGGTTGAAGACTGCATGTGTGGTGGTGGCGGCAGCGGCACTGTTGCCGAAATTGTGTTGCGCGTAATTGATTGCGTTCCAGCCATTGTCACTACTCGACAAAGAGCAGACCTCAAACGTGGAGCTTGACGGCGATCCCCCCGGGGCGATCGGATTATGCATGGCGGTCACTGCCTGAGTCTGAGCGTTTAGCATACCACCCATAGTGGGCATCGGAAACGCCATGAGATCCGAGGAATAATCATTAAGCGGATACGCGAGGGCGCCCATCGATTCCATAGGACCTGCCATGGTCAAGTACTGGCCCATTGGGTTGGTCGCGGTGGTGACCTGAAGAGGCAGCTGCATTGCTCTCGTCGCCAACGGCACGCCACTGACAGGTGACGAAGCGAAGTGGCCCACAAATGAACAATCATCATAACTGCTGTCCGAGAACGCGTCGTGAGAATAATTGTTTTGCGAGTGGGTTTGGTACTGGAACTGCCATAAACTCGAGGGATCGTTCATGTTCTGTGCAAGACCGAGGCCAATCCCGGTGGTCTGTTGTAATGTGATGGGAGATGTTGTCGGGGTGTTGTGTCGTCGTGGGATCGTTGCGGAATATGCTTGCTGCGCGGACGTTTGCTGTCCGGAAGCATCGACGCCTCTGTGCATCTCTTCCTCTTCGTCTAGCACATCGGCAGTCATTGACCAGGCCGGCTGGAGATATGATGGCATCGAAGTCAAGCCTTGGGCCCTATTATCGATGGAGTAGTCGGCATTCATGGAGAAGAGGCCATCCTGGGCTGAGAAGTCAAGGTTTTCCATGATGACGCTCTGTGGCCAGTCAGAGTCGGTGTCGTAGGTGTCGGAGGAAGGCCTGGATAGCGGAAGAGGATCAGGTGGTCGTGAGAGTCGTGATAGCGTTGCAATAGTCGTGGAAGATGCCAACCTCTCAGGTACGGCGAAAGTGAGCAAAAGTCGACTCCTCACCGCGACTTGTAGAGCCGACGGCTACGTGAAGAGGAAGAGGACGATAGCAGAGAGCGTTCTCGACAATGGAGGCGGCGCCAACGAAAGAGCGGTCAGCGACGTGGACAGCCATATGCACCTCATGAGCCGGATCCTGTCTAGTGCGGGACAAGCTCGTCACTTATGCACCTACATTGTGGATCCCAGCCATCCAGACCGAGTCATGTGAGCGCCCTCTACCACAGAGTAATCAAGAATGTCAACCTTGTCGGGGTCATCGATCTGATCGGGAATTTTTTTGATCATACCAGGACCATATAGATTTCCAGTCCAAGTGAGACCAGCATATGTCGGTTTCAAAGACAATAGAGATCGAGGGATAAACAGATCTAGGACAGCTGCGGGACGAGGCGAGAATCCAGAAAGCCACAGCAGCACAGAGCTCCAAGCTCCTCTCTATCCGACGGGAAAACTCAGAAAGGCAAGTGGGGTTTTTCCTCCGGCGCAACGTTTCATAAGCAAAAGCCGAGCAGAGGTACTAGAGGCTGCGGAGTCTACTACAATATGCAGGCCTCGTGGTAGTGAGACGAGCGTCGCCGCGGGAGTCGGCGAGAATCGTGATCTCGTGTCTGGGAGCAGGATTCGTCCTATTGAAGCTACCCGCCCATGCATACGCCAGACAAGAGAAGATGGAGGTGATGTGGTACGGCTGGGGTAATGTTGCTTGGAGAGCGTGGGATGATTGCTGAAGGAGAGTCGTTAGAAAGGGTCCAGGTTGAACGGGCGCTCTGGGACGAGCCTCCCGCTTCTCTTCGCACATCTCACTTGCTACACCACCCGCGTGCAATACTCCGCATCCCTGTCGTGTCATGCCTTTACCTCGCATTATTGCTTTTTCAACCCGCGACGTTTTGTTTTGAACGAGTCTGTCTTTGGCTTGTGCACACGCTCGAGCGTCTGTCACAGGACGTCCATGCTTGTTCTAATCTATGCAAGGGACGAGTCTTGCCCCCGCCTGAGGAATGCACGCCGACAAGGTCTGCACGGAAGGGTTGCTCTTCGCAAGTGCCACCGTCCGATCTGCGGGTCTGGAGATGACTCCATCATTGATTAATCAAAGCCTGTCAAAAAGGCAGACCTTTTCGGAACGCAGATGCCGCAAGGGCCAGTTGAGATCTCGACGTCGCAAAGTCGCTAGGGGTTTCGCCATCTGCACGACACGTACCTGCTTGGTACATGACTTGCATAAATTCGCCGTGACGAGAGCGTCACGTACGAATCCTTCCAACACTCTTGTCGCTCTTTGCAGCTAAGGATTGGTAGGTTGACGTGTAACGCCCCAGCTTGTTCACGTTACCCGAGCCTTCTATAGTCTCGCCTCAACTCCAGACCATGTGATACAGTACGTATGGTGTTGCCCCCGACCAAGACGCTCCTTCGATCCAGACTTGATGCAACCCGACTGTCAACTTGTCCTGCAGCCTCAAAAACCAACAATTCCGGAGAATTGCTTTTTGCACCTGTCTACCACTGTGGGCGGCATGACGAAAATTGGGTGCACGAGCCCGACCGTATCTTCCTTGTCGAAAACCCACCATCTTCTTTCCTCGTCGCTGGCTTCGTGACCCAGCCACTTGAAAGGCGCTGTTAGATTAGACAATTCTTCGCTGTTCTTGCCATGGTCATCGTGATATCTCCAGTGATTTTGGGCAGCACTGAGGCCCGCCAATGAATAGTTCGTATGATAGCCATCTTGCCTGGTCCCCGGCTTATCCCTCAGACCTCCCTGCTTGGTCTGGCTACAGCACAGCGTGTACCTCACGAGCGCCTCTCTGTTCCATAATACTTTCCTGTTGCCGCCCTCGTTAGGTCCATATATCACCGCCTCAAGCAATGCCCAACACCCGCCTACCCAGTGAGAATAGCACGCGTCCACGAGCTTATTGGTCCTTCCCGAGAATCCGCCCTCTGGCGCCGGTTGTCGTGAAGCCAGCCAACGCACGAGCTTGTCTATGTCTAAGTGCTGTGATATAGATATGTGCGGGGAATCGAGGATGCTCAAACAAGCTAGTCCGCAGAACGCATATGCCCCGTGCGCTTCATTATCTGGAGCGCCGCCAATCCCTCCCTCGAAGGTCTGGCACCTACCGACCCACTCGCCCAAGCGATCGAGAAACGACGTGAGGCCGGCTTTACGCGCCGGAGCATCGGGAGGAAGATCCAGGGGTAGGTTGAGAAGAGAAACAACGACCATGCTACAATATGCGCCGCGGACATCGACTTCACCGCCCACAGCCATGGCAAAGCCTCCTGATGGCTGCTTGAGAGAGCCGAGCCATTGCCACCTGTGAACAGTCAGATAGGATCTACGTTCAACGACACATAACGGACATTGATCGGCGGTCGATGAGCTCTAGCCCATCAACAAGGGCTAAGCTCAGAGCCGCTGCATATGTTGCTGCGCCATGAGATGTCTGGCCGTGGCCCCCGCCGAATCCTCCGCCTGGATTCTGGAGCGGTGTGAAGGTTTGCATGCAGCGATTCCGGTAGCTGGAGACGTCTTCTCCAATGTGTGCTAGACCGGTAAGCGCCCAGTAAAGTATCCAAGGCCGACTGGCGTCCATAGCTTGATACGCGGGTGGGTATCTATTTAGGCTTTTGTGCATGAACTTGATATGTTTTTGCCGCTGAAGCTTGGGTACACCGTGGCTGTTCAGGTCGTGGATCTCGCGCTTTTCACCAGACATGAGCTGGCGACAGAGCTCGGCGACAGCATCCTGCTTGATCGAGGTCTCAGTCTCGAAGTCGTCTCTGAGAAAGGGTAGATCAGAGTACAGAGCTGGTGTGATCTTTAATTTTCCCATCCAGCCGTGAACGTCGTATGGATTGTTCTGTGATTCTTCAACTGACTCTTCTGTCTCGTATTCTCGGTCCTCTTCTGTCTCTTCGGCCTCATCCGTCAACACTTCTTGAACACGATTGTCGCTGATGAGAAGCTTGTCGAGTTTCTCGGTGGGAGGAACGTCATCATCTTGGGGTTCGGGCATAGCGCTCTCAGATCTTCTGAATTGCAGTCGTCGACGGGTGCGCCGTTTGGTATGCGCAAAGCGCATCAAAAGTATTACTCAAATTTATCCCTTGCTGATCTCGGCTCTGTGCTTGATATTGTTCTTGAGGCATGCTGTCTACCAGATTTGTCCCAATACGTGAGCATATACTGATGACGGTATGCTTCCTGTCATCGTACCAGCAAGGAATGGCTCATCACGATGCAACTGACAAGTCGCTCAAAAGCTGGAATAATGTTTGTTGTAAATATTTGTTTTGCAGATCATCTTCTTGAGACGAGGAAGCTTCAAGTTCTTAACCCCGCAATCTCCATATCAGATGACAGCTTCAGAAGCACATATGGAAAGTGACGATTGAACCTGCATTCGCCCTTTGCCTATGGAAAAGCCTTTGGTCTATTCTGCGTCTACTCTACGAACCGACCACATTATCCATGTACACCATGAGCGGAGGTGCTTCAACCTTTCCCTTGAACAGACTCTTAATGTTGCTATGTGCTTCATCCTGCTCGTCGTAGTACTTCATGTCCTCAGCGTTGGCGAAGCTTGTAGAGAGACAGAGAGTATAACCCTGGCTCCTGGGATCACCAGCAGTCTGGCCTGCGATAGCTCTAATCAGGTATGGCTTCCCGTCCTGTCGTTCACTCAGACTCGGATTCTTCTCATCTTACTCAATCTTGCTTACCTTCTTTGCATCTTCTTTAAGGGTGCTGAGGTGCTCGAGCATTCCAGGGATGCTGTCAGTGTCTGGGATCTTGAAGAGAGTGACTCGGTTGACGGGCATATTGGCTGTTTTAATAGATGACTGTGTTTCGTGACGGTACATCAAAATGGAGAGATTTTGTTCTCGAACAGCTCATAACGCTTATATATCTACCTTTGTTTACGCTCCAACCTGAACTTGTCCGTATGGGCTTGATTGCATGCTCCCCTCAATGTCCGAAGCCAAGCACAGGTCCGCGGACTTTTCTGCATTGAACAGCACACCCCACCCTGTGTACAAGTCCAACAACCATGATGTGTAGATCGCAGTGTGAGCGACGTCCTAGAAAGGATTTGTCTATTTGCAGTGATGAGAGGCATCCTCAATGCCATGTCCAGTGTAGGTTGAGTTGAAGAAGGTCGAAATGATCAGCCGCGGGGCTGACATTTGCTCGGCTCAATCCACGGTTGAGCTAAACTCTACCAGGTATAGCTTCCCTTTACCGCCTTTTCCCATTCTCCTCCCACTCCGACCTCCAGCCATGTCCTGCCCTCTCGACCACTGGTTTCTGCCTCTCATCCGCTCAGTCGCTATCGAATCGCTGATCACCTGCTGCTGCCCAGCATTCACTGCGCCGGTTCTCCGCTGTTGAAATGCACGACACGCAGCCTCCCGTCCGTCACAAGTGGAGGGAAAGATTACGAGACTGCGAGGATCACCCTTTAGCTTTCATGTCCTCTTCCATCTGCGAATCAGAGACTGCCACACCGCAGCCAAATCTCAACTGACTTCCATACTCCGGCTGGATCTTGTTGTCATCCCTGCACGGTACAATGAGGGCTGACTATCCCCAGAAGAGGTCGTCATGCCGAATAGTAACCACCACCTTTCTGGACCAGGATCTGGGATGGCCATGTTCAGCTGTCCTAATCGTGGTAGCGATGCCCACATAATACAACGTCGACAATGAACCGCGGTCTCAACTGTGCCTTTGTCGAGTCAAGCACCCACGCTCGTAGTTGACTGTGTTTAGTTCGTGGCGTCAAGCGTGCAGGTCGACCGATGTTCAGGCGTCTCTGACAACACATCAATGCGCCGATTTGTCCAGTTCCTGGGGACATCATCTGCATGTACAAAGTCAATGCTCAGAAGCAGAGCACACGCTTCCGTGCGATAAACGCTGCAGTGGTAGTGCAAGCCCCCCCGGAATTGACAACTTTCGACATCACTCTATAGGATGGTAGGATCAGCAATTTTGGTCGGCCATGAGTATCAGAATCGCCTCGCCTCACTCACCGTAAAGTACTCTAGATCACCAGTCCGGACCTCCAAATTTCCCCCTTGCATATGTCCTGACGGCGGAACGAGTTTCTGCGGCGCTATTTAGTTCTAGAAGAGTTCGGTCCGTGGCCCTATTCGACGGTATCGACCAGACTTCAACCACGCGTGGGCCAAAGCTTCCATCTATTAACCCCAATGCAAATGTGCCTCCTACCGAGATGAATGCCAGAAACCCTCAACCCAATGCAGCTCGACCACTTTCACGTGCTGCAAGGATCGACGTTGCTCTGCTGGAAGATCCTCTTGTAACCGTGGGACTCGATGTACGCCTGTGCGTCTATTTCCCTCCGTCGTACCATCTGGTGGAGCTTTGACAGATCAGAGCGCTTTGCCTATCCTCTGTGCGTCTGCATCTGGTTCAATGCACGCCAACACATCATTCCCGACCTGCCAGAAAAGCAATGAGTAATTCAATGTGCACAACTATGGATCACACGAGCCGAACCTGACTGGCCGCCGCCGCTGCTACTACCGCTGGACTAGCAATGCTGCCATCCTCCGGTTCACAGCATATTCGCCATATACTTCTCGGCTGTTTGTCCACAAGTCGCTTTCGATAAGTCAATCTCATCCACTCGTCGACACCAACTAACTTCTTTCTCTCTTCTCGCTCTTTCTCAATAGTCTCCCTTCCTTGTGTTCAATTTTTCCCGTCCGTCCGTCCTTTTGTGGACAAAGAAAGAATGACGTTTGTTTGAGAAGCTTGTAACGTACCAGCATTCAGCATCCCAGCATCAGATACCCCAACCAATATCTACAAAGTGTCACTGTGGCACCTCGGACGGGTCTTATATCTTCGCCTCACGGGACTGTCGAAATTCCAAATCATTTGCAGAATCAAGTCACACGTTCTCGTCATCCGTACCTTGAACCGGATACCAATTGCATAAGCGCAGTGCGGCCTAGTGATCACAATGTTCTACATAATGTATCTTACCAGTACGTATACCTGTCACTCTGGGACTCCTGTACCACCATTCAGGACTATTTGTCACTGTCCGAACCAATCCCTAACCATCCGTCTCATCAGGTCTCTGCACCCGGCGCTCCTGGCCCGAGCCGCAATTTGCCATCTTCCATGTCCGAAATGGCTACGGTTGCGTCGTCCGCGTCAACAATCGCGAGTACACAACTGGGGAGACGGCGTACGCAACAGAAGATCTAGCCCGCAACGCTGCCGCCACACAGGCTTACATGATCTGCCGCAACTTTAGTGTCAACGACGGTATGTTGCCTGGCCAGCGACCCGGTATGGCCGTCAACGAGACCGGAGGTTGTCAGGGTCTGCCGGTGGCGATCGGGACAGGGAGACATAGGAGGACCACTGCGGACAGTGGTGGAAGTGGAGACCACGAGGTCGGATTGGAAAGCCATTCGTCTTCTGGCAGCAGCGGCGGGGATTCTCCGAGGCGACTGTCGGATGGAGGTAGAATGGCGATCATGGTCAAGCGCGGGAGTGAGAGGAGAGGGAGCGGTGGGGTTTGTCCGTGTAGGAGGGCCCAGGTGGCTGGATATGGGCTATGTCTGTACTGCCTGAGAGAGCGAGGGTATGCCTGAGCTATCGACGCGGTGTGCTCCCAGAAACGGCGAAGCATGGGGCTTGTAACGGGATACGCATGGGCGGGAGGATTTTCGACTTGCTGTTGCAATCGCATTGACGAGGACAAGACGGCGTATAATGACGATAACGATTCACGACATTACAAAAAGCATCAGACATGATGTCACGGCCGACCTCTGACGACTGATCATTGTTATCCATCCTGACGAGCCTATTCTTAGCATGGCTCCGACGAAGATTAGCAAAAACATATAGACAGCATTGACGCCTTCATGTGGCTTTCATGGATTGGCAATTTCTCTACAATACTGCACTGTATTCTGTCTTCGAATTGAACACTATCATTGCGCTGGAACAGGCTCTATGCGTTGGTGCCTGACTGCAGATCTTGCAGTCTCTACAAGTCTCGTTGATCAATTCATGCATTCATGCCCGAGATCATCTACCATGCCTCCTCCATGCTCGTCCCAAGTACCGGCATACTCGAAGCCGTACGCAAGTGGTATCATAAAGCAACCTTCCATAACTCCGACCCGAATCCAATGCCATGCTCATCACCTCTTCCTCCCCTTCCCTTTCCTGCCTTTCTTCTCCCCCACCACCACCTCACCCCCTTCCAGCTCCCCCTTTTCCAGCCCTTCCTGCTCCTCAATCTGCCGCAACTGCTCCCGCCCCTCGACAAACATTGTCAAATCACGATTCATCTCCTTCAACTCCGCAATCTCCGCCATCAACTTCCCCTCCCCCTCCCGCTTCTCCTGCACCTCCTTCTCCGTAGCTTTAATCCTTTCCAACAATCCCTCATTGATCGTCTTCTCCTCTCTGACCTGCGCCATGCTACTCCTCGCCAACCCCTCAAACTTCTCACTCTTGACTCTCAACTTGTCCATCTGGCTCCTCAGGCCATCCACCTCTCCTCCCAATCCATCCCTTTCGCCTTCTAGATCCTGCACTCTCCGCACCACCTCCTCCAATTTCCTCGCCGCCTCCTCCGCCCTGCTCGCAGCAGCACCAGCTTTCCCCACCGCCCTACTCACCTGCTCCTCAAAGTAGCGTCTCTGGCTCTCCAATTGTCCCGTGAGAAGATAAGTATACTCGCTCGCCATGCTCTCCATTTTCTCTCTGGGCACCAGATCGTCGCCTTCGGATCGATACGCCTCGTTGGGATGCCCGCCCCTCCTGCCGCCCATCGTCCCCGCGCCAACATCGATAAAGCCCCTCCCCGCCGTGACATCCTTGTTTTGGATGAGTCTATGCACGTACCCATCCCCCGCATAGTCCCACACGTGCTGCGTCCCAATGTCCATCGCGTAGCAGTGGCTCGTGCCCTCCCAGTGGGCGTACGCGTGCGCCGAATCGTACCGGCCGCAGCCGACGTTGCCGCAGATGAGGCAGATCCAGAGGTTCGTGTCGCTGGAGCAGGTGGCGCAGCGGGGCGAAGCGTCGGTGAGGTCGAGTCCGCCGTGTGAGTGCTCGTTTGCCTGCGCGGGCCGCGGGAAGGGGAACGTGCTGCTGGGGGATTGACTGAAGCGGCATACCGGGCACCCTGACCCGCGCCATTTCTCCAGACAGGCGCAGTGGAAGACGTGTTGGCAGAGGATGGTCAGGAGGCCGGTCGTGCTGTCCATGCGTTCGAGGCAGACGGGGCAGGTGGGGAGTTCGGTTAGGGAGGATGTTGGAGGGGGGAGGGGTTTGAGGGTGGAGGTTGTGAAGGGGTCGGTGGGGGAGTGGGGGAAGGAGGAGGTCGGGGTTAGGAAGGTGACCGTGGATATGAAGACTACGTGGCAGTTTTCTGGCTGAATAGATATTAGAGATGACTCAAGAGGATACAGAGGGAGACAGTACCTCCATCGCGCTGAATAGTCGTCCATTCCATGCCTTTTGCCATTCTCTCGCCTTCTTGGGTGATCGAAACTTCATGAGAACCATGTACTTGTTTGCGCGACCTGTCCTGATAAGGCGGAAGTGGCTCACGTCTTCGCGTGTCTGGTCGCCTACGAAGCCTAGAAGATCGCTGGGCATCATCCAAGAAGGTACAGCCAGGATGCATAGTGTAGAGCATTTGTCGATATCGAAGGATGCCTCGCTTGCGCTCTTTTTCGCAGATGTGTCCAGATCTGCCACCTCTTGTGAATCTTTGTACAGATGCACCACACCCCAGCCTACGTCGGTCGTCTTTGTCTCGCTCGGGACATAGATAGCTCTTGTATGCGATGCACCCGCTCCCTTCCCTGCGCTCTGCTTGTCCTGTGCCTCCATGTCTATGCTTTCCACACTGACAGGTCCAAACCGCCAGTCTTTGCTCGCGTGCTCCGAGGAAGGTTTTGGTGAAGAGGGCACATGTAATTGGATCCCTTTCAGTGCTGGGTTACGTTCGGGAAGAAGCAGGGCATCACCTGGTGAATCGAGTTGACCGGCGGATGAGGGTCGGATCTCTGGAGTGAGTATGCGCGAGGAAGGCGGTGAGCTAAGACTGTTCTTCGATCGTGTGTGAGTGAAGTCTGAAGTCCAAGGCGTCACTTTATGCGCAGGTAGCTGGTTCGTGAAAATGTCGGTCTCTGCTGGCGGTACAAAGACTGGATGGGTATGCTTTTCGCTCTTCGCAGTTTCGCTAGCTGGAGAGGGGTACAGTTCCAGCTTTAGGTGATACAGGAAGGTGGGCATCTCAGATACGTATCTTGTCGCGTAGTATCCATGGCACAAGTTTGTTGTTTGGACTTGACAAGGCAAAGTGCTGAGTTCTCGAACTCCGAGTTGCAAGCAAGTGTGGTGAGACTTGGTAGAGAGGACCCCGCTGTAAGATCAACAGGGCACGCATAGGATGGTCACACACAGCGAGAACATGGCATATTTTGTTGACGCGGACACACACATATCACGACATGGATTTTGGTAGAAGAATCAATGTTCGATTCGTCAGGAGAAGTGGTAGAAACCATCTCAATTGCGCCTCAATGGACGCTCTCGTGAACGCCGCGAAACCCATCATGCCGTCAAAATCGTCATCACCGCCTATTGTCCTCCACGAAGGCGAAGCACCAAGTGCAAGGTCGACTCCTTCTGAATGTTGTAATCGGAAAGAGTGCGGCCATCTTCCAGCTGCTTTCCGGCGAAGATGAGGCGTTGCTGGTCAGGTGGAATGCCCTCCTTGTCTTGAATCTTGCTCTTCACATTGTCGATTGTGTCTGATGATTCGACTTCTAGTGTGATGGTCTTTCCGGTGAGAGTCTTGACGAAGATTTGCATACCACCACGAAGGCGGAGGACGAGGTGAAGGGTAGATTCCTTCTGGATGTTGTAGTCGGAGAGGGTGCGGCCATCCTCGAGCTGTTTGCCGGCGAAGATCAAGCGCTGCTGATCAGGAGGAATACCTTCCTTGTCCTGGATCTTGCTCTTGACGTTATCGATGGTGTCGGAAGACTCAACCTCAAGGGTGATGGTCTTGCCGGTGAGGGTCTTGACGAAGATCTGCATACCACCACGGAGACGGAGGACCAAGTGAAGAGTAGACTCCTTCTGAATGTTGTAATCGCTCAAAGTACGGCCGTCCTCAAGCTGCTTGCCGGCGAAAATGAGACGCTGCTGGTCTGGAGGAATGCCCTCCTTGTCCTGGATCTTGGACTTGACATTGTCGATGGTATCAGAGGACTCAACCTCGAGGGTGATGGTCTTGCCGGTCACTGGGAACGTATTAGCTTCGAGTCAATTACAATGGTGAGGGTGAGCGGCGACTTACGGGTCTTGACGAAGATCTGCATGATTGCGACGTGCGTCTGGTAACTGTGAGGTTGATGAACTTGTTGATGCTGAAGTGCGAGAGCGTGTGAGTGTCGGATGTGTGTTGAGGAGAAGTGAGAGAAGAGAAGGAAAATGTAAGATGATGTTTAATAGGGAGGGCTGGATGAGTAAGTCGAAGGCGGGCGGCGGTCTGGCGATTGCGAAGGCGGCAAGCGTCTCAAAGTGGCTTAGACCCACCTAGAAGCTTCCTGACGCAACAGCATGTGAATCGCTGCTCCTCCCCCGCGCGTTTGACGCTGTCTTAGTAAAGCGATTCCTCACCGATCTCGGGCCGTGAAGGATGCCATCACGTGAATAGGAATGTTTGTTTCTGACTATCTCTGCTCTGCCACCACAGCTGGTCTTGCTCGTGAAAATTCAGCTGTCAGGCATTTACAACCTCGCTGTTGAGTGCCCTGTTGACTGTCATGCGATGAAGATGGACAACGACGTCATCAAATTAGCTTATCGGTTGCCGGAGACACGCGAGTCATGGATGCCAAAGCATGAGAAACCTGCTGCGTTCATTATTCTTCTTACATGCAAACATTCCATGCGAAATGGCACGACCAGGTCGCAGCAGGTATTCATGACTATAACAAGGGACCAAGCTTGAGCTATGTATGTCGCTGGTGCGATCAACGTTGCAGTGAGAGCTCCTAGTAATGCCGTTACAATGCCTCTAGCAAGCAGCGAGCAAGTAGCTGCCTGGATGTCTAGTGAGCTCATGTCTCGCGAGAGCGTCTTGTGCATGTCTGAGCAGTGCAGCAAGGTCACGAACACGTGTGTGTAATGGCATGTCAAAGGTAGATTGCACTCAAAATCAGTTTGTCATATTTTGCTAGCATCTGCAGTGCTACGTAAACGTCGTTGTACGTCGTAAGTCCTGGCTGTCGCCTCAAGTGGACTTCTGATGTGTCCACACCTATCCCTGTACCATGAACGCCAGCAAGTAGTATGAACTATTCCTCGTCTATCATAACGCGGTACCAGGAGGGACGGCGGTACTGTCTGAGGACGACGACGGCACCGCAGACTGCTCAAATGGTCTCGATGCCCTGGCTTCATTTTCGTATGGCTTGCGGCCCCAAGCGACCGGCATGGGATAGTAGCCGTGGATTTTCTTGTCTTTGATATCGTTGGACACATTGGCCACGAAGACGTCGACCTCCTCTTTGCGCCAGCCAAGACCGCGCGTGAGCAGGGCCAAGCAGAAACCCTCAAGACCGTCAAGGATGTTGACCTGGTTCCAGCGGCCAAGCTCCTTCATATACGGGTCCTTGGGCCAGGCGTTGGACGGCCACATGAAGTGACGCTCCTCGATGTCGACGTAACCGATGTCTTCCATCCACTTGCGGTAGTGTGCAGAGACATCGGTACCCATAGGACGACCAAGGGCAGAAGCCGCTTCGCACAGGAGCTCGCCCCAGCGTTTCAGGTGTGTATTGTCAAGAGTACCATCGGCGCACTTGAGAGGCAAGCCGTAGTCTTGGAATTCGATGTATCCTCCAGGAGCAAGGTGCCTGTGTAAGGTTCAGCGTTGAGGTCGACTTCAAGATGAGTAGCATCCAACTCACTCATACGCTTGGCGAATAACCTTGATGGGGTCGGCAAAACAGCCGGCCATCAGACGCAGGTGAATGTAGTCGAACTTCTGGTCAGGATACACCCATTCGTCTTCGGCATCGTCGATGATGAAGCGGAGGTTGGGAGGAATGCTGGTGCAAGGTCAGCTGATTTGTGTATCGAAATGGGTGAATCGGGAGCATCTGACAAGGATGGCTGGCCAGGACTAAGATCGATGCCAACCACCTGGCAATCCGGGTACATGTCCGCAAAGTCGACAGCCCAGATGCCTGTACCAGTACCGATGTCGAGGGCATTCTTCGGGTTATTGAGTGGCGCGAGATGCAGCGTATTGTAAGTCAGATTGAACATATGATGCTGCAGATCTGTGCTCGCTTTAGAATGTGCGGTTGGATTTGGCGGCTGATGGTGCTCACCAAGCCTGTCCGCCTCACGCTGCCGATCGTTAGTAATGCTGTAGAAAGAAGAGATCTGGAAACCCACATCGTCATTTGGGAACACGTATTGACCGTCCTTGTACGCTGTGAGATGTCAGATATCGCTGAGGTCGCATCAATCGGGATCCCTGACCGTGGTAGGTACGTCCGTGTTCTCTGCGGTAATTGTAGATGGATTCACTCAGCGAAGTGGTTGTGCTGAATCTGTGAGAGGCATTAATATTCCGTCTACTCATGATCTCGTAGCCATCAGTGGCAGCGACGGTGGCAACACGCACGCATCGTCCCCGAGGGCAGAGTCGGTATCTTCAAAGTCCTGTCGTGCAGTCAGTACGTTAGTTCCGATTGGTGGAGGCAACGCAGGCGGATTGTGGCTGCGGCTTACCTCGGCCTCGAGATTCTGTTCGCGAGTTTGATTGAAGATGGTCATATCGACCTGGTCGGTGGTGGGATCCATCCTGCCGCGACAAGGGTTGTGAGCAGGATGGAGACGAGAAGGTGAGGATGTGAGCTTGTGAAGGTTAAAGGCAAGCGAAGTGGAATTGACTGGACGTCGACCCTGGCTGTGTTCGTCAAGAGCGCACGCGGCAGTCGGCAAACTCTGCACGTCGATCTCGCAGTCCTTCCGCTGTCAAAAATTAAGCGATGTAGGCGGCCGGTGGATTTCGCTGGAAATTTCGCATGCGATATGCAGCTGGACAAAAGAAGGCGAGGATGTCAAATGAAAGAAATGAAGCGCAATGTTTCGTGGCCAGCACTGTCAGGGTCAAAATGTGGGATTTGTGAAGCCTCCCGTATTGTGGAGCTCGCCGGGAAAGGGAAGAGTCAAGGCACCATGCTATTATCGGACTTGGTGAAATTGATACATCGACGGGAGGAACTGGTTACACGACAGCATCATCGAGACTCTTCTGCACGAACTCATGATGACCGGGGGGGCCCGCTGGCGGCTCACTCAATGATCCCACAAGGAGGATAGGCGGTTGAAAAGGTTGCCGTACCTGGACATCGAGTGGTTCAGCACAAGGCTCTAACGGTCCCGACAACTGCAAGTCTTGCATAGCACCACTCGCCTTCAACAATAGTAAGAATAGTGTGTGACGGTACAGGCGAAGAATCACAAGATTTCAAATTGCTACTCGGAGCTCGCCATTGATGGCAAAAGGTATGGATGTCGTACAGACCTCGCAAGGAGATGTTTCGGCATGCGCAAGCCATACCATATGGCATCTGTCGAGGCCACATGGCAACCACGAGCTGTGGCGCCAGGTGGATGCTCAGAAGCCAGATCTCGACGGGCTAGAGTGTGGCAGTACAAAGGTCATCATGTGCCAGGTAGGGATGAGCGTGGGGCGGGGAGCATTGCTTGACGTGAACAACATGAAGACGTCTCGGGAGATGCGGTATGACCATATCAACCACATGAGCAAAGGTGTGAATTGGCCCGAGGCTTTTGATAGCACGGGGTGCGTGTCATTGGTCCGGCTTAGCAGTGCTTTTAAGACCGTGCCTCTTTTTCGCCAATAAAGTCTCTCAGGACTTTGACAACTTGAAGGTCATTTACAGTCAGCATGGCTTGCGTCTCACTTTGCTGCGTGTGGCCCTCAACAGTGCTAGCGATCAAAAGTAACTGAATGTATACTTTGCTGGCATGCAACGTATGGTCATTCTTGTGCGAGTCTCCTCTGGGCTCCTGCCTGCATCAACCCCTTGTGCCGATCATTCTCCGTGCATTTCAGCCGCTCGAACGTTATCAGACTAGTGCATGTTCTGCGATGCGGAGACCAATTTTGTTCATGCAGGAGTGAATGAAACTAGACAAGAAACGTGCTCCATCTTTGCAGGAACTGAAGGATTGCATTGCAGTCGCCATGTCCAACCTTCCGTTGCGTTTGGCATATAATCCTAAAGACCGCTGACGGCTGCGGTAAGTTATTGCGCAATCATTTCACCATTCACAGAGAGGTGTATTGTAAGCACAATAAGAATAAATGAAACAGAGTTCACCGGAGGGATGGGTGGGTACTGACACGTATAGGCTCAGAAAGGTGCATGTGCTGTTCCCCCTCGTGGCTCTTCCGTGCCTTAAACTTCCAAGCGAGGGTGGGAGGCCAGAGTCCATAGTACTGCCAGCCGTTTTCTTGACGTTTGTGTCACCATCGGTCGCAAATAGTTCACGTCTATAAGGATGAAACTCGGACAAGTGACTGCATCATGTTGCGACCATGTACTCGCTTGACCTTCCGGGTCGGCCAGTCCTAAAGGTAAGAAAGCAGGACAAAGGGTGAAATGATGTTTGTTGGCAGTCCATCGAACGGGCTGGCTCGAGGCAAGCAAGCAGTAGTCCCTCATGGTGGCTGTCCGCGCTGCTTTAGCTTGTCCCTGTTTGGTTGATTTCCCTCTGGCCTGTGGGAGCTCGGGAGTTTCACTCGCGATTAGACAGCAACGTTAGCAGCTCTTTTCTGGCCATGCACGTTTTCGTTCGCTTGTCAATTCGTCAAGGCCTGTCTCAAGGTTTGCGTTTGCCCACTTGGCCCGTCGTATATACAGGCCCTCTGGTCCCAGTAATTCTTTCGTTCGAGTTCCAGCATTCTGGTTCACCCGGCTCCTGGTTAGCCTGAACAGCCAGCACAGCACTGCACCCAAAGTACACACTGCTGTCACCACCTGACCTTCGCTCCACCCTTGGCCGCGATGCACTGACCGTGGTCGTTTCTACAGCTGCTGTGTTGGCCACGCCCGCCCGAGCGCTCGTCATGCTACCCGCTTTGGCACTCGCCGTCGGCCTTTTCTTGCTGTATAGGATCATCAGCAAGGTCAGGCAGTATTTTGCACTGAAGGATTTTGGCGGTCACTGGGCGGCAGGATGGACACGATTATGGCTTCTTCGCGTCAACAATTCTGGAAAAATGAACGAATACTTTCGTGACATTAATGAGAAATATGGTAAGCTCTTTCACCGGCTCTGAAGACGAAACACAACTGTGCGCCGAAGCTTGCACGGACTGTACCGTGGGAATGGTTCAACATGTATCACGACAAGCATCTGTCACATTGATCAGCAATAAAAGCACCAATGCACGAGCACACATTTTGATCTTCCACTGCATTCTTATCACATCAATCCAAGATGCCTCGGCTGACTATGACCCATAGGCGCCACAGCACGCATCGCACCACACATGCTCATCACCACCGACCCTGAACTCTACAAGCGCATGAACGCCGTGCGAAGTACCTTTACACGATCAGAATGGTACTATGCCCTCCGCCTGCACCCCACCCGCGACAACATCACGTCCGTCATCGACGAAGATGTGCACACCAGCATCCGTTCGCGCATGGCACCGGGCTACTCGGGCAAAGAGAATACCAGCATCGAAAGTGACGTCGACAGCAAAGTGAACAACCTGTTTGCGCTGATCGACAAATCCTACCTCTCCACCGCTTCGTCCTACCGCCCTGTCGACCTCTCCCGCATCATCACCTTCTTCACCCTCGACGTCATCTCGCAAGTCGCCTTCGGCCATGAATTCGGCTTTATGAAACAGGACGATGACCCCTTCGGCTACCTCGCGAATCTGAAAGAATTCCTCCCCGCCATCCTCGTCTTCGGCGCCTACGTCGAGCTGACCAAGATCCTGCGCCTCCCGTTCATGAAAGCCGTCCTGCCCAAATCCACCGACAAGCGCGGATTGGGCAAAGTGATGGGCTTCGCGGCGGAGCGCGTGGGCGAACGTTTCGGCGACAAGCCTGTTGTGCGCAAAGACATGTTGGGAAGCTTCATCAAGCGCGGCCTCACGCAGGAAGAGCTCGAGAGCGAGACACTGACCCAGATCACGGCTGGATCCGACAGTACGGCCTCGGCGCTGCGCATGACGTTGCATTATGTCTCGACTACGCCGAATGTGCAGGCGCGCTTGTTGGCGGAAGTCCGCGCTGCGATCGGGCAGGGTAAGGTGTCGCGGCCGATCATCAAGGATGCGGAGGCGCGCCAGTTGCCGTACCTCCAGGCGTGTATCAAAGAGGGATTGAGGATGTACCCGCCCGTCACGGGGCTGCTGGCCAAACAGGTTCCGCCGGAGGGTGCGACTATTGATGGCAAGTTCGCGCCGGCGGGGACGTGGATCGGGCAGAACTCGTGGGGGATGCAGCGGCGGGCGGATATCTACGGGATTGACGTGGACGTGTTCCGACCGGACAGGTGGTTAGCGAAGGATAATAGCTCGGCCGAGAAGGCACGGGTGAGTCGCATGACAGAGACGGTAGGGTTGGTGTTCGGGTATGGACGATTCGGGTGTCTTGGACGGGGCGTGGCGACCATGGAGCTGAACAAGGGGCTGATCGAGGTGAGTTGGCTAGCATTCTTACCAGATGTTGGGCGGAAGATATACTAATGTCTTGCAGCTTCTCCTTCGGTATGATTTCCAGCCTGTCGGTCTCGCGAAGCCGTTCGATGAACTCTGCGTCGGCTTCTTCGTCCATGAGAACATGTGGTTCCGGCTCACTAGGCGCGACGAGGACTTCGACCCGGCCGCTTTGCCGGTCGAGATTGGCGAGGCAGGCGCATTGCCTGGTGCGCCGGAAGAGTAGAAGGCTCCTTAGCAGTAGTATGACTGCCAGGGATGTCAGCGGAGATACCAGTTGGTGCTTATTTGCATTCTCAACGCTTCGGTAGGATGATGATATACCCTTTTGGCGTTGGATAATCGGATTAGAGTCTTGCTTGTGATGAGAAAGAATATAGCTTGAGATCTGAAAGCGAGATAGCTAGGTATATACCCTTCATTGGAAAGCTAACCAACTCTTCGGCCTGGATCGAGATTGGAGGTTACCATGTGAGCCCTTGCTGGCCTGCGGAGGAAGAGATCATGAGCCTCGACGAACGAAGGGAATTCTGGCTTGGGCTCTGACCAGAAAAGCTGGGTGTGCTCTTCACATTTCTAGGAGACCTAATACTCATGTCAAGTTGCCGCAGAAGTCTACGGGTAATGCTTGACTCCTTGAACAAGCATGGAGATCGTTCAGTTTGTCGGAATATTGGTCTGTTCTGGGTCGTACTGAAGAGAAGGACGTACCGGAATTATCCACCTCGTCGATTTGTCTTACACGACACCCACGAATACGTCCGCGTGCAGGAAAATCTCCCGCCACTAGGGCAGAACATCTCGCATCACTCCTTTTGGAGTTCGACGGAGCCATGTCCGGTGTCCGCGGGACGTGTCGCTACGTACCTCGTACGGCGCGGACGACGTGGCGTGCGCCCCTGACCGCCGACCCACGCCAGCCATGCACCGGGAATGGGACCACCGATCTATGTCAGTGCAGCACCGACGCAGGCAAAACGTTCACCCAGTCACCGCTTTTTGAGCCATTTCAGTTCGCAGTAGGTCGTCCTATGCAGACCTTCGGCGTTTGCCGTCATGTTGCATTCAGCTGACCCGGCCGCAGAAGATGGCGATCTTCGGATCTGCGCTGTGTCCCTGACAGTGGAGGCGTGGGGAACTACATTCTATGTGGGATAGTGAATCAGGATCCTTGTTTTCTTTGCAGGCAATGTTGCCGCTTCGAGCGAAAAGCTGAGTGACGACTTCATGATCTGTTCTGCAAATGGTGAAATTCCGCGACTGTCTTACCGCTTCGAAGTGAAGTGTCCTAAGAGGGAAAGTCTGCCCAGCGATGTACTTCATGCATCAATGCGATGTCGTGTCCTACACCAGACTTATGAGGCGAGCCTGGCGCAGAGCCACTTACGGTGTATGCAGACTCATCCGCGGTAATGCGGAAACATTACTTGCATTGCTGATAGAACGGAAATAAGCAAGTTGCAAAGTACTGAGCAGCATGCTCGCTGGCTACTAGTCGCTCCCATTTGAGCATGATGATCGAGCGTGTGAGATCTGTGTGGTGCGCAATGTATAGGGTGTGAGCTTTTGACGAGCGTGGCCGATGGCTAGCAATCAATCCTGATCTCCGCCTGCAATGAACGCTAGCAATCGCTGCAGCAAATGTCAATGTTAGAGACCTCGTTCTCATCTTCGTGCTTCACCATAGCGCTCGTGTTTGGCATAGAAGCGGTAGTCTTGTTCGCTTCGGCCGATGTCGTGCGGCAATGAGCTTATTCCAAATGCGGTCAGAGTCATACCTGGCGCTATCATGCTTCGAAAGCAGCCAGTAATCATGCATGTAATGGTTGAAGGATATACGTCGGGAGGAAGGTCCGCCAAACGTGTCTGATCAGATTCGCGTTCACGTTGATCGCTTCAAGATTTCACGCATGTCAACAGATCCCATGCCCTTCATATCGATTGCATATTCCGGCAGCCAATTTTCGAACTTCCTCAAACGTCGCACATAGCAATGTCGAACCAATTTTCGTCAGGTGCAAGAACGTGTGACGCTCGTGTTCCAGACCGAGCTATCAGTTAAAACCACGGCAAACTTCCGGTATCATACATAGCCGTAGTTTGCTGCCATCACGGTGTACACGGAGCAATCAGGGCATGTTACTGCGTTGCTCGTTCGGAGCATCCTGTTATCTTAGCAACGGATCGAAGGTATCTGCGACGTGCATTGGTGAGATGATGTCTTCGTCCAATGGTCGTCAAAGCAGGAGAATGAGCAAGAAAGAGCCTAGAAGACGGCGTGACTCGCCCTCTAGCACTAAGAAAAAGGCTTCGGGCTTGTGTGATGCTGGGCGCTTTGCTTCATTTTCGGAGTGGCTCAAAGCGTTGATCGTCGCTAAGCAGCGTATCAGTGATGGAATCACAATGATCAATGGATCTCTGACGGAATGTTAGAGGCTTATGGAGAAGAGAGAAGACTGAGCTGCGGACCAGAAGGACAACCCGGAAGCTGCAGGCGTTCCTGCAGAAAATCACACTCAGCTGCCGAAGCCATCCCAGTAGCACTTCAAGCCTTTCCACGCGACCATTAACCTACAAACTAAGAACCGATTAAACTCTCTCGCTTGCAACCAGGAACAGGTGTCATCGATGATAACTTAGAAAGATCGACGAGATAATCAACCAAATCCTGATGATCAGGCGCTTTAGTGGAGATCCATCTGGTTGACCAAGTTCGGACCTCACTTGGACTTTTCTCGCTCTTTGCGTTTGCCCGCAAATCATCTTGCGGAGCTGTCACCTTCATATCCACAGCTCATTTGGTGTTGGGCAGCCAAATACTTGGACATCTGGGCACAGCTGTTTATCGATATACCATCAATCAGAGCGGGGTTCCGTGGCATCGGTTAGGTGCCAGGTAGATCTGCTTTCGCCCCCACGCCGCCCTCTGCGTACCGATGGCTTCCAACTGTTCTTCTTGCCAGGTCGGGACTTGTCTAGCAGATCGACGCAGGGTGTACGCAAGCCCTCGGCTCCTTGATGAACGATATCCAATCTGAGGTGGTTTCTGAGTGGCATTACAGCAACACCGACTCGTGCAGGTCATGCTTCCACTTTGGTTATTTGGGATCACTGCTGTGACTAGCGTTGGCGAGGTCGACACGCTGATGAATACCCGCGGCAATGGTTCTGATTAGTGGCACACATCAGGTTTCGTCAAAGCAATCTCAGACCGACCGTGCGCCATTTCCAGCGATTTTCCTAGATGGTGTTTTCATGCCCATCGACTGCTATGCCGACTCTCGGTGTATAAGCCGTCGAGATCAAATTTCTTTGCCGTCTTGGCAGATCACAATTAGACCTCACATCCCATTGCTTTACGCAACACGCTTTCTGGCGAATACGCCACGCCCCACCATGTTGCATCCTTCCGGTACCCTGTCAAACGACCAAAGGGAGATGATCTTTTGGCTCAACCCCGGTCTGGTAGATCATTCTACCTGTCAGCCATTCAGTGCTCTCCAGTGGGAGAAGATCAACCACGTCGTCAATTTGTGAACCCCCGATGGTGGAGCTGTGGTTGGTTTTCGCTCGTTTCTTGTCTTTTCACGATCCTGTGATCTGTAGCCACTTACAGATCTCGCGCATCACTGCTTACCGCGGCTTGCACTCTCGGTATGCAGTTCTGCCAAATCATATGCGCTGCATATGTCCACACCATCTCGTGGTCGAAATCCAACCAGACCCGGCTATGGGGCAGGTCCAGCCTGCACCTGACCTACCAGCTGGTTCGGCAATGCATAAACGTCAGTCCAGCCATGTGCTGTGCATGCTTTTGCAGGGTCTGTGCCGGAGCAAGTAGACACGCGAGCGGCGATTCGAGCCAGAGATCTTCTCACTCTAATTTTCTTTGCCCGCTGTCACCTTGGTCGCCGGCGGATCCACCGCTCTCCAAGCAGTTCTAGCTATGCTTCACAAGCTTGTTTTGCCTGCAATTAATGACGCCCCTGCTGCTGCAATAGCACCAGGCCGATCTCCAAATCATCAGCTTGCTGTCCTACCCTTCTGCTCTGACCTCACTTGTCAAAACCTCTTATGGAGCTTTCACTTCCCACCAACGCGGCTCGGTTCCCAATTTGACATTTGGACTGAGCTTTCACCACAGCATCAGGAGTATGCCTCCTCAAGTTCCTATTCTCGCACAGAGCGAGAATAAGTCGAAATTCCTTGAGCGACTTGGTATCTCCGATCAGACAGAGGAGGGGAAGAGAGTCTACGCCATGATGAAGGTAACTTGATTCTCTTGCCTTTGCTTCGCTTGTCGAGTTACCCCTTGTCCACTACCACGATTCCGTGGCGAATTGCTCAGAGACTGATTACAACTTCTGGACTTTAGGAAGAAGCCATTGCTGGAAGAGCAAGAATGTCTGCCAATTCATCCTCCTTGCTCCCAAATCTCGCCAATGATCCGAGTGTGAAGCCCCCGTATTCAAATACCCAGATCTCCGAAGCTGCGATGCATCAGGAGACGATCTACATCTATCGAACGGCTCGTCCGGACACGAGGGTCTACTATGAACGCGGGCATTACATGGAGGGTGACACTGAGGAGAACTGGGTCATCAAATGGCTCCTGTGGCATGTTTTTCGCTATCGAGATAATCGGAATCGAGGTCGCGCCATGCCTACCGGGATCACTCGTGGCTCGCAAGCGCCCGAGTCTCCTGGGAGCGCGAGTGGAAGACCTCAGACTCCCCAGTCGACGGCCGGGAATACGCCATCTCCCTATTCTGCGTCGCAGCAGCTTCCTCCCATTCAATACTCTCAACAAAATCATCAGGCATTAATGCAGAGCGGATCAGACCCTCGAGGTGAGCACATGGCACCCCAAAACCGCCTTTCGTGCCATTTGTTAGTAACAATTATTGCAGCGCCATTGTCGGACCAAACGAGCGGGAGACAAAACCAGACACAAGGCTACTGGGATCCGGTGCGAGATGCCCAACGCACGAACCGACGATAGGCACTAGCCGCCGCTTGTGGTTTGCCTTCTGTGGCAGAACACACTGCATGAAGCGTGCCACGCAACGACACTATTAAGCCAGGCAGGATGTCCTGACGATCGTCGAAAAAATAACGACGCGCAAAACTGGTGACTGGCGTGGAGCTTGTCGCGCTATTTGCCTATGGCTATCATCGGGTGACAGGGTGGAGCAGCTAGTACTGGCCACCCGCCAGTGAATTGCAGCAGAAAACAATATCGGCCCAGCTCTTATGCAGACTAGTGCTTGACTGCCACGTTTACACGGTGCGGCAATACGCCGACTGGCGATGAAATGTTCATTCAGCAATGAGGAGCTTTCCGGGATCTGCAAGCACTCAGTCTTGCTCTGGAAGCAATCTTCGCAATTGGAGTAATTCTGCCCACTACACCGCCACTTTCGCCTTTAGGATCAGTTCAGGTTGAAGCAGCGTCTTGGTCGGACATTGCGCTGTAACGTCTACCGCGAATTTTTGAGTAGAAATACTCGGAATGACCAAGAAAAACCTTGATCTCGGTGGCTAAGGATATATAGGGGCGCCTTACGCGTCGTTATATCGACTGACATCCAGAATACGGTCGGACGTTAAGTATCGTTTTGTCTGACGGTTTTGTCAGGTCAAGGAGCCGGCCGTAAATCTAAGACCCGGGTCTCTCAATGCTGACCGATTTTGACGGCTTACCTTTGTCGGATTGAGCTCATCACGTCGGCGTTACAAGTCTGCTCTAAGATTGGTGTTGAGTCGTGTTTGCAGCTATGTTGGAACAGGCATCACGTCCGCTGTATCTAAGGTCGGTAGTGGGCACCGACGCTCACCACTGGGCAGAAAATCAAAGAAGCCACAAACCAGCGTCATCCTGCTTTTGTCATTTCAACTCTTTGTCATTAGACACTGTTATTTCCCTTCCCCACTCGCAGTATTCTGGTACTATTTCCACCTCGTGCATACACGCCTTTTCATATGCGTGACTCCTGAAGCTTGCTTGAGATGCAGAGTGGGCAATGCGCCAATCATTTTGCCCGCAGAGCGTCACTCGAGATCGCCCGCTAACAATGCACGCGCGACAGTGTCTGCCGCTTCAAGCTAGCCGGCTGCCAATATGCCGACTACTTGGCAATCTACCGGTAGTCACGCCTCTGTTCCATGGTCGGGCCTTCATAGCAGGATCAGTGAAGGGAGGGATGTATCGGAAATTCAAACCGCGTTCACTATCTGGTACTGGCGAAAGTCGGCCGAGAATTTCAAGTGGCGTCGTGTGAAGCTGTTAGACATCCTGGTACGAATATTAGGACTCGGACGTGGCAACCTGTGGATCGGTCGGCACTGGCGATGACTCTCTGCGACCGCGATGCGGCGCACCACAGCTGTATAAGATGAGTATCAGATACCAGGTATGCATCGTTGTACTCTCTTCTGCAGACTATCGCCTTGCTCGCTCGCAGATATGGTCCTGAGGATCAACCGCTACTGTTCAGGTTTCCAGCCACGAGCCAAACTGCCCTGGACGCTTTGGACGCTTTGGACCGGCTGGTCGTGTTCACCGACTGCTGGTTCGATTGTTGCGATAACGGTCACTTGAACAGCTACGAAATAAGTAAAACGTCTCCATAATCACATCAGTCATCGCGTCTAATACGCTTGATCGGACTTCCATCGCAGCGCAATCATGTTACCCTCAAAATTGTACGACAATCATTGCCTTGCGGATAAGATACTCCACCATCTGCGACCACCGTAGGATTCACGCAATACAAACGGTTGTGTGCCCCGCAAACGGCTGCTGAACCTTCGATCATCTCGCATCTTTCGCCCTGCCAAACCTAAAGCTGACAGCGCACGGGACATGCGCAAGCCAGACAACCGAAGCCCGCAGCGATATCTTCGATGAGCTGCTCTGGCATAGCATGTGGCCTACCAAGCGCAGGAAACCCGGCAAGGCACGGCACGCGGTCTTCGAGATCTGACAGAAACGCCTAACAGCTCGCACGCTTTCTATACACATTACCATGAACAAGACACGGCTCGGGATATGTCTTGCATGAGTGGCTTATGGAGTACAACCCACGCAGCCGGGTCGGAACATCAATTGCGGTGGGGTGCTGCTACCTATTGACCTCGAAACCCAGCAGGGGATGCGAGCAGTGCATGAAGGCATAGTCCGCTCGAATAGGGAGAGAGATCTACTCGAGCTAATCTCGGATCAGTCATCAACCCCACCATGATTATGCAAGGATCCAGCGCGCCATTAACTCTATAACAAGTCTGTCACAGGATTTACTAGCTGCAGATCATGCAATTCGACGGACAAGGCCTGGTCAAATCGTCAGACCGTCATGAGCCGCATCGTTCGGAAACAAGTTCCAGGCCAATCCGCATCAAGCACGTTTCCGACTTTCGCAGACCATCACACTGCAAGTGTCCTGCAAGATGCAGACCATTGTCTCAACCGACAGCGCTCTAGACTTCGTACAAGTCGCTATACAATGCTCTCGTGCTCAGAAGGCTGACATCTAGGCAATGCACCATAGCCCGTCCACAACTTACCAGATGTGGATCCTGCGGCGTTCACTCCGCCCCATGCACGACGGACAGTCATACAAACAGTGGCTTGACTGATCGAGATCCATGGACTCTGACGAACTCTGACACTTTCCCATCACAAGAAAATAACTCCTGACCCCCGAACCTCGGACGAGTCTCGAGATGATAAGATTTCGATCCCGATCGCGATCTCGAAAAGCTCGCGGCATTCTCCGTTCGTCGTATCTGAATATCAAAGGTCCTACGTGGCCTTCGTACATAATGGTGCCGTATGCCATACGATGTTCGGCATCGCATCCGAGTACACCAGACAATGAAGCCTATTTGAGCGAGGCGTTTTGTGGCACGACTCCTGTAGTAAATGTCACTACCACGCTGTGTATCCAGCAATCAACAGCATCGTCACAGTTTCGTAGGTGTCTGGGGCCGAGTGCCATACTGCATGCCTTCTTCGCTTACGAGCAAGCTGCTCTCAACGTCAATGAGCTGTTATCCGATAAGCGCTGCTCTCGTGATTGAATCCTACTGCAGCAGCGGCAAAAGATCAGGCTGAAAGTACTTCCTACTTCTGTAGGAGTGATCGCTTCAAGTGATCGTCTAGCAGCAGCCTCAAAGGACAAGCATGCGACGATCACTTTCGACGTTGGCAGCGACATTGAGCTTCGGGACTCCGCGGACAGCAACGTACAAGCATCTTGATCGAGGCACGAGGTAGGTTGCCAGGTCTGCGTTCAGGACCTATGCGTCCAGTGGGTACGGTAAGCTGTCCTGTCCTGACTACACCCAACGTTCTTCCTAGCCGTTCTTCGCGTATGCACGCCATTACATGTCAAGGATGTTGATCGACGTCACATGCATGTTGCACACAAGAAAGACGTTGGAGACAAAGGGGCAGCCTGCACCGCAGTCGCTGGGTTTCTTGCGCAGGCGAATGCCAGAAGATCCGCATCACGCACGTGGAGCCTCGGAGCTGCTTCCATGTTATCCGAGCACACTCGCAAGATGGCTAGCGACCGTGCCCTTGGCCAGACATGCCGCAATGCATTGCGTTGCCACCTAGCAGCCCATGTACCCATCCCTGGCATCTTGAGTCTCAACTTACGTGCCAGCGCCGAGGCATCGAAGGCCCCTCCGCGGCGCGCGGCGGCAGTAGCAGTGATTCCCAACATGCTTCTAAATAGCATGGCAGCCCAAATGCATACCACCGCCATCGTCTAGATTTCGCACGCGACATCTGCACACTCAACACAACGCTCCTCGAGACGAGTCCTCTGATGACTGCATTCACCTCTTCTATCCCTCTACTCCAGCCGCATTCCCTGTTCTACAAAGCCTAGTTCTCTTTCGCGAACAAATCCCTCCAAAACTCCTTAAACCCATACTTCGGTTTCCGCTCATCATACACCTTTGCCTTGTGTCCCGCGAACCTTTCCATCACGCCGCCCTCCTTGTGTCCGATCTCCTCCACCCTGCGCGCAGGCCGCGCAGCTCTAGCCCTGATCTCGCCCGGCACGAGCGGCGCAATGTCAGCGTAGCAGGCGCGCAACTCGCGTTCGAGGTTGAAGTACGGCTTCTTGGCGAGGTTGGGCGCCATGAGGTTGTAGCTCCGCGTTAGCGCGTTGAGCGAGTCGATCGCGAGGCGGTGGTAGGATTGTTCGGTGGCGAGCCAGGCGGGGTCACGGAAGGGGGCGACAGAGGGGGGCGCTATGGGTGAGGGCGCGGTTTCTGTTGGGGAGGGGGTGGGCTGGGTAATGCTCATTGTTGCGCTATCGCCTGTGGGAATTCCTTCGGCGTCGACGGGTTGCGAGATGACGGTGATCTCGGACTGGGAAGGGTCGCCTTCAGGCGTAATCTTCAGCTCGCCTGCCAGACTGATTTGCGATACTTGGCCGTCAGATGTGACGGTGTTGATGTGCTCTTCTTTGGCTTTCGGTGGATTGTCGATGGCTTCGGCACGTGCGTATTCTTCTGCTAAAGCGAGTTGGCGCTGGAGACCGCCGCCTTTGCTTGCAATGCTACGGGCAACATGCCGCTTCCAGTCTGAACGCAGACGAGAGCGGAATCTATTGGCGGTGCTGACTAGCTCTTGTTGCTTCTCGATCCATGGTGGGACAATCTCTTGCCGCTGGATGATCTTGTTCATGAAGTACTCGGTCGTGTCGAGGAAAGGCGAGCTAGCGTTGTAGTCTCGCTCAATCTTCTTGCCTCTTGGTAAGTTCTTGAACTGCCCACGGGCAATGGCGTCCTCTATTCGCTCGTTCGCCAGAGACGCCAGTCCTTGAACGGTGGCAGGTACAGCTCTCGCTCCGGGTGTGAATCTCTCCTTCAGCTCTTTACGCATCTGCTCCTTCTCTTGCTCAGTCATGCTCGAGTCCTTGAGCGAAGAGTAGATGCTGGTCTTGTCCCTCGCGTTCGCCAGCCGTGTACCGCTCCCAGCTCCTTTAATTCGTGACCTACCCGTGTCTACCTTCGAAGGCATCCGTATGCCCGGCGGTCGAGCCGGTATCTTGAGCGGCTTGTGTGCGTCCGTGAGCATCCGCAGAGCAGCATCCTCTACACTCTCTGTCCCGGACCACGGTCTAGCGCTCGCAATATCCCTTGTCCCAGCGCCGGCACTAGACTTCAAATCGGCTTGTGCAAAGGCCTGCGCGTTATCGGAGCGAAAGCCTGCATTGGCGATGCGTTCCTCGAGCTCTTTCTTCAGGTCTTCACTGAACCCTGCTTCATCAACTGCCTTTCGGGCACTTCTGCCACCAGTCTCCAGTGATTCCGAGGTCAATTCTGCTAGCCTACGGGACATGGCCCCTTGCTCTGGCTGAGTGTCGCCATTCTGCGCCGCCTGAGCAGTACCCTGCGGTCCCCGAGATGGTGGCGAGGGGCGATAGCCCCGGCCGGTCGTTCTCAGAGCAGCATGTCGTGCTTGTGCCTGTGCAGCTCGCATGCAACGAGAACAGGTATAAGGCGTCGTGATCGGGCTTCCTCGCATCCAGTAAGATCGCTACGTGATTAACAAGAGGTAGATGTACAAGAAAGAGAATGATGGATCTCAAACGAGACCGCGATGCAGATCCCGGTTCTTACCTTAAAGTCCGAAAGACTATACTTTGGTGATAGACATGCATACCTTTAGCACTCAGGTCTTTCTTCCGATACAGTATGGATCCATAGACATAAGCTATAGCATATCACAATTTTGAGGACATGTCACTCACAGTTGCGTAAATACGTGAAGAATGGGAGAAGGTGTGTTGTAGTCCGTAAAGTTTGGCATGGAAAGCTTATCGATAAGCTCCCGCTGTTTCTCTGAGTCTTAAAGCACAATTGAACCTCTTCCCAGCATCTTTACAGCATGGACAATGTCAAACGATGACAAGTCTTCTCTTGCCAATGGCTTGTCTCAACCCACGCCAGCCTCTCGGCTTCGGCAAAGCAGCTGGACCGATGTGTTCGCACTCCCACAGCCCTTGAGAGAGCTCTTCTCCAAGTTTCCTCTCACCACCTACGCCGCAAATGAACTCCCTACACGAAGTCCAAACCATTCCACTGGTCATGCGCTCTACATATTTACATCCTCAGAGGGCGCGCAAAATGGCGAGCCGTCTTACAATCCGACCTGTTTGAAGTGGCAGACGTACATGGCACTCCGCGGCATCGCCTTTACAACCATCGCTTCAAACAACCACGCCTCACCGAGTGGCTCCTTGCCCTTTCTCCTCCCTGCTCCTGGCGCTCCAGTCAAGAGCGCTATATCTCCTGCGCCAATTCCAGCATCTAGGATCAAGCGCTGGGTAGACGACCAGCTGCCATCTTCAGCGCAATCGCAAGGAAGCATGAAAGAAGACATCTACCTGTCCCTTCTCGACCACCGCCTTCGTCGCGCATGGGTATATCCTTTCATCCTTCCTCTCTCGATCTAAATTAGAAACTAATCTGCGCCGCAGCTCCACCAACTCTACCTCTCACCTCCGAACGCCTCCCTCCTTCGATCACTCTACGCCTCACACAGCACTTCACCCTTCATCGCCTTCTCCACTTTACAACAACTGCGCAGCGCCGCCGAGTCCGAGATCGCCAAGTCGAATCCCACCGGAGCAGTGACGGAAGAAGCGCTCATGAAGGAAGGGCAGCAGGCTTTAGACGCGCTGGAAGAATTGCTGGGTAAGGACGAGTGGTTCTTCTCTGCGCAGGAGCCAGGACTGTTTGACGCGGCGGTGTTCGCTTATACCCATTTATTGCTTGAAGAGGAGCTGGGTTGGGAGTGGAATGGTCTTGGGGGATATCTCAAGGGCAAGAGGGCATTGGTGGGACATAGGAGGAGGGTGTGGAAGAAGGCTTATGAGAGGCGGTGATATGCTTTCTGCTTTCTGGACTGTAGAGGGAAATACCAAGTGAGTCGGTATAAAAGATCAAGACGAATTGGGAAGATAAGGTAGACCATTCGGTCGTCATGTACATCATCAACAACAGCTCATCCTCAGCAAGCACATCTACACCCATAGCCTCCCCAACACCTCGCTATGCTCCTATCATCCGCCACGACTCCCCTCAGACTCGTCTACTGCTCCACAGCAAAGACATCAAACTTCCTCCCCCTGACATCTTCCTCCTCTTCACCATCCAGCGTCTCCAGCTTCCCCTGCTTCAAATCATAAATCAAGCCATGCAACTGCAACCCCCTCTTCCTCACCGCCTCAATAACCGTCGGATTCATCTTCAACACCTCCAAACTATTCAACACATTCAACTCACTCAACCTCCTCACCTTGTCCTCGCCAGCCTGCTCCAGCTCCTTCCCATGCTCAAACCTCAACTGCTTGATAGGCTGCAACCACATATCCAAGACACCAAGGCTTTTGTTCGCCAACGCGGCCTGAACGCCGCCGCAGCTCGTGTGGCCGCACACGACAGCGTGTTCGACCTTGAGGTGCGCGACGGCGAACTCGATGACGCTGAGCGACGAGAGGTCGGAGGGCGACAGCACGTTGGCGATGTTGCGGTGCACGAAGACGTCGCCTGGCTTCAGGTTCAGGATCTGTTCGGCGGGGATGCGGGAGTCGGAGCAGCCGATCCATAGGATCTTGGGCGATTGCCCTTTGCTCAAGTTCTCGAAGATGTGCGGGTCTTGTTTTTGTTGTAGTGCGCGCCATTCTGCGTGACCTGCTAGGGCGCGGGTGAATGCGTCTGTGAGGGAAGTTAGCTGGGATGCAGAGGGAGGTTAGGAGGAGGGTCGTACCGGTGTTGGAGGCCATTCTGCTGAGAGTGCGGCGGAACATGCGATGCGGGGTTGATGATGAGGAGGAGGATGAAGCAATTGGGTTTGTCCGTAGGGTGGTTGATGAGGACTGGTGAAGACTCACAGCCCGTCGCTTCGGCGAGTTCTGTTTGACCTCGATCGCCCAAGGCCGGCGCTGGGGCTTGCACTGGTGGGCTGTTCTGTCAAGCTCAAACTACCAAGGCTAGCTTGGCCGGATCGTCTTGTGTGATGAGCGGCTAGAGGTCGTGATCGAGAGTCACCGGGGCTGCGTGATTGTTGCGATCGGGCTAATGCTTGTAGAGGCTATGATTGATGCCGAGATGTCTGCGTTCGGTCCCTGATAATCAATTGAGTTGCGATAAGCAAAAAGTTGGGAGCTTTGGTGGGACGAGAAGGGAGCTCGGGCTCTGGTTGTTGAGAGAGGCTTCGGATAGAAGGCGCACTGCCGAGAGCTAGTCTAGTAGCGACATTGGTCACAGAATGGGTTTCTTCCGCGGCGACACATCCACTTACTCCAACAGATACTCGGACATATAAATCATGCACCGAAAGGACAAACTTCACGGCCTCATGGCTCCCCACGTCCGGCGAATAACCTCGAGCCTGCCTGACCCGTGACGAGGGCTCAGGTCGGCAATGCCCCGAGTGCCGGAATCAATCAGAGCCGATTTGACAGAAACCACAAGAAACTTTGGGTCAAGTTGGCAATGCCGCTGTGGTTGGACAAGCATCCCAAGCTGCTGGGTCAAATTTTACACACATGAAACTCCACAGCGGCAAGGACAATTTTCAAGGATACCAAGATGTCGGTTCAGCTTGGAGAGACTTGGGGTTTGGGTCAATCGAGTCTTAATTTGCTCACAGCTCGCGAAAAAACGACAGTCTGGTGGGGGAACATTCAGTTTGTCCTGTGCCCTTCCACAGGCATTAAGAAGTTTTGTGGACGCCGCCGTGACTTCGTAACTTCATGCCATCATCGTGTGCCGTATAACCACCATAATAGAGAGACCTTCATATCGTCGTTGCATCCATCCGTGATCCATTCATCGATGCGTAGAAAGCTCGGCAGTAGAGAGTCACCATTGCCTCAATCCGTCTCTGTGAAGAACTTGCTTGCCTCGATCAAATCCTCATCACCATTTGCAAAGTCCCATCCAACAATTATTTTGTTCTGTGAGCAGCAGATGATGCGACGAGTGTCGAACTGCAGCTTGAAAACCCTATTGCTGCTTTCTTCTGCACCCTGATTCATTCTTCTCATACCATGATGCTGTTGCTGCAGCATTGCTCGCTGGTGCGCAACTTGCTGTGCGTTGAGTGGCGCATTGCCGGGAGCCTGTCCGGCTTGAGGAGGATGGTGATGATGGTGACGGCCATGGTGGCCTTGTTGAAGTTGCGCCGGTATGTGTAGTGCGGGTGGCTGTGGTGCTGGTGGTGCTGCTGCGGCCACCGCAGGAGCCGCTGCTTGCCCTTGATTCTGCCAATGGGCTTGAACTTGTGCTTGTTGAGCCTGAGCCGGACCAGGTACGCCATAGCGAGCATGCCATGCGGCAAGTAGTGCGGGGTTTGCCGCGATGTGAGCTGGCACAGGCATGTTTGGCTGAGGATTTGGTGGCTGTGGCTGCGGCTGTTGGCCCTGCTGTCCATGGACGTGACCTCCTCCAGGTGGCACGGGACCACGCAGCTGACGATTGTTCCTGTTTCGCTGAAGAGCAAGTACTTCATCCTGGTGCAGCCTCCTGCTTGCGATCCACTTGCCATCCGAGTCCTTCTTCCAGATGATGACAGTCTCGTCGTAGGATCCAGACACGATTCGGCTCCACCGGCTGCCTCCTCCACCATGAGGTATCTTGGCGTTCAGCGATCTCAGACCTTGGAGAGTGTCAAGACCATTACGTGCTAGCGAAGTGCCCCCGCGGTGATGGAAGTCGTCAACCTGCCGCAACATCTTGTCCTGGGTCTGTCTGGCGAGGTCCTCCAGCTCTTCATCTGTGACTTGCCTATCGCCAAACCTGGCTTGAAGTGTCCTGACCAGGTTGGAATGTCCATGAAGACAAGCGACTTCCCCTCTGGTGCTGGCGTCGAAGATCCTCACGGTATTGTCGCTACTCCCGCTAACGACTCTTCGACCATCGAACTGAACACAGGCAATACCCTTAACGTGTCCATTGATTTCGCGGATACATTCTCCAGTCTTAATGTCCCACATGCGGATTGTGCGGTCTCCAGAGGCCGATACAATGGTATCCTCGTAAATCTGAATGGCATTGACAGCAGCGCCGTGTCCCCTCAACGATCCGAGGAGACTGAATGGCTCGATATCTACTTTGGCGTCTGGCGGAAATTGCTGAGCGGCCATGTCGGGCACGATGGGATTGTCTGATCTCAGCTTGCGCCGGTTCCAGATCTTGATGGTCTTGTCTTTCGAGCAAGTGATCAGGTATCGACTGTCGAAGCGCAAGTTCAGGACAGATTCGCGGTGTGCAGTTGTCATCTTGTGGACGACTTCGCCGGTCGAGAATTTCCAGATGACCACATAAGAATCCGACCCACCCGATACGACAATATCCTCCTTCGGATTTGGGTCGAATTGCAGGCACAGCACCGACTGATCATGCTGCTTATCCAAGGTACGCTCGCACCGCAAGGTATCCAAGTTCCAGATCTTGATCGATTTATCCCTACTTCCGCTGACCAAGTAGTTCTTGACAAATTGGATCGTGTAGACACATTCCTCGTGCATCTCGTCAGGATATGAGGGATGGGGCAGCTGGAAGTTTTTGTACCTCCCTTCGTTCCAGTTACTCTCTAACCGTCTGCGCTGCTTGTATAGATAGTGCCAATTGATTGACTTATGTCCTGGCTTACCGATGGTCACTGGAGGGCTGAGTGGAGGGTTGAGTTCGTACGTGCTTCGATGCACCTCCAATAGATCCTCATGCAGGCCAGGTCCTTCATACGGCGTGGCAGGACCACTCGACGTGGGTGAGAGGCTCGCAAGATCTTCCATGTCCGCCAGTGTAGACCGACCGACCGTGCTGGACTCAACGCCTTCCATGAAATTATCATCGTCGGCCTCTGGGCGATCATGCTGCTCATTCCAGTCCGCAGTATCATTAACCTCTGGGGATGGCTGATGGGATGGTCTAGCTTCTCTGTGGCGCTTCCTGCTCTTTCTTGCATCTGCCGGAGCCTCGAATTTTCTGCGATGACTTCTCCCGCCATCTTCAGCTCGCTTGTTCTCAAACTGTAGTCGTGCCTGAATGGCATCAAGGTCAACCATCCATCCCTCGCGGAGGAATAAAGTCTTCCACAACTGTGTGTCGAGTGCCATGCTTCGCCATTTGCGCGAAGCAATCGAGCAGTGCATGACATCAACAGGATCGAGATTCATCATAATGATCTCGTTGAGCTCGGCCGGCAACTTGTCAGCGGGATTGATGTGAAGGCGGTGACGTATAGCTTCGAAGATGTCGGCAATGGCAGGCGTAGGGAGAGATTCGAGCGCATTCTTGATAATATCTGACAATGTGAGTGCACGAGCAGGGGAGAGTCGCCATGATACATACCTGCTTTGAATGCAGAGGGCAGACTGTCGGTTAACTGTGTGAATACATTGAACCTTTCAGAGTCTGACAAGGATTTGACCAAGCCGGACAGATCAGAGTCCCTCTGTGGTCCTGCCATGGCAATGAGCTGTGTCTGTCCATGTGCAAGGCCATCGTCGATATCCTCGTCGTCCAGTTGCATCTGTCCATCACTTTCGTGTGAAGGGTCAGGACCTTCTGAGTAACCTTCGTCCGGACGCGGACGTGTGTGCTGTGGCATGGAAACCATGATGTCTCACCAAGCTCTTATATTCGTGAGCTATCGAAGCAATGGTGCAACGTGACAGAAGTGACGAGCTCCTCGAGGCTGAAAGATTGTTTTTGTGGTGAACTCGTGGTGAGCACGTCACCTGGCGCCTGTACTCCCACTTCTGCGAGCTCTTTACAAAGATTCCTTCCTCTTAACCATCTGGCAAGGTATTTCTGCAAGCTATGATATGACACGCGCTCGTGCGTATGCCGGGACTACCCCACTGACGTCGTTGTAGATGTTTCGATCGAGAGGTCGATTTGCGTGGGACGTTCCCGCCGTCTTTGCACAATTGACTCCCGGCCCTTCTCTCAAAGCGCTATCGATGTTGTAACGTCGGGTCAACGGTTCATCCTAGAATCGTAGAATGTTCCAGGTAGGGCGAGACAAATGGTGGGATGAGCAGTGTAGAGCGGTTTGTTGTGGAGAAAGGACGCTCAACTAGAGAAGCTAAGATTTGGTATAAGGAGTGAAGCTTGAGGTTATGAAGACTGATGGTCGGCGACTTGAATGGCTAATGATCGGCGAGATACAAACAATTACTGTTTAGAGTAAAGAGAAGTTGACGTACGGCACAGTCAAGCTTTGTGAGTGCTCTCAGGTGCATCTGCTGTCAGCTCTCTCTTCCCTCTGTGAGGACCAACTGATTGCACTAGCGGCCGTTGACGGATGGCTCGTGCTGCCTCGAGAAGCTCGGTGCACATCCACATTGGGTACTAGCGTGATTCTTTGGACGAATGGGATTGGTCCAGGTCTGATTCTCTGCTGCTTCGACTGCTTCCGTGCTTCTCTGGCTTCTGCGCTTCTCAAACAACCGCCATACTGCACCTGGCACCACACCATCTTTGGGCGCAATACCCTGCATCAACCTTCACTTTACGTTGCATACACATCGATTATACACCACTTCGTCATCACCACTTCCATATATCCCACTTTCGCTTCTCTTGCCTGGTGCAGTCGGGCTTTCAGCAGATGCCCGCCTCTTAGGACCACCCCTGTCATTTCGCTGAGCGCAACCCGCTGCGCGGAGTTGGCGTTTCCAGCCCACAATCAATCCCCATTTCGAATCGCGCCAAGTCGTCGCAGAGCCCGGCACCTGGATCGCATCTGTCCCGCTCTGTTGAGATTCCAGAGCAGAAAGGGTAGAAGATGGATGGAGGAGGAGTGCATGTTCCAGTAGCAAGAGCATTCAATACACACTCGCCAATGTCGCTCGGAAACTCAAGGCTTCACTCGGCCGGAGGGCCTTCACTCGTCCACCAGCAAGCGCATACGAGCTCATCATACTCTATCCAATCGCATCAGTCTTCGAGATTGTCAGATGCGACTACTTTGACACAACAGACTTCTGCATCGACTCTGTTCCATCCTCCTTCGGCTCCAACACCAGAACCGCATCATGTGCGCCCGGGACAGAATGTTATGAATGCGGTGGGTGAAAAGGAGCAGTCACTCTTTCAAATATGCCTCATTCTCCGACAAAGGCTGAGTGGGGTGCCTGGCTTCGATGCGATACTTGAAGAGGAGGAACAAAGTGCAGACGAAGATACGGATCCGGTGACTTTGCTGTGGAGGACGTTCCGGAGGGGTTACCCTCTTATGGCAATCTACAACGTCCTCCGGCCAGACAAACCCCTCCAACCAGATGTCACGAACATGAACGATATCAAAAAGGCCAAAAGCATGACCTTCAAGTTTATCAATGCTTGTTTGAACGAATTGGGCTTCAAGGTCGAGGACTGCTTCATATTACTGGATCTATTCGGCGATGACACCACAGGATTTGTCCGAGTGACTAGGATGGTCACTAGGCTTCTGGATCTTGGTGTAGAGCGAAATGTCATCGAAGACACTCGGCGGGACAGTGCTGAGCCTTATGAAGGCAGCACTGCCGGGAAGCGGAGTCAACGGCAGCACATCGTCGACGAGCTTGTGAACACCGAGCGAACATACGTCCAACATCTAGAAATGCTGCAAGAGTTTCAGTCGCAATGTCAAAAGACTGGTGTCATTCCCGGCGATGTCATTCACCAGATCTTCTTGAACCTCAACGCCCTTCTCGACTTCCAAAGACGATTTCTTATCCGAGTGGAACAAATCAATGCACAATCCGAGAACGAGCAAAATTGGGGGAAACTTTTCGTGCTCTACAACGATGCCTTCTCAATTTACGAACCCTACATCACGAATCAGAAACAATGCGAGGCAACTGTCATGCGAGAATTCGACAAGCTCAAAATGGCCGGTGGATCAGCCACACTACAAGGCATTGTTGCAAATCCCTCAACGCTCTACAGTTTCTTGATGAAGCCATTCCAAAGGTTGTCAAAATATCCACTTCTCCTGATGGAGCTTTACAAAAAGGGAGACCTGGATGAGGAGCGGAAAGCAGATTTGCTTATTGGTAAAGATTGCGCCACAGCTGTGCTTTCTCGCACGAACGCCGCGATGGAAAGGGAAGACAGGTTTGCTGCTGTGGACGAGCTGACTGGCCGAGTCGAAGACTGGAAGGGCCACAAAGTTGAGCAATTCGGCGAGCTTCTGCTATTCGGCACGTTCACAGTGATCAAGAGTGATAGCGGTGCTTCCAAAGATTCGGAACGAGAGGTGTGTATGCATTGACATTGTGTCAGAAAAACATGCTAACACCGTGCAGTATCATGTGTACTTCTTCGAGTCGATACTCCTCTGTTGCAAGGACATCGACCCTAACAAGGCCAAAAACAAGATGAAAGGCAAGCCACTTGTCGATAAGAAGGGCAAGCCGAAGCTCCAATTGAAAGGCCGCATCTTCATGCAGAATGTGACAGATGTCGTCAGCGCAACAAAGCAAGGTAAGCAATATTGCATGACTGTCGACAATAATCTTGCTGATTTTCGTCTAGGATCGCATACATGTCAAATCTTCTGGAAGGGTGATCCAGGTATCGAGAACTTCGTCATCCGCTTTTTGACGGAGGATCTCATGCAGAAATGGTACCAGAAGCTGGTCGAACAGAAGAAGACCTGGCATGAGCTGCACTCGGGGCAGAACAACCACAGACACACTACAACTTCGCAGACGGAGTTCATCTCGATGCAAGGTCAGGGCCAGATCGAAAACCCGTACAAGGACGATGACGACGAGGAGGGCGACGACCTTGACCTCAACGCTATGCTAACAAACGAATCGTACAACAAAAATCATCCAACCATGTCGGAATTCTTCTCTGGATCCAATCAATCACAGACGAGTATCAGATCGAGATCTGCCACTGGTGAGAGCCAGAATGGACGCATGCCACCGCCGCGCCTGCCAGCCGGCTCGATCAATTCTGCGCTGTCGCTCAGGACTCAGCACATGTCTGGCACGATGTCGCCAGCAGATCGGTTCGCAGGAGACTCGTACTTCTCGCCAGTTGAGGAGTCTCCTATGTCCTCTCGCGCTAGTAATGCATCAGGCATGTATTTCCCAAGACAGGGACACATTTCAGAAGGTGGCTTCCACCATGCCCCTTATCGGTCTTCATCACGTGAAGGCATGAACCAGCAAGGTTATCCTTCAAGTGCTCGTCAACGACCCCAATACACTTCGGGGCCTGCGCCAAGCATGCCTGGTGGCTTCGCGCCGACTGTTAGGAACCGGTCGATCTCAAGCCCGTCCATTAACGAGGCTCAGCGGAGGGCGATGGAGAACAACAGACCTCCGATGCCTGAGGGAGGTATTCCAGCACATCTGCAACAACCCCCACAGATTCATCGCTCGCAATCGAATTCGCCTCACATGGCATATGCCAACTCGCCGTCGCTGGGCGGATACCCCTCGCGGAACGCCACACCTACTCAGTACGGTTCGAGCACACCACAGTTGGGTCCATCGACGCCAACGTTGCCACAAGACAGCACGCCACCATCGCAGCTCAAGGTCAAGGTGCACGCAACCGCTGCTGGGCAAGTCCTGACACTGGTGGTACCAAGCAACATCACCTACCAGTCACTCAAAGACCGTATCGATGCCAAATTGCAGCGAAGCACGAACATCAGTCTCACGGACCGCGGTGCCGGCAACCACGTCAAATTGAAGTACTTGGATGAAGACGATTACGTCAACATCGGCAGCGACGAAGACGTACAGACCGCATTCGAGACATGGCGAGAGCAGAGAGGCGAAGGTGCAATTGGTCTTGGAGAGATCGAGCTCTTCTGCCAATAAGAAGAATATCATTAGCATCGAGGTCGACGAACAAATATCAATATCGACGCAATCATCCATAATCTAAGAACGACGACGTTGGAAAAATCGAAGCAGGGAAATCCTGCAAATGCATTGGATGGGAAACAGGATATCCGGCGCAGTATATGGGAGTTGTGGAAACACTGGAAACTCCCTCCTTCTATGGTCTTTATCTCTTACTTTTTACGAAGGTCATGAAACTTTGGGCGGGCGTTGTCTCGGCGTTCATTCACATATTTACAGAGAAGATGGGGCATACTTAGACTTGTTGCTTTGATACGCTCTGTCCCGATAGCAATCGACGACGGGATGAGGAGGGCACGAAGAGAGAGAGAGGAGACGTCCCGAAACATGAAGGCAGAGCAATCTATCTTCGTATCTTTGTCTATATCTTCATGGCGTGCATCGATACACTGGTGGTGAATGGAAAGTCGTTGGTGATGGACTTGCGTCTACTGTGCATGTGGTGTGCTCGTCACGTATTATGCGTCCGGTCTATTTCTTGTACCGGTCATGAAAAGTCATCCTCTTCATCTGCCGCATCGTCATCCACCGCTGAATGCTTCGAGCGACTTTCTTCCTCGAGGCTCATGGCGGCAAGATACTTGGTCACGACTTCGCTTGCCGCCAGCTTCTCTTTCTCTTCCTCAAATTGAGCGTAAGCTTTCTCTAGCAGATCTCCTTCAAGATCCCTCAGCTTGATCGCAAGGTTCCTGATATCTTCTGGCAGCTCCGTCTCATCTCCGTAAGGTAGAGCATTCACTTCCTCCTCACACCCGTACAACTCTGTCAATTGCTCCTCGACTCTCCCTTGCAGCACACTCACAGCCCTCAAGCGCCACACGTCCCACTTCTCGTCTCTTTCCAAAATTAACTTCAACTTTTCCGCTCCATCCACTTCCTCATCTCGCCAAAACATCCTCAACTCCTCCTCCCCCTCCACCGTCCTCTGAATTTTAAATTCCAACCCATCCTCCTCATTCATCACCACCATCCAAACCCACTCTCCCTCCCAATTGACCCCATCCTCTCCCCCATCCACAATCTTCACCCCCGGCGCACACCTCCCCACAATCCGCTTCGCCTTCCCCAGCGGATCCTCTCCCGTCCCCAGATCCAAGAACAACTCCCCGACACTCTCCCTCCCCTTCTCAAGGAACCCATACGAAAACACCATCTCACACACCCCTTTAGCATCTCCATACGTGATCGTCAATTCCTGCCCCTTCCCCACCTCCTTCCCCTCACGTAAAAGCAACACCGCGTCACCCGCGCCGTCGACCTCAAAAATCGCCGTCGTCCCCTCCCCTGCGCAATGGTTCGCCATGTCGATCGCCGGCGCCATGCAGTGCCCTATACCCGGGAACTCGAGGGCGCGGGAGCGGTACATTGCGTCTACTGCGAGCCAGTCCGGGAAGGAGAGAAGGCCATCGACGTCGGAGAAGAGGTCTGCTGTCCAGGGGAGGGAGGAGCAGAGGGTTGTTAGGGTGGTGAATTCGCGGTTGAGAGAGGCTGTTTTGGCGCGGATGGCGGGGAGGAGGGTCGTGCCTTGGAGGAGAGAGAGGGCGGCGCGTGGCCAGAAGGTTGGTAGGGGAGGGATGGGAAGGAGACGCAGGTAAGTGGTGAGGGGGGTGTGGGTGAAGTGTTTCGCTGGTGGGGTGGGGTGGAGGAGGTAGGATTGGGTTAGGAGGAAGATGAGGATGAGGATGCGCGGGCTCTGATCTGGTCAGCGCTGGTGACGAGGACCGTATGAGAGAAGGTGAAGAGAGAATGCGAGTGGTGCCGGATAATGATATAGAAGGGATTGGGAAAGAGCTTACCTTGCCAAACTCACCCAGGCTCTCAAGGAGTTCGCGAAAGTCCTTGTCGGCTTTTGCATGCTCCTCTATGCGCTCTTTGGATAATATGAGATCGCGTGGGATGGTCATCAGGACGGTGTGGCTGTCATCGCTGCAAGTTATGGGTTTTTCTGCAAAGACGCCCGCGCCCCGCTCTGGATGCGCTGGGTCGACAGCAACGTTGACATCATGCAACTGGATATTATTCAGAGCTGCCCACGGCTTCAGCGCTTCTGGCGGAAGCTGCAGCCATCCTTCCTCTTTGCCTTCACGGATCATGCTCGGCGGGGTGTTGCGCATTTAATGAAGGGCCCTCAAATCTGTGCACAGACTTTCATAGTGGGGGGAGTGCGCAGAGACCGAGCTTGGCGGCCTGAGCCCTCCCGTCGCTTTGTTGTTCGAAGATACAATAGCGCAAATGCTGAGTAGGTAGCTATACTTGTTTCGGCTTGTGTCAAAACATTGCCAAAAAGCAGCGGTACAGTGTCGTCAAATACACGTTGATCCCGCATGTCTATAGTGAACACAGATCATGGCTAGGGTGGCAGATCTGACAGCACGCGACAGGGTACATCTGCTTTTTGGCGGGGCCTTTTTAAGCAAACATTCCCCCAGACATCAACAACGGGTCGGGCGGAAAGGCCCCGAGCTGCCGGCAAAAGGCTGGGCTCACAATACTCGACTGGCCAGAGGGAGATGGCTCCGAACACTCCCACTGTGACTTGCAGCTATAGCTTGAATGACATTCTAAGAGAATCGATACAAGCAACGTAGTGCTGCACGCTGCCAGTCCTGCGTTGACTCGTCCTGCTACAAAAAATGTTTTGTTGTGCTTCCAAAAAAAGTGCCACCATCGAAAACTAGCCCGCTGTAGATCATTACTGTCGTCAAGCTTGCCGTTTGTTTTCATCAAAAGCACAGACTCAAAACACAGAATCTGGTTGCCAACATCGACGCTTAACCTCTGCCATAGTGACCACCAACCAAGTCCAGACAATCCAAAACCGCAGGGTCCTGCTGGCAGATGCCATGTTGTTTCTAGCAGACATCATCATCATAACCCGTCATGTCATAACGTCCAGGACTGCCTCTCTTCTAGCACTTCCCTTGCTTCTTCATTCTTCAAGGTCGTATTCTTCACCAAGCAAGGTAATTGAGGGCAGTGTAGAGGGCAGCAATCGCATAGCATACTCGACGATCACACAACCAGTACATCGTCGCCGGATCGATCTCTGAACGTGTAGTGGGAACTTCTGCAGCTTCTCGAGGCTCGACACAGCGTGCCTTTGTTCCAATGCCTCACCAACCCAAGTCGTCCCTCGCGGGCATGACTACTAGCTATGGACAGGTCATAGAATATATTCCAGGTCAGTCGCATGTTGTCGGCGCAAAGAGCGATTGAGACTGACCAGGCGCAGATCGTATCTTCCTGGCTTCTTACACACACCCTCCAAATGAGCACACACCTTTCCCATGGCCCAAGTCGCAAAAGTCGCCGACCAAGCGCTCCTCGAAGCTCTCTGGCTCGACGGCGGTGGAAGAGGAGATGGTCGACCTTGCACCAGTCTACTTCTCAATCGACAAGTACCTCATGTACAATGCCTTTCATGCCGACTTTGGTCCTCTCCACATCGGACACCTCTACAGATACGCCGTCATGCTTCACGATCTACTGGGCTCGGCGGAGGCGGAGAAGCGACCGATTGTGTTCTGGTCAGGCGCGGACTCAAGGAGAAGAGCAAACGCTGCTTGTTTACTGGCATGCTACATGATCGTCATCCAGAATTGGCCACCTCATTTGGCGCTGGCGCCAATCGCACAAATGGACCCACCATGCATGCCCTTCCGTGATGCCGGGTACAGTCAGGCAGACTACGGACTCACCATCCAAGATGTCGTGTACGGTGTGTGGAAAGCGAAGGAGGAGAAGCTGTGCACCGTCAATGGCTTCAACCTGGAAGAGTGAGCACACCCGAGTGGATCAATGGGCCTTCAAGCTGACTGTGTGATAGGTACGAAACGTTTGAGCGCGTTGACATGGGCGACTTCAATTGGGTAACACCTTCATTTGTCGCTTTTGCTTCGCCACAGTCGAAGGCCCGGCACGTCATTACAGCCGGCGACCCCCTCTACAAGACCCTTCCGCGTTCACTCGAAGCAGTTGAGAAGTCCGACCTCTCCAATTCCTTCAAGAACGTCCTCACGCATTTCTCCGAGCGCAACGTCGGCCTTGTGGTCCGATTGAACTCTGAGCTCTACTCTCCTTCCTACTTCACTGCTCTTGGCATCAAGCACCTCGACATGATCTTCGATGATGGTACCTGCCCGGCGCTAAGCATGGTGCGCAAGTTCATCAACCTGGCGCACGAGATGATCACGATCAAGAAGAAGGGTATCGCAGTCCACTGCAAAGCTGGCCTTGGCCGCACAGGCTGTCTCATCGGCGCCTATCTCATCTACCGCCACGGCTTCACAGCAAATGAAGTTATTGCCTTCATGCGCTTCATGCGGCCAGGTATGGTGGTCGGTCCTCAGCAACACTGGCTCCACCTGAACCAGGGTACTTTCCGCGAATGGTGGTTCGAGGACACTGTCAAGGAGAAGCTCATCGCAACTATTGCGCCGTCGACTCCGACAAAGTCTACCTCCCGTCATCGCGTCTCTAGCAATGGCCAAACCTTTACACCTCCACAACAGAACAGCGCATACCGCCGATCTGCCCTTGGCGAGATCACACACAACGAACAGTCGAATGGCCACCTCTCTGCATCCTGCGGAGTACAAGATGAGAACCTGCCCGCGCCAACTCCCGGTCAGCCACGCAAGACCAACAAGCTGTACGGTGCGGGTTCGCCAATTCGCCGCTCAAATGAGAGCACATCGTTACAGCGATCAGTCCTGGTCGAGGATGAGAGCGAAGACGACGTCGCAATGCAACTGCTCTCTTCCACCGCTCGTCACAATTCCAGATCGCCAGCGTCGCGATCCGGGAAGCGACGAGCTGTCAGCTGCACGACCACAACCATGACCACTACGAAGTGGGATGTCGAAGGTAGCGACATCGAGAACCAAGACGTGCTCATGGAGCAAGAGATTGACGTCTCGGCCGGCAAAGAGAGGCGCAACAAGACACCCTCGGGCAAGGCGGGCAGCGGTATTGGTGCGCTTATGGGTAAGAGGAACTCGCCGGCACGACGAAGCACGGAAGGCAAGACGAGTGTGCGAAAGACGAGCGGACGCGTCGGCTCCGTCGGCACCAGAGAGGTCAGGAGGGCAGCATAGGGTGCTATTCAGGATAAGGAGAACCAGTGCTTGAGGCGCAGGAAGAGCTGATTTGTACAAATTACATGGGCTCGATGTAGACTTACATGACCTGGACGATGAAAAGTTACGGTACATGGCATGACATGGCGCGATGTGGCATTGGTCGGCGTTGGAGGATGGACGGCGTTGACTCTTGCTTTGTATTTCTACTTGTCGTCTCCAGGGTGGGGTATTCTTAGCTAGCGGGAATATGAATGAAGACGACTCATCTCATGAAATGTTTTTGCCTTCACCATTTCTACTCACTGAATAGTGTCTGAGCTCAGCTGATGTTCGTACATGCGGCGGAGATACATCGGCGATAATCCGTCCCGCAATTGCAAGCAAGGAGAAGCTTTGAAGCTCTACTTCCTACGTCCACAACATCAACCATGTATCGGTAGCATTGGCTCTTGCAACACCCGCGGATTACCTCATGCGACCAGAAGCATCACGATGGCATCAAAAGAGATTCCCTCCTCCCCCGCGGCCACTGCGCCGGCAGCAAAGAACAAAACCCCTCCATCACCCGCACCAATCGACATCCTCGACGATTCCCTCTCCAAAGCCTACACTCATGTGCACACGCTCATGACCCTCTCGAGCTTCGTCTTCACCTTCCCGTCTCTCGTCATCGATCCAATCACAACGATGACGGGGTCCCTCCTCCCACTCGCGCTCCTCCAAGGCATCTACTGCGCCATCTGCCTCCCCGGGACGACCGCGACCAGCACGCCAGAGGGGAAGAAGAAACCACAAGACCTATCTCTCGGCTTCCGGATCGTAGTATGTCCCTTACACCCATAGACTCTGCGCCAATCTGACTACGTCCAGCCAGCGCTCCTTTCCCTAGCACTAACCCTCACCCTCGGCACGCCCATTCTTGCCCTCGCTCTCCTCCTCTTCGGCGCCCCCTTCACGACCCACCAACTACACACGATCCTCTGCGGCGCGCATCTCGCCCTCCTCGCGGCGCCGCAATTGATCTATGTCCATGGCGTGGTGGCGGAGAAGTGGTTGGCTATTGCCTCGCTGAATCTAGCGGTGGATGAAGTGTTCGGCGCCACGCTGGGGACGGCGATAGGAGCGTGGGTAGGTGCGGTGCCGATCCCGTTGGATTGGGATCGGGAGTGGCAGCGTTGGCCGGTCACGGTGTTGGCGGGGGCTTATGGAGGTTGGGCTTTGGGAAGACTGGTGGGTGGGACAGTGGGGAGGGGGAGAAGAATTGTGTTGGAGTGAAGAGATGGTGGAGAAGATAGTACAGTCATCGATTGGGATTTTTTATGGATTCTCGAGACCTGCTAAAGGGAGTCATGAGCGGGTCCGATTAGAGGCAAGGAAGGGCTTCATGTGGAGGTCTGGGACAGGCAATTGCTGGCTTGGATACGCTTGGACTGCGTAGAGCAGAGAGATGGATGTACGATATGGGGGGAAATCTGAGACAGGCCTGGATATGGACGATGCATGCACGTCTTCATGGCATAGCTACATGCCGGCGTCAAAGAACTTCCCTGGAGGGGAGATGGTTAGACGAAGCATCCTGGTCAGTGGTGCCGCCGCCTCTGAAAGCCAACGGAACGATGGATTCTAGTGATAGTCGGCGACGTCTAGCGTCATGACAGGAATCTATAATTGTGCTCATGGGGTCGCTGGCGGTACAGAAATGATTACTGAACTCCCATACCATGACGATACTTACCAACACCGTACGTCATATCGCTCAATTGCAATCATCTTTCCAAATGTCAATGTACCCACGGTCGGCTCATCCGGTATGACGAAGCCTCATCTCCCTCACCTGTCGTACCAAACACCATGACATTGCGCGAACGAGGCAATCGATACCACTATCCCCACTGTATCCCAAGGGCCCAGCACTGCCAGCGTGACCAGTACAACGACCGTTCGTGGCAGTATATGAATGCAGATCCTCATTTCTCTCTTTCAAAAGGTGGAGACAAAGAGAGGGGAGGGACAATAGTGACGTCTGTGGCAGACGTTCATATCATATATCAACAACATCAAGATAATAATCCATCTTAGCGGGCTGCCGCAACGGCCATGTCGGTCGTCCCTTGTGCTTGGTTACTGTCCTCGCAACAGCAGCCAAGAAAACCATGTCAACACCTTTCAGTATCGCAACGCTGTCTCTGCCCTGTGGGCGCCATGTGCTCTGCCTTGATGCAGATCCGCATTGCTGGGAGTCGGGACGTGGAGGAGCAGGAAAAGAAGCGCAAGACGGGTAGCTGACCGTTCGCATATCACTCGCTCTTTCACCTCGCCGCGGCTCAACGCTCAATTCCAACGCTCCCCGCCCGCACCTCCATCTCAGCTTACCCAGGTAGTCAGTCACTGCACTCGCATAGCATGGCAAGATCTCTGGTGCCGAGTGCGTCAGCGACAGGGCTGTCGGATTGTGTGTCGCGGCTGCTTCCGGGACATGTCAGCGAAGTATGGGTCCGAGGATCTGGGTGAACTGCTGTCGCGCGCCTATCTGTCAGTGTCAGCCATGAGACGGGACCGAGAGACATTGTGCTCTCGGTGGGAGAGGTATGGTGGATCTGCCTTGATGGGTTAGTGCAGGGTTGTGTGTGAGACAGTGGGTAAGGTGTTCTGCGAGTAACTGGAAGTGGCTTTTGGGAGGTGGGAAAGCGCAGGCGGACGCCGGACGGGGTGGAGCTGTACTTCCAAATTCTCGTGAATCAATATGCTTGAGGCAAGAGACATGGTCAAGGTTTAGAGTGTAGATGTGGTGGGTCGGATGATGAGAAGGTAGGGCTGAATCTTGAAGTGCTCGATGGATCTTGAGATGGACGACTGGGGAGCATGATACAGGTGCGGGATGTGCTTACTGATCGCTGAGCGAGGTGGCAGAGGGATACTAGCCCGATGACGATATACTCGCTGGGGAGATTGATACTGAACCTCAAGGCTTCTGGAGATACACTGTGGAGCTGAGAAGTCGCATGTTGAGCTGTTGCTCTGCTATGCCATTCTGCTTCGGGGTCTTCAGACCGACGAGATGCCAGATCGTGTTCATCACTCGATCGCATGGAAACCTTCGCTGGCACAGTCATGATAGATTGCAAGCTTAGTAAACTGTGCCGCACCGCAGCGAGCATCGTGCGGCGAGCGCGACCGGCCTCGCCATCCACAGCCCACGTTGTCAGAGTCTCGGGAAGATCTCAAACAGTATCTCCACAAAAGATGTGATATCGAAGCCTTTGCCGTAACAGGACCATAAGCTTGCGAGGAGGAAGAAAGACAATGCAACGCCCGCTCACGTGGGAATCGAGCAAGACTGCGAGGTTAATTCGGTGGTGGCCGGGATTGATTGGTCGCCCTGCGCGCAACGGGTGCATTGAAACATTAACGGGGATAAGAAGAGAAAGAGAGAGTTGCTCGAAAGATACAAGCGTTTCGGGTAATGGCCGAGTATGTCTCGGGCACGAAAAGGTATGCCAGATGACCGTTGATTGGTGTGGATCTATGTGCGGATGTAAGAGGTCAAGTTTAGCGGTGGGAGGATGCGAAGTCGACTGTCGACGAGAGGCGGTGATGTGTTGGCGGTGCGAAAGAGTGGAGTCTCTGGAAAGAGTCTCGACAAGGCGAGTCCGGCCGCATCAGATCCAAACCTTGTCAACCATTCAGGGTCGAGCATTATCGATACTGAGCACAGCACGAAAGAACGCGTCAATGATGGTCGCAATGATGGCTTAGCAAGGGATAAGCGTTGTGTTCATCACAATCAGCAATCAATTATCGCCGTGGAATTTTGAGGAAAATAGGATCAGCATATCTCTGCTTGTCGATAAACATAACGGGTGGTATGCAAATCTACCCCTGGCTAGACGGTCGGCGTGGTCGGGTAGACTTTGCCTGCAGGCTGCAGAGGACAGAGTGCCTGACGGAAAGCCTCTCCTCTTTGGCCAAGACGCAATCGGCAAACTGTTTGTTAGCTTGTGTGGCGCTCGATTATTCTTCCAATGCTGTCAACGGTCAAGACTTGTGGGACTTGACAACCGTTGGCCCTGGACTCAGGACAGGAATGGCATGCCAATGCCCAGCCAGCCCGCACTGTGTCTGGAAACGGTCGAAACAACGAAAAGTGGAAAGTGGGCGGCAGATGACGCTGTCAGAGGTACAGGTATGGTAGTACAGTGGCAGGATATTCGAGGCCTTGAAACAATCCGATGAAGAAAGAGTCAGGCGCGTGGATAGAGGAGATCTGGTGGTCACTGCATGGCGTCTGTCCTTCTGACCTCAAAAATAGAGTGTGCATGGACTGGTCTGTGGACTGTTCTGTGGACTGGACACAGTACCTGACGGCTGCATCAAGCGCGTGGGAGTCGGCGGTGAAAGGTACCTCTGGCCTGCAGCAAGTGAGTATCTGTTTCACTCACGGCTCATGGAGCTTATGGTCGCTTCTATGGAAAGAGATGCCATCTGACCTGTCCCGATTGCCCCCTCTGATTGGTCTGGCCCGCTTTTCCGAAAGCGCTGCAGGGCTCTGGCCGCACTTTGCTGCAAGTAACGTGAGCCTATCACGCTCCACTCCCTCTCCTTCTTGAAATCCTGTCAACGACCACACACACGCCCATCCCGGCCCTGGAGCGCGCGATCATTCTAGAGGCAAGGTCCATAAAGAATGCTCGCCGCTCCAGGGCAGTCATGCATACACACCTCCAAGAATCAAAGCATATTCCCATGCTCATTAATCCCCCCCCCTTCTCTCCATTAATACCGTTACCATATACTATACCCACCCCACCCCCTCTCTAGATTTCTTTGCCTGCTCTGCAAGAAGCTATACGATACGGTACTCATCCACCATTCTGAACAGGCTCAGCTCAAATCAATCCCGACCGTCTATCAATTTCGCTTCTTCCAACGGCCTTGTCCAATTTCGTACCGACTCAGTTCAGGTCCTCCTTCGTCACCGGCCGTTGTCACGCTTCCACCTGATTTCTCCTAACACGGCGTAACGACATCCAACGACTACGCAACGGCCGACACACTATCCGGAATAGTTCATCTGCCCCCAACCAGGCGACACGACTCACCTGCCGTGAGCCCTGCCATTGGAACGACTACTCTGCCGGCCAGAGAGTCACCCGTTGTCATTGTCTAATACTTTATTTCACCTGCCACTCCTCGAATCCACATATAGACAAAAGCTCGACCCCGTCCCTACGACTCTTTCTTCTTGATATCTGTCGATCCATTCTCGATCAGTATCATCCACCACTCCATTGTCAGGTCTATTGTATTCCAGACTTGGCTGATCAGTATTGTCACTGCTCAGCTGTATCGCTTGCATTGACACTTACTATTGTTGCAAGGTATCAATAGACGCCAGGCAACTTTATATAACAACACCGTCGAACACCTTCACTGGACTGTTCGGCATTTCTCACACATCAGCGATGGCTTCCTCACTCCCCACCAACGAGCAGAATGCTGCCGCCCTCAACCACTTCATCTACCTCCCGGTCTCTCAGGACATGATCTCCTACCTCGCTGTCAAGGCTACCCAGGTCATCAGGTGTGAAGGTACCAAGGACCAGAGTTTGCCCCCAACTCCTCCCACCACTCCTCCTCCTGGATCCTCCTTCGAGGCCGCTCTCCCCACAGTCGAGGAGTTCATCACCTCCCTCGTCGAGCGCTCTTCGGTCCAGGTCCCCACTCTCATGACTTCCCTCGTTTACCTTAGCCGTCTGCAACAGAGACTCCCGCCTGTCGCCAAGGGTATGCGCTGCACCGTCCACCGCATCTTCCTCGCTTCCCTCATCCTCGCAGCCAAGTCTCTCAACGACTCCTCACCAAAGAACAAGCACTGGGCGCGGTACACCGTGGTCAAGGGATACGAAGGCTTTGGCTTCAGCTTGACCGAGGTCAACCTCATGGAGAAGCAACTCCTCAACCTCCTCCAGTGGGACCTCATCGTCCGCGAGCAGGATCTCTACACACACCTCGAGCCTTTCCTTGCTCCCATCCGCTCATGGCAAACACGCCAGGCCGAGAAGGCCAAGCAGGCTATGCTTCGTGAGCGTCTCCTCGAGGAGCAGCGTCAATTGTCCGAGCGTATGCGACAGCGATCCATCAAGGGTGACGCGGTCTACGATTCTCCTCGCAGCTACCGCTCCCCAAGTGGCCAGAACTTCTCCCAACCGTCAGTCTCGCGATCCATCTCCCGCATTCCTTCAAGGACACCATCTCTATCACCTCCCTCCCGCAGCAACTCAGCACTCACCGTTGACTCCTGCGAGACTTCTCCATCAAACTCGGTCAGCTCGCCGGCACACAGCGAGGTGGCTGTTCGCATCCAACGCATGCCTTCGATCGTCGACATCACCATGTCCAAGCTCCGCAGCCGTCAGCCATCAATGGAGCAGCTTTCACAGGAGCCTCAGAAGAAGCTCAAGACCGGCAATATCTTCTCGCGTCTCATGTCGGGCTCTTCGATTGCGCACTAGATTGTTCATTACCACAACAACCACACTTCAACGGGAAAGATCGCACTAATACGGCGCGACTTGGCGGTGCCAGTCTCATCGACCGCGGGCTTGGAGACCACTTCACATCATCATCATCATCATCATCATCATCATCATCATCGCACCACTTCAATTCTTATTCACCACCATTTGTGCTTCACCAAAAGCATTGCGAGCGGCGTTTCTTCAGGCAAGGGCAAAGCATTTCAGAAGGGAGCGAGGGCGCCAATAAAACAGGCGCCAGGGCGCATCAAGGGCATTTCAGCGAAGGTGTCGAGGGTGATCTCGCCGACAGAGGCAGATCGGGTGTTTGGAATAGGCTTGTTCTCAGAACAGCACTTCACTTGTAGAATAGTCTTCACCTGCGCTGGGCATACTGGCCAGGTTACATTACAATACAATTGCAGATCGCAGACATCCTGCGCTGTCTTCACAAACACAAAACACTCTTACCACTCAATCATGCTCAGTGATCGTCTGTCCACCTGACCAGATCTTCGGAACAGGCTCAGACGGCATGTTCGCATGACAATTATCAGCGCACAGATGCCATGCACAAAGAATACACAAATATCCCATCTCGCATATCAGCTCCCAGCATAAGCCACATTCAAGCCCATGCAACAGCAACAATCTCCTCCGTGCCATGCTTGCGACGATCCCCCGGCCGGAACAGCACAGACTCGACCCCTTCACGCGCGGAACAAATCTTGGAATGCATTTGGGCCCGTTCAACGGCCTTGCATGAATCTACTCCACAAGAAGGAGCGGAAAGGGTACAAAATCTGGCGTTTGCAGATCCAAAGAGCTGGAATGCTGATCCGGAGACCTGAGCTTGAAGAACAATTGCTGCATTGGGAGAGGGTGAGGTCTGGCAGTATACCAAACGAGACTAGTATGTTTTCCTGATGCACGACATGGACCTGCATGACCTTACTGTACGCTTTAGCATCTCGCTACTGCAACTTCACGAGCCATACTTTCAATCTTCCTGCAGATCAGACGCACCTCGGCATCCCCCTTCCTCCTGTACTGCTAGCCTTTAGCAGATCTCGCAAGCGTCGTCTATCGCTGGAGAAAAAAGTCCTTGCCTCGGAACAGCCGACTGCGCCATCAGAGACTTTGCGAGATACTTCCTCAAGGGCTTCGTAGACATCTTCAACGGTGAAATTGGCGTCAGACTGCACCTGTCGCTGAGGCGGCCGAGAAACAATCACTTACAGCGAGCAACGGCTGTAACGGTGCTGATAGGCCGGGACGCAGGTACACGAGGTTATTTGTGCAGGGAAAGATCTGCGAGGCCTCGAGCGATATTGTCTTGATTCTGTATCGATAGCAGGGTCTGACCTCATGGCCAGGAGGGTTTGATGGCGTGAAGCATGCGAGATATCCGAGACTACTCGAGGTAGAGCGAGGTGGGGGCATCACGTGACTGGTATACATCGAGTCATGGCGGAGTCAAGCCTGACTCGACCTCCGAGATTTTCCACGCCCCTCCTTCCAAGCCATGATCTTAGACTCACCATATTCCGGCGTTTTCCCATGCATGCCCTCGCGACAATTTGCTAATGTCCTACCGATGAGCTGACATCCGACATTTGTATCAAGAGTTCGCTATGGCGCCAACATGTGCTCTCTGCCCCTCTCGCCCCATCATCCTCCGCCCCTCCAACCACCAACGCCTCTGCGCCCCCTGCTTCCTCTCGACCTTTGAATCCCTCGTCCTCTCCACTATCACATCACACTCGCTTTTCCAATCCGGCGAGCGCATCGCCATCGGCGCCTCAGGCGGCAAAGACTCATGCGTACTCGCCTCCGTCCTCTCCACGCTCGACAAGCGCCACAACCTCGGCCTCGACCTCGTCCTACTCAGTATCGACGAAGGCATAACCGGCTATCGCGACCACAGCCTCGACGCCGTCCGACGCAACGCCGACACCCTCGGCCTCCCCCTGCACATACTCAGCTACAAGGAGCTCTACGGCTGGTCCATGGACCAAGTGGTCGCGCAAATCGGCAAGAAAGGGAACTGCACATACTGCGGCGTGTTCCGGCGCCAAGCGCTCGACCGGGGCGCCGCAAGGCTTGGGATCCGACATGTCGTGACGGGCCACAACGCTGACGACGTGGCGGAGACGGTCATCATGAATCTGCTCCGCGGGGACGTGGCGAGACTGGGACGCGGGACGAGTATCATGACGCAGACGGCGGGCGGGGTGGAGGATGGTGGAGAGGTCAAGGTCACGGATGTCAAGAGGAGCAAGCCGCTCATGTACGCTTATGAGAAGGAGATTGTGCTCTATGCACATCACAAGAAGCTGGATTACTTCAGTACTGAGTGTATCTACTCTCCGGAGGCGTTCAGAGGTAGCGCGAGGACGTTGATCAAGAATTTGGAGAGAATTAGGCCGGAGAGTATTCTGGATATTGTAAAGAGCGGGATTGACATGGCGGCGTTAGTGCCGGATCGTGAGGGAGGGTGTGGGGGTGGCTGTTCGAGCAAAGGTGTGAACAAGGAGGTACCTCGGATCGCAGTTGATGAGGAGGATGATGGGAATGGCGGCTGTGGGAATGGGCCTGGCGCTGGCACAGGTGGACAGATGGCAGACGTGGAGAAGCGACTCGCCGAAGAGGAGAAGGCAAGGGAGCTTGGGACAGAAACAGACATGTCGAGTCGACCGGCCGATGGAAATGCTCCGGTGCTGGTCGACGGGCGTGTGAATGGGAACGAAACGATCACGACAGTACCAATACGAGTCAAGAAGAAGAAACAGGCGGCGGACACGGCGTCATTAGCATCGCCCTCGTCGGGACAGAAGCTGGGTGAATGCCAGCGCTGTGGATATCTCTCTTCGCAGCAGATATGCAAAGCCTGTGTCCTCCTCGAAGGCCTGAACAAGGCACGGCCGAGAGCGTCTATAGCCGTAGAACTCAATGGTTGAAGCGAATCGTCTCCGGACGCCTCGCTGCCCACCATTCCCAAACCATCTCAAGTCCCAATGCGTGACCCAGTTCAACCCGCCGCCTCCTTCACCTTCCCCTGCTCAGGCGGCTCGTCAATAAACTGCGGCGGTGCGCTATCCTGCAAGAAACTCGGCATGGCACTCTCCCCCTCCAGCTCCCCACCCAGATCCACCTCCTCGCCCAGCGCCTCCAACTCAGCATCCAGCTCCGCCTCATCCACCTCCTCCGGCAGATCATAACTCCGACTAATGCTCTCCTGGATCTCATTCCCAATATCCATCAAGTCCGCCATTTCATCCTGCAGCTTATCGATCTTGTCAATATCCACCTTTCCATACTGCTTTTTCAGCTCTTTCGTCGTCGTCTTGAGGGCATCCACCGTCGCCATCGTGTTGCGCAGATTATCCTGCATCATCCCCGCTTGCTCCATGTTCCAGCTCTGACTCATCAGCTGGTCTTTTTGCGCTTCGTATTGGCGCCGTCGCTCGAGGAGGCCGCGCGCCCGCTGCTTGATGGCATTTTTGCCGGGTCCGTCGCGCATGCGGGACAGCTTTTGTTGATAGGTCGATAGCTCGGCGTTCAGTTTGGCGATGTTGACGTCGATGCTGTCGAGGCGCATTTGCACGTTAGTGATGGCGTCGTTGAGGGAGGGTTTGGGCGCTGTGGAGCGGGCGCCGAAGAGGCGGTTCATGGTGCGGGATCGGGCAGTGAGATGCTGCTGGAGGTATTACAACGTGCACCAAGTCGATCAGTGATGTCGAGAGCAATTGGGCGTTGCAGAGTGTTGGGGTAACAGAGATGTGAGGTATGGAATGGGATGCCTGGCGGTATTGAGGACATCAGGAGGAACATTCACATGCGACTGACGTCGATGCCGTGCCCTAACCCTACTGTTCCTGTGGCATTTGCCCCGCACCTCGCATGCTTGTTGCTTTGACTACAATATCACTGTGAGAACGCTGCGTTCGTGATTGATTGATCGATCGATCGATACTGTCGAAAAAGGCTAGTGGTAGCTAGTGGTTACAGGCATCGCATTGCGTCGCTGAATGCCACAAGGAGGTTCACAATGGCCTCCACCTCGATTCTCCGGAGAGCACTTCTGTATGGTATAGCGATATCAATGTACAGCCCTCTAATAGGCTTGCACTAACATCTCTATATAGTGCCTGGAAGCTCTATGAGGTTTCTAGATAAGACCCGAACCCTGACAGTCGACAATGTCACGTATGACCTTGAAGACTCAGTTACCCCATCCAAGAAACCAGAAGCTCGATCAAATCTTCAGACCTTCCTGTCGCAAGAGCGCCCATCGTCTATCAAGGAGCTCGCCGTCCGTATCAACAGTGTCGACTCTGGCTTTGCCCTGGACGACCTGACCTCAGTGCTGAAGGCGAAGAATCTCGACGCTTTGGTCATTCCCAAGGTCAACTCAGCAGCAGATCTGTCCTTTGTCACAGACGTGGTCCGGCATACCTTGTCAGAGCGACATGGTCCTTCTTCCACCAATCCGATTCGACTCATCGCCCTCATCGAATCTGCTCGTTCCATCATGGATTTGAACGCAATCTGCAAAGCATCGCCATATCTGTCAGGATTGATCTTTGCTGCCGAGGACTTTGCTCTGGATCTGAGTATTATCAGACAACCAGACTTGAAGGAGTTTCTGTATGCTCGTAGTGCGATCGCCACGGCCGCAAGGGCGCACAATCTCCCAAGCACTATTGACTTGGTGACTACCGCTTTCCGGGGTGAAGAAGGTCAGAGAACTCTCGAAGCAGAGAGCTTGGATGGCAAGCGTCTCGGCTTCAATGGCAAGCAATGTATCCATCCTAGCCAGGTAGAGATCGTGCAAAGCGTCTTCGCGCCTAGTGAGGAAGAAGTCGACTGGGCTGTCCGTGTGGTCATCGCTGACCAGAAGGCTGATCGACAAGGCCGTGGCGCGTGGACATTGGACGGCAAGATGATTGACGTGCCCGTCGTTGGTAAAGCGAAAGCCTTGGTGAAGAAAGCCGAGCTCGCTGGCTTCAATATCGACAAGGTCAAGGAGAAGTGGAAAGACCAGGAACCCGAATGAAAGTCCTGCCAGCATTTCCTTCTTCCTTTTCGCGCTTTTCGTCTTCATCATGCTGCCGCGACTCCATTATTACTCCTATACTCCACAGCTCTATGCCCACGTTCCTGTCCAGGTCCCACTCCATGTCCTTCATTCCAGCAAGTTGCACAGTACAAGTCACCTTCGCAGCCCAGACACTTCACAGTCGCATCCTCGTTACAGATGCAGCACCAAGAATCAATATCCTCATCCGTGTAAACCGGCAGATTCGACTTCTTCACCGCCCCCACCACCTTTGGAGGCTTCTTGGAAGGACTGAATTTCGGCGCCTCGGGTAGACCCAGTCCCAGCTTCGCAAATCTTGCAGTCAAAGCGTCATCAAGAGCAGTCTCCTCAGGGGGTAGAGTAGGTAGGTCGGACGGCGCAGAGGGGAGGTCTAGCCCTGCATTCTCACCGTCCTGCTCTTCGCCACCCTCCCTGCTTGCGATTCCATCGTCGTCCTTCTCATCTCGTCCCTCTACCTCCAGCTCCGCCAGCACACGCGCAATATAGTCCTCCGCCTCCCGCTCATCTTCTCTATCCTGGCGACCGTCGTCCTCTTTCTCCTCGTCTTTGACCCTAGCATTGAACTCGTCCAGGACGCCCTTGCTCAACCCCTGGTCTTCTCCCTGCCCTTCCCCATCTCCAGCTTCATGCCCTTCGCTCTTCTCATCCTGCTCCTCTCCATCTCTTACACCACTGTCCCCACATCCTCCTTTCCCCTTTCCCTGCTGAGTATGATGCAGCGCATCAGCAGGCAGCGCAGCCCTAGCTTGCACCAACAAACCCTCAACATCCCTCGCTTCTCCCGCGCCGACGTCCCATTCTTCTCCGCCTAGTTCTTGCAAGAGCTCTTCCAATGTGCGATCATCCTCCTCGTTGTGCGGCGTGTCTTCTGGCTCGAGTGAGGCGGCGCGGGAAGAGGGATTGAGGGCTGCGAAGCGCGCGGCGAGCGAATCTGCTGCTGCTTCGTGTTTAGCTGTGGTTGGGGCTTTGGAATTGGGGGTTTCTGAGGTGGAGCAGGCGGATGTGAGAGGGTCGGAGAGAGAGGCGGAGGTGGAGAGATTCACGGAGCTGGGTTTCAGGGCGTTGAGGCGGGCGAGGAGGTCGTTGTCTTTGGACATTGTCTGGCGGATTTAGCGAGGCATGTTCGGGGAGCAGGTTGGTTATAAGTGGTGCGGACAGTGTGTTGAGATGCAGATGGTGGGGCTGGAGCCCCGCGATCACATGCATTGTTTGACAAAAAAAGCACCACGATGCACGTGAAGGGTGCAGAGGACTATTTAACATTTCATTGCAAGTGTTTGCCCGTATCTCTATCAATACACTCTCCATAGCCAGAAGAACCATGCGAAAGCTGGTCCCGCGACCCATAACATGTCCTGCCTGAAAGTAGCCAGGAGGTGCATAGCAAACCCTCTCCGTCTCTTGACAATAGGCTTCATCTCAAAGTCAAGCTGGTCGATCCATGAATCTTCATCGTTACGCTTGCCGTAGTTCCCCGCTTTGTTGATGAGTGGTACACCTTGTAGCTCTACATTCGTTGGTAGGCCGTAGTGGCCCAGCGTGCCATTTCCTGGACTCACACTCCTGGCTCTCGCGTTGTCGGAGCGCGCAACGAGGAAGCCATTGCCTTCCGAGTTCGCCGTGCCGTTAGCTGTGCCATTGCCAAGTGAATCGGCACGAGACCGCGGCTTGTCCTTCTTGGGATGCGGATCGTGCTCGGTGACAGGGAGGACAGAGTCAATAGGTGTCCAGATGGGCTTATTGCGCTCTCGCATAGTGATGATTGCCGAATGCACCAGAAGCGTAATTAGCGTGATCACGAAGTAGAAGGCGTACTGGATAAAGATGGCCAGCTGATCCGGCATGAGGCATAGATGGGTCTGCAGCGTTGGCATCCTGATGGCTTGCGGCGACCCAGGCAGTGGATCTGCGAACTGATTCACAGGATTCCACAGGCTGACCATCTGGAAGCCAGGTCGGCGGACACCCATGGCCCAGCTTATGCTCTTCACAGTAATCTCTTTGATGCCACTACCTGCCGAAGGATAGGCTCTGTGCACTAGCTCACAGTAATCGTGATCGTCACCGGAGAAGATGTAGCCGATGTTGCCAACTCGATCCGCAATGGTCTTGGACAGACCTTTCGAGAGTACGTTCTGGTATTGATATCCGGCAGCAACTCGAATGGCGTTTCTCTCGTCCGACGCCTGTTTGGGCACACTGGGAGGGTACTTTTCCCGCAATGGCCCGCAAGGCGTTCCAGGTTCTCGATAAAATGGCACATGCGTGAGCAAAATGGTCGGCAAGTCCGATGCTTTCTTCTTCTCGTCAAAATCATCCTCAGTCGGCTTGATCAGCATACGCTGCTCTGGTGTTCTGGCCACGTCGTGAAAGAACTTCCAATTACGAGGATAGTCTGGCGTCCGTCCGAGAAAGTGTTCTACCGCGTCCCTCTTCTTCTCCTTGACTGAGTCCAGAAACTCCATGGTGGGCGTCCAAAGCTTCGGATCCGAGCCATGCACATCCATGGCACTCAAGCTCACTGTGTCCAACCCAACGAAGGTGTGATTACCTATTACATCCACTCTATCTCCTTTGCCAAAGTATGCTTGAAACCGATCCCTAACCGTGACCTGAACGCCTGTTGCGAACCCCAAATCATGATTGCCTGGCAGACTGGCAATAATATTCTTCTCAGCTCTTTCTTGCTTGCCGCCCGTGACTTGACTCGACTTCAAAAAGATCCTCCCGAATCGCTCAAACTCGTTGCGCCAGAATTTTGGTCCATATCTCTTCCACTGTCTCTCTGAGGCGTGGAAGCTCTCTCGGCCTGTGCTCCATTCACGTCCGCCATCGAAGAGATCCCCGAGAAAGTATACCGTGTCCGGATCGAATGCCCGCTGTATTTGGAAATATGATCGCTTGAGGTACTTATCCGTGAAGGCAATGGTGAGGGTCGAGAGAGGCCACGGTCGGCCGGGATACGTGTGAGGGTCGATCAATTGGGGATCAGCTATGAAAGCGACTCGATGAGGTGTCGCTGTACGTGGCTGCAGGATGTTAGCTTGAGTAAGGGGTGCTGCTCGATATCGCCAACCCATCGCTCCCAGTTATCCCAATGACAAGCTCTTGTGTCTTTTTGGAAGACTCGAACCTCGCCCCAATATAACAGCCATATCCAGAGCAGAATGAGCAGTGTGTGCGCGCGAAAAATATACCTCTTCACCAATCCCTGTGCTGTGATGTCCCGGGATGCGGCTGCTGTGTGGTATCTCAGTCTCCGAGCATTTCGCAATGCAAGCTGAATGTAGGGCTGCAATTCATCCCATTGCTTTCGGAGGGCAGATCTGGCCATATGAAAATCTTCATGGAATAATCACATGTTCATGGAGTGAAAGATCGAAGAACGTTGCTATCTGAAGAAGTAGAGCTTGGAGGTGCCTGACGTTTGGCCAAGAAAGCCCCTGCTCCATCAAAATGCACGCTCTGCCGCATTTCCCCTGAGCCATGCACCGCGCTATGCACCTTTGTATAATGACTTGCTCCACATCATCCGCCCCCGAACTCTAGCGAAAGCGCACTTTGTACTTGAAATCGATGGAGAACGCAGGATCGCTAATCACTACCTCCTCCCCATCTGCGATCAAGTCGTCCAACTTGCGCTTGAGGTTTGGTCTTGTCTTCTCTTCCAGACTTGCCGGTGTCGAGTAGTACAACGTCTTCTGTTCTGTCCTTATCAAAGGTTTCTTGAGTTGTCTGGGTGTCATCAGTAAGAGCATGATTGGTCACAGAGTCCAACGTACGCTTCTGGTCTCTCAGCAAGATGGTCGACGAAGTCTTGCAGACTCCATTCCTTATTGACGTCGATCTCACGCGCGAGATTCCCGCAGACGGGACAGTCTGGCTTTTTCTCGTGCTCGAATGTGTATGTGTAGACTCCATCATCACCGCTGTACATCATGTAGTTATTTGTGCCAGGATAGCCTAGGTTAGGGTTGGAGCCAGTGGCAATCTTGAAGGCCTCATTACAGCACGACGCTGCGACAATAGCATTCGTCGAGGCGATCGCGGGAATGATGTTCTTGACCACACCCTGCGTCATGGAGTAGGTCACACCCGGAATGTTGAACTCCTTTGCTCTTTGACTAGCTTTGTTGAACAGCCATGAGATGTGCTCGGGGTCGTCCGTGTCGAGAGTAATGTCTACTGAGCGTCAAGAGCAGTCCGCCTCGACATGTAGATAGTGGTACCTTTTCTCTCCTCCTCCCAAGCGATGATGTGAGCCCACTCAATGCAGTGCTGCGGTTGGCGAGGAATAGTGGCAAGGGTACACAGCGGAACGGTCTCTCTTGGTGCATGCATATCGAGCTGACACTCCAAACAGCTGGTCATGGTCGGAATGATGACTCGCGATTGGCCCTTGAAGCCTGCGTTGCGTCAGTCGCAGAAATGTATCAGCTTTGCGAATGCTGACCTTCTGTGCCGCCATCTATGAGAGGCTTGAGACTATCAGGGTTCTCGTCATCGACCATCCCCACCAGCGTCGCGTTGATCCATCTTCGGGCTTCAATACTATCCAGTCCACATATGATCAAGTTGAATTGGAGATAGTAGTCCTCGTCCTTGTCCTGTATCTTGCCACAGTATGGATTTATGGTGACACCGCTCACCCTTTTCATCACGAATCTAGCTGCAACCTCCGCCTTGGATTTACCGACATCGGCCTGTCGGAAGAGGAATTGTCGATTGAGATTGGATACATCAATGGTATCCATGTCGATGACATCGATGTTTTTGAAGCCAGATAAGGCTAGGTTCTTGAGGATTTCACATCCCAGACCGCCAGCACCACTAAGGCTGTCAATATTATGTACGCTGCACATTACATGTGACAAACATGACTAGTACTCTGACGATGTCAAGATTCGAAATGATAGCGTCTCCAGGAGTCCAGTCTTCGTCTGTGAATGGTCCAGATCTGCTTAAGATGTGATCTCGGTATAGCCTGTATCACTATCAGCGTACTATCTCGGCATGTTGCAATATACATCCAGAGTCCTTCGCAGCCTGCAAGTATGTGGTCGTGGTCTTCTGAGTGCGCTTGAACCCACCATTTCGATGCAGTTGCCCCGCCACCGTTTTGAATGGGTAGTACCTCAGGAGGCTGCTGTGTCTCTGCGACTGTAGTCATGTCGATCTTTGCAAAACCGAAGTCGAAAATCTGACCAATCTGAGGGGACTTCGTGAGTGAGAAGAAGATGTTGTGTTGTGTGGGTGTAAGGTGAACACGGATGACTTCAGCGGGGCACATGGAACAACTTCGTGCCATCAGCTTTCATTTTCACATCTGACTCTCTCCGCTCGCCACACAAATTATGTGCCCAAGTAGAGGATGTCAGACTTCCTTAGCGCTGTTTCGACAGTTTCTTTACGAACGAAATCGGATACCTCAGAAGTTCAGGCGCCGCTAATATCTGACGCATCTAAGCTGTCCCCCAAGAAAGAACCTCCAGTCCAGACGATCACATCCACAAAGCTTTCCAGTCCTGATGATGCACTGCAAGCACTCAAGTCCCATCCGAGCGAGACGGAGTTACTCGATATTCTGCACTTTCTGACCGATTCGAGTTCACTGCATTTCGACACACGGATACCGGGCCCCAAAGCTTCAAGTATCTTAAGGCATCTAATCACTTCTGCTGTGCCGGATTTCTGGCAGACGTCCGAGAAGAGCAGAAAACCCCTGCTCAATTGCCTTCGATCTGTTCTGGGTATTACTGGCCTTGTCGCTGAGATCAAATCTATCACAACCCGCATGCACAACGGAAAGGCTCTACAGGTCAAAACAGCCACTCAACATGGCCGTGAATACGTCGAAATTCTGGAGTTGCTTTTCAATGAAAGCGACTTCACATTGCAGGTATGGGGACAGACCTCTTCCATCGACAATAAGACAAAAGGCCATCTGCTCTGGCGAGACTTCGTGACGCTGGTGTCATCCGGTAGGCTGATAACTACGGTGGCTCAGTATGAAGATGAGCTGCACAAGAATACTGAAACTTCATCGGTGGAATCATGCTTGGCTCATGGCAAGCAATTTGCCTCCTGCATGGGACTTCAGATTTCAAACATGCTTGCACCCCTGGACTCGCATGACGAACCAGCGTGGGACGCTGCGTCTGACCTCTTTTCGAAATGTGGTAGCCTTGGCTACACGGAAGATGTCTTGCACAGCTTCATGGATTGCCTGTTAAACCTTGGTCAAGAGGGGCTTGGAAAGCTTCAGCATTTTGTCAAAGAGCTCCGACCAGCGGAACAGAACCGCTTTCTGCGCAACCTTCTTGGAATGCTCCACTCGCTCTTTTCGAAGGGAGACACGAATCTTATCATCAGAGCCTCTGCATTGCTAGTCTCGACAATCAGCTCGCAGGCTGATGGTCTTAGTCGAGCCTTAGCAGTCTGGCTTATTGATTCGAAGAGCTGCTGTTCCGTTCCAGGATTTATCCGACGGTCAGCAGTGGCTGCCTTGAAAGACCACAGTGATGAGTTGCAAAGTGTCTTTGAAGAGGCCATCAAGGAATTTGGAGACATCGTCTTCATTCAGCATGGCCCAGCTGTGCAGCAAGAGACACGTGCAGAGGTCATACTACTTGTGGCAGGGCATCTAAATCGCCAGCAACCAACAGCGTTTCGCTTCCTCGCAAGGTCCGGTGGTTATTCGCAGATGGTATCAAATCGCTTGAATGCATCTTCGGATAAGTCCCGCCTGCTGGGGATGTGCGTTGGAATGGCCATCTCTACCTTAGTTGACAAGGATGATAAGCAGCTCAGGTTTGACATACAAGATCTGAAGGAGGACTGGGCCAAGGCAATGATGGCTCTCGTAAATGCCGACGACGAGATTGGAACATTCGAGGACGTCAGGCAGGCGATACTGGGCAGCGCCAAACCTGAAGTCCCCGGCGTTCCACCAGCCAAACACCTGAAGCGGGCTAGTTCCTCTTCGACCAAGCCTGAACGACCCAAGAAGTCGAACCAAACTCAGCTTATTGGGCCAAGGATCGTTGAAGTCATAAGTGATGATGAAAATGAAACTATGAACGCTGACGACTTGGTGCCGTACCCCAAGCCCGACTCTGATCCAGAAGACTCGGACGACGATCCTACACTTGTGAATCGAGACAAATCTAGAGCGCCAGTGTACATCAAAGATCTAATAGCTGGACTGCAAGATCAGGAAAGGTACGATAGGCACAGACTTGCACTTGAGATTGCACCACAACTTATCAGGCGGAAAGCACAGTTTGGGAAAGAGGTTAGCGATCATGCTACGGAGCTTGGTCTCGTTCTTGTGGGACTACAAGACTATTTTGAGCTTGACTGCTTCATTGAGCTCCGATTGCAAGCTCTGATTGCCCTTCTGGCATCCCATCCTGCAGATCTTACACCTTGGTGCGCCCAGCAGGCATTCGAGGGCGATTACTCGCTTAGCCAGCGCGGCACCATGCTCAGCGCTATTGGTCTTGCCGCCCGAGAATTGGCAGGTTACATCGGCGCCGATGCGCTTAATCCCACAGTCACTGCAGACTCGTTCCCCTCCAAACGACTGCCAGAAAAATATCATGATATCTACACTACGCGTCCTCCCTCTTCGGCCCAACAATCCCTCCCCGCCTCGCCCCTCAACGCCATCACCTCTTCGTTGACAGCATCCATACTCTCGCCCATGACCGCATCAGCAGCAGATGCGGCCACCGGGCCTTCGGTACTGAAGACTCGCACCTTCTCGTCCCGCCTCACCTCTGATTCCCCGCGAACGAGAAAGATCCCCAATACCCTGTCCAAGCTTCTCTACATTTCCTTTTTCACTCCTCTACTCGGGCATTTTCACCGACACGCCTCCTCCATGCACTCATCGCGGACTAGGAACATCTACCTCCAACCACACCTTCTCTCCACCTACCTCAAGACGCTAGCCATCCTCGTTCACGCCTCGGGATCAGGGACACTTAGCCTGCCCGCTTTGACTTCGGAATTCTGGTCGTTGCTACTGACGTTGAGAGGAGAAGCGAAGAACGATCCTGGTATCATGGAAGCAGTGCTGTTTGGTATCCTCACCCTGTTGGAAGTCAACGAGGATACGAGACGGCTGGCGGAGGAGCACGGAAGAGAAGTAGTGGAGACGAGGGAGTGGGCTTCGATGGTCTTCGAGCGCCTCAACGCTGGCAGAGGAAGGGGTAGCGAGGGAGAAAAAGACGAGGAGAGAGTTCGTGGGTTGGCAGCAGGCGTGCTGGTCAAGTGCGGTGAGATCATGCAGAAGTGGGAGAGGTTAATGGTAGGGGAGATGATGGATTACTGACACTGTTGGGGAGAGCTGTAACTTCTGGATTCTCAAAAATGCGTGAATAAATGTGAAACTAGCTCCCCTGATATGCGGACTCTCTGATTCAGTGATCGATGGTGATGAAGTGGGGTAGATGACTGCCCTTGGTTGCTTTTGCTGAAACCCCCTGTCGTTCCTGATCTGACTTCTCACATCTTCTATTCAGGAGACAGTTGAGTTGACCATCATGCTCAATGCCAACACCTTGTGTCAACGCAGGTGTCGAGAACCCTTCGAATTCGTGACTCAGCTTGCTATGCATGGCATATATTCCAACAATCCATGCCGCCCAGTATTCGTACCACCGACGCCCATTCCTCAACTACCGCACGTACCATGAAAGCAGCTGTCAAGCAGTGGGTCTCTCAAAGATAACAACCATATATAACTTTGATTCACCTACGGTAATATAGAGGTCGCGTAGCTCAGCTGGTTAGCAGCGCCGTACTAATATTCTTGAGCTAATGCTCTTGATATTAGTGATGCGGAGGTCGGCGGTTCAATCCCGCCCGTGTCCATTATTTTTTTGATTTTTTTGGTACGGTATCAGGCTCCGTATATCCCGCTGTCAGGAGCAGATCCGGAGCTGGAAATTGCCTAGTAGAGCAATCCTTATGGGGCTTCGTTGTCCTGAGATTCTCCAGAGCAGATCGAAGTATACACAATCTCAGGACGAAATTGTTCCTGATCCGATACCGTATTTAAGCCGAAACAGGTAATTTGCTACGAATCTACCACCTACAACAAAAAGTTCCGGGAACAATCTGACGCAACCCTACATTGGCTCAAAACAGCACAATCTGATCCTGACCTGCTCCGGATCTTGAAGTATACGCGGCCTTATTTTTGTGCCATGATTAATGGAAAGAGCAAGTGCAAGATGCGTCTCCTTTTGACACCACACTGGCGGGCCGCACACAATTTTGCATGCCGGAGCTGAGTGAACCACATTTGAAGACTCCAGTCGATACATATCAAGAAGTAGTCGGAAATCCGAATGTCATACATGGAAGTGATACATCCTACGATGCATGTACTGAAATACTCAATCTCTATACTCCTTCCCTCCTCGTCCCATCAGCAGTTCTCCAATCGCTAGCTAAGCAAAGCAGTCTACTCATCATCACTACTATCCTCAATGACCCTCCTCTTCCCTCTCTGACGAGCAGTAATCCCCTCATCAGCACCGGGATCAAACCTCATCCCATCCTCACTTTCCTGGTCGACAGCCATCCCGTCCTCCTCATCACTATCATATACAAATTCCTTACTCAGCTCGCCACGACCGTCATTCTCCTTCTGCTTCTCTTGGCCTTTGCCCTTGGCCCTACCTCCCCTGCCACTTCCCTCTCTCGCGCCAGTCTTCCGCCCCGCCCCCGCCCCCGCCCCCGCGCCCTTCTTCGATCCTCTCCCAGCCCCCGCTCTCTTCGCGGGCGTAGCGTCCCCCGTGATATGCGGCAACGACGAGCTCACAAACTCAATCTCCTCATCGCTCCCGACGACAAACTCATCGAGCTCGGAATCATCCCTCCAATCCCCCGTAGGCTGCGGGGCGTCGTCTCCTGATGTGTCCTCGTCTCCAAGCGCGATTCCCTGCGAAGGTAGACGCATATCGGCTGGCGTGGGTGGGGGCGAGGAACTGGCTGCTTCCATTGCTGAGGAGGTGCGTTGGAGGGGCCCTCTGCTTTTGCCTTTAGTCCTGGGCTTGGGAGCGGCTTTAGGCTTAGGAGCGGTGGTGGTTCGTGGTTTGCGTACTGCTGGGGCTTTGGGGGCTGCTGGGGCTCTAGACTTTGGCGGACGGCCGCGTCTTTTTGCTGCTGGCTTGCTGGGGGAAAGAGTGGAGGAGTCTGAAGTATCTGCTGCGTTGACCATAGCTTGAGGCTCTGGCTCGGGATGATCGTCGACCATCGGATCGCCATAAAGGTGATCTGCGAGCGTGGTATCATCAATGTCGGAGTATTGAAGGTGCTCCTTGAAGTGGTCTGTCACGCCGCCGTCTGTGTCGTGCATGACTTGCAGCAGTGATGCGACTGAAGTCGTCAATCTGCTGTGCTGGACTTTGACTACCGTGCTGGGTCGCTGGAAGCCCGCTAGATTCTTCTCGGGTGCGGGAGCTTGCACGACAACAGCTTCCTTTGCAGACGAGACGGATTGGTACTTGCGCTCGAGCTCGCGCTCCTGCATTCTATTGAGGAGAACGTCATCCAGGAAGGGCAATGGAATGCCTTCCGGCTCGGGTCGTGGCAGAACCACATTCGACTTCGAGCGTGCCAGAGACTTCCGCTTGTTCGTTTGTTTGGGTTTGGCCACCTCGTCTTCGCATCCGCTGATCTCAGCCTCGCTGCCGTCATCTCTCACGCGAGAGGCCTTGACAAAGCCAGTGATGGCGTTGTCCGGCATGTGGAACTTCTTGGTGGCCTTCTTGCCCTTGGTCTTTCGCTTGCTGGGTATAGGCAATTCCGTCTGACTGTTCTCGGTAGGGATCTCGACCACTCGCTTGTCCACAACAGGCTTGATCCCCTTGGGCAAGATGCGCGGAGAGCGGTCTTCATGATAGTTGAAATGCTTGCCATCGGTGATAAGGCCCTGCATCTTCTCGTAATTGTCCTTCGACTTCTCGAAGTCTGCATCTTCCTTCTCCTTCATCAGGAGGAGTACAATCTTGCCTTGACGCTTTCGACCCGTCCGTCCCATACGCTGCAGCATACGGATCGGGCTGGCGTTGGCATCGTAACAGACGATCAGATCGACTTCACCAATATCCAGACCTTCTTCGCCGATCGATGTCGCAACCAGAGTATTGAAAGTGCCAGCTTTGAAGTCATTGATAGCAGCAAGCTGTGTCTTCTGATCCATGCCAACTGAGCCATCGGCATGCGCTTGTCCCACGAACACTCTTGGCCTGATCATTGGCTCATTACGTTTCAACACTCGACAAATCTCTTCAGCGCTGTCTCTGAACTGCGCAAAGACCATGACTCTGGTACCAGAAGGAGCATTCGGCACGCCAGTCTCTCCTTTGTCGAGAAAGTGATTGAGAATCACAGAGCGGAGATGCTCGAGTTTCGGGTGGCCAATGAAGTCGGGCGACTTGATCCACAGCGATATGTAGTTGCACATCTTGTTGAAATTTGCGTTGTGCCGGATGTCCCTTGCCACGTTTGTGGACTTTCCCTCACCATCAATCTCGTCTCGGAAAGCGACAATTTTGCGATAGAAAGGGCCGATGCCGTGGAACTTCAGCATAGTCATCGCATGTGCAAGGCTGGACAAGACCAGGAAGCAGTTTCGGATCATACCCTTCACTGCCGCATTAGCATTCCTGCCAGCATCCGACTTGCCCCATTCTCGGGAGGCCATGTTCAGACCAAAGGCGGTTATCTTCCTCGGATTTGTGATCCACGTAGCATTCTGGCTGCGAAGCTTGTCAAGACTCGATTGAAGTGCTTTTGAGAACAAATCCATGATCATTTCCTGTTCATCGCTGAAGTCAAACTTGAATGTTTCCAGGTCCCGGGCGTGGACATATGATCGTATGTCTAACGAAGTCTCTGTCCGAATCTCTGTGCGAGCAATGTCCAGACTGTCGATGACGTTCTGGACGGCCTCAACCTTTGAGCCAGGAGTTGCGGTCAAAGCCAGTACACGGAAGCTTTGATTGAATCGACGTACAAGCTGGACAATCTGCCCGTATGAGTACTTCCCGGTAGTCCGATGTGCTTCATCTACGACAAGCAATACGAGTCTCTTCGGATCACAGATCCCACTCGATAGATCGTGAAGAACGGTCTGTGGAGTACTGAAGAAGACACGCTTCTCCAGCCATGATAGTTCGCGTACTTCCTTGTTGACGTTGCCCGTCAACATTGCCGTATCTGAACGAGGGATACCAACAGCATGAAAGCAGGCTTCGACTTGTTGCGCTACCAATGGCTTGGTCGGTGCAACAAACACAATTTGTGCATCCTTCGTCCAACGATACCAATTTAGCATGATGGTGGCAGCAATGAATGTCTTTCCCAGACCAGTAGGGAGAGCGACGAGAAGATTGTGGAACAAGCCATTCTGGACGATATTGAACTGATAATCTCTGACAGTACCAAGATTGATAGGATAGACCCAGGTTGCCAATGCCTTTTCATTCAGCTTGTGCTGCGTGGGCTTCTCATCTTTCTCCACTATTGGTTTGGCGACCTTCTTGGCTTTTGTCTGCTCAGCGTCCTTTGGATCTGAGAAGCTGCCATGCAGAGTCATCTGACGGTATCCGGTGCTCATGCCACTCAGCCCTACTGTCCTCTGAGGGTTGCCGTTCGATCTCGCAAGCACCGGTGACTCCCGCTCTGGCGAAGAGCAAAATGCGTCAGAGGGAAGGTCTGCGAGTTCGTCGGTCAGATTGATGGGTTCAGACTGTGCTGCAAGGATGGTCTTGTCTGATACATCTGGTCCCTGTCGGCTCTCTTTGGAGACCGTGCGGTATGTCACTGTTGGGGTCGATGTTCTTGAGTGCTCGCGAGCATCCAGTAACAAATCATCTGAAATCCTCTGGAGTGCTGCACTTCCAGCATGGACGCTTGCTTGAGTGGGTCGAGAGAACGTCAAGGAGGTCGCCTTGTGCTGATCCTTTGATCGATCGTTCAATTGATATTGACCTGTCTTATGTATTGTCTCCGCGTCTCGAGGGACCGAAGCTGCTCTACTTGATATATTCACTGCCGGAATATTTTGATCTTTGACCGCGGAGAGCAGCCGGGCATGGTCATTACTCGAATGCGTGTTGAGTTGTCCGACGCTCTGCACTATTGGAGAATGATATGTCTGCTCTCCAGAAGATCTTTGTGTCACTTCGGGACTAGGCTTATCGTTCGATAGTCGCTGCTCTGGACGAGCCTTAAAAATGTTACTCGCATTGGAGGTTCTAGCAGTAAGGGCAGAGGGTCGATCCGGGGGTCGCTTCGCTTGATTGAACAGAGGTGGTGCAGGGATTCCCGGCTTCACCACTGGACGAACAGGCGGTTGTGGTTGCTGAATCCAGATAGGTCCCCGAACGCTATTAGGATCCGAAGATGGCGGAAGTTGAGACCCTGAGATGAAGCGATCAATCAGTAACGTTGAGTCCACCGGCTCGTAGATTCGATGCTTGGGCTTTTTCTGTTTTGGTCGATCCTCGTCATCCGAGTCTGTGGCTTTGATGGCTCGCGGGACCGACTTTGTCATCGCGGCAGATTCGAAAGCATCTTCGCTGACATCTGAGTCTGGACTTGAATGTCTCTGGTTGTTACGGCTCCTCTTGGGCTTCTTCACCTGTTGATTCGAGGTGCTGCCCAACCCACTAGATACACTGGCAGACCTGACCCTAGGTTGGTTTTTCGCGATGCGCTTTCGAGCAGGTTTGATAGGGACATCGCTGTCACTGATGTCTTCTGCCGCGGATGGTTCAGTAGCTTTCTTTGGTCTCCCAGGCTTTCTCTTCGTCGCGGGGCTTTTCGCGGTGGCCTTACCCGTGGCCTTCGTGGTTCTTTGTCGTTTTGCTGGTCTCGGAGAATGATCGAAATCGTTCATATCCTCCAGAACATCCCGCGACATTCTCACATGATCGTATTGGCAGGGGCATAAGAGTAGGCGACGATGATGCTCCTCTTTGCCACCTCTGCCGATATGTAGTCGACCGATCGAGAATCAATTTGAGGAGTGACGCGCCGGGACGCGTTCGGTGCAGGCCCCCACTGCAGGACTTGGCATAAGTTGAAAACAGACAACACTGATGGACATTTTCCTTTATTCTCATACCTGACTACTTCAATTACCTTCGTAGAGGTCTATGAAGCTATGAGGTGCTTCGTACAACGTTTGGATCGTCACTCTCAGTCAGTAATGTCGTATGAGGAACGACCTATGCACCCACATTGAACAACTTTGTCTTTCCTTTTTCCCGCCAGACCTTCTCCGCACTCTGAGGTAAGATCATGGTCTAAAGCAGATCGGTGAAGTCATCCCTTCTTGAATTTCAATCTTCATATTTGTGCTGCATCAGAGCAATTCCTTGGACTAGTAACAACGCAATGGCTAATCTCAAGGGCGACCCAAAGCAACACGGTGACGAGGAGTTCAAAGATTCGTTGAGCGGTCATTGCTTGTGCGGCTCAATCATCGTCACTATCAACGACAACGAACTATTCTCTCGGCCTAGAGGACACCTTTGCCACTGTTGGAACTGTCGCAAGGTATTCTCCAATACGTCTCCTAGTTACTAGTATTTGATCTGACGGATACTAAGGTCGCTGGTTCTTTCGTGGCAAGCAACTTGATCATCGAAGAGGCTAAAGTTGACATTGTCGACCGCGATGGTACACTCAAGGAATTCATCGACAAGGATACCGGCAGTGGCAAGCCTCTCAGCCGATTCTTCTGCGGCACATGTGGCAAGTACGAGGGAGCCCTGTACTGGTCTGCTGGGCCTGTCACTGACCTTCGATCAGCCCCATCAAATCTGTAACACCGAATTATCCGGGCAAGGTCGTTGTCAAGATGGGCATGTTTCCTAGAATACCCAAGCCGGAGGCTGAGACATTTGGTGATCACAGACACGCTTGGCAAGGCAAGCATGAAGGTGTTGATGTCTACAAGATCAAACTCTTTGCCGACAAGATGGACGAATAGTGTGCCCCCACGGATGCAGCTGAGCAGCTATTCAGAGTCAGAGATAATGCCTCCAGTGCAGTACATTCGTCAATCAAAGTGCCCTTGAGACATGTGACGATGTTTGTCGACGGCTGGTCTAAGTTCTTCGCCAATCTCAGGTACAACCACGTCTCGTGGTAGGCGTTGTCTGGGAGCCGTTCCGGCGGAAGTGATTCAACGCCATGAACAGGAGTTCACCGTTGACTGTTGCAATCTCCGATGACGTTGGCGGCAAACAAAAGTTCTGAACGTCAGAGATGTGTCAGGAGGACATGGAAGGTACGGAAAACAGAGGCACTTGTGCACGCTGCTAGACGCACAAACACGAACACGAGCAGGAACTTCTAGAGGAGATGAGCTTCGGCAGAGTGTAGCAGTGATTGGCGGTTTGAAAGCGCTATTTGCTTTCGTCGGCCAATAAGCTTGGACGTCGCCTCTCGGCGCAATCCCCGATCGAGCAAGGCTTCGTACAAGACAGAGTCTGTGCGGTGATCTTTACCCGAGGGCTATTGTGTGTCAGGCATGAGAGAATGTGGTGGAGATGTATCCTCTCTGCTTTGCTGCTTCATTCCGTATGCTTTCGAGTTCCTCTCTCTAAGTCTCCCAATAGCATTGACAATTCACCGAACAGAATTCCTACCGTCGTATTTGTTTGTTGCGGCTCAAGCGGGATGTGGGTCGTATTTAGTAAATCCTGGGGTTGTGATGAAAGTGGTGGATGAAGATCGCAAGCCGTGCCTCTAGCGCGGTTGCGGGCTTTGAGATGAAGTAAATAAAATTGGTACCTCTCTCCCTCGCACTGTCACGTTTCTGTCTCAGGTCTTTTCGCACGTTCTCTCGTAGACATTCGTTCTTCAAAAAGCTCTCTTCAACTTCTATCACACTCGCTGCAAATAACAACTTCTGGTACTACCGATTAATACTTATTCATACCAAGTTTTTCAGATCAACACCACCTCAGTCACCATGAAGTTCTCTCTCATCATCGCCGGCCTTGTTGGCCTCACTGTTGCCCAGTCCAGCACCGAGAACTCTGCATCTTCTACCACCACTTCTCTGTCTCCTACTCAGACCTGCTTGAACGCATGTAAGTAGACTTTTCGCCAGGAGACGATTCGCATGATGCGCGGCACGCGACTGCATAGCGCTTTCTATGTAGAACTTCCACTGACTGAATACCTACAGGCGCTGCTGGCGACGTCAACTGCCAAGCAGCATGCTTGGGCAACCCCTTCCCCAACGAAGCTCAGGTCAACGCTACCAACGAGTGCTCTTCTCGCTGCGTCCAGGGCAACGGCACCCAGGAGGAGACCGAGGCCTACGGCCGCTGCCTGGCTGACTGCCGCGCCACCTATTTCCTGAGTACTGGCACCAACTTTGTCGGCGCTACTCCCGCTGCTGGCGCTTCCGGCTCTGGCTCAGCTCCTGCCTCTGGTTCCGCCAGTGCCACTGGTGCTGCCGGCTCCGCTGCCTCTTCCGGCTCTGCCCGTGCTTCGTCTGCCACCTCTTCCGGCGCAGCAGCTGCTTCTTCCGGTGCCGCCAACACGGATCTTAAGATGCAGCTCAGCACTCCTGTTGCTGGTTTCGTCGCTTTCCTCATCGCCGCGATTGCTTTGTAAGAGGGGGGCGGGGACGAGTTTACGTGGATTATGCACACTCTTTTGGCCTTGGTAGTCATCAAGTAACAGCTGGTGGTTGCGGGCGGTTTCTGTTGTCTATACTATCATAATCGTAGTACAGTCTCTGTCAAATGCGAGATCTTGTAAAGTCTACTCCCCATACATTGAAGATACTATTTTGGACATTATATACGCACACTCCTTCCTTTCGCCACTTGTCCAATGAAAGCATCTCAATTCAATTCAAGCTTGATACTAAATGCGATGCCGAGGCCTCATGAAAAATATCAGTAGTCGGCATCTGGCTCATTGAGTGGATCCGCTCAAGGCTACTGTATTTCCATATCGTGCAAAGAAGAGACATTGAATGACACTGACATGTGAGAAGGATTGCTAGAATTCGATTAGCGTCCAAAGAATCCAAAGTTGATCTTCTATCGATTATCGCTCCACCGTTAGAGGGCCTCCACAGCTCAACCTGACCATCGCCGCCGAAGCTCCCCACATCCCAAACCTCACCTCCAACCATCCCGCCTTCCCTCCCAACTACAACCCACCACAACCCCGCCAAAATGGCCGACCAATTCGACTCCGCCCTCGACCTGCTCCGCCGCCTCCCTCCCTCCAAGACCGCCGAGAACCTTCACGCCATCACGCGCCTCGTCCCCGAACACGAAGAATCGCTACTCGCCTCCGTCGACGTACCACTAACGGTATCCCGCTGCCCCAAAAGCGGTCGCGACTATCTACTCTGCGACTACAACCGCGACGGCGACAGCTATCGATCACCATGGAGCAACGAATTCTACCCGGCGCTAGACGACGCCGAGCTGCCGAGCGAGCGCATCCGCAAGATGGAGGTGCGGCTGAACGAGGGCGTGGACGTGTACCGCGAGCTGTATTTCGAAGGGGGCGTGGGGAGCGCGTACCTGTGGGGTCTGGAGGACGGGTTCGCGGGCGTGGTGTTGTTGAAGAAAGATGGTGGGAAGAGCGCAGGGACGAAGGGGGGTTGGGACAGTATTCATGTTCTTGAGGTCGTGGAGAGGGGAAGGACGAGTAGGTACAAGCTTACTTCGACGGTGATTTTGGGGCTGGGCATACAGGGGGAGGCTTTGGGGAGTGTGGATCTCAGTGGGAATATGACCAGGCAGGTGGAGCAGGAGATGACGGTCGAGGGAGGTGATGATGGGCATGTGGTAAATATTGGGAAGATGGTGGAGGACATGGAGAGTAAGATGAGGAATCTGCTGCAGGAGGTGTATTTTGGGAAGGCGAAGGATGTAGTGGGTGATTTGAGAAGTATAGCGCCTTTGTCGGAGACAACGAGGGATCGGGCGCAGCAAAGGGAGATGATCAACAGTATGCAGAAGTGAGGATGAGGAGACTCGGTAGAGCTCTGGTGGAGATCAATGCTGCTGGAGCGGGTCGACTGATATTAGCGACAAGAATAGATGCATCTACAGAACCGTTCTCGCCGAACTTTCGGTGAATGGTAACAAAAAGACAAAAGAGCTCGTTTTACAGGTCTACTCATTGCTTCACCCATGGTATACCGAGCTTGTGCATCTCGACCGCCAATTGGAATATGTAATCAAGACTTGAGCCTGTCAGTATGTCGACGAGCATCAACAGCTAGATTGCTCACCTTTCGCATTGCGTCTTTGCCTGTGCGACGTCCTTACCCCATACATAGCTGTTCATGGTCAGTACCATGGAAGGACGCATATATGAGATACTTACATTCCATGTCGCTTTACCAATACAGCATGGTTATCAGGCCAGTCCCTGATCGCCCCCTCAAGAGTGTCTCTGAGGTCCTCTTCCCGCGCAGTGTTCTCGATGATCGGTATCCGCAAGGTGTCGTAGTAGCCCAGATTACCGGCTTTCTCTGGTCCGTAACCACGTGGGATGCCCTTGATCTGCTCGAGGGTCGATATAGAGAAGACATTTGGTTCAGAGGTCCGCTCGCATAGCAGCGTAACCAGCACGGCCCATTGGGAATGAGTGTGTATGCAGCAGCCTGCGTCTCTCATAGTGAAAGCAGCGAGGAACAGCGGCGTACACGCTGAGGGTTTGAGATGCTGCATCATATCAGCTTTTCTCACCATCGAGCACGCAATTGCCTTTGTAGCATGACGCAGCACTGGCCGCTGGGATGGCGAGCTTACTAGTGGGCGTCGGAGATAGTCTTTTGACTCATAGTCCATTACGAACATATCCGTGGGCTTCATCAGCTCCTTTTGGACACCTGACGGAGCGATGTATAGCTTGTCACCATGTCGTATCGAGGTGCCGCCACCAGTTCCGGTGACCTGGCGACTTGTCAGATGCCATCTTCCATGCTTGCGGAATGCTCCCCAGATACACTTCACATAACGAGACGAGCAAAACACTAGAACCTACCCAGCCTAATGTGTAAAATTTGCGACAGAGCTCGCAAATCAAATTTGCAGGATGATCAGGATCATGAGAATGGACGAGCGCATCCGCATTCTGGTCACTCATAGTGCCGATCTAGTTTTGGAGGATCGATTCTCTATTCCGTCAAAACAAGTTCGGTCAAAAGGTTCTGGAAGAAAGAGTGATTCAATCACGTGACATGGGCACGATCGTGTGTGAAATTCTTGACAGAGGGCTCTCATCCTTCTCCAATACATCCTTGAATGAGATCTGTACGATGTCACCAGGAATCGGCTCTACGCACAAGACCTGCACTGATACTCTCCTCACGCCAGTGTCGTGCTCTGAACATCATCATTGACATTGCGCTTGCTGCTACCAGCATGCTCCCCAGCCACTCACTGCTCATGCAGCAGACCTTGCACAGCGTGATCAACATTTAGGGATGCAGTGACCTGAACGTAATTGACTTTCTTTTCGGATTCTTGCAAATGGTTTGTGTGATTTCTTTTCACGGCTATCATCAAGCTTCAGAAGTCTGTATCGTCTGGATGAATTCCCACCAGGCAAGCTGGGAAGCTCCATACGCGGCGAAGCATTGCGCTATTCCTTAGCATATAAGGATGGCAGAGATAGCAGCGTCACCAGGACGCTCTCCATATCTCTATCACATCCTCAGCCCTACCAGAAACATCCGTAGCAGACAGTGTTGCACCAGAACAGCGAGGTAGACGTCAAGATGGCGCTCCCCGCCCCTCGTCACAGCGATGAGCATGACCAAGCGTCTGATGAGAGTGGTAGTACTCTCAACGACATGATAGGCATTTTACGTACGAAGAGCAACTCAGACACGCACGACTGCGACAAGATTACCAGCATCTTCGAACCAAGAAATGACCATATCAATCACGGAGGTAGTTATCAAGGTCGCATTGACGCCGTGGTGATGGAAGACAAGCAGCTCGCCACCGTCCATCGACATTCCTACAACGAGACCGCCAGTCCACCGCCTCCATGTCGACGACCTTCATCGACCTATTCACAATCTCCCAGCCTCTCTGCGAAACCAAACTGCCAGACCGCCGCAAGTGTTCCGCATATCGCAAGTCTAGACTACCCGCCCACCCAGAGTAACCAGGAGATTACACGTCCAGATCCCTACCACAGCTCACCGATCTCCCAAACAGCGTACAACGACAACATTTTCAACCCTTATGCCTACCGCTCCCTACCCGATGAGATCCGCCTGCCTCGACCAAGTCCATCAGAATCCCAGCTATCTGTCCAGGCTGGATCCAAACCTCAACCGGAAAGAAGCGTAGTGGAGGTGTCTCTGACCAAGCCGCGATGGTTGCGACTGCGCACAGATGATGAAAGCCGTATCATGACTATCCTCGGATTGGACTATTGCGAGCTGGTCGACAGGATTGGCAAAAAAATTCGGACACTAATAACGAAAGCGAAGGGTCTCGCAGGGATATATGAGGAGCAAAGGAGGTGTGGCGAGAGAAAGTGTAGGTTCTGTGATGATCCTTGGTGGCAGAGCCGAAGGGAGAAGGGGCTATGGGCTTGAGGGGCGTCTTGCATACAGTACGACATTAGACACGGGAGGAAGGGTGATCCCGACTTTGGACCGGTCAAGGATTTACGCTGGAAAGATGTGCGTCTCTAACAGTCTGGGACTGTAGAGTCGGCGTAGATGTGCAGACAGAGACATCAGGAGGCATAGCCGGGCGAGTTGATATTGACGGTGCGAATGAGAAATGTCAAGACAGTCGGGTGATTGAAACTAGCTTTCAGGCTGTTACACGTGCCTCAGTCGAGAAAGCATGCTCGATATCCTGTCGAGATATTCCTATCGCATAGATTACGATTTTGTGCTCCTGCTAAGGTAGATACTGCGCCTACCATGAAAGCAAACCCACCGTCCCATCATGTTCCTGGTCGTTTCATACACCCGACTGCTCTACTTTCGTGCCCGTGTCCATGCCTCACATGTTGCCTGACTAGCTCAAGCACAGCTCGAGCCTGGTCTTCCATTTTCCCGTCCACTCCACCTCTCACTGTTATTCCATCGTCCTGCATCTCAAATCACGCAGCCACAGGCTCAGCAGCAGCAGCAGCAGACGCCTCCGTCTTGTCCGCCTCCCCATCAGCCTTCGCCGCCTCCGGCGCAACCTCCTTCGTCTCCTCAGGGTTCTGTGTCTTCGGCTCAACGACGCTCGAGTCTACCATCGACACATCCGCCTCGTCACCAGCAGCATTGCCAGGGTTAGCAGTCTCGACTGGTGCCTCAGCCGGCTCCTTCAGCTCTTCCTTATCCTCTGTCTTGGTCTCCCTTTCACCATTCTCCTTGGCCGGCTCTTCAGATTTCTTGTCGCCATTGGTTGCGGGTTTGGCGTCACCTTTGCTATCTGCTGGAGCATTCAGCGCGTCGGCCCAGTGGTCGAGCATGAGTAAAGAGCGCTTCTTGAAGTCGTATTTCTCGTTCTGTGGAATGTTCTCGAGACGGAGGATATTCTTGAGTACCTTGTGGATCTTGGTCGTTCGGATGATCGAGCCCTCGAGGTTGGTGTGCTTCTCAAGATCTTTGAAGAAATCATCCATAGTAGGCATCTCATCCTCTTTGGGCGGTGTGTCGTTGGAGAGGAAGCCTTTCTGCAGGCGGTGTCTGAGGTAGAAAACTGCCTAGGTCAGATGTGAACAATCCCTGATGTCGTAAAGTGTACTCACTAGCTTTCTCACGGCGCTCCAATCTCACTGGCTCGGGCAGATCTTCCTCCTCTACCTTCTCCGCCTTCTTTTTCGGCTTACTCTTCTTGGTAGATTCGGCTTTGGGCTCTTTTGCGCTCAGCTTGACCCTGGGTGTCTTCTTGGGCTGTTCACTGTCAGATTGAAGCTTTGCATGATCACTGCGGGATTTTGTACCTTTGGCCCTTCGCCCTCACTCTCTGCGTCCTTCTTACGCTTCTTGGAAGGCTTGTCCTCGTCAACATCCATTGCATCGTCGTCGCCAGCCTTGCTCTTTCGGCGCTCCTTCTCGGCTTTACGTGCTGCTTTCTCCTCCTTCTCCGCTGCTTTGCGCTCGGCCTCCTCTTCCTCTATCCTGGCAATCTCTTTCACCTCCTCATCATGTTGCTTGAGCAGGTTCTTGAAGTGTTCAAGGTCATGTCCCTCAGAGGCAATCCGATGAGCGTCCTTAAGCGCGGGCTGCATCTTCTTCTCGCTATTAAGGTCGATCTCGCTTGGCTCAAGTCTAGTGAGCGCTGTGTTGACCGTCCAGGCGCTGCATTGGGTCAGTCTTCATTTGTGTAAAAACGTGCCTGACATGCTCACAATTCGTTCGTAGAGAAGAACATGACGGGGTATGTCCTGTCCTTTGCGTTCTTGCCGCCCTCGAGGAAATCCTCACGATATGTGCCATCTGGGCGCTTGGTGCTGACTGGCCGGCTGCCGAGCAATGACTCAGGTAGCATGGACTCGTCGCAAACAATGGCAGGCCAAGGTGGGTGTCCCTTCAGTCTCGCCCAGACCATATCACCAGCCTCAAGGTTGAGGTTGAGGTTGGGTACGGACTTCTTCTTGTTGAGCTTCTTCGTCTTGTGCTCCGGTACACCGGCAGATGACTTTCTCTTTGAGTTCTTGTTTGCTGCTGCAGTGCTGTCGGCAGCCGCGGCGGCAGCTGCGACATCTACCTCAGCTTTGCCCTCGCCGTCTGGTGGATTGACTTCTGTGGTAGCTTGCGGGCCTGCCTTGTCGACGTCATCGCTCGTCAATTTGGGCTCGCCATTGGTGTCCGCGGGAGCTGTGATACGTAAGTATGCGTCCAGATTGACGAAGGCCGAACGAGACTTACCGGAAGCATTGGCGGTCTGCGCAGAGGTTTCTTTGTTGCTCTCGCCTGGCTCAGTGGTGGCTGGAGGAGCCTCGGATCACTCAGTACACGCCACAATCGCGATCGAGGTGCTCAAAACTCACCGTACTTTCATCAGCTGGTACAGCTGGTGCACTTGAGACGTCTGCCATCGCTGCAACGTCACGTCGAGGTCGTCGACACGCTTATCTGACACGCGTAGGGCGTGTGAAGGTCGAGTGAGAGACGATGCGATGAACGGCGCGATGACACGAAGCTACAGACGAGCTCCGGATGATGAGGAAAGAGCGTAAGAAAGTGCAGTCGTGTCAAGGAAGCGTGGGTAGTGCGCGTTGCGAAAGGTGGAGAGGAGGAGAAAGAGAAAACGAGCGACGCCAATGAATTACCTGGGAACTGGTCCGTGCACTCGGAGCTTCCATCATGCAAAGTGCCAAAATCAGCTCGCATCACGCGTGCCTGTTGCCTCTGCTGCTTTCAAACCCCAGATAAACGCAATCGTAGAGACGGAGGAAGTTCATTCATGCGCGTCCATACCTCGTTGAAACTTTTTACCTACCAGCTTGCTTATCCTGAATTGTTACAACCGTTGGTGGCCAGAAACGCCGAGCAAAGCCCTCTCCTCACTTGCGACATCCCGAAGCGGTCTTGCGCCGGGATTCGCGGCGTCTGACGTGGGGCAGCAAGAGCCTCCTAACAGGTGTCTCTTCCACTCACGGCAGCTATGCCAATTGAGCCTCGGGCAATTGATGACCTTCTCAATGTTGTAGCAGTAAGGACAGCCTTGCTGAGAGGGCCAGAGAATCTCCAGGTCCAGTTAAGGTGCCATGGAGAGATCGCTCATCGCCGATCCGCATGCAACGCACGCACAGATCAGCTCTTGTCTTCTTCGACCGTGCAACTCAAGAAATCTGAACCTACAAGTAGTCTCTAGGTTGTATGCCCTGACGCCCTGAACTTGAGGTGCTCGGAGCCTTGTGAGTGCAGTTTCTGTGATCTTAAGAATGCCAGTCTCGTGCATACGGCTCACTCAAGAGCGCATGAACCGTCGGAGCGCTCCACACGACCAAACAGTCATGAAGGATGTCATGGCATGTTCTCTGCGATCTCGTTAGTGATAATGCGCAGATTTGTCGAAATACAGCACCTTTCGTCCGAGTCAATCAGCTCCTGAACCCACTGTTTAGCACCAATAGCTTCGATCACCAAGATCAAAATGTCCGCTGCATTCGGATGCGCCTGGAAATACGTGGTAATATGAGTGCGAGAAAGTATCGATCGTCAGCCACTGTGCTCCGTGCCGCATGTGTCATCATCCACGAAATTCGTAGAACCTTTCTCCCACCACTGTGTGCTGACCTGTAAGTTTCCCGCTAATGGCTGAGGGGTGATTGATAGGGAAAGGAAAAGAGGATATGACACCGAGCGATGTTGCTGATACTTCGGAAACCGTCCTCGCTCATGCTTGCTTCTCAAAGCTATTCAGATCAACCTCACAATCACAAGTACACTAAAGCGCAGGTACTGAGGATGTCTTCTGGGCAGCCCTGCTCTGCCATGAATACCGGTCGGCTCGCGACGCAACAGTGAAAGGTGACCATGAATGTATCTCAAGCTCTTTCATTGTCAGAATTCTGGTTGTAACACCTCAGTCTGAATTCAGCGCCTGAAGCCTTGAGCAGAGCGAGAAGTGACAATCCCGCTGTCATAGACACCGTCGCGAGGGTAGACAAGGGTTTGGAAGGATGATAATCGGAACATTCGCACTCCAAAGCCGGCCCGGCGATAGCGCCATGTTTTGATGGTTGTGCAATAATTTCCAAAGTCGTCAGCACTAATGGAGAAGCATTAAGTGTTACTGTTAGCATCCAAGGACACATATTGAGGTGGTGAGGACGATGAAAAGAGAGTCGGCGAGGGTTGACAGGATGTGTCGTGGAAGTGGGTCTGTGCTCATCACGTGGCTTGAACCACTCCTCACCAAATGCCTCACCTGCATAGATTGGATATGTCCATGGACGAAGCGAAGAAACTGGCAGTATTACCATGCACCATAATCCCAATCGTACAGAGAATGAACTCGTGCCGTTTAGCATTGAGACTGTCCATTCAAAATTATGTTTAGCGCTAGAATCCCCGCCGCTTTGGCATCACAGGCTTCCTCACAGCCCCTGCAGAAGTCACCTTCTTGATAACAGATGTCGCCGGCTTCCTTGCAGCTACGTGCTTTTCTTCCTCATTACGCTTCCTCTCCTGCTCTCGTTCCCTATCCTCCGCCATCTGTGCCTCAATTTCAAGCCGCTTGTTAAACTCGGCCTCTGTCGCTCTCTTGTTCTTTAACGGATAGCCTTTCTCCTTCACACTGTAGAAGACGCCGCCTAAATCGGCAAGCCAATGCGGGTCAACAGCTGTGACGCACGACATGTATTCTTTTGATGTGAGGATGAGTTCGTGATAGACAACATAGTCCGGCGGATCACCAGAATTGAACAGAGCGCTGGTGGGATGGAGTTGAACGGCGACCGACGTGCGAAGGTTGATGTACTCGCCCAGACCTCTTCGCTTCGCAGCTTGATGGTAGTAGCCAGAGCAGACGCATTGGCGTATGATCTCGGTATCGTATCCAGCACTCACAAGATCCATCTTGAGGGAGGCCATTATGTCTTTGATCTGGTTGCGGATCTCATCTGCTCTGTGCAGTGCTTTCGGATGCAGGAAATGTCGGACGCACCAATTATCTTTCTTGCCATTTGCGCGCCACTGTTGATAGACATTGAGGAGGGTGAGATGGTCACTTGACGGATCGAAGAATTTCTCGCGTGCAGCATCTGCTTCTTCCATGCGCTCCTTCGGGCGGTAGAAGACCGAGGGTACACTCAGCATAGAGACAATCGTTAGCATCTCCTCGCTGCAACCGTACTCGACTGATGTCAGGATGAGTTTAGCAAGAGATGGATCCATGGGGAAATTGGTCATCTTGCTGCCAACATTAGTCAATTCACCAAGATTGTCGAGTGCACCTAGTGCCCACAGATCGAACAGTGACGTAGAGATGGTGTCTTGAGGTGGAGGGTCCATGAAGTCGAAGTCCAATAGATCTTTCACTCCAAGTGATTTCAACAGAAGAACAGTGTTGGCGAGATTGGTTCGCTGAATCTCGGGAATGGTCTGAATGTACAGCTCATCTCTGAAAGCTCGCTCGGTGTACAAGTGGAAAGATCTTCCAGGTCCAGTACGACCAGCTCGACCAGCACGCTGAGATGCGTTCGCTTGACTGATGGGTGTAATTTGCAAAGTGTCCATACCCATCTTCGGATTGTACACTTTGAGCTTGCTGAAGCCTGAATCGACCACGTACATGATACCGTCGACAGTCAGGGACGTCTCTGCAATGTTGGTAGCTACGATGACTTTTCGGACACCAGGTGCAGCTCTGTCGAAAATCTTTGCTTGCAAATCAGCTGGCATCTGACTGTATATAGGCAGGATGGACAATTTGGGAGGGTCGTTGAGAAGTCTAAGCCTTTCGGCGACTAGTTCACAGGTGACCTCGATGTCTTCTTGACCAGTCATGAAAACAAGAATGTCGCCTGGGCCCTGGGAGACGTGGATCGCGAGGACCTGGCGTACAGCAGCGTCCACGTAGTCTTCACTTGGCGTCTTTGAGTACTGAATGTCGACCGGAAAAGTACGTCCAGGAATAAAAAATTCAGGTGCACCACCGTAGAACCGCGAGAATCTTTCGGCGTTCATGGTCGCTGAAGTGACAATGAGCTTCAGGTCTCGTCGCCGTGCCAGTACCTTTTTGATCAAACCCATGAGGACGTCTGTGTTGAGAGCTCGCTCATGAGCTTCATCCATGATTATGCAGGAATATTTGTCGAGATCTGGCTCAGTCAGGGATTCGCGGAGTAGCACACCGTCTGTCATATACTTGATGACGGTATCCTTGCTGGTGCAATCTTCGAACCGAATCGAGTAGCCAACGAGATCTCCCAACTTCACCTCCATCTCCTCGGCCACACGCTTTGCGACACTCATTGCGGCGACTCGACGTGGTTGTGTGCAACCGATCAAACCAGACTTGCCATACCCATCTTCGTAGAGGAATTGCGTAAGTTGCGTTGTCTTGCCCGAGCCAGTCTGACCGACCACGATGATGACCTGATTATCTCGAATGACACGAAGTAGGTCTTCTCGTACAGCAAACGCCGGTAGGTACTCCCTCTGCTCCCTCAAAGATTTGCTCCGACTGAAGTCGCTCTGACCCTCATCCTTCTTCATGTGCTCAGCAAACTTGCTGCCACCCTTGTTCTCCTCCCCGTTTGTTGGCGCGGCGCTGTCTGTGTCATCATCCTTGACGCCCATCAGGTTGCCCAGCGCGGTGCCGGCAATGTTGGTGGCCTCTTGTGCCTGCTTCTGCCGCTCTTTCTGTTGCCGTCGCTCTTTGACAACCTTGCTACCTTTTCTGCTGAACACTGCCATGTCACTTTGCGGATCTTTGACAGCCGGGACAGGGTCGAGCTGTTTCGTGAAGATCGTCTTGCCGTCAAGGAAAGGCGGACGCAGGTCGTGCACCAGGAGATGTACTCGCACCTCCTCATCGTCATCAAAGCCGTCGATATCGTCGCGTCTTTGAGCGACACCAGATGTAAGCATGCGGTTTGCTTCCCAAGCATCATTTTCTCGCTGCCTCTGCATTGCTCGGGGGTTTGTTCGTGCTCTCGCGGCCAGCTTTCTCTCCAGCATAGCTGTCTCTTGCCGCTGCGTCTCCCATGTCGACTCCTCTGCGCCGAAAGGGTTGTGGTAGTCATCTCCCAAGGTATGTCCGTTCTCGTCTCCTGTGTACCAGTCTCGATCTATAGCTGTCGCATCTCTTGAGTCGACGCCCTCCTCCGGCCCTTCAAATCTGTCATGCGGAGACTGATCGCGATCTTTTCGACCTTTCGGTGCTCCTGCACCATTTCTAGGTCGGTGCCGAGAGGCTGGTCGTTGGAAGCTAGGTCGGATGTGGTAGTCGTCTCCGCCATCGTGGGCAATCTTGCGGCGTTTGGGACTGTTCTCGCGAGCCATGAAATGGATAATATCACGAGACAATCAAGACACTCACTTGTCGGCTCGGACTAAGGCAGTATGGCTCCTGCGGCAAATACAATAAAATGTCGATCACCGCGAAGCCAGAAAACTTTCTCCGGACTCTTACATTTGAATTCGGCGCTCAGCCTAGCAAGTGTGGATACTACAGACCCGATACTAGCACTGAGGCTGCGGTCGGCACCACAAAGTGCGCGACTGATATGATAGGCAGCGAAATATCAACACTTATCATAATCGGCTTGTGAGTGTATCGATTCTAGATTTCTCAGTCCTCGATGATTTGTGGCTGCAGTGGCTGAAGTGGCTGTGCTTCTTCTCTCATTTATGGTTGAAATCTTCAAGCTCGACCCTCATTCGCCAGCTCAAAACAGGGAACAGGCTTACCTTGGCGTAGATCAGTCACCACGCCTGCCCGCTGACGACATAGGCGCCCTTGGCGAGTGTTTATATTCAACCAGGGGGGCTGCAATTTGTTCCCAAATTCTAACAAACAGCTCCAGTTACATTCAAGTAAGCAACAATTTACAACACTACCACAATAACTTCACGAAGCTCACGGCAACACTATCGACATGGGTCTCATGTGGACTAAGCATTGGGGTGGAAAGCATGGCGGTGGAGGTGTGGTAGTTGACAAGGTTCGTAGTTCCCATCTCTATTGACATGAACATGACCTGACAATGTCATCCAGCATGGAATGCGTCGAGCGCCCTTCAGAATCAGTTTCGGCCGATTCAGCTGCTTCCGCTAAGCACGGCAAACCTACTGCCAATTGACTCACCATCAACCGAGTTTGTCGAAGGGGTTTCAAAATGATATCCGATGTCGTGACCTGCAAAGGGCCAACAGAGAGACGCGGGATCGGTAGTATGTAATTCGCTTTAGGAACCGTCACGACCATTATGATTTTGCGACCTTTAGCATAAAATACCCTAATTTATCAGTATTCCATAGTTCTACCACTATTGTCTCGTGGGAGTCCCCCCAGGACTGCGAGCTGTCAGACTTGGCCGCGTGCGATCATTCAGGTGAACCTTCGATACATTGAAATGAATCACGATATTTTCATCATCCAGGTGGCATCTCGTAGTTTACTAGATAGTAAGAAGGCAAGCATATAATGACCGCGGGGCGGAATTCGGCGGTGGTGATTGCGGGGAAATTTTTGGCCAAAATTTCCAGCTCCACGTTCTCTCAGAGACCACTTTTCCGATCGGACATTTCTGAACTCTCGCTCCGAATTCGCCAACATGTCTATGATCACAGCTGTTTCTTGGGTACCTCGGGGTCAGGCCGCACAATTTCCTGCGAAATATGTCTTTGACGACGAAGAATATGAGCGGATATCCAGACTTGCGAAACTTGAACTGGACGATGCGCGGGAGGATCTAGAGAATGCGAAGACGGAGGAGGCAGAGTCAAAGCAGAATGGCCACAACACGACTAAGCATGGAGATGAAGAGAAAATACAAGAAGATGGCGACTCGGACGTGTCAGTACACACTCAAACAGTTCATGCTATTTGCTGCCTGCTGACAAAACCTCAGAGATATAAATGACGATGACCTGAAAGAATATGACCTCGAGCACTATGACGACGAACCAGAAGACGATGCGGAGGAAGGTCAAGGTGCAGGCACGTTACCCATGTTCGGGAACGTTCGATCGCTTGCATATCATACCTCCAATGCAGAGGACCCATACATCACAATCAAAGACGACGAGGCATCGGACGATGATGAACGAGAAGAGCTACAAATCTTGCAGACGGATAACCTCGTGCTTGCTGCAAAGGTGGAGGACGAAGTTGCACACCTGGAAGTCTACGTATACGAGGACTCGGCGGACAATCTCTACGTCCACCACGATATCATGCTTCCTGCCATCCCGCTAGCAGTGGAATGGATCAACATGCCTGTTAATCGCAAGACCCCTGCGAGTGCATCAGCGCCTTCGAAAGCCAACTTCGTGGCAATTGGGACCATGGATCCTGACATAGAAATATGGGACCTTGACCTGGTGGACAGCATGTACCCCAACGCCGTTCTGGGTGCGCCAGATTCAAACGCAAATGTACCGACCGCACTGTCAGCACCGAAGAAGAAAAAGAAGAGATCGAAAACAGCAAATTCGACGCACCATGTCGACTCCGTCCTGTCCCTCGCCTCCTCTAGACCGCACCCACACCTCCTCGCCTCCGCCTCGGCCGACACGACGGTCAAGCTCTGGGATCTCCAGTCCCTCAGATGTGCGCAATCATACACTCATCACAACGACAAAGTCTGCGCTCTGGCCTGGCATCCGTCGCAATCGACCATACTACTCTCCGGCTCCTACGATCGCACACTAGTAGCATCTGACATGCGCGCCCCTACCTCAACTCCTCCACGATGGGGCGTCGAGTCCGATGTCGAGACCATCAGCTGGGACCCACACAACGACAATCTATTCTATGCCTCCACCGAGTCAGGTATCCTGCACTGCTTCGACGCACGCACTACTCCTTCCTCACCGGCGGAAAGCAAAGCCGTCTGGCGACTGCAAGCTCACGAGAAATCTCTCAGTAGCTTCAGTGTCAACCCCGTAGTGCCTGGGTACATCGCCACTGGTAGTACAGATAAGACCGTCAAATTGTGGGACACACAGCCTACCAACAGCGAAGGCGGGCCAAGCATGGTCGTCAGCCGAGACGTTGGCGTGGGTAAGGTCTTCGGCGTCGGCTTTGCGCCCGACGATGCTGTTGGGTTCCGTCTTGCCGTGGCAGGTAGCAAAGGTGCCCTGCAAGTCTGGGACACGAGCACCAACCGTGGAGTGCGGGAATGTTTCGCCACTCGCGTCAAGGGAGGCATCGAAGAGCGGAAGGGTGGCGAAAGAATGGTCAAAGTTGTGGATGAAGAGGAAAGTGAGGACGATGGAGAGAACGGCGGCGGCGGACAAGATGGCTGGGAGAGCATGGAGGAGTAGAAGATCATGTCTTTGATGTGACGATAGCAAGATACCACTTTGTGCATTGCGAAATATAACACCAATCTCACAGACGCGCCAAAACGCCGCGCTGAAGCCAGCTACCATTCTCGTCCTTCTCCTCTACCGCTTCATCCTCACTTTCATCGTTCTCCGGCCGTAGTGCTCCCATCACTGCAAGCTACTCAACAAGCAGGACACTCATAACCTTCCTCCCTCCTTCCCTCCTCACCGAGATCATCCAAACAACCTCTATGATAAACATGTCTACACGCAAAAACAACCACGCTGCCTCTCTTTCTCTCCTCCCTACCCTCCTCGTCAACCAGCGTCTCACCTCTCCCTTTACCTTTGCCCTTCCCCATACTTTCTCCTGCGTCCTTCCCCTCCTCCCTCACCGCCTTCTTAACCCGCAGTTCCTCCTCCCTCCCTCTCCAAAAATCCCACACCCCCTCACCAACCCCCTGTCCCCACACGCGCCTCTTACACCGCTCACAAACCTGCGCCCGTGGCCGCCATCCTTGCTGCCGCTTCTCGTGGCCCTCCGCAAGCTCCTCGAAGGCGTCCGCGCCGAGCAGCTGCGCCGCGAGGAGTAAGACGTCTGTTTCGTACGCGTACGCGGAGAAGATATCGAGGAGGACGGCGCGGAGGTCCGATAGCGACGGGGCGGTTTCGGTGGCGCGGGCGAGGAAGAGGCGGAATATGGAGAGAAAGCTGCCTGTGCCTTGGGCTGCTTTGATGCGGGAGGTGGCGGGGTTGGAGGACTTGATGGCGGAGGTGGTGGTGGTGAGGAGGGCGGTGAAGGCTTGTTGAACTAGGAAGCGGAGACGGGATTGTGGGTTATGGGGAATTGAGGAGAGGGCGGAGCTGGCGGAGGCGATGGATTTGGAAATGCTCACTAGGAGAGAGATCAGGGTTAGCCAGAGGTATTCGTCTAAAGTGAGGGTGTTTTCGGTGATACTAGAGGGGCTACGGCGGGAGGGAGAGGGGCTCTGGGAGGCGATGTGAGACTGCCCGGTACAGAGCCAGATGCCGAGCTTGGTGTACTTTTCGATGTCGGAGAGGAGGTCTTTGATGCTGACTTCTAGGCCAAAGATATCGGGCGAAGAAGCGCTGGTGGAAATGAGGCTGCTGAGAGCGTTGCTTAAAGATTGCATATGCTTTTCCAGCCTGTCCATTGCCTCCCGTGCGAGGCCATCTTTGGTAAGGAGGAGCACTGCAGCGTCGATCACGCCATTCTGCTCGATAGCGGGGAGAACAGCATTTAGATGCAGGTCTCCTGACTCGACGATCGAGACATAGTCTGCAACATGGGTCGGGTCATGAGTGCACATCAGCTGAATGTACCGGTCTGAGAATTGCCTTGATAGCTCCTCTGGGATCGCCGTATCTGTTTTGATGTTCTGCCTGAGGTTCGGCTCTAGCAACTCCTGAAGGAACGCATATTGCAACCTCGACTCCTCAAGTGATTCGATGAAGTCATCGAGTCTGGCAGGTATGTATCTGACAACAATCTGTGCCGTCTGCTTAAGATCGATGAATATCAGCTCCTGAGCGCGGGCACAAACAACGTCCTCGATAGCATTCCTGCGCTTGATACCACTATCAGAGCGGAGGCTCAATTCGATGTCTTGGAAGACATCTCCTCGATCGTCCGGATCTTCGAGAAATGTTGCTATTAGATCGACATATCGATGCTCGCTTCGATAGGTAGATTTTAGCACCCGATAGAAACGCGCGCTGTGTAGCGCTTCGACGAACTCGTCCGTCACTGGTGGGTGGTAGACCGACAATAGATATTCGACACTCAATTGACACTCGTCGGATAGGTCATCGTCCTCGTTTGCACATAATCGGTGAAGGATTCGCTGCAGTGCAGAGCCTGACAATATGAGAAATTGCGGATACTTGGGGAGACTCCTTGCGATAAACATGTCCAGATATATCGTTTGACTGGATTCGAAATCTTCAGCAGACATGATCTCCAGTAAAATGCTTACTATTTGCTGACGGGTCATTCTATAAATTGATCCGTTTACCGGCGTCGCCGGCGTTTCGTCATAGTCTTGGTCCTGATTAGAATTAAGATATGGGTCCTCAAAAGCTTCATTCATCATGCTCATGAAGTTGGGAGTGTCGAAATGAAGCAGAAGGCGAAGGTACGGGAAGGCTGGTTCTTCCTGACTATCGCTGACGGTCCTGAGCTTCATCTTGGAGCCAGGTGGCCAGGTCACTGTATGTGCCGAGAATAGCATTTTGTACATATCCTGACGAACAGTATCTGCTTGTTCGTCGTCCATCAGCTCTCCTTTGGGATAGAGGCGTCCAGTAAGGGAAAATGCAAGATACGGAAAAACCTTCATGGCTGCATCGAGTCTATCCTCGTGGTCATAATTTGCAGTCCCATTGGTAAGACCTTGTTGCCGGATGAGGGCAAAAAGTTCAGTCAAGGGCGTAATCCAGTCCTCCAGCGCTTGGTTCCAGACATAGATCAGGGCGTCGTATAACAGATGCTTTTTACATAGCTTCGTAACTTGGTCAATATCAAATGCATGAGCCTCAAGTCTGCAAAGAATCTCCTCGAGCCGAGTCTCACGATGCACCATTGCATAGTAGTCGACCACATCTTTGACCAGAAGTGGCGGCAGTGATTTGACCTCTCCGTCCAAAACGTACGACTCGAGTGTCTCGATGAATGTTCCTGTTTCGCGACCTTCTTTAAAGTAGTCATAGACGTCATCCAGTAGGAAGTCAGTCTCGTCCATGGCGAGACAAGCATCAAAGCACTCATTAGTGAGTTCTTGAACTCTGTCGTCCTCGTTATCCTTGTCGGAAAAGTGGTATTTGAGAGAGGCCTGTAGCAGCTCAAGAAGACGCTCTCGCACCATCTCATGTCTTGAGGCATCGTCATCTGGAAGTCCAACACTGACCCTTCCTGTGCTCCCTCTGTAGTAAGCCAGGCCAAGCTGGATAGCCGCAATGTCGTCCCCATGCTCCACGAGCGCACTCAGTCGATCAGCCCAATTAGACAGAGTACCAACTGATACGTCTGAGAAGCCCATCAGGAAAGCTCGTCCTTTGTAGGCTTTGAAGCTCATGTAAAAAGCATCCGCCACAACCCCGTGTATATCAGCGTCATTCTCGTCCTGCTCGACGACTGTGTGAAGCTGCTTGCTGAAGAAGTCTCGATGGAAAATGTGCATCTTGATCAGATCTACTGAGTCCATCACATGAAGCTCACCATCTTCCAGAATCACCAGTCGCTGACTTATAGTGAGAGCTCCTATCACCGATCGGCTTAGCCACTGTACGGCAACAATCGCTTCTTCACACTTCCAACGTGCCCTTGTCTTGAAGAACAGGCTGGGCTGTTTCTCTTTATCATTGGGGTCTAGCGGACCGACTTCGACGTCCAAGACTGTCATGACATCGGACCAACAGTAGACGAGCTTGGTGTCAGACACATCTTTGCCGTTCACTGGCGCCTTCAATTTAACGGCTGGAAACCATGCGAGACATGCACTCATGGCGCCGTGTGGCATGATGTCTTTTGGCCTCGATGCTTTGTGCTGAGTCTGAGCGATGGGTGTCGTCGACACAACCACAAGAAGATATGGTGTTAGGAGAGCAGTGAGCCCCATTGTGTCTGTAGCCTGTTCCACATTGCCTAATGGAAGTGGCGAAAATGCCAATACAGAGCTCGGCTTCTTCAACTTGTCTTCTTCGGGTCTAAAAGTTGGATATCGTCCAAGCAGTCTAGTCGTTTTGACTGATCTGCCCACGGCCCCAAAACCTCGAGTGGCCAGATGCGAAAATGCCATCCCACCGTCATCTGCAGAGACCAGAGCTGTGTGCCGTGTTCCCAAGAAGCCAATATGGAGCACCGACCTGTCTGCAATGTGGCCTTCAACTTCCGAATCCCGATCAGCCTGCGTTACTGCAGGAACGACGAGGAAGGGCTTCGCCGGTCGAACTATCTCCCATGTGAAGATGCTACCAGATGCATGGCCTCCAGCCACCGTCGAGTAGTCCGCAGATATGGCAAGAGAGGTGATCGCGCCGGACTCCATTGCCTTAGTACCTTGACCTATAATTCCCTTGAGATTCTGGTGATAGTCGAAGACCAAAATTAGACCTTTTGACGTGCCTATAACTATGGAGGCAGAGACAGCCAAGCATGTCGGTGTACCAAGCTGGCGCTTTCCAATTTCCGAGAACGCCTGGCTCGATATCTTCCTGAGCTTGGTCCATCTGACAACTTCCCAAAGGGCAAGTGGTGCCTCTGTGGAGTCGCCATTTTGCGATGGAAGATGGGAAGAGGCGGACGACTGTCTTGAGTGGACACTCAGGAATGCAGGAGAGCCCGCCCTCGATGTAGATGGAGAGATTGAGAAGCGCGATTGGAATCGTCGTTCGAAAGGCTTGATCGCACCAGAAGCTGTTCGCGAAGCAGATCCTCGAGGGCTGGGTGTGCCTCTCAGAGGTAGCGAGATCTGGGAACCTTTCAGAGAGGGGGTATCATCTGGTATGGATCCCGAATCTGCTGGCGTTCCCGGTACGGAGGGAGTCCTCAGGACGGTATCCAGTCTCTCGCCCTGGATGCTTGGCTCATCTGGTTCAGCCAAATCTGCGTCATGTTCTTCTTGGTCGTGTGCATCATCCTCAATGGTTGGTATTACATCGTCCACTTCTTCCAAGTCCAATTGCTCGTCATTCCCATTGACCACACCATTGGGCCGGCTCTCAGATGTCCTTTGTGATTTGTCCGCCTCGACATCCTCGTCGGACCCGCCGCTGGCAGGTCCACCAGGTATGCTCATTAACTGTGACTTTTATGGTGCATCTCTTTGCAACTGCTCTTGATCCTTTTACGACAAGCGCCGATTGGTCCAGGTGTTTTCGACGTGGATATGAAGCTCGCGCGAGCTATCAATGGTCGTAGAAAAGAATTGTATGCCCTATCCTCCTAAGTCGGAATAAGTACCTGTGTGTTGAGTAGTGTATATCTCGCTCGATCTCGGGAACGTGCAGAGGGTGGAATTAGATAACTACGACTTGAGAGTGAAGCCTGATGTACGCACGCAACTTACGCCAAGGGTCTAAGCTCCCTCTCCCAAACTCGACCTTTCGCGTTCGATTCACTCGACGACAACATCGAAAGTCATACAAGATGTCGGCCATAGGTCCGCAGCTTCCACCACACTTACTAGCGAAGAGGAAGCGACAACAAGAGGAGGAAGATGAGAATGCTGACACTGCGGCTCCCGGCGCAAAGCGACCAAAAAGTCCACCGCAGGAGATGACCTCCCGCCAGATTGGCCCGGCACCGCCGCCTGCACCACTGGACGAGCGGCGGACACTGCACGCAGGAACAGATAGTGACAGCGAAAGTGGCGATGACGATGACGATTTTGGACCATCCCTGCCTTCAGACGATGCTGCAGCGAAAGCGGTTCCAACGAAGCAGACAGAGCCGCCGGTACAATCACGAAAGAATGAGACTGCAGAATCCAACTCAAGCTCAAGACGGGACGAATGGATGATGGTTCCACCGAAGCAAGACGACCTGGCAGCGCGCATGGATCCGACCAAGATTAGGGCAAGAGGCTTCAACACTGGCAAAGGTGCAAAAGGACCGTCCAGATCAGCAGGCGACAATGACACATGGACGGAAACACCTGAAGAAAAGCGGAAGCGACTGGAAAATCAGGTCATGGGTGTCAAGACATCTGTGAATCCAGGAGAGTCGGATAAGCGAGAGGAAGCACGGCGACAGGAGGAACAGGACAAGGCAAGAAAAATCAAGGAGTCACGAGGTGGGAGTCTCTATGATATGCACCAGAAGCGAGATGATCGGGAAGCGGACGATGACCCGAGTCAAAGAGCTTTTGATAGGGAGAAGGACATGTCCACTGGTATGAAACTGGGCGGCAAACAAAAGAAGGAGCTTATGAATAACGCTGCAAAGTTTGGGTCGAAATTCTCTAGCGGTAGCTTTCTATGAAGGGGACTGGCCGTATCTCTCTGCTTCCAGACAGATTTATAGTAAGGCCAGTTATACCTGCGAGGCGGCAATCGCAGAGCCTCTACAGACAAGGAGAACACAATATCCAGGCCAGCATCTAATACTTTCAACAATTCCTAGCTGTCGTCATGATCAACCACGTTGCAAATATCATAAGCTGTTACTGTCTAAATCGTTATCGCTTGACCTTTGACCCGAGACATTCAAGCTGCGAAATCGATAGGATGACGAGACAGCCCAGACAAGGTTTCCGCCAGGTGTCTCCGATTGGCTGTTAAGCGCCACCACGTTTAGCCTCCAGCGAGTGGAAAGAAGACATGTCCTGCCAAACCGTTTTGTCGTCCGCAAGATCGTCCATACACAAATCCTCAATCTCCGCTCACCAGCGGTCCAGCGGTCGGGGTACGCATCCTTTACATCTAAAGCATCTCTTGATACCTCTGGACGCCCTTTCATCACCCCATCACCACAAGTACTCGTCGTCGTCGTCATCGCCGACCGGGCAACCATCTCCCTCCGTGCCATTCCGACTCTTTCGAGCGCTTCCTAATACCTCAACCATGTCGCCCCTCTCAAAACGCCAATGCAACTATTTCGACGATGACGGAGATTGCTACGAGTCGTGGTGGTGGTCAGACGTGCGTCCTCCAGCTTCTACTCTCCCGTGTCACCACTAACATCTTCCCAGGCCGGGCTCGCCGTTCGCTACGCAGTCGTCGTCATCTTCTTCCTCCTGATCATCGCATTTCTCGCCTTCAGCTACATCCACGCCCAACGCCGCCTCAAGAAAGGTCTTCCACCCCTCGGCTACCACCGATGGCTCGTCTCCCGCCGTCACCACCCGCGTTACAACTACGAGAACCAGAACGCACACTTCCAGGGCACGAATTACGGTGGGCAAGCATACGGCATGCAAAATTATCAGCCCCCTCCACCAGCATACAACACGTGGGATGCACCGCCTCAATATCAGCCGCCTGTAGGAGGTTCCAAGGCGCTCGCGAACCAGAACTTGGGACCTGACAGGGGCGAGGGACAGAGCAGTTCTGCGCCTGAAATGGGCGTGCAGAGACCTGAGGCGGCGCATCCTGGACCGCAGACGACAAGGGATGTGTAAGTGGATGCTATTGGGATCAAGAATGACATGGGAACAAGTAAATACACCTGGGTGTTAGCATAATGGTTGGATGGAAGGGATATCAGATTCGGACAATTCCTCTGCACAGAACGGAAACGGAAGCAGGGCGTATGGAGTAATGACCCACGTACACTCGTTACAGTAGATACCACTGAGCATGAATTTTATACTTCACCGTTAACCTATCACAATACGCCACTTGTATTGTGTTATGGTTGTCACAATCAAGTCCCACCTGTATGACTGGCTTCATCTGAATTCTTCCACTTGGTCTTCTCCTCAAGAAACACATCATACTGAGGTTAAGCCGTCATTCCTCGAGTAGGCGTATACGCTTTGTGCAAGTGCAAGTGCAGCTGCAAGACATAGCTCTCTTTCCAAAGTGCATCCAGGACAGCGGCTCATTCACCTCAGGCACCGGCATCAATCGGTGTAGATTGCCCACGATTCCGCCAGCCTTCATCGCAGCTTTCTTCCTACTTCCGCGCAGAACATCGACTGACCCGTGTAATTGACGAGATTGACAAATCCTGAGTTGGAGCGAGGTCGCGTTTTCTGCCGGTGACCCTGCACTTCTGAGACCAGTCCGACCTCCCTCTTTGTCGTAGCCATGTCCGCAGCTCCCAATGACTCCGAAACAGCTTTTCAAACACAAGTACTCAACATCCGCCTCACCACCCCCACGAGCGTCCCGTTCTCCATCGCGGCCGCCACCCGTTCCTTATCCCCCAATTGCTTATTCACCGCCTCCGCCGTACTATGCGTGCCCTCTTTGATCCTCACATCCACTCTAAACCGCGGCGGCAAGCTCTGCTCCAGCCTCACCCTGACGCCCAACCCGATGACCGTCGCAAGACTGCAGTGCGTGATGGTCGGGGTGATCAGCACCGTCACTGTGCTGATACGACTGTTGGCCGACGACGGAGGGGTGATGCTGATGTCGGCGAGGTTGACGACGGCGAGGGAGCCGAGGGACAGGGGGTGTTCGGGGTCTGAGATGGTGGAGATTAGGTCGTAAATTTCAAGCGGATCGATGGGTTCGGCGCTGTCGTCGGAGGTAGTGGGGGAGGTGGATGGGGATGAAGGAGACGAGGTCGAGGAGAAGTAGCCTTCGTCTGTTTGCGCGGAGGGCAGAAGAGAGGCGAAGAGTGAAGGATGGCCTGGTTTGTTGGCAGAGGTCGTGGAAGGGCGTCGACGGGTGGGCAGATCGGAAGGGTTCAGGATTTGTGGGAGTGGGTTGTCTTTTGGGTCGTCCATGTTGATTGTGTGCGTTGAGTCGTGTTTGTGAAAGGAGAGATTGGTCAAAGATGATGGAAGGGAAATCTTGGAGGGGCACCGCAACCGGAGTGGGGCAGATTGTGATGGATTTCGAACGAACTTGATAGGACAGCGGGATAAGCACATGGTGAACCACACATGGAAACTACAGGCGAATGATCGGAATGTAGATAATATCATATTCTGATACTTTTGATACTACGACGTCTCGATATACATTATAGAGCTACACTTATGCCGACGCAGTACCGTTGGTGGTTGGAGGCGTGAAGAGCGTCCTCTGGTCAGTAACGACGAGACCAGCAATGGACGCGGACGAAAGCGTTGAAAAGATACCAGAAATGAGCGCAGAGATGGCAACACGCGCAACATCACCACCACGGCTGGGCGAGATTTGGGAAAGCACACCAATCTGGGTTCCAAGGGAACCAAGGTTTCCGAAACCGCAAAGAGCATAGGTGGCGATCAGACGAGAGCGGTCTGAGAGACCAGCATACTCGGGATCGGAGGTAAGAGCAGCGTATGCAACGAACTCGTTCTGTGGAGGGTTAGATTGTGCACTTTGAATTCGTGTGTGATTTCTGTTTACCTGAATAATCTTGTCGCCGATCAGACGAGCGACACGAATGAGGTCATCACGACCATCAGTACCCGTTCGGCTGACACCGAGTAGCCATGCGACCGGGTAGAGGACGTAACCCAGAATGAGCTGCAGAGTAAGGTCGTACTGGCCGTCCAAGTTGAGGTAGCGACCCCACCAGGTCAGGAATGAGTTGATGAGAGCGACGAGCGCGATAATGCAGAGCAGAGTGGCAACGATCATACCAGCAATCTTGATACCGAGCCAGGCGCCATTCGCGAATGCGTGGATGACGTTGGACGCCTCGTGCTCGTCGTCGTCGGGAACAACGACACGGCCAGCTGTGAGAGTCTCCTCCTCCTCAGGGTATCGCATCTTGGACATCGCCAGAGATGCAGGGATGGACATGACGCAAGAAGAAATGAGAGCCTGCGGGTTGACACCGAGCGAGATATAGGCAACCAAGACAGAACCTGCGATAGTGGCGAAACCAGAAGTCATGACCTGATGAATTTCGGCGCGGGTCAAATGAGGGACGAAAGGCTTGATCAACATGGCGGATTCACCCTGTCCGATGAAGGGAGTAGCGGCGGCGACGACAGCCTCAGCACCGGAGACCTTAAGTGACCAGTAGAAGAAGACGGCGAACTTGCCAACGAACCACTGAATGAAGCCCCAGTAGTACAGCACCTGGACCACAGCAACGAAGAAGATGATAGGTGGGATGACGCCAGTGAAGAACCAGGGAAGGCTGGGAACAGTGCTATCAGTCAAGAAGATGACACCAGCGTTGGCGGACTTGAGAAGGTCGACAGCACGGTCGGAGATGAAGCGGAAGATGTCAAAACCAACGCCAGTCCTGAGCACAAACAGCGCGACAATGAACTGGATGAGGTATCCAACAATCACAGTCTGCCATACAATCTTCTTCCTGTTCCTCGACGTGGCCCAGAAGCCGAAGATGAAGACAGCCATGCCGAAGAGGGAGATACCACGATTCTCGCGCGTATTGTCTAGAGACTCAGGTGATGCAAAAGCGCCAATGATGATGACTGAGACAACGAGGAGTGCACCAGCGGGGACTCCAAATTTTTGAGGGATTGCAGAGGCGACCTTGGATCCAGTCAAGGACCAGAGCTTATAAACCGGCTTCGTGAAGAGCGAGATGGGGACCCAGAGGAAGAAGATGCGAAGCATACAGCCAAGCCAGAAGAGGAAAGGAATAACCCAGTTCTTGTCGTTCTGCAGGATATATGAGCGATTGCACAAGGGATTGAGATGTACGCAGGACTTACGCGGTGCAGAACAAGAGATGCGATCCACCAGCCAGTGATAAGAGCAGCGAAGAAGGCGTGGAAGAACACTCTGTACTTCCTGTAAAAAAGACCGGCCTTTCCAGGAGTCTTCTTTTCCTCCTCTTCGGAATGTGGGCTTACGGCACTCTTCTCGTCGTACCTCAGACCACCCTTCTCCATGTCGTCCAGCGAGCTGTTATCGCCGGCGACATGCCTGCGATGCAAGCTGTTGTTGTCCTGGTGAGGAATGATGCTCGGGTCCTGGGTAGTTCCCTTGCTGTAGGTAAGATCATGCTCCTTGGCGGCAGCACCTCCGTGGTGGAGGTGCCCGTGCTGATGCTCTTTGGAGACATCCAACGTCGGGTCTGGGTTTGGTGCGACACCCTGTTGAGCGGAGGCGTTATGCGACATGGTGAATGTATGTCCTTCCCGCCACCCAGTTAGTGAACTACCAGTGCAGGATATTAATGGAAGGGAGAGGGTAGCGTGCAGATCTGAGAGTAAAGTGCGCGAACCCCACCTTTTAGTACGGAAGTGAAGTCGCGTGTTCAGACACAAGAAACTTATCAGCATGGCCACACAGAAGCTGTCTTACCGCGCGAGATCGCCGGCGGGCCATCATTAGCGCAACTCGGCGCGTGGTTGGAGTGTGGCATTCTTCGGTCGAGACGGATCCGCGAGGATAGGACGAGGAAGACAACCAACGTCCGGGGCCAATTGCAACCTCAAAATTGTGGATTGATGTGCGGAGAGGAAGAAAAAACTTTTGGCCATCGATAAGCGGATTGTGCGGCAAATGGGCAAAGATGCTCTCGGAGCCACCGTCAGCTGCCTTCTTGGGTTACTCAAAACGGTGTAGCTCTTCTTGGCCTGAGCCCCAGGGTCATCCTTGACCGTCTTTGATTCGTTCCATGCAGAGACCAGAAGCAAAAGGTGGCTTCCGGTTGGTCAGACGGTATCAATTGACTTCTGCCAGCAATCAATGCTTACCACGCTGGTGATCCCAGGAGATTGGAAGTCGTAGGCGAACCCCGACAGATGTTTGCAGTTCATCGCGTGGAAGCGGGGATTGTTTGATGCAGTTTGGTTACAGATCTGTGGGATAGCCTGTACTATTTGCGCTCGCTACATGTCGATGGCATGAACGAGTGGAGGCAACAGTAGTCTTGGGAGGGTGAGGGTAGACACCCGAATTCGGTCGAGCTCGACACCCTGGATCACTCATCCGACCACTGATGGCGGGTGGAACCGTTATAGAAGATGATTTGGCGCGCCAGACTCTCGGCTGCATATCAGAGCGCGGACACATGCGAATTTACCATCTTGATTGCGGGAATGGAACAGTTGAACGAGGGCACATTGGCTTGTCAAGGTGGCGTATCTTGGTTAGACCCAAAAGAATGGGCAAAACGGTGAGATACGTGAAAAGAGTCAGCTGACACTCTGTAGCATCGAGCAGAGTAGCATGGCTCAGAGCAGCATGGCTGTGCCCTGAACGGGTGAAGCAGAAATTGCTAGAGCAGATGTCTTTCGCTTTGGCATCAACTCCACGCGATCAGGATTAGCATACAGGCATTCTCAGCAGCGGTGCCCCTTCTCGACACTTTGAGAAACTGTTAACTTGTCAGCGTCGGTTCTCAGGAGACATGTGAATAGCAGAGCATAGAAGTCGCTTGTACATCAGTTCTCCTTTTCTAAGCAGCGACAGTCACGAGTCGTGAAAGGTATATGACGATACCAACTGTACCTTTTCCGGCTCTTCCTATAAAGAATTTGGGAGAAGTAACTCATCTTTGCTGAGTGAGGCTAAAGTGGATGTAAGACTGACCTGTGGAGAGGGTGCATGGGCGTAAGAGGGCGAAATCATTGGGTTGTGTTACGTGCACTGCGAGATATGCGTCTTCGAAGTTCTGTGGCCATAGATTTTTCTTTCACGTCTCTGAAATTCGAGCCGCACGACGGAGACGGAAGCGGCCAAAAAAAAGTCTGGGGAAAGCAGCCGGCGGGGCCCTAAAGCCACGTTTTGATAACGTCAGGGTAGTCCACTCATTCCGGTCATGATGGTAGCTTCACATGTTGATGAGGTGTCTCTATACACGACTTGATCCCCAGCTGAGAAGTCTAGTTCCCCGACCTGCTTAGCAATCGCCAAACCTCCGCCTTGCACACTGCTCAGCACCTGAGAAAGCAGATGTGTCTTTGGTTTCTTCAGGTGCCTCCGAAGGTGGATTTGTCACTCGCTGAACGCAAAAGTATATTCTGGCACGCGACCTCGCGATGATACTGCCGACCTGCACTCTCCTGTTCGCTGTAGCTTTTGCGACTTCTTCTCTTGCTTCATCCGGTCGACTAGAAGCGAAGCCTACCAAGTCGTATACCAAAGCCGCGGATGTCTGCGCCTTCGAGCCAAAGGCGAAGGTGTCGGATGCCTGTGCATCGTACGCTTACCTAGATGACTTGAACGATCTGGTCCATGGATATGTGTCTAAGCTCGTCTCCAAGACCGACTTCTTCTCATATTACCGGCTGAACCTCTACAACAAGAAGTGCCCTTTCTGGTCGGATGAGAATGGACTTTGTGGCAATATTGCTTGCGCAGTCACAACATTAGAGAACGAGGAGGATGTTCCGAAGATCTGGAGAGCTGCAGAGCTGAGCAAACTCGAAGGTCCAAAGGCCCATCACCCGGGCAAGAAAGAGCAGAAAGCACACCCTGATAAACCACTACAAGGAGAGCTGGGAGCGAATGTCGGAGAGAGCTGTGTGGTAGAATATGATGACGAGTGCGACGAGAGAGATTACTGTGTGCCTGAGGACGAGAGAGCGTCCGCTAAAGGAGACTACGTCAGTCTGGTGGACAACCCGGAGAGATTCACTGGCTATGCCGGACCTGGAGCACATCAAGTCTGGGATGCCATCTACCGTGAAAACTGCTTCTCAAAGCCGGTGGTAGGAGGGAAGAGTTCGAATATGGGGGCCTCATTTCCAATGTTTGGAGGTTTGTCAGGTCAACCTGCGAAAGCATCGATGGACTTGCGAGCAGTCATGAAAGATCATGGCCGACAGCAAGCCATGCAGACCGGATCGATCGACGACCAAATGGTATTCGACGACGAATGTATCGAGAAGCGAGTCTTCTACCGCGTCATCTCCGGCATGCATGCTTCAATCTCAACTCATCTCTGCTACAGCTATCTAAATCAAACCACCGGACAGTGGGGGCCGAACTTACAATGCTACAAGGATCGACTACATAAATACCCTGAGCGGATCTCCAACTTGTACTTCAACTATGCGCTTGTGCTGCGAGCTGTCGGGAAACTGAAGGATCACATTCTCCATTACACCTTCTGTACTGGAGATCCCGTTGAAGATCAGCGGACGAAGCAGATGGTGCATGGTCTAGCTCAGGCGCTTCCAGGTGGCCCAGAGCTATTTGACGAAAGTATCCTCTTTCAGGAGAACCCGGCGGTTGGCGGTATCACTCTGAAAGAAGACTTCCGCAATCGATTCAGGAACATTAGTAGAATCATGGATTGCGTAGGATGCGACAAGTGCCGGTTATGGGGCAAGCTGCAAACGGCCGGATACGGCACTGCCTTGAAAGTGCTTTTCGAGATGGGCAACAGTGATTCGCATGAAGGAGAGCCTATCTTGCGACGGACCGAGCTCGTGGCTTTGATGAACACGTTGGACAAGATCAGTCACGCGCTCAAAGCGATTGAGCATTTCCGTCAGATGATGGTGGACGAGCGAGCGGCCGCGTCTAAGCCTATTCAGAAGGCCATGTCGGATGATATTCCATCGTCACCAGAGACGAACAGGGCCACGACCAAGCCAAAGCAACCGGAAATCACTGTTGATTCTCCGGTAACAGATGTCTTCTGGCATGAATGGTACCGAGTTTGGGGGGCCTTGTGGATTGTGCTTAGTAGCTGGCTGAGCTTACCTAGCAAAGTGTACGCCGAGACATCTTTGAGACATGATCTTATTATACTGATATCACTATAGCTGGCAAATCGCTCTTGAAGAACTGGTGCGGCTGTGGAATGTCTTCGTAGGACTTCCTGTCGGACCACGACACTGGGAATTTCAATGGCCCAACCTGGACGAACTTTGAGGAGAGACGTTGACGCATGAGTAGGGATTAAGCATTGCGACAGTTTCATCGTTTTCCGAAGCATAGCGGCGGCGCGTGGCGATGCTTGAACATCTGGCAGTGAAACGGTGACGGCACATCGTTCGGAACCAAGACAAAGGGGCTCTATGGTTCCTCTGGTTATACAGAAATAGATGTCTGATTCACAGTTGTACATATGTCATTCCTCGAATACCAAATATCCATCAGACACAGATCGGCTCGCTGTGTGTGAGAGTGCATGGCAGATGTCAATTGTCAGGGTATCAACGTGACATGTGGACATGTGGTCTGGTTGCACCGGCGTCATGGGTACCCCTGCAGCGTGCTCAGCGAATCCTTGATCGTTGAGCATCCGGAACCCACCACACCAGTGAAAGGGCAGCACCGCACGAGGACCGGAAAAAGGGTTTTGTGCACCACTGCCGGCAAATCCGTTTGTCTAGAATCAATCACAAGACGTCGTCCCTTGGTCGTCGTCATTTGTGCCCTCGATATCTGGGAAGTTGTGCCAGGTTGTCATAATCATAGACTATTTTTGCGATGGAGTAAAAAGACGGACATGATCCATGGAGTATTTTTTCCAACTATCATCGACTCTCATACGCCGGACTACACCATCACTGATCACATCCCACACATGCTTGTCTACGGGTGTGCCTGCAGATCAAGATTTTCTCTCTATGCACCTCGTCAAGTCGAAACACGGCCACTAGGGTAGCGCACCAATCACAGTGTCAAAACAAAGCCTCTTTGTCAATCGAGTGGGCGCTAGCGTCCCGACAGGCTCGAGACAATTCTCAGTCAAACTACCCCCCTAAATCGCAACAAGGTCTGCCGGCCGGGAACAGTTGAAACGACACCTGCTCGCCCGCGACGTTTCGATCTCCCTCAACTCCCTCTCTCCTTGACGCTCTTTGTCTTCGGTCAGCGCGTACATCGCGTTACATCTTGTCACTCATTCTCAGTCGTTCTCTCATCAAAAAGACGATCTATCGTCCACTCACATTCATTCCAAACCTCCCTATCTTTCGACACTATCTCTCAAACGAGGCTGCCGTGAGGACTGCGTCCCGGAGCCCCATCACACAAATAGCTACATTTTCTAACAGCCACACAACGTGCACATTTCGCAGCTTCGATAAGCGAGACATATTCCGAGCTCACCATCGATACCGATCTTTGAACGCGACCCGGTTGTCTGCTTCGAAGATATCTCGATTGCAAGATTCAAGCTTTTCCCATACGAAGGAATCCCTCACATCCCGATCGACCAACACCTCCTGTACACCAGGCTAGCTATCCAGCTGCAGTTTAACACTAGACGCTTGACATCACCAAGCCTGACAATTAGCCGTGCTTGCTGTCAATACATCGAGGCTACTGACTCGTCTTTGTAAAAAGAAGAAACACTCGATCCAAGGTCGACTTTCACATCCGAACATCATCAAAAATGTCTCTCGCCCGCGCGTTGACGACCAGGCGCAAGGAGGAGCCTACTTCTCCTCCATCCTACATTGGTCGCGCTGCAAGCCAGCGTGCTCCCAACGCGAAGCCCATCAAGAGATCCGAGATCTCGTTGCCGGTCAACCTCATTTCAACAACGAATATGCTGTCCTACGAAGCTCCGGATATCGTTGACGCACCTCATGTCAACCACATGGGAGGTCGTTACTTCCCATCGAACCACTCTGTCAGCTCCACAAGCCCTTCCGTCTCCGGTGAGGACAGTGACCTGTCCGGCAGCGTCCACTCGCACGATACCGATGCTACGTCGGTCGACATGAGCTCACCAGATCTCTCAGAGGCGAACCATCTCGACCAGTACTTCAAGTCTTCTAGCGCACAACGTTCCACCAGGTCGACCACATCAAGCCGTGTATCACGATCGACGACGCACTCATCGCGGCCCTCCATGGACTCCAACTCGCCAAGGGTGCCGTCCCGTGCGCCGTCGCACAGCAAGAACGCTCACATGCTGTCACACAAGCGCTCTGTGCAGCGCATGGCCACCATTCCATCAGAGGCTCACACTCGCGATTCGGTCGACATGTTCAACTCACAGTCCGTCAACAGCACCTCCGCTGCCCCTCGCGTCAGCCATCCCTTTGGCAAGGAGCTTGCACAGCTCAATGAGGCTGCAGAGGAGTTTGGCTATGCGGTCCGCAACGCTGAGGCCGATGCAGACACCCAAATCATGCGATCCAGGGGGCTTGTCAAGTATTGCGCCAATGACTACATGGACGAGATCTCGAGCATTTATTCTACAACATTCGAGGAGGATGCGTCAGTGTATCAACCCATGGTCTGGATCTAAATGATCTTACTATGAGCTTGTTACGATTTGATGCATGACCACTTGGGACAGGTTTCCCTCGATGACTTTTTTCTCTTCTTGAAAATCTGACCAGACAGAGTTGTCTGCGAATATCTGGGCCAAGAATGTGCATAGTTCACTTCTATTTACACAAACGACTTCACGAACCTTCAAAAAGATTCTTCAGACTTGAACGTTGGAGGTTTTGGATCTGGCTCGAGGAGAGTCGATCCGTCCATTCATTGATGGCAGTTTCCTTCATTCTCTTACGGACTATGGCTTGAGGACAGGGGTCTGGTCTGAGCAACGTATTGTTGTCGACGGGAGTTGAGAGCGAATGAAAATGTTCAAAACAAATGCCATGTTCACTTGGTGTCTTGTAAATGTGTCATGACCGCAATTAGCCCTTGATGACCGGCTTGCAAGCATTGGTGGCAGTCAATGAAACAGTACCCGGCGGTCATCGGGAGTGCCATGTGAAGTCGTTGGCTGTCAATTCTTCATGCAAAGACCGCTCGAAGTTTTGACAAAAATTCACCCCCCGCGCGCCAAGAAAAGGCAAAGTTTACTCCGATTGTTTATGCTCGACAACACTGAAGGCCACCCACGTTGCGCGACAGCAAGGGTCCTCGATACTGTCGATCCGGATCATCAAAAACTATATTGAGAGATACAAGCGCCGTTTCCATCCTTTATCAGATTGATTCTCTCTCACGACTTCAACCACTCAACCCTCGCCGCCGTCAAACCAGCCCTTTCACCCTGCCCCTCGGTTGCTGCGAGCGATCACTAGACACACAGACCTTTGACAAACTATCGAAGCACAAGCACTGCAAAACCACTAGGGGTAACACGATTGGCGGGTCCACAATTGTGCTCCAGTACAGCTGCACCTGCAAAGCATATACATATCGGCATCAACAAACCCAACTCGGCGCGCTACATTATCGTGATCGCCTGACTAGCTGCGTTCCTTGTCACTGCGACTTTTCCCCTCACCACCACAAAGCTTCGAAGACCATACAATTGAGTCGCGTGAGCTGTGCGATCATCATCGCGGCAACGACAGGACAGGACAAGCAGGAACCACAGAAAGAAGAAGGCTCATACGCAATGGCTGCCGCTAGTGACATTGATTTTACACGTCGCAATAAGAAGCCCCGCCCGTTGAGCGAGAGTGAGAAGGAGCGCTTGGAGGAATTCATCGAGTCCATACATTACTCGTCAAGGTGAGTCCAATGCGCGCTTGCGGTCCTTCTGCTGTACTGGACAGCGACTGGTCATCAACGTGCTATTCCGAGAGATGCAGTACCTTCATCTATTTTACAAGCTTTTCACCGCCCTGAGTAACAGAAGCTGACCATCCCCGACAGATACTCAGATGACCACTATGAATACCGCCATGTCCAGCTACCAAAGCAAATGCTCAAGGCGATACCGAAGGATTACTTTGACGGCCAAAGAGGTACTCTGAAGCTGCTTTGGGAGGAAGAGTGGAGGGCGCTGGGCATCACACAGGTATGCCATTCTTCAGCAGCTATACTTACCCCTCACTGACTTCGTCTCGCAGAGTCTGGGATGGGAGCACTACGAAGTTCACGAGCCAGAGCCGCACATTCTCCTCTTCAAGAGACCGATTGGCTACCAACCACCAGCGCACTAGCAGGCGACCGCTCTCAGTCACGTCCAGTACGTTCAGTCCGGCTACTGGGGGCCTACCACTTTTTGAATGAGTGATTCCTATCTTCCAATGAAAGAGCATGATTATAGGCGGGAGTCGGGATCCGTCATGTTCGTGCATGCATGTTTAAAGGGCGCCATAAACGTAGCTCTTCTCCGAGTAAATGCATCCCATAGAGCGTTCAGGGGACAATCAAGTCAAAGGGGAAATGATAGCAAAATATCAAGACAACTGCACCGGCCGGCATGATCAACTTGTTGATGATTTGGGAAAACCAGTCGGTTCAGTATGTAACTACGCTCTACGCAGCTACGAAATGCACAAAAGAATGTTATCTCATGATGTTGCTGCTCGTCATACAAGAACGTGATCTGGATCTTGCACTCTGCAGAACACAGTCCTGGGATCGCACATCTCACGGGAGACTATCTCAGCATCACTTCCCCACTGGCTTCTCTCCTTGTCCTCAGGAAAGGTACACCGGTCACATCCCTCCCCAGCTTGACTTTGACATCCCTGAACTTGATCTCCTCTTTCTTCACCTCCTCCAGTACTGCCTCCGTCCTATCGTCCAGTTCCCCAAGCTGCTCGTCAGCATCTAAGCTCCACGCGATACTGATGTGAAATTTGTCCTCCACTCCCTGTCTCTGCGCCGCAAACTCTGCAGACTTTCCATTGATCACTCCGCCCTTGCTTACACCTTTTTCCTGATCTTGGCCCGCTTTGATTATTCCCTCGTTCATTCCTGCCGTGCCAGCACTATTGGCTACATAGAGCTCCGGCAACCCAAAGTCTCTCGCTACTGCATTGCTCGTCTCCATCAGCCTCCTCAACGCGCTTCCGTCCTCTTCTGGAGTCCCTGCTCTCAGCACAAGAAACGATCGCGTCCGCTCCTGATTCGTATGCCACGCCAGCTCTGTCGGGTGCAGCGTCAACGTGCCACTACGTGTGCCGAGGGAGGGCAACAGGCGGTCTAGAGCAGAGATCAGGGCGGAGTGGAAAGCATCTTTGGTCTCTGTGCGCAGAACCAGAGGGGCTGAGAGGGAGATGTGGAGTGGTAATGCGACGGAGGTGGGGGAAAGAAGGAGGGAATGGACTGCCTTTCCATGTCCGGAGGACGAGAGGAAAAGCTGTGTTAGGAGCTTAGAAAGAAGCTGGGAAAGAGAGGTGCTGGGATGGACTGGTCGTGTTAGGACAGATAGTGCAGGTAGAGGCAAGGAGGCAATGAAGAGGTGATTGAGACAGAGAAGACCAGATGAGGAAAGATGCCTACTGTCAATACTTACACTCCAGATAGACATGCGCCGCCCAATTCCCTTCCACGTGCGGCACTATCCTTTTCCTCCCGCCGTGTAGACTGGGCTCATCGCTCTGGCTCACGCGCGCTGCACCAGAATAGAGGTCAAGGAACGTGGTTGGAAGTGGAGGCAGCTCTCTCGAGCTATCGTTATCGTCATCCGTAGACAACCTTCTCCGTTTCGATGTCGGTTCTTGTGCCTCGCGGTCCTCGTCCGAGTCCGAGTACTCTACCAGTCCCATGCCATGCGCGTGGTGTGGTTCTCAATACGCGAACGATAATGCAGGTACGATGATCATGTGGTACACGCGCAAATTAGCAGTTATTGTGAAGAGAGTGCCTGGCGATCTACGTCGCGGTGCACGGAACCCTGAATTTGAGCATCGACCCAGCCGGATTGGCGTCCAATGGAATTAGTGGAGGCCCGACGTCACTTCTTTCCTTGGAAACCCTCGAGGATGACGAGTCGCGCTCAATGACAGGGAAGGAAGCAGGCAAGGTACTCGTAGGCACTGAAGGAGCTGCTGGGAGCTTTTTTAATCATTGGGTTCATTCGCAATCTCACAATTCAAATCATCTTGTGCCGTTTGTTCCTACAACATACACTTGTTTCCCATCCACTATCATCCTGACGTTTTGTTCCGCGCACATCCTCAACGATCACGCAGACGGAAGACAGTTCCGACGGTAGATTCATAATGGCTGCAGTCTCGTCCAAAGAGGTAAGTTCCCATCTACTCAATTCTACGTCCCTACATGATGGACCATCCTAACTCCAAACAGGCGACAGCCTACCTAATCGACCCTCTCACAGCACCCGAGCCTTCCGCCGAGACAGGACCGGGCTCACATTTCGTTGCACCCTCTGAGGCCTCTTCACGCCCACGAAGCAGCTCCAATTCCAACAATCCTTACCGCCACGCCTCCAAGCGCTCTACCGCATCGAACCATAGCAGGCACTCCTCCCGCGGCACTCCCGAGAAGTTCCCCAACTACCGCGAAGCCTCACTAGGCCAACTCAACGACACCCCACCCAGCTACGACGCCGCAACCGGCAGCCCGACTAGCTCCACGCACCGTCGCCGCGGCTCCAGTCTTAAGGAGCGCTTCCCCGGTGACGAGAGCCACAAGCCGCTCGAGATCCTGCGCCGTGACAGCAAAAAGGCACACCGCAGCCCGCACCTGACCAAGCGCCATTTGCCCGGCGCCGACAGTATCGATCGCCTCGACCCGACCGTCAGCGCGGTCCCATACCACCACGAAGGACCGTATGACGCTGCTGGCCTAGCGAGGAACCATGGTACCAAGAGGAACATGGCGCCGATCGATGCGTTGACGGGTAGTAACCGCGAGGCATTACGGGCGACGCCTGTCGAGAACGTGAAGAATAGTGTCGAGAGACATGTGCCGCTGGATGGGACGGCGGTTGTGCCGCCTGGTATGGAAGACAGGTTCGGGAGAAAATACGAGTACGAGGAGGGAGGGAATATGATGATCGAGGGTGATCCGGCCGGAGGAGCATACAAGAGGTGGCCTGGAGTGGTGAGTTCAACATCACTACACCATGAGTCTAAGGATGCTAATGATAAGTAGAAATACCACCCCGATGACATCAAGGGCAAGGGCGAACCTAGTTATTCGCAGGACCTCGCACTTCGAGCCAAGACCCAGAGCCAAGGCGAAGACGGTGCTAGGGGCATTGAAATGGAGAACCACAAGGCGTTGAAGGTTGACGAGACCGAGTCGAGCGGTCGGGCGAGGGGAAGCAGTTTCACACAGGGATTGAAGAAGAGGATTGGCAGTTTGAAGAAGAAGAACAGGGAGGAGTGAACACAGCCATAGTATCCGGGACGAATGTCGTAAAAATACGACGGCAGATCAAGCTGGGACATGAAGCCTGTATAGAATAGTTCGAAGCAAACGGGAGGGAGGGAAAGTTATAGGAGGACATAAGGTATCATAGACTGATTGCTCGTCATAGCCTAATCACTGTACACTATCTCATAAATCCATCATTTTCTAATCACCCACCTTCCCCCTTCTCAGTCCCCCAACGTCCCCTCCTCTATCGCCCCACCGACCAATCTATCCCCCGTAATCACCCCGGTAGTGGCAATCACCAACCGCCTATTCTCCCCACCTCTCCCCTCGCGTATCTTCCTCCCCACTAACCGCAACGCCGCGATCTCAGCATACGTGACCCCTCCGAGGAAGAAAACAATGCTCGTCACCGTCCGTCCTTCTTTGCCTCTGCTTCCATTCACCACAGGCGTAGCAGCCGGCGTTGTGGTCCCCGCGCCGACCCCTGAGCCCTTGAGCGTTTGTCGCGCCTTGCTCGCCCCCTCGTCGCTGCCTTTCTGCACGACATCGACCGTCGCCCCACGGATACGCGACAGCGTGTCTTCGTACCCCTTCCAACCTAGCCCTGAGACCTGGGTGGGCGGACCGTCGTCCCCTGCCCCGGGCGTCTTGGGCGCGGCGTAATCGGCAGCGGCAGCCCATCCGCGCTGCAGAGCGCACTGGACGAGACGGACGGACAGGGGCGCGTAGCCCGAGTACGCGTACGAGGGATCGGTCTGGGCTTCTTCGTCTACGTCGTCGACGAGGAGCTTCATTGTCTTGCGGACGGTGGCGTAGTCTGTGACTTTGCGCTGCGAAGCGGAGGCGGAGGCCATGGGGTTGAGGTAGCCTGTGTTGCTCGCTAGGCGGGGGATTAGTAGGCCGTGTTTTTCGAGCTGGGAGAAGGTGAGGATGTGCTGGTAGCCATAGCCTTGCAGGATGAGACGCTTGAAGTTCTCAAGGTCGCGGGGCCGGAGACCGCCGATTAATGCGGACTCGAGGCAGAGGAGGCGGAGAATCGTGGTGAGTGGTGTGGATTGCGCGATGAGAGACTCGATCTTTTCGTGGAGGCTGGTGGCGGCACTGTCACCTGAGGCGACGAAGGTTTGTTGGATCTCTAGGACAGAGGAGAAGAGTGGGCTGCGGGTGGATTTCATGATCTCTTCGGCGAGACCGGTGTGGATCTTCAAAGAGGCTTGCTCGGCATGATACGAGGGTAGCTTAGAGACGAAGGACTTGAGGTCGGATATCGAGGCGTCGGCGCGGTGACGAGATTCGTAGTTGGCTGCAAGATTACGGGCGCGAGAGTTGAGTTGGGGCCCGAGAAGGGCGAAATTAAGATCACGAAGGGAGGGATACAGAGGGTCGGATGAGTCGAGGGGTACTTTGCGCTTGAGAGGGGTATCTGAAGATGGTTGTGAGGAGCCAGAGGACGGTCCCGCACCTACTATCGAGGTCGATGCTTCAAGTGTGTTGTACTGTATCCGAAAGGTCTCGTCAAGAAGACCGGCATATGTCAATTGGGTGAGTAATGGTGTTGGATAGTCAACCTCTCTATCAATTATGATTAAAGAGTCGATTGTCGCAGAAGGCACGGAACCAAAAGCTGAAAGGAAGCCGCTTGATGGTGATATAGAAGCCGTGACATCCTCCTCTGCCCGTAATCGAAGAAGTAAATCTGCAAGTCTTTTCGCGTTATCTCCTTTGCCCAGTATTCGTGGTATCAGCCCACTCCGTTTCTGAATGTTCATGAGTGCTTGCGCTGAAAGATATATGGAAGTCGGATCGTTCATCATATATACATCCGAGGTTGCATCGTCAAGTTCCAAGGAAAGCAAATCCGATTCCAGCGATATAAAGTACAAAGGGCAAGACAAGATCACCGCTTCTCCCAGCACCCCAGTCTCCTCCAGTATGCGATCGCTGAGAAGCGTCCGCCGTGGCGCCCATATAATCGTGAAGTCATGGTCTATCTGGGAGTCTTTTCGTATCTGCTTGATCGATTCTGGGATTATCAGCTCGTATTCAATCACGTTTCGCGAGGTCGGTATGGCGAAGAGTGTCAGATCGAGCTATGGTCAATTTCGGGATCAAGACTGAACGTGCAGGGTGGGAAAGATGCCTGCGCACTCTACTTTAAGATCCCAGGACGAGTGCAGGTTACGGAGAAAGAAGACCTACCTGCAATCGCCTGAACTTCTTTTGGCTTCTCGCCCCTGGAGAAGAAGACGATGTTCTTTTGTGAAGTTTCGACATTTTTGTTCTCCAGAACGAAGAGTTTCTCGACGCCATATTCTTGCAGCGTTCTGAACTTTGTGAAGAGGCCAATTGGACCAAGCAGTGTCTTCTGTATAACGAGACTCTTCTTCCCTCGAACCTGGTACTATCAGCGTAAGACCGAATGAGCCCAGCGAAAATCGACTCACGCCCTCGAGAAGTCGCAGTAGCTCCCGCCTCGCCTTCTCTGTTATCTCCTGGGTATCGACATTGACATGAGGCGCCATTTGCAAACAGACCGCCGCATTGAAGCTGCATAAAGTAGTATACAGAACTCCAGCCAATGAGAGGAGGTCGAGCACGAAGCCTTGATGAGTCGGTCGGCGAATGCAGCATGACTCGCCGACTACGGATCTACCTATCCCACTTTTTTGGTGTCGATTGTTACTCATATCTTGTATGTTTCTCCTCCGATTTAAACCCAGACAGTTTGCGAGTTCCAATTGCTGTATTAAACCAATCCCAAATACAGCACTCATCCGACAATTCTTCACCCGGCCTACGCCAATCACACCGTTACACGACGGAGACGATATCATGGGGAAAAAGGATGGTGGGGGAAAGCCCAATTTCACATTAAAGGTGCCAAAGGGGACGAAGGACTGGGATGGGTCAGATATGGTCATTCGCGAGAAGATTTTCAGCACTATCACACAAGTCTTCAAGCGCCACGGCGCAGTCACAATTGACACGTGAGTTGTGCAATGGCCCATTCGATTCGCATAGAAGTTGACTCAGCCTAGACCAGTCTTTGAGCTGAAGGAGATCCTCTCAGGAAAGTATGGCGAAGATAGTAAACTCATTTACGACCTTGCCGACCAAGGAGGAGAGCACTGCTCACTTCGATACGACCTCACGGTACCCTTCGCACGGTGGCTCGCCATGAACTCCTCGATCCAGAATATCAAGAGATATCACATCGCCAAGGTGTACAGACGAGATCAGCCGGCTATGACCAAGGGGAGGATGCGAGAATTCTACCAGTGCGACTTTGACATTGCTGGGCAGTACGATGCTATGATTCCAGACGCAGAAATTTTGCGAATCACTTGCGAGATCTTTGATGAGCTCGGGTGGAATGGGAAATACACAATCAAGGTCAACCACCGCAAGATTCTCGACGGTACCTTCAAGGTCTGCGGTGTGCCAGACGACAAGATCAGAACGATATCCTCTGCGGTAGATAAGCTAGACAAGTCACCATGGACAGAAGTACGGCGGGAGATGACCGAAGACAAGGGTCTTGATCCGGAAGTGGCAGACAAGATTGGAGAGTACGTGGTACGGAAAGGAGGTCGAGAGCTGCTCGAGCAACTACAAGCGGACGCTACCCTCTCAGCCAACGAGTCTGCAAAAGCCGGCCTCGCAGACATGAAGCTTCTCTTCGACTACCTCGACATCTTCTCCTGCTTCGACCGCATCTCCTTCGACATGTCCCTCGCTCGTGGACTAGACTACTACACTGGCGTCATCTACGAAGTCATCACCGAAGCCTCCGCCCCTCCCGCCGCACAACAACTCACCTCCCCATCCTCCACACCACAACGACCACCCAAAACGCCAAAGGCATCGAAACAAGTCAACGGCGACGACGACGACAGATCCAACGACCCCAGCGTCGGCGTCGGCTCAATAGCAGCAGGCGGCCGCTACGACGGACTGGTAGAGAAGTTCTCCGGCCGCGGCATTCCCTGCGTTGGCATCTCCTTTGGCGTCGAGCGCATCTTCAGCATCACGAAAGCGCGCATCGAAGCCGAGACGTCGTCCAAGCTGCGCACGAGCGACACCGAAGTATACGTCATGGCCATGGGCGGCAGCGGACTCCTCAAAGAGCGCATGGAGATCTCGAAACGCCTCTGGGAAGCGGGCGTCAAGGCCGAGTTTTTGTGGAAGGTCAAGCCGAAATTCGAGAAGCAGTTCCAGGCTGCGGAGAGGGGCGGGGTACCTTGGAGTATTCTGCTGGGCGAGGATGAGGTGAAGAACGGGCAGTGTAAGATCAAGGAGCTGGGATTGCCAGAGGGACACCCTGAGAAGAATGGTGTCTTGGTGCAGCTCGGGGATTTAGAGAAGGAGGTATTGAGCAGGGTGCGGAAGCAGAGAGGGGAGAGCGGCGTTGAGAGCATCACGAGCGCATTGGAGAAGACGGACATGGCTGCTGCGCCAAAGGCGTAGATTACTTTCGGATGTAGATATACCCAGCATAAAAGCCTCTACACTTTCTCCTATCCTGCCGTGTCCGTTTCTATCCTATCTAATATACATAAAGCCATGCTACCGACCAGCAGCGACCCTCATGAATGCCCCCTTCATCCACCCTGCTCTCTCGACCGCACTAAGGCCCAGACTCCTCGCCCATACTACCGGCCCACTCTCCGCGGAGTACAGCTTGTGCAACTTATCCACGGCCCCGATGAGCGCCGAATTCCTCCCCCATTGAGCTCGATTGTACCCCTCCAGCGCCCAGGAACTCCCAATATCCCAGCCTACCTGTACCGCGTAATCGATCGCCACAGCTAATGCCTTGGCGTCGCTTAGACCTTGGTTGAGCCCCTGCCCTGCTAATGGGTGAATCGTATGCGCTGCGTCCCCGACAAGGGCGACGCGATCGGCAATGTAGGTGTCTGCATGACGCATGCGAAGAGGGAAGGAGGCGATGGAGCCTTCTTGTACACCTTGCACTTGTGGCGGGACTTGGGAATGGTTGAAAGACGTGGAGGGAATGCGCCACGATACTTCTTCGCTCTGACCAGAGTCGGGCATCGAGGTGAGCATGTAGTCGATGTCTATAGGAAGAAGACGGAAGGCTGCGTTGACCATTGCGATGAAGTCGGATGGGGGCAGACGTCGTAATTTGGCCGCATGGGAGGGCGTGGTGGTCCAGACCAGAGAGGCGGTGGAGTCGGGAAGAGGGAGAAGTGCGACGGGACCGGTGGGCAGAAAGCGTTGGTAGGCCGTATTTATGTCCGCTCCTTGGGGAAGAGAGAGGGTGGCGACCACACCGTGGCGGTCGTAATCCCACCCTCGAGAAGGGATCGAGGCGAACGAGCGGACCGGTGAATTGAAGCCATCCGCCCCTACGAGAAGCCGGGCAGCTAGCTTTGTTGAGTCGGAGGAGAGGGAAAGGGTCGGCCATGAGGAGAGGTCGAGGTTGGGCGTCTCTTGACCGAGGGTAATAGACTCGACGCGGGTTTTGGAGAAGATATTCAATCCTGGAAGTGAGGACAAACGAGTCAGAAGGGCAGATGTGAGATTCGCGTTCTCTGTCATGGTTGCGACAATAGGATCTTCTAGTTGGTTTCGGGGTTTGGGAAAGATGAGATCCAAGATACTGTTGTCCCGCATCTCAAGTGGATCAAAATGTACGCTGCTGCCAGAGACTCCATCCCATACTTGCATTGCACTATATGGCTGAGTTCGCGAGTTATCGACATGGTCCCAAGCGCCAATACCTACAGGTATCAGTGAGGGAAAAGAACGTGAACGCAGAGCATACCCTCTAGAAAAGATACTGATCCAGGCGTAAGCGAACTACATCGATTCGAGTACCCTGATATCCGTTCGAATTGTTGCTTGCTAGCTTGCAGATCTTGGCCATCTATCAAGGCAATTTTCAGTCCAGCCGTACGCTTGTTGGCCTCTGCGCAGTTGTCAGATTATGAAAATTGACACATCACCAACCTCGTACTTAGAGCTGTAAGCAAAGCAAGACCTGCTGGTCCGCCACCAACGCAAACGACATCATAGATTTCTGGATCGTGTCTTCGAACTGACGAAGCACAAAATGTTCGTACACGTGCAACAGTATTCAGTCGAAGCGCCTGTTCAATCTTGCAGTGTGCACGAAGTTTCCGAACGACCATGATAGAAATTGTGAGGGGGGAAGAAAAGACATGGCTTCAAGTATGTCTATGGTAGAGTAGAACAGTTTGCTTGGCACATTCAAAGCGGGCTTCAGTGCTACTCTCATTTCAAGCTTTGGCAAATACTCCAGCCTAAGAGATCTCGGTACAATGACGTGCCGAGATGCTTCATAATGGCCATCACTCATATTTTGTAAAGCACGAAAATAGACAGGGCAATCTTTTCAAGCTGGCAATGTTGAGCCGAGTGCTTGGGGCAATAAGATCACAGCAGAGTACTTGTCCACAACGACTATTCTTTGCCGCATGGAGCTGCTCATGATGTCGTCGGAATTCGACCATGGCACAACACATTTCTCTTGGTAGCGATACTGAACGTGAAATTTATACATGCTCTCGGAGAAATATGTTCGACGAGAAAAGACCGGTCATGTTTCCCGACCAAGCAAAAAGAGTCGACTAGGCGGGAGGAAGGGATACCCAAAAGGGAAAATCGGGTATTCGGAATGAACCAGGAAGAGGGCGGAAGGGCCGCCTTCACATGTTCACATGCTCGAGCAAGGCCGACGACGAGCCTGACCCAAGAAAACCCCGGAGCCTCTTTTCACATGCTTTGTCTTACCGAGGCAGGGAGAAGTACAACGTCTTTGCGCACGAGACACGGGGCAACGAGATCCAGAATGTCAGATCTCGCCACGACCAAACAGCTCATCAAAATAGTAGACGCCAATACCGACTATGGAGTAATTGATCAGCTTGGATTGGGTGAGATGAAAAACCTTCTCCGGATCTACTCCACGTTCCCTTCGTCTTGCCCCGTGGTTTTGTCGTACCTCGGCGTCTAATTTTCTGGCTCGTGCCCCAGACTCTCCTCCCTCCGCCTCGCCGTTGGTCCTGTGGATTTGTGCTGTGGATTGAGGGAGTACCCAAGTCTAGTTCAGACCCTGACCCGCGGCATCTTCTGATCGTCCATCTCTTTTTACTTTCTCATCCTTCTCCATTCGATCTCCTCTCCTCAGGACACTACCACCATCACTTTTTCTTCTTCTGTCTGCCGCTCCGTTCATACTACACAATGGCTCCTCGCGTAATCGTTGTCGGCGCTGGTCGTAAGTGCTCACGAGCTGTACCTCCGCATCAGAGCTTCCGCTGACGCGACTTCTAGTCTCTGGCCTCAGTGCCGCGCACACAATCTACCTCGCTGGAGGCAATGTCTTGCTCCTCGACAAGAATAGTAAGAGCTTGCACATGCATACACACAAGGATATCATACTAACCTTCAACAGACTTCATGGGAGGCAACTCCACAAAGGCTACCTCTGGAATCAACGGTATGCCCCCGCCGACTTCAAGAGCTCTACCTCGGCACATGCTAATTCATCTCAGGCGCCCTCACACGCACTCAGGTCGATACCGAGATCCGTGACAGCGTGAAGCAGTTCTACGACGACACACTCAAGTCCGCCCGTGACAAGGCACGACCAGACCTCATCAAGGTTCTTACTTACAAGTCTGCCGCCGCTGTCGAGTGGTTGCAGGATGTTTTCAATCTCGACTTGACCCTCGTATCACGGCTGGGTGGCCACTCACAGCCTCGTACTCACCGTGGTCACGATGCCAAGTTTCCTGGTATGGCCATCACCTACGCTCTCATGCAGCGATTCGAAGAGCTGGCCGAGAACGAGCCGGAGAGGATGCAGCTTATCAAGAAGGCACAGGTCGTTCGTGTGAACAAGAACGGCAACACCATCAACGGCTGTACATATCTCTTCAACGGCGAGGAGCACACTGTCGAGGGCCCAGTCGTCCTCGCCACCGGTGGCTACGCCGCTGACTTTGGCGAGACTTCTCTCCTCAAGAAGTGGCGACCAGACACCTTTGACCTCGCCTCCACCAACGGCCAGCACGCCACCGGTGACGGCCACAAGATGCTGATGAACATTGGTGCCAACGGCATCGACATGGACAAGGTCCAGGTCCACCCTACTGGTCTGATCGATCCCAAGGACCCTGGCTCAAAGTGGAAATTCTTGGCTGCTGAGGCTCTCCGTGGTGAGGGTGGTCTTCTGCTCAACTCCAAGGGTGAGCGATTCGCCGACGAGCTCGGCCACCGTGACTACGTCTCTGGCCGCATGTTCGACGAGAAGAAGGAAGGCCGATGGCCCATCCGTCTCGTGCTCAACTCCAAAGCCTCCAACGTTCTCGACTTCCACACTCGTCACTACTCCGGTCGTGGTCTCATGAAGAAGATGACTGGCAAGGAGCTCATCAAGGAGATTGGTTGCTCCGAGTCTGCTCTCAAGAAGACCTTCGATGACTACAATGCCATCGCCGACGGCAAGAAGAAGGACCCCTTCGGCAAGAAGTTCTTCCACAATCTCCCTTTCAACGTCGACGACACCTTCCACGTCGCGCTCATGGAGCCCGTCCTTCACTTCACCATGGGCGGTATCGAGATCAACGACAAGGCAGAGTGTCTCAACGCCGAGGGCAAGCCGTTTGACGGTCTGTTCGTCTGCGGTGAGCTTGCCGGTGGTGTTCACGGTGCCAACCGTCTCGGTGGATCCTCCCTCCTCGGCTGTGTAGTCTACGGTCGTGTGGCCGGTGACTCCGCATCCAAGTGGCTCTTCCAGAAGTCGCTCAACGGCGGCGTCTCTAGCGCAGCCCAGCGTCTCGGCCAGATCAGCCTGCACATCGACCCCTCCACTCCCGGCAAGATCTCCGTCGAGTGGGCCAACGGCGTCGGCGCCAGTGCCTCCTCCAGCGACGCACCGGCTTCGCAGACCCAGACCTCCGCAGCGCCCGTCATGACCGGCGACAAGCAGGATCCCGGCAAGGTCTCCAAGCCTAACCCCATCGAGGCCTTCAAGGTCCCAGAGAAGGAATACTCGCTCGAAGAGGTGGCCAAGCACAACAAGAAGGATGATCTATGGATCGCCGTCAAGGGCGTCGTGATGGACGTAAGTGGATGGATAAGCGAGCATCCTGGCGGTCCCCAGGCATTGTTCTCTCACATGGGCAAAGATGCGGTAAGTCCAACTAATACCCGGATGTGGCTTCTTAACTGACAGCGTACTCCAGTCGGAAGAGTTTGAAATGCTTCATGACGATGAAGTTATCCCGAAATACGCGGCGGAGATTGTCATAGGGAGGGTGAAGGGGCAGGAGATCTCGCTGAAGTACTAGCGATAGGGATCGGTTAAAGGCAAGAGTATTCATTGCAGTGTAGCTATGCATCTAAATCAAATGCTGTGTAAGAAGCTACGTGTCTCTCAGCTTCGACGAGCTCCATGGTAACATCACTGCTTATATCATGCCACATAATGCTGAAGGACTTGAGCGAAACGAGCGACCTTGTTGCGTCGAATGGTCCCATGAGCAATCCGCAAGAGTAACGTGCTTCTTGTCAACAACGAGTGACTCGTTCAGGCCTCTTCATTGGTCTCGGCCACGGCTTCCAGCTTCGCCATGGTGTTGAGATGTCGCTTCGACTTGAGGTGGTCGCGCATCGAGGTAGTTTCATTCGTCTTGTAGTTGCATGGAGTGCAGATCTTCCTAAAGACAACGCCGGACTTTTGAGCTGTGACATTCTTCTTGTGGCGTTGACTGGCTTCATGTCTCCTCTTGTCGATGCTGCAGACAAACTTGTAGCCACAAAGATCACAGGCGAGCTTTCCAGACTCCTTGGCCTTGTTATCGGCCTTCTTCTTCCATGCCTTGATCTTTTCTGGAGCGCGGTCTTTCATCTTCTGGTGTTTCGCTGAATCTTTTGCCGAAAGGCCTTCAGGGTCGGACTGTCGTCGTTTGGCACGGATTTTACGTTTACTGGATGCAGCAATCGCGTTTTGGTGTGCTCTGCGAGCCTGGAACGCAGCTTCGAGCTGCTCCGCTGTGAGTTCGAAGTCGCCACGAATGCCTTCCGTCAAGGAACTGTGAGTGCAGAGACCGCTGTACGTGAACGAGTCCCGAGACCAGGGGCAACAGATACCTATGCCGTAGTCCGCTGCTCGAGAAAGCATTGTCCAGAACAAGAATGCAAAGGTGCACTCGAGGGCGACCATGAAGAGACGAACGAGTGGCACGTTGGCGGGCTTTGGTATACGGCACCATGCGAGTACGCCTTTGTGAGTGGTTTTATAGCCTCGTTTGTATGCTTCCCAGACCTCGGTTGGCAAACCATTTATCCATGTGCCATCATCATGATCATAGATGCTGACTCGATGCTTAGCATCCCGGCTACATTTCTCGGCTGTGGCTGAACCGATGTATAGCAGGGGTATCTCGCCGTCTTTCTCTAGAACAACGACGTATATAGCCCAAGTGCCGCGAAGGGCTTGAGGAAGAGATTTGAAGTAGAAGAGTGTTGGAGGACGATTCGATTGCACGGCCTCCAAAAGACCGCTGGCGAAGCTCAGAGAGGCAAGGTCGAAGATCTCAGAGAGCGAGGCGATGTTGTCGAAGAATTGCTTAAAGAGAGGATTTGACCAAGGGGAGCTCTCAAGACAAGTCCAGATGAGTTGTAGAATGAGAGCAGTTATTGTCAAGCCTTCGAACACCATCGTGCAACTCGTGAGAGGCTTGTGGCAAACACAAGAGCACCGACGGTAAGGTATGAGTGGTTGCTTGACGGGGAATGAGGAGGATGAAGCGAGGGGGCGAGCTCGGCTTCGTCGAAGCTATCCCAGGCTACAGCGACAGAAGCAGAAGGCGCGCAGCGCGCAAGAAAGTCGCGCCATTTCCTGAAGAAGCCTGATCACGACGCCCGAGCTGCGCCTGCTTAGTCGGGTCAAGGGACAGGAGATCACGTTGAAGTACTGAGTGTAGAGAGTAGGAGAGTCCAGTGTAATGTAGCTACTTCGCTTGAGTTCAACGCGGCATAAGCGTGCAAAATTCTCTGCTTCGTTGAACGACGTCCACTTCCAAACCACACTGCTGATATGGCGCTGCGGTCATAAAACTGCGCTGGTGTAAATAAGACGTGTGACTGGATGTTGCCTGCGAGGCCGTCATACTCGCCCGCATATGGATAACGATTTGAGAGAGCAATGCTAGTAAGAGAGCCTACATGCTGTTGTTGACTGGCAGACGATGACAACTCCATCCCCAGGTATGCTGATGATATCGTTATCAGAAATGTCCAGGGCTAGTCCATCCTCGAGTACAGACGTCTGCTGTGATGATCAGGGGGTGTGTCGGTGGAGGAGAATACAGTGGCGTATCCCAATGATTTGGGAGCGGACATCATGCACATTCATGGCATGTCATGTCATGTTCGATGATGTGAAAGTGAACGACAAGTCGAATTGATGTAGACGGCTTGAGGTGAACGTCCCGGCTGGCCGCATGCTACTCCGACCACTATGTTGGTGATCAGGGCCGTCAGTGCATGTATCTCGATGCACCACTTGGCGGGTGCAACCCCAATCATGGTGAGCTTGAAAGGATCGCCCGGCAAGATGAGTGTCGTCTGCGGCTCACGCGTGGTAGTATCGGGCCTGCAGACCAGCTTGACCATGCAGCGGGTAGAGTCGAGGTGATTTGATATCAACCTCGGTCTTCGAACCGACATGATCATGTATGTGTTGAGGACGACAATGGTAGCGGAAGTGATTTCTCGACTTTGACCATGATTGAGCGCTATTACGATGGAAAGTAGCCCGACTGCGTACGCTACGGCGACAGAGGCGGCGTAATCCTGCCATCTATCGTTCTTATGGGAGTCTGCATAATCATATGGCTACATTGTGCTGTCTCAATCGTCCAGGGATCCAGACATTGTCGTCTTGCCATCTTGATAGCCGGTGCGTGTTCCCCGTCTAGCAGGCTCATTACCGCAGCGAGCTTGGTTGGCAGTGCACACACCCAACCGATTTGATAGTCGTGATGATGCATGACCACGAGTCAGCAGAGAATCGTCGACGTTTATGCTGCGTTGGCGATCACGTCCCATGGCTCACGACTTGCAGCGTATATATCGATATTATCGTCAGGAATCCGTATAGTATAGTATTCGCGAGAACCTCGTTGCGGTGCCATGCAAAGATTACAGCGATCCTCAATCTTGAGCAAACGAGTAGCATCAACAACTCCACGTAAGTCGATATGTAGAATGGTGGACCATCGAGGCAGTCAGTGAGGTCAGCCTCAATCTCGAGACACATACGTGCATGTGCTTGGCAATTTCCTGCTCGCTAATTGCATAGTAGTGGCATTCTCACCTCAGGGCTTCGGCATTGCTACCTATACGAACAGCATTCGAGCCAGCGTCTGGATGTGCATGAGAGGACAGCAGTGACAGTATGATCTGAGCACTCATGTCACAGGAGGGTTTGGCAGCCATCCGAATTGTTGGTGGCCATCAACTCGAAGCAGTCCGCACGCCTTTGACCGCCAGCCTTGCCGGCCTCACGACATCTGGTCCCTCCACTTGTCAAATACCAAGATTCACCGAAGCCTCCTCCAAAGCAAAACGAATTCATGGTCGTGGTCCACTTGTTGAGTCGAGAATCTGAAGCGTGTCCCTGACCAAGATACCAATCGGTAGTTGTGGTAACGTTCTCTTTGCATGTGCAGGCTACCATTATCCTCAGTCCTTTGGCACCAGACGTTCATTCGTCGCCACGATGGCTTCTGAGATGGCTCGATTTCTTTCGTACGATCCCGGAATTGTCAAAATTCGGCTTTGCGAGCATCTTTACAACTCTAGCTCGGAAGTAATGTCCTCGGCATCGATTGCGTCAGGCGTATAGGCTCTGCTGTCACCCACATCCTCAGGCTTCCGATGTACCTACGCCAAAAAGGACAACTTGTGCAAATACGAGCCAAATAATGAGCATCCATCATTCTCGGCTCTCAATGGCGTAGTGTTGTCCAGTCCACAGGGACGCCTGAACACAGATGTCACGCGAGCAGAACGACTATCCTTACGGCGAACACTCGGAAAACAACTCAGGAACCATGCCAATACTGCTCCTAGGATTGAAAGAATACTGTGTCACTCTTGCGTCACAGGACTTTGGTAGTGACAGCTTATATGCTAAAGCAGCCATATCCTGATGCTGTATATAAGCCAACCGGTAAGAGGTCCGCACTTCCACTCAATATACCTCTTTCCCATAGTTTCGAATTTGTTCGATCATTTTGACAACCTGATCTATTAGTGCTCCATACCCTGCTCAGACCCCTCGTTGACGATATGCGGGCTGATCTACTAACCACCGCCGTTCTGCTAGGCGTAGGCCTGGTGGACGGTTACGAGATCTGCAAGCAGTTCGGTGTCAAAACGCCCTTGAACCAGGCGACCATATCTCGCATCTCGTCGCAGTACAACTCACCTGCGAGCTCAGTGGCAGGCACAGCACCTAACTCGAAGCCACCATCCAATGCTGGAACCAGACCTCAATCACCCGCAGGTGGCACGGGCACTACACCTGCAAGCGGATCTCCAAGGAGACGAATCAAGCGGGCGCCGACAAATCCGCCTACTTCTGGCACGGCCGCTGGAGCGCCAGCTGGCGCCTCTGGCGCGAGACCATCGACAGCGAACCCTCAACAAGTCCCCAAAACACAACAAGTTACGACGCCTGAGCTTGAGGAGGGCAAGGGCGGCATTCCGCTACAATCTCTCAACACTGCCGCTAACCCAGCTGCACCGGCCGGGGGCTCGAGTAAGACACCCGCAAGCCCTTCTACGCTCAACCCAGCCGCACCTCCATTCATACCACAGGGAAGTGCCTCCACACAAGGCACTGGCGGCACACAGGGCACCTCGCAGAATGCCGCTCCTCAAGTACCTCCTGGACAAGGCACTACGCAAACCCAGCCCGGTCAGTCAACCGGCAAGATGCCTGCCACTGGGCCTACAACTCAGACCAAAACAGGCGCCGGCTCTTCCGTTGCCGGCTCATCTGGTGGCCAAGGTGTCACATCTGGATCCTACTTCTGCGCTGCCCCTGGCAAATCCGCCAGTAGCTCCATGCAAGGTCTTGCCCCATCCACCACCGGTCCTGGTTCTGGCACATCCTCGTCCTCATCCTCTGACGCCGGCGGCGACAATAATGCTCCCGCCACGACCGGCGGCAAGCGCACCTGGTCTCAAATGACGATCCAAAAGAGCAAAGACATCTGGAAGAACGTTGACAACTACCCGTCCGTGAAGTGGCTTAGCGCCCTCGGCGGTGCCGTCGGTGCCGCCGCGACCGTCGTCATCCTCGTCACAGCCCGACTCGACCGCGCCGCCGACAACGCAGCCGCACCTGGCACGGCGCAGGTACAGACAGATATACTCGCCGCTGCGCAAGAGCAGATTGTCATCAGTGGATGCAATGCCATGACCCCAATGCCACCTGAGTGCAGCGCCGTCATCCAACAGATCCTCAACAAGAACATCCCCAAGGTGCAGGGTAACTTGGCTCAGGGCCAGGGTACGGGCAAGACTGAGCTCAAGAGGCGCGCTTATCCGTTCGTTCTGAGCAAGCGCGCCCCTGGTGCGCCGGGTTCGCCAACCCCTAGTACTGCGTCGACTTCGTCGACTTCGTCCACTTCGTCCGCTGGATCGGTTTGGGGTGACGCTAGTGGGTCCGCACTACTGGTCGATGCCATTGTCGGTGTGTACGAGTCTGGCTCGTCGGCTGCGGCTTTGGAAGTTGGTGGCCAGGCCGTGTACCTCCAGGTCAAGGCCGCGGCGGGAGGCGCGGCATAGGAGTCAATTGATGAAGCGGAGCTGCGCGGTGCTGGCCATCGTGCAGGTGTACGGCGTTGACTTTGAGTTCCGGCATAATTGTTGTCTTATTGTGATGTGCACTGATCAACGAAGAGAAAGAAATGATTGATGTAGTAACGAATCATGACATTATAGACGGTTCATAGAACATATCATAGAAAGTATGCATTTTTGTTGTTTCCAAAGAAGATCCGAAAGTTACCAGAATTATTTGAGGTTCTCGATGATTGAGAAGAAGGCCAATGCGTCGAGATATATGCTCAGCACTGTCGGAGAACAGCTCGACGCTCGGATAAGGCCCGCCAGCCTCGACGTCGTGCGTTCTGATCGGAGGGGCCTAAACGAGATATAGCGCAACACGTGCAGCGATTTGTGGACTGCAAGCTTACAAGTTGATGAAAGATGTAGGAGCGGCATGTTTCCTATTTTGAAGTCCTACCTGAATTCCTGTCAATGTCTTGGCTCAGTGGTGTCGTGGTCCGCCATTTTGCGTGTCGGAGCGATCGTGCGCCAGAGACAGCATCTCATTTGCTGCCGAACCAGAAAGGAAGATCTTTTCTTGCGCCTTTGTGCATGAGGTTCTTGTCTTCGCTCGTCCCAAACAGATCGCTGTAGCTATCTGTTCTGTTACTTCCAGAATGCTCACTTGCCTGAGCTGCAGCGGCGTGGGGGTAATGAGCGTGGCATTGCTTTTTGGGTCGGTGAGGACGGCATGGCCCTCTGTCAATGTCTTCCGCTTGGTCAGTATCTATGTTTCAGGCGCACTCTTGGAATACTTTCTCTGCCGACCATCGTGTTATTGCGGTCTTGACACCTTTCTGTCGACGTGTCGAACGCCGAGCCTGAGAACTACAGCGGCCGCAAGATATGTATATATTCATGGTCGTACAGTGTTCATGTCTTTCTAGATCAGGAACGTGGATCATCCGCCCAAACAAAGGTTAAGAAGGAAGTGTTGTCCGGTTAAGGCTTCTTGGGCACCTACATTTGCAATGAAGTCGACACTTGCTCTCGTAGCCCTGACTCTGGCGTCACAGGTAGCCGCTGCTGGACAGTGTACGCTAACACCTTTCGACGAAAAAGCCATACAAGCTCTTACGGGAGGCGGAGCCACTGCTGGTGCTGCCCCAGCTACGGCGCCTAAGAAGCGTTCGCTGCCCCCTTTTACTTACCTATTCCGAAGAGCAGATCCGGCCACCGCAACGGGCACGTCTTCGGCGGTACAACCCCCAGGTCAAGGAACTCTACCCAATAACAGGGCGCCATCGATACCGCCGGGTCAAAATGACAATATTGAAATGGTTCCGCCTCAAAATGGGGGTCAAGGAACCAGCTCAACATCTCAACAATCTCCAATAAACCAGCAAAACCCGCCCAGTCCACAGATAGCACCTAACACCGGATTACCATTCACCAATCAGGACGTCGAACAGCAGCAGCAACAGCAGACGCCAGCTCCTGGGAGTCAAGGCCAGCAGACCGGTACTGCCGTAGGACCATCGTCTGGTGCCCCTAGCGGAGCTCTGGCCAAGTGTTGGTTTGCCATATGCACACCTGTTGACTGGGTCTTCAAGAAGGTCACCGGGGCTGGCGGTCTGAAGGATCCTGCTGCTATAAACAAGCTGCGGAATGACTGGGGTCGAACGATCACGTGAGTGCCAAGTGCTCAATTTCTGCTCCATCTTCGGCTACCATCTTCGGCTAACATCTTCAGAGCCGGCTTGATTGCCGGAACCATCGCGGCCGTCACAATCGAGCGCCAGACGCGAGCACAAGAACGCGTTGCTCAGGGCCAACAGAATCTTCAGCAACAGAATGCTCAGATGATTGGTCTGATGCAGGACATCCTCGCAGCCGGACGCTGCCAGATCTCCACGTCAGGCCAGGCGCTGAGCGATTTCTGCCAGGGAATCGCCAATCCTCAATCTCGTCCAGCCAAGAGAGGTTTGACATTGGCTGCCCGTGATGCCACAGGCTCATGCCCGAAAGTGTCTGACCAGCAGAAGAGCGATATTCTGTTACAGTTGGCGCAGTCAGAGGGGCTGAGTAGATTGCAAGCCGGCTTGCTTGACAGGATCGGGATCTCGTTTGATGGTGGCAGTGATGCTTGGGTCATCTTTGATCCCAAGAAATACCCCAAATCGTTGCAGCAACTGGAGTCTAAAGCTTTGATCCCGAAGAACCCAGCACCGCAGACTGGTGGAACAACCACGGGAGCCCCTACCACGGCTGCTTCAACGAATACTCCCGCGAAGACTCCTGCGACTGGCGCCCCAACTACCGGTACTCCCCCTGGTGGACAGGTTACACCGCAGAACGCTGCTACGCTCAGTACGCCAGCTGCAGGGCAGCAAACCAGTCCTACCAAGCCTCGCTCACCACCGACCTCACCGACTTCGCCCAAAGCCTCGCCTCAAACTCAGAGCACTGGTGTGGGAGCTCTCCAAACAGCACCGCAAACGGCGCCCCAGACAGGCAAACCGGGCACTACAGGACAGAGCACTACCAGCACGAACACCAGGCCTGCTGGCGGTATGAGCTCAGGAGCATTGCCGAAGACCACGAAGCCTTGAAGTGATGGAGCAGAAATATCACTACCGTTGGTGATTTGTACATTTTTTGAAATGATTCTGGCGCTAGTTATAGAGAGTCGGCGATAAAGTATAAAATAGACAAGGCTGTTCTGACACAGGTTACTACAGTACAAAGTAGCTATCTCCAAATCACCTTGACTGAATTGTTGAGCATTCGGGTATGATGGCGGTAACGCTGGCTTGTGTCCTATGAGTACTTCGAAGACATAACGGTCGAGGGAAGCATGACTAGAAGTGCGTGACGTCCACTCATTCTTCAGTGAGATACCCTTATGGCGCTAATCACCATTAGCCGAAAGTTTAATATTTCTGAAAAATTGCGGCGTGCGAACTTTTTGCGTGCGCCGAGCATCAGCTAATCTACCTCTCCTCCTTCACCTTCTCACAATCATAAACACAACACAATATGGCCGACGAAGTCTACGATGGTGCCATTGGCATAGATCTTGGTAAGCTGGGAGACAAAGATCGTCCATTTTCGCATCAGAGAACTGACACTCGTGACAGGAACTACCTACTCCTGTGTCGCCAACTATGAGGGCACCAATGTCGAGATCAGTATGTTCCACGAATGACAAGCGCTTTGCGACAGCACTGACATGATATTCACAGTTGCCAACGAGCAAGGAAACTTTACCACCCCTTCCTTCGTCTCCTTTACTGCTGAGGAGCGTCTGATCGGTGAAGCAGCCAAGAACCAGGCTGCTATGAACCCCACCAACACCGTCTTCGATGTCAAGTGCGTAGGGGTCGCAATAAGAGTCTGAACTATTCTGACAGATAGTAGGCGTCTTATTGGACGTCGTTTCGATGACGAGACTGTCAAGAAGGATATTGAGTCCTGGCCGTTCAAGGTCACTGACCAGGGTGGTAGCCCCATGGTGCAGGTTGAGTACCTCGGAGAGACCAAGACTTTCTCTCCTCAGGAGATCTCCTCTATGGTCCTCGGAAAGGTACGGCTTGACGAAACAAAACGTCAGAGCTTGACTGACGACATGTTCAGATGAAGGAGGTCGCTGAGGTCAAGCTCGGCAAGAAGGTTGAGAAGGCCGTCATCACTGTCCCTGCTTACTTCAACGACAACCAGCGTCAAGCTACCAAGGATGCCGGTGCCATTGCTGGCCTGAACGTCCTCCGTATCATCAACGAGCCAACTGCGGCTGCTATCGCTTACGGTCTTGGATCTGGCAAGTCGGAGAAGGAGAGGAATGTTCTCATCTACGATCTTGGTGGTGGAACTTTCGATGTCTCCCTCTTGCACATCCAGGGTGGTGTTTTCACTGTGAAGGCTACTGCTGGAGACACTCATTTGGGAGGTTCAGACTTTGACAGCACTCTATTGGAGCATTTCAGGAAGGAATTCAAGAAGAAGACCGGAAAAGGTGAGTAACAAAATTTTCCCTTGATGTTCATCTGAAAACAACCCACTTGATTTTGTCCTTTGCGGTCTGCGGAATAGCCCGCAGCTCCTTCCCAGGGTAGCAGAACGCGTCCGCGGGAGCACTGCTGCCTAGAAAGAATGACTTCAACTACGGCCTCACCTGGTTCAAACAATCTCACCACCTTACCTCCAACCCGTTGATGAATACGATCGGGTTCTCGACGTCGCCCTTGGGTTGTCTCTTCCATGAAGCTTATACCAATCCTTACTACGACGTCGCTTTTCCTGACAACGAGTCACTCGTTGACGCCTATTCATCGTGACTTGGTCTGCGTCGACGAGCTCCACGACATCCTAAACTCTGAGACTCCTCCCTCCGTCGCCTGGCTCGAATCAATTAGAGACTCATTCGTCCAAATTCGCGACCTAGCATCCGGCAAATCTTGGGGCTTATACCTTCACGACCTCAAGAAACGCGGCTGTAACTCAGTGATCATTGTGGGCTCCGCCACTGAGACTGTTTACGGTCTCCGCACTTCTCAGGGTCCTCGGAACCGCGTTCCACGCAATCTTCTGGTCAATGCGGTACCCAGACACTCCTTACGGACAACTCGGTGACAATCGTCTTTGGGCCTCATTTTCACTACCCTGGGATGGCCTCAACACCCACAGTCCCCTATTGGAGGCCGTCTAAGGGCTCAAGCTCAGCTCTGAGCAACTTCAGCAAGTCGCTGATGCCAGGCGTCGCCGTGCAAACGACAGGAACTCGGCTTGGTATCGAGCCAGGAATGCAGCCGATCGAGCCAATCCAACACCAGAGTCCCGTGCAAGACACATGAAGAAAGATGCGCGACGATTCAAGAGCAGGAAGGCTCAGAGAGACTCGGATGTTGCCGCCGCTGTCCATCACTGCGGCCTCTGCGACAAGAACTACACCAGTGCCAAAGAGCTCGCCAACCACAAGGAGACAAAGCTGCATATCATAAGGGCCGAACGTGGCCGCAAGGACTTCTTTTGCACCCCCTGTGACAAATCTTTCCCTAACAAAGTCCGCTGCGACCGACACGTTGCCTTAGAAAAGCACAAAAAAGCGGCTGGCTGCAACTAACCATGCTATAGACCTCTCCGGTGATGCGCGTGCCCTGCGCAGATTACGCACCGCCTGCGAGCGTGCTAAGAGGACTCTCTCCAATGCCACCCAGACCACCGTGGAGATTGATTCTTTGTTTGATGGTCACGATTTCGCCGCATCGATCACCCGTGCTCGTTTCGAGGATCTCAACGCCAAAGCCTTCAGCGGCACTCTCCAGCCTGTCGAGCAGGTTCTCAAGGACGCCGCCATCGAGAAGAGCAAGGTCGACGAGATAGTGCTCGTTGGTGGTAGTACTCGTATTCCCCGGATACAGAAGCTTCTGAGCGATTTCTTCAACGGCAAGAAGCTCGAGAAGAGCATCAACCCCGATGAGGCTGTTGCATACGGTGCAGCTGTCCAGGCCGGGATCCTTTCTGGCAAGGCTACCTCAGCTGACACTGCCGACCTCTTGCTTCTTGATGTCGTTCCTCTTTCTCTCGGTGTGGCGATGGAGGGCAACATCTTCGCTCCTGTCGTTCCCCGTGGCCAGACTGTCCCAACGATCAAGAAGAGGACCTTCACAACCGTCGCCGATGGCCAACAGACTGGTACGTCATTTTCATCATAAAGATGTGGTAGTACTGACTAAGAGTAGTGCAATTCCCCGTTTACCAGGGTGAGCGAGTCAATTGCGAGGATAACACTTCCCTCGGAGAGTTCACTCTGTCACCGATCCCGCCTATGAAGGCTGGTGATGCTGTTCTGGAGGTCGTCTTCGAGGTTGACGTCAACGGTATCCTCAAGGTCACTGCGACTGAGAAGACCAGCGGACGTTCCGCCAACATCACAATCTCCAACTCTGTTGGCAAGCTCAGCTCCACGGAGATCGAGAAGGCTATCTCTGGTAGGTTTCATTGAGGCCCTCTCCAGCTACATGGTACTGACTACGTACAGACGCAAACGACTTCAAGTCCAGCGACGATGCATTCAGCAAGCGTTTCGAGGCCAGACAGCAGCTCGAGTCCTACATCTCCCGTGTCGAGGAGATCGTCTCCGACCCAACTATGAGCCTCAAGCTCAAGCGTGGCCAGAAGGACAAGATCGAGAGTGCTCTGTCCGATGCCATGGCCCAGCTCGAAATCGAGGATGCCACTGGTGAGGACCTGAAGAAGAAGGAGCTTGCCCTCAAGAGGCTGGTGACCAAGGCCATGAGCACTCGCTAAGCGATGTTGCATGGTAATTGGCGAAAGGATGAGATGGTTCGAAAGTTGGTACGATTACGGTCACGATCGAGCAGAACCAGAGCATGATGCCATGGTAGATAGACTCAGCATTCGAAGGTTCTGGTAGTTAAATTCGATTTCGGTGGTATAAAAGCTTTCTTGCACCTTCATGTTGTTCACCACCAATATAGTCGCTTGCCGTTGATCGTGCTCTGTCGTGACCGCAAGTCGATGTAGCCACTCGCAGGACCCTGCAGCTTCACATGTCTCAAGATCTGCAGACACATCCGTCTCGGCTCGTGTCACCGCAATTTTGCTCTCTCGAGAACTTGGACATTTCCATTTCTCTTCATGTCATAACTGTGCCATTTGATTCCACTACCTGTATTGATTGTATATAGCAAAGTGCTTGTTGGAATACTAAAGAAAAAGACGTCCGTTCTCGACCCCGCTATCCACCCTTCACTATCTTCCACGGCAAGGTTTACACCAAAATGGCGACGAAAATGAGCAAGAGTAAGCCCTGACATGTGTCTCTAGTCTTCATATGTATGACTGATCATGGAACAGAGGAAGCAGCGCATGAGTGCATCTCTGAGGATGCCCTTGTGCACCTCAAGTCGTACAAGTATTCTTCCGTGGACAAGTCATATATTTCAAGATATATCTTAAAGCACTACGTACGTCTGCTCATGGATCACTATCTGGGCCTCCAGGATCACACCTGAAATACTTGCAGTAGCCAATGGCTAATGCAGCTTACAGTGGAATGCTTTTGTCGAGCTACTACCTTTATGGCTCGCCCCGAACATGGTCACGCTGCTCGGCTTTTTCGCCATTGTAGCCAATGTGGGACTACTGCAGATATTTGATCCAAATTTGACAGGCGAGGTATGTAGCAATACTTTTCAGAACGTACATGATGGGAGGGAGACTGACAGCTGCAGGGACCTCGGTGGTTGTACTACAGCTACGCAGCTGGAGTCTGGTTGTAAGTGTTTCAGGCAGCCAGACGACTTTCGCTCATACCATATAGCTACTCCACCATGGATAACGTTGATGGTAAGCAGGCGCGAAGAACAGGGACATCTAGTGGGTTAGGTGAGCTTTTCGAGTACGTGAATCGGTCTGCCCTCCATGAACTCGCCACTAAGAGCTTCCAGCCACGGCATCGATTCACTGAATTGCACACTCGCATCCCTCCTCGAGACGTCAGCTATGGGTCTAGGCTTGACGCCGACTGGTCTTTTCACTGCTCTAATTCCAACACTGCCCATGTTCTTCTCGACATGGGAGACATATCATACCCACACCTTGTATCTAGGCTACTTTAATGGACCGACCGAAGGTTTGCTACTCGCCACGATCCTCATGCTTGTGTCCGCTTACTACGGCCCTGGTATCTGGCGCGCCCCTCTCGCCTCACTTCTGGGCTTTGAGCAGTATCTTGGTAAACTATCAATGGTCGACATCTGGGTACCTCTGTTGCTTTTCAGCTTCTTCGCTGCCCATCTCCCAGATTGCATGCGCAACGTCATCAAAGCTCGCCAGGCCAAGAAGCTATCTCTCCTCCCGGTCTTCGTCGAGTGGACACCAATGATCATTTTTGTCTCCTCCCTGGTCCTTTGGCTTGGTAGTCCAGAAAGCCACATCTTGAGTCACAACCATGTTACGCTGTTGTGCCTGACGCTTAGCTTCGTTTTTGGCCGCATGACGACTAAAATCATCCTTGCACACCTGACCAGACAGTCATTCCCGAAATTCACAGTCATGTTGGCACCTGTCATGGGTGGCGCGCTTTTGACGAATTTGAGGTTCTTCGGCTTTGAGCCTGTGGTGCCGCAGACAGAGAGATTGTACCTTTGGGCCACATTCATCTTTTCTGCTGTCGTGTACTTCAGGTGGGCGGTACTGGTGGTCAATGCGATTTGTGGCTATCTAGGGATAAACTGCTTGACTATTCCGAGGGAGAAGTGGGAGGCGGCGAAGAAGGCGAAGAGCTCATAGAGCAAGTACGCGGTGTCGGCAACATGGAAGTCAGACAGCCATTGCACTGGATGCTGAAAAAGGAATAGAGGTGGATTAAACATGAATGTGCATTGAGATGGACGTATATAGCAATACCTACAGGATTTCAAAAGCTTGATACAGCTTGACAACAAACTTATGCCGTCTCAGACGTCATGTGTATGCTGGTTGGACACGTAGTCATTCATTAATTTGCAGCATAAGAAGAAGAGGTTCTGAGTCTCAGCATCGGGGAAAACTGTATAAGGTCAGCTGCTATGTCCAATGGCATGCGTTCAACAATGACGCGGTAAGCAGTGTGCATAGGAGGTCAGAAGTCCTGTTAACGCATTTACCTCGATCCTTATTAGGAGAGATATAGAGTGAGAGGTGCCATTTTAAATGCTTTACGCATTGGTTTCATCAAAGAAGGGGAAACGGAAATATCTCGACTGTGTGTACGTACCTTGTGAAGGATTGAACTTGAGCCCTCTGAGTATATAGACTCAAGGAATGTCAAACATATCTGTGGGCAACGAGCGACTCTCGTTAGAACTTATGCTCAATCGCATAGGAAGAAATCTTCGCTGCAAGGAGAAGAAGTGAAGTCTGCCCGCCAATAAATTCATTGGCTGCAACAAAAGCTTGGCACACACGCACTGGAATTTCGAGATCGGCCTTTCAACTTCGCGACTTCATTGACCTCAACGAGACTTCTCCACCTACCGACTAATCAACCACACACCACCGCCAACATGGGTCGTCTTCACAGCAACGGAAAGGGTATATCATCATCCGCCATCCCTTACTCTCGCCAGCCCCCTGCCTGGCTCAAGACCACCCCGGATCAGGTTGTCGACCAGATCTGCAAGCTCGCAAAGAAGGGCGCGACTCCCTCGCAAATTGGTGTTGTCCTCCGTGACTCCCACGGTGTTGCGCAGGTCAAGATTGTGACCGGTATGAGGTTCAAGGAGGAATTGCGATCATCTTACTGACTGTTTCCAGGTAACAAGATTCTCCGCATTCTGCGATCAAATGGTACGATGCCCTACGTCTGAAAGACGATATAAGAGATCGAAGACAAGAAACACATACATGCACGATTGCATGCACATTACGCCTCTGTTCGGTTCATAGCTGACAGAGTGATCAATAGGCCTTGCTCCGGAGATTCCAGAGGACCTGTACATGTTGATCAAGAAGGTATGTCAAGTTCCTCACCACAAGGAATGGCTGCGGCCACAGGACACCTCTAATCATACACCAGGCCGTCGCTGTCAGGAAGCACCTAGAGCGTAACCGAAAGGACAAGGACTCCAAGTTCCGCCTCATTCTCATCGAGTCCCGTATCCACCGTCTCTCTCGTTACTACAAGACCGTCGGTGCCCTTCCTCCCACCTGGAAGTACGAGAGCGCTACTGCCAGCACCCTCGTCGCATAGAGGACGTGATTGAGGTCAGGACAGCACGAAATCGGCGCATGGAGAAAAGTCAGTCACGAATTGAAAGGAAGGGAAGAGGTCGCATCGTTGAGAAGCACAGCTCTCAAGCGCAGATGAATTATCAAGCGAGCTTTCTATCATAGTGAATGCTCGAATGCATACCCAGAGACATCTGATGCAAAGATTTCTAGACCTCATTGTTGTGCTTTTGTCGCCTCGAACGCCTTGCTAAGTACAATCTGTTCCATGCCTCTTTCTCATCGGCCATCCTGTTCCCTCCCACATTTCGTGCTCCAGCTGTCTTACCCTCCTTTACCAGCCTCTCGACGTGGCTACCGACGCGCCACAGCTCAAGTGACCTTGCAAACTGCGTTCCTGACTTCCTTCAGCCAAATCAGGTCCAGACGTCCTTGCGCGTGAACGCATCAAGTCCGATTAGTGCGCGTGTGTGCCTCTGTCCCGTCCTTAGATGTATCTCTGCCATCCAACGCGACTCTCACCCCTCCACCTCCCCGCTCTTCTTCGCAAGAAACTCACTCAACCACTTCAGTGGCTTCTCCGGCTCGTACGCAGCCAAGTACTTCATTCCCTCCAGCAGATGTGGCGTGACGTTCTGGTTGAGGTACACGCGCGTCGGTGCGCCGTGTATCGCTGGCTTGTCGGGCAGAGGTACGGAAGCAGGCGGTTGTGAGGAGGGACGGGCTGGGGTGGTGTCGCGTGGTGGTGGGAGCGTGTCGGTGGAGATTGGGTCAGATGTGCCGTTTGGCCCTGGCTGAGAGGTGTTAGCGCGATTGCGAAGGGGCAGCAAAAGGGGAGAAGAGGGGAGGGAAGCGGCGCAAGGTACTGGGGATTGGGTGAGCACGTACTAGGCTTGTGTCTTGCATTATTACATCTTGTGCCTGATGAGGCAGCGCGCCATTGGTGGAGCCCTCTGCCATTGTGATGGACTTCGCGAGGAGCTGGAGAGGGGAGGGTGGAAGAGGGAATTGTATTTGGAGGGGAGGGCGAAGTACACCCATCTTGGCATCAAAATACGTTACAAATACTTGTGATACTTTCACATGTTTAACTTCCTTTGGCCTTTCGGCCGAATCGAAACATACTTGACCACATTTCAGTGAAAATTGGCATGTCTCATACGTTGTATTCGTCGGTTAGTAGATTACCTTTCAATGCCAATGATCGTCGTGGTTCGTTGAATTGCTGCATACCTGACGCACGTCGCAGCCAGACATGATCGTGTCTATGGACCTGCTCATATCATCCGGCGCCTTGAATAGCTCAATCAATTCGACTGTCCAGACACGTTGTTACGGCGGATGACACAAGAACGAGCGAGCCATGGCAAGTAGAGTTGAGCGTCAGGAAGTAATCCGCATATGCATCATCGGAGCTGGTATAAGTGGCTTACGAGCTGCAAATCTGCTATCGGACGCAGAATTCGACGTAACGATTCTAGAGGCAAGAGATAGGGTAGGTGGACGGGTGAGCGCTGCTCGGTATCTTGTCTTCGCAACAGTCAGTGACGCGTGTAGATCGTACAGAGCGCTGGGCTGGGTCCTCTGGTTGATTTGTGCGTTGGTGTCCCCTTTTTGAACCTGGTCTAATTGTTCAGAGGTCCAAATTGGATTCATGGCGACACTGAAAACCCTGTCGCGAAGCTGGCGGTGGAAGCGGCGACTGTAACATGTCCCTGCAACCTTGTGTCTTCCATTTTCGATGCCCATGGTGATCGTTTGCCACACCGGCAGGCCCAAAGTCTATACGCAGAGGCGTGGCGGATACTTGAGCTACTCTTTGCCGAGAGTGCACTCCAGTCGGCGGATATTCCATCTCAAGCTGCAATGATCGACCGCTTTCGAGCACGAGTCTTCGAAGGCGACCACCACTCCAGAGATCAGAATCTGCTCTTGCAAATTGTGAGGATGTGGGGTGCTTTCATGGGAGCTGATCCCGAGAAGCAGAGCATGAAGTTCTTCTGGATGGACCGAGGTCTAGATGGCGACAATCTCTTCCTGGCAAGTACGTTCCGCCACGTTCTTGATAGAATTGCGGATGTTGCTTCACGGCAGTGTGACCCCCGCCTTTCTACGGAGGTGATACAAATCAGGAGTGAAGCGTCGTCGGGAATTGTCACGCTAGAGACAGCCGCAGAGAAAGAATTGACGTTCGACGCGGTAGTAGTGACAGCGCCTCTGGGCTGGCTGAAGAGTAACAAGCACGTATTCGCCCCTGCGCTCCCGGCCAGGATAAGCCAGGCAATCGATTCTATTGGATTCGGTAATCTGGAAAAGGTCTTTGTCAACTTCCCAAAGGCTTTTTGGATGGACAAGGAGGATGCAAGCAGTGTCGTGACGGATGAGGACTTTCCTATCGAGACACTCTTCCTGTCACCAATTTACGCCTCAACGACCAATTTTAAATGTTGGCGACAGGAGATGGTCTCACTCGCCTCGTTGCCTCAGGACTGTTCGCATCCTACCGTCATGTTCTACGTGTATGGCGAATGGGGACAGCATATCACGACCCTTGTACGAGGTCTCTCTCAGGATTCACCAGAGTATTACCAAATCTTGAAACGGAATTTCGAGCCGTACTATTCCAAGCTTCCGAACTACCGAGACGACTCGCCTGAATGCTTGCCAGTGCGATTCCTCTCTTCGGATTGGCAGGGCGACAAGTTCGCAGGCAATGGCTTATACTCCAACTTTCAGACAGGCCTTGAGAATGGTGACGAGGACATCAAAGTCCTACGAGAAGGCATGGGGGTAGAACGAGGAATTTGGTTTGCCGGAGAACATACTGCACCGTATGAAGGACTCGGGACCGTGACGGGGGCATACTGGAGTGGTGAAAGGGCAGCACGGCAAATATGCCAGCGCCACAATTGGGATATGAGTAGTCGAAGAGATTGATACTTACGTGGTTAGTCCGCAATAGCTGCAGCGAACTAGAAATAACCATTTCCACATCTCCTTGGTAGAATCGTAAGCTCTTCTATGCTGCTTTTCAGCATTCACACGCGACCGATGCACCATGATGCCAATGTGCAGCATCCAGATCCGGCTTCATGCAGGAGAGAAGAAGAGGCTGCATTCCCGATATGCACGTTCAAGGATCGCTTTTGCCGCTGGCCAGGTACAGACATGTGATTGGCTGCCTCATGCAGAAAGACAGCATCGGCTCGGCGCTTTCCTCCCGAAGGCTGGTCGGAGACTGAGCACCATTGTTTCAACTTTCCCTGTCCTTTTTAGAACAAACAAATGCGAACAGCGACGATCGATCTCCAGCTACGAGACGACAGAAATCTGATATGCAGGACAACAAAAGATGCAAGGAATCAATGTTGTGAGTTGGCTGTGTTACCACACTGTCAGATCCACAAGACCGGAAAATCAATCTTGTGTGCATCATTATTCCCACGAGCAAGCCACGAGTGATGAATCAGTGTTTGGTACATCCCCACTTTAGCCCACCCTGCCTCATTTCGCTCGAGATGAAGGCTGCCCTAGCGTCTTGTGTGCCCAGAGTGCTCACACTGCAGCTAGTCTTGTCACCGGTATCTTGGTACGGCGCATGCAGGTACTGGCAAAAGCTGTGCCGCCCAACAATGGGCAAGACCGGCGCCTGGGTGATCAGCTCGCTTCTCTTCGTTGGTCCGGTGTGAAATTTGGCTCGTGTTTTGCTGTGCCACTCACCATCCTAATCTCTTCTCTCATTACTCTGCCTTGTCTTCGATCTTCTGGGAAGTCGATTCTCTCTCCCTCACGTTCTTTACCTTACCACCAGTCACTCATTACTATCAGTGTGCGCTTGCGCCACGCCAGTCATTCGTTACAACGCTCCGAGCCAGACTTGTAGAGAAGGACAATATCAATATCACATTGAAAGCCATGAAGAACGCTCTTATCGCGGCCGTCGCCGCATCCATTACCGGTGTCACCGCCTGGGGTGACCCAACTCTCGCCAAAGATGCAAGGGGAAACAGCTACCGTAACTCTGTCAAGGGTATGACCTTTGATAAGGTCTCTGGAAGCGGCACATACAACCGTATCACCTCTATGGATCCCGCGACTGGTCAATGTTCATCTGAGCAGACTTCCTACAGCGGTTCTCTCGGTCCCATGGCCGATGACGTGAGTCGCACGCGACATGTAGTCAGTCGTGATCTAACGTCTGCAGATTTCCGCCCACATTCGAGGCCCAGCTCAGCTTCTCAAGTTCGCCGCTTACACTGCTCAGCCGCCAAAGAAGGTCAAGCGCGAGGAAACCCACTTGAACAAACACCGTCGTCACGCTCATAGCAAGCGCCACCAGAAGCACGCTAAGCGTGCGTGCGGCGATATTGTGACCGCCACCTACCCCGACAACGGCGCTGTCTTCTCCTTCACCTGGACTGACGGTTGCGCTCCCGGTGCCGCTCCCACTCCTGCACCTGCTGCTCCTGCGCCAGCCAAGCAGCCAGCCCCGGCACCCGCTGCTGCTACTCCTGAGGCAAAGCCCGCTGCGGCGTCCGACAACAACTTCATCTCCGGCTCTTGGTCTCGCGTCGGATACTATGATGCTGATGCACAGAAGAAGGAGGGCATCACTTTCATGAACAATAAGGGCGCCGACGGTGTCTCAGGAAGCTGGTCAATGGCTCTTGGTAACTCTCTATCCTACGCTGCTGCAGATGGCTGCACACCCGCCAAGGACGACACCATTCTCGCTAAGACCACCATCCCAGCTGTTGAGGAGATCTCGATCTGGAGCGATGAGAAGTGCAGCGCCGAGAACGGCAACTGTGGTTACTACCGACCTGACACCGTCGCACACAAGGGTTTCTCAGGCGTGCAAAAGGCTTTTGTTTTCGAGTTCACCATGCCTCACGGCCCCAACAACGGTGGACCAGCTGACGACATGCCTGCCATCTGGTTCTTAAACGCCCAGAACCCCAGGACCACCCAATACGGTCCAGCTCAGTGCAAATGCTGGCCAAGCTGTGGTGAGATCGACGTTTTCGAGACCCTCTCGCCTGGTGAAGACCGTGCCATCGCTGCTATTCACGGCAACCCTGGCTTCCAGGGTGGCAACGTGGACTACTTTGACCGCCCCACTGATGCTCCCATCATCCTCGCCGCTGTATTCATGGACAGCAAGGTGCACCTCAAGGTCCTCGACAGCTTCGACTTTGGCGCCGGCTCTGGCCCTGCCATGATCGATCTCGTCAGATCCTCTACTTCGACCCTTGCTGACGGTGTCTCCCTCGCCTCGGTCTACTAGATTCAGTCACCGCAAACATTGCATGCCTTGTTTATACAAAGACGGCATATGGCGCTCACAGAAGCAATGTGAATCACGGCCAAAAGGGTGGTTTTGAGCAGCTGTCACTATATTCTTGGACATTTGTTGATCTTACGGATGGGAGAGTGTGGATCTGCTGTCATCCGGCGGAAAGATGAGGATGCCGACTCTGGCAGTCGCGTCATGAAGCTTATTGACCGTGCAGATACTATTGCTAGTTGGGAGAGAATATGATTTTATGTTGTTATACTTGATTGAAACACATGACATTGTTTCACCTCGTTTGCTTATATTTGTCGTAAATGCTCTCCAAATCTGCCATGAAGCTCCGACTAGACAGCTCAGACTTGGACACCAGCAATGAATTCAACCTTGAATAATGTCAATCAACTGTAACGATTTTGTGATCCAAACCTCGGCGTGTTCTTTCAAGAATAAGTGAGGATAACATCGTTTCCTTGGCAAATCCTCCGCTCGTGAAAGTGAGCCTCGGCTGCCGTTGATCTCGGTCGGCGTTCCCGCCTCCACTCAAAGACTGACGACAGAATCGCGACCCTGTACAGTTCATCCTTCACACCACGCCAGCCGGCTCTTTTTCCTTCGCGCGCAACTCTACGACATCAGGTTTGACACAGCTGCGCAGAGTGTGCCTGGAACCAGATAGAAAGAGCAGCGATCAATAGCATAACTAAAGACAGGGTCTCGGCATCTTTGTAATCGAGGCGCGGGCCTCACCTCGCAGGGCCGATAAGGACTGCTGAATGGAGTTCTGAGGCTACACGACTGCAGCAAACTGTAGAGGAGACAGCAGGAGGCTATCGAGAGACAGGATGTCAAACCCGTCACCACCGAAACCTTGGGAAAGACCTGGCGCAGGCGGAACGAGCGCAACAGCATCTCCCACAGCGACCACATCTCCCACCACGGTTACATCCAGTGTAGCGCCGGCATTACCTTCTCGGCCTGACACACTCAACTCGGTCATCAACCAAACTGCATCGAACTACTCGTCGTCGCCATATAATCGTATGGGATCATCTCCCTACGGATATGGTGGTATGTCATCGTATTCTTCGCCATATTCGAGGATGGGAGGCTATGGAGGGTACGGAGGGTACGGAAGCATGGGTGGCATGGGCAGTATGTATGGAGGAGGGTATGGAGGATATGGTGGTATGGGCGGAATGTACGGAGGCGGAATGTATGGGAACGGGATGGGCATGCCGGGACAAGAACAGAGCTTAACGCAAAGCTTCAGTCAGAGCACACAAGCGACATTTCAGATCATCGAGAGCATTGTGGGTGCATTTGGTGGTTTTGCACAAATGTTGGAGAGCACATACATGGCCACCCATTCAAGTTTCTTTGGTAGGCAAACGCAAAAGCAGGCCTGTTTTGGTCAAAGCTAACCACTTCACAGCGATGGTCTCCGTCGCAGAGCAATTTGGCAATTTACGAAACACTCTCGGCTCAGTCCTAGGTATTTTTACACTCATTCGCTGGGTGCGCACAGCTATCGCGAAACTCACTGGTCGCCCACCACCTGCTTCCTCTACCGATCTCACGCCAGCGAACTTCCACCAATTCTCTGGTCGCGCCCCCGATGGTTCACCCGCACCACCCAAGGCCTCCAAGAAGCCTTTCATCATCTTCCTTGTCACAGCATTCGGTCTCCCCTACCTCATGGGTAAACTCATCCGCTCCCTCGCCAAATCCCAAGAAGAGGAAGAGCGTCGGCGTATTGCCGCCAACCCGCAGGCATACCCTGGTCAAGAGCCGCTCGACCCGTCGAAGCTCGATTTCTGCCGCGTTCTCTACGACTTCACTCCAGAAGGGAACGCTCAAAGCGTGCAAGGCGTTGATCTCGCTGTCAAGAAAGGCGATCTTGTTGCGGTACTAAGCAAGACCGATCCACTCGGCAACGCAAGTGAATGGTGGTTGTGCCGTGCACGGGACGGACGGAAAGGATACTTGCCATCGCCTTACCTCGAGACGATCCAGCGGCGACAGGCCATCACAAGCGGTAGTCAAGCGGGCAGCCCGAACGGCAGTAGAGTGCAGACCATGACAAGCACGGTGGCAGATTTTGCACAGAAGAACGACGAGCGCAAGAACGAGATGGTGGATAGGGAGAAGGAGATGGTGAAGGCGCAAAAGCCCGAAGTCACAGGGAAGATGGGCGACGTAGGCGTGGAGAGCTTTCAGAAGGGATGGGTGAATAATAACTGAGCGACGATTGAGCGAGGATTAGATGACGAGATACGATTTCTTTGAGATGGTTTGGGTTGTACTAGCGCAATGTACTTGGGAGAGACCCTGTCAGCGTAACAATCAAAAGCGTCCAATTTCATTTCCAGCCATTCGCACATCACCTATCTGCCTGTTCAATGTCCCACGAGCACGTGAACATTCGCCGCAGCTCGCGCGGCTCTTCCCGCTCAAACTTTCTCCGCCGCAACCTCACTCGCAGAGCTCCCCTCACCCTCCTCCCTTCCCTTGCCAGTCCACCCTCCATCACCACATTGCAGAAATGGCCGACACAAACGGTCACTCCCTCGTGGGTCAATACACCGCCACCCGCGAACAACTAGACGAGTACGCAACGGGCGAGCACGCCGAAGAAGAAGACACGCTGCTGGGACGGGAAAAATCACGACAGATCGCCGACCGGGAAAGCGACTACCAGAAGCGACGCTTCAACCGGTTCGACGATGGCGGTGCTGCGGGGGAGAGTTTCAAGGATGTTATGGCGAGACGGGAGATGGAGAAGGAGGAAGAGCGGGTGCGGAAGCTGATTGAGGAGAAGGGAGAGAAGATGGATTTTGATGAGGAAGATGGGGTGAAGGGGCTGGAGAATGGAGAGAAGAAGCTGTTGCAGGAGAAGGCGGCTGTGGAGGACAAGGAGAATGTTAATGGGGAGACGAACGGGGCCAGGAAGCGGCGGAAGAGGTGGGACACTGGGGCCGAGACGAACGGGGAGGCGAAGCCGGTTAAGAAGAGCAAGTGGGATGAGCCAGATGGTGCGGTGGTGCCGAAGCGAAAGAGCAGGTTCGATGCCGCGCCTGCTTTGCCTGGTGCGCAAGGGAAGGAAGATGGGTTGCCTGCGCCCATACCTGCTATGGCGTATACCGGAGATGTCAGGAATGCGCCGCTTTCAGATGAGGAACTGGATGAGATGTTGCCTGGCGAGTCGGACGGGTACAAGGTTCTCCCGTTCCCTCCAGGATATGAGCCGCTCAGAGCACCGGTGCACAGAATCTCGAACGCGCCCCAGTCGTTGCAGGGCGGTTTCATGATGCAGCAGAGTGTAGATCCCAAGATGATGGGCAAGGATCTGCCGAGTGACATGGCGGGTCTTGGAGACCTGAGAATGAAGCAAGAAGACATGGCATACTTTGGCAAGCTCGTGGACGGCGCAGACGAGAGCGAGATGAGTGTTGAGGAGCTGAAGGAGAGGAAGATCATGCGGCTGTTGATCAAGGTCAAGAACGGAACGCCACCAATGCGGAAGACCGCGCTACGACAGCTTACGGATAATGCCAGATCGTTTGGTGCAGGTCCGCTCTTCGACCAGATCTTACCACTGCTTATGGAGAAGACGCTGGAAGATCAGGAGCGTCACTTACTAGTCAAGGTCATTGACAGGATTCTCTACAAGTTGGACGATCTAGTCCGACCGTACACACACAAGATCTTGGTTGTCATAGAGCCACTGCTCATTGACCAAGACTACTACGCCAGAGTTGAAGGTCGAGAGATCATCTCCAACTTGGCGAAAGCTGCTGGCCTAGCGCACATGATTTCGACCATGAGACCCGACATCGATCACGCTGATGAGTACGTCCGGAATACCACTGCCAGAGCATTCGCTGTTGTAGCAAGCGCTCTAGGCATTCCGGCACTACTACCGTTCCTGCGAGCTGTTTGTAAGTCCAAGAAGTCATGGGCCGCCAGGCACACTGGTGTCAAGATCGTCCAGCAAATTCCAATCCTGATGGGATGTGCTGTGCTACCTCACTTGAAAGGCCTTGTCGACTGCATTGCGCCCAACCTTCAAGATGAGCAGCTTAAAGTCAGGACTGTCACGGCTCTCGCCATCGCTGCTCTGGCGGAAGCTTCGAACCCATACGGTATTGAGAGCTTCGATGACATCCTGCATCCTCTTTGGCAGGGTGCTCGCAAGCAGCGAGGTAAAGGTCTGGCTGCTTTCCTCAAGGCCGTCGGTTTCCTGATCCCCCTGATGGACGAAGAATACGCCAACTACTACGTCAGTCAGATCATGGAAATCCTTCGACGAGAATTTCAGTCGCCTGACGAGGAGATGAAGAAGGTCGTCCTCAAGGTACTGTCACAGTGTGCAAACACAAACGGTGTTACAGCAGGTTACTTGAAAGACGAAGTGCTACCTGACTTCTTCAAGAACTTCTGGGTCCGGCGTATGGCACTCGACCGTCGCAACTATGCTTCAGTGGTGGAGACTACAGGTGATCTAGCGAAGAAGGTTGGCTGTGGAGAGGTCGTGTCACGTATTGTCAACAATCTCAAGGACGAGAGCGAAGCATATCGCAAGATGACCATGGAAACGATCGAGAAGGCCATCTCTGCTCTGGGCGCGTCAGACATTGACGAAAGATTGGAGGAGCGTCTCATCGATGGTATCCTTGTTGCATTCCAAGAACAGACTGTCGAGGACATCACTATGCTGAACGGCTTCGGCACCATCGTCAACGCACTCGACACGCGGTGCAAACCCTACTTCCCCCAAATCGTCACCACCATCTTCTACCGCCTGCAGAACAAATCCCCTACTGTTCGTCAGCAAGCTGCCGACCTCGTCTCTCGCGTTGCCATCACTATGCAACACTGCTCCGAAGACGCCCTCATGGGTAAGCTTGGCGTCGTTCTCTACGAAAACCTCGGCGAAGAGTATCCTGAAGTCCTTGGATCCGTTCTCGGTGCGCTGCGCTCCATCGTCGCCGTCGTTGGTATCTCCCAGATGCAGCCGCCCATCCGCGACCTCCTGCCACGCCTCACCCCTATTCTCCGCAACCGTCACGAAAAGGTCCAAGAGAACACCATCGATCTCGTCGGTCGCATTGCCGACCGTGGCCCCGAGACCGTCAACGCCCGCGAGTGGATGCGCATCTGCTTCGAGCTCCTCGACATGCTCAAGGCACACAAGAAAGGCATCCGCCGCGCAGCGAATAACACCTTCGGCTTCATCGCCAAAGCCATCGGACCACAAGACGTCCTTGCGACACTCCTCAACAACCTCCGCGTCCAAGAGCGCCAGTCCCGCGTCTGCACCGCCGTCGCCATTGGTATCGTCGCCGAGACTTGCGCCCCTTTCACCGTCCTCCCCGCGCTGATGAACGAGTACCGCGTTCCCGAACTCAATGTGCAAAACGGCGTGCTCAAATCCCTTTCATTTCTTTTCGAATACATCGGTGAGATGGCGAAGGATTACGTCTACGCCGTCGTGCCTCTCCTTGAGGACGCGCTCATCGATCGCGACCAGGTCCATCGCCAAACCGCCGCGAGCGTGGTCAAGCATATCGCCCTTGGCGTGGTGGGACTGGGTTGTGAAGACGCCATGCTGCATCTGCTCAACCTTGTCTGGCCGAACATCTTCGAGACGAGTCCGCATGTCATCGATCGCATGATTGAGGCTATCGATGCCATCCGAGTGGCGGTCGGGACTGGGACCGTTGCAAATTACCTCTGGGCGGGGCTATTTCACCCGGCGAGGAAGGTCAGGACGCCGTATTGGCGTGTGTGGAACGAAGCTTACGTACACATGGCCGACGCGCTGGTACCGTATTATCCTGCTGTTGAGGTTGAGGGGGAGAAGGAGAGTAGGAGGGTCGCTGGAGAGGAATTGTTGGCTGTGTTTTAGCGGTTGCGAGCAGAAAGGGGGATTGTGACCAGCAGCATGAGGGGAAAGGCGTTTGTATAGTATACCATGGAGTAGCTGCATGCATGATCACGATGACTAAATCAGACCCATAGAATGTGGTAGTTGTAATGTGTTGGGTTCGAAGTGACCGATAGCTGCTCAGCACGCTTCATAGACACTTGAAGGATGACTACCAGGGAGCAATGCAGGCAGGAAACCGAGATTGATCATTTTATCATACCCATCCAGGGTTCTTTATGCGTATTAACCCCCCCGATGCCTACCACCCTTAACGCCTTGAACATTCCCCGACGGATCCCGTCTATACAGCGGCTCTCTGTATCTCCATCTACCTGATCCTATCCAGTCTCGCCCTGTTCAGCGCAATCTCATCATCAACAAGATCCGTCTTGCCAATAATACGATTGATGTGCTTGTTCTGGCTGTCCAGCTCACTTCCCATGGCCTTACCCAATTGGTTCAATGTCTTTGCACCTCTGTGGATCGCCTCGAGGTTATCTGTCCCAAAGTCAGCACAAGCCCTGATTCCCAGACAATATTGTACTCACCATCAATCTCATTCTCCATCTCGTCGTCCTCGCTATCCGCCTCGAATTGATACTTGCTCCTCTGTGCCAGATTCTTCTTCTTCTCGTCCGCGCTCTGTCCGTTGCCGAACTGCCTCCCGAAGCCGGCCTGCCGACTCGCGCTGCTCTGCGCTTCCGCTCTCGTGGCGTCCGCCTTGGCGCGCTCGTCCCTGTGCTTGTCGAGGACGTATTGGTTGGCTTCGTTCTCGCGCTTGGTCTTGGTGAACGGATTGCTGACGTGCACCGCGAACATGGAGCGGTTGAGCGTTTTGAGTTCCGAGGCGCGTTCTTGTGCGATCCGGTTCTGTGCCGATGCCAGGTCGAGGTTGCGCTCGGCGTTGTGGATCCGTTCGCCTTGTTGACCGAGACGGGCGAGTGTCTCCCGACCGGTGGCTTCAGCTTGTTCGGCGATGCGGCGCGCATTGCGAGTGGAGGCGACGTCTTGTTGTTTTATGACCCGTATCTCGTTCTTCGTTGCTTGCACATCCTCTTCTTCCTGTTCTTCTGCGGTCAGCTCCCGGTCGGGGTAGCCGCCGTAAGGACTGTCGCCGGCGCCTTGGAAGGAGGATTGTCCGTAGTTGCTGTAAGAATTGTCGGAGGAGTTGGCGTCGGGTGGACCGCCGCCGGGCGGGGCACGTTGGGTACGAGTGGCTGCATCGCCGAAAAGAGCGGCGCGACCTGCGTCGGTGGAGACGGTGTCTTGACTGTTGGCTCGTCCTAGACCACCATAGCCACCCGGTCGCTGAGGAGCGGCGGCCGGCTCATTGCCATAGGGATTGGCGCCGTAGCCAGTGTTTTGGCCGTAGTTGTTGGAGCCGCCGTAGCGGTTTGGAGGGGCACCACCCCCATAGCCGCCAATGGGTACCGGGGTCTTGTCTTGTCGTAATTGGTGATTCGAGCCGTTGTTTTCGTATGGAGGAGGCTGTGAGGAGGAAGATGATTTGGGAACATATGGATCGGTCGCTTTGCTGCTGTAGGGGTCGTTGGCGGGTGCCTGGACTGCGTAGGGGTTCGTCTGAGGGGCAGGTGACTTCGAACTCTTGCTGCGACTGCCGAAGAGAGCAGATCGCTGAGCGTCTTCGTCCCCTCCTTTGTCCTTCTTATTGAATCCAAAAGGCATGACGGCGGTGATAGGTGAGGTTGCGGTGTGAGAGAGAGTGAAGGCCCAGCCTGCAAGGAGGAGTTACGTCGACTGGGCAGGATTGGAGGGCTGGCGGTTCAAGGCGCAGGGTCCACTGGTGGCTGAGCTTCGGGCACCACGCAACATGCACTCCTCTAGGAAGTCTTCCTGTTCCTTTGATACTATTTTCGCTTTCGAAACATGGAAGAATGTCACAAGGCCTTTGAAGACGAGAGTCCGAATTTTTGTCTCTATTCCAGGTTCTCTTGCTCTTTAGCAAATACTTTTCCTCTCATAATCTGATCATTCTCGATCGACCTTGGCATCTTCCGACCCGCTTTGTCTGTCTCAGTGTATTTAGGGGCGAAGCTACTGTTACACATATGCTATTTGTATTTAAGGGAACCACCTTGGCTCTCCACCTTGCATCTCTGCGCATTGTATGTCTGAAGCTGAGACGACTGAGTCTCTTTGAAAGACCTAGATAAGTTTGCAATGCTACCTGGGACTTCCTCAGCAGCTTTCTTGCAAGTGGGTTTATCTTGTCTTGGGTAGATTTGATGTGATCACCATGCGCCAACATCGAAGTACTCCTGTGAAAACGTCAGCAAGTGTCGAGAAGCATGTCGAGAGACAGAAGAGCTTACCTCGCCAAAGTAGCTGGTAACAACAGTACGGTCAGAGAACCTTCTGCCAGCGAGAGCACGTAGTGCCTTCGTTGCCGAAGCTACATCGCCGAATTTGACATAGATCTTGCCGACACCGTTTGCTTGTCTACTACCTCCGGACGGACGAGGAATTTTGACATCAAGTACCTCACCAAATTTGGCGCACTCGTCTCTGACATCCTCGACAATTTCTAGAGCCAGTCAGCGGATGTTCGGTCATCTTCGAGTAGGTAGCTCACCTTCGTATTCATCGTTGTCAATAAGCTCATCAGCAGTGACCATGTTGTGCAGAGTGAGTACCCTGCTCTCTTTGCTGTCTTCGCTCTTGGTTGCAGCGAGCATGGACATGGCGCTAACGTTCATCTCCGAGCTCACCTGTGCAGCTCCGACGCAAGCACGAGTCAGCTTGATCTTGCTGTCACCCAATTCCATGCCATTCAATCCCTCGATCGCTGTATCAGTGATACCCTGTGCGTCAACGTACTCACAGAACGCCACACCCCTGCTTGCTCCGGAGTCGGCGTCTTTGACGAGAGCAAACGACTTGAGCGTGCCAAAAGCAGACACGAGTTCCCTGACCTGCTCCTCCTCGATGAAGATGGGTACTCTGGTCAACACAAGTTTGTTGGGGGTATCTGGGACTGTATTCGAGACTTGACCTTCCATGACTTCGGTGTCCTCGCTCTTAGAAGGAGCGATATAGTCCTTCGGACGTTTGATCTGTAGACCGCTATCGATGCCCTTCGCCTCGCCATTTGCACCGTTAGCGTGAGAGTCGTCCATTTCGAGGCCATCGAGAGCGAGTGAAAGCGTTGCATCCTCGCCGCTCTTGAATTCGAGAAGTGCGAATGTCTTGTCCTTGGCCACATGAGCAGACGCGCACGGATCTCTGCCAGAAACTACGTTCAGTCCGTTGAGCTGTAGGTTAAAGAAGTCGCGAACCTGTTCGTCAGTAGACCCGGCAGCGATATTGTATACCACCATCCGTCGTGCTTGGCGTGAGTTAGATGGGTCCAATGCTGCTCCTGTGGCGGCATTCTGAGGTTCCTTCATAAAAGCTTGTAGGCGGCTGAGGTCCATAGCTTGCTGGCGAGGTGCGCCTGGCAGTGGAAACATTCCAGACAGCTTTGCTTGCTCTGCGGATATAGTCTCGTATCCTTGAGGCTTAATATCCCATTGCGTAAGGCGGCGACGGCGTTCCAGAATGGGGACGACCTCTGTAAGATCTGGTGTTGGCTCTTTCGGCTTGCGCGGCGGAGATGCGCTTCTCTTCTCACGTCTCCTGTCATCGTCTCTCCTTCCACCTCCGCGACGATCATCAAAGTCTCGCCGAGGAGGAGCGTCGTCCCGCCTATCGCGTCGCCCATAACTTCCGCGATCGTAGTCTCTGTCACCTCCTCTCCTGTCGCGTCCTCCGTCGCGGCCTCCGTCGCGGCCTCCATCACGACCTCCATCGCGACCTCCGTATCTGTCTTCCCTCTCTCTATTCCGATATCCTCGACTGGAAGAGTATGAGTCGACCTCATAGTCGCCGCGAGAACGACCCCCGTGTCCAGGTGATCGAGAGCGTCTGCGTGGTCTGTCGCCTCGGTCTCGGTCTCTGTTTCCACGCCTGTCGTCGCGTGATCCCTGGTTTTGATTAACATGACTCCTGATCGCAAATGTCAGCTTATTTACATAGTCGCGACCAGAGTCCTGGCGCGAGCCTGAGAAAAGTGTTAGCTGCTTGTGACTGTCACGCTTCATTGCTTCACGAACCGCGAGAGTAGTCGCCGTTCATGGCGAGATTAAGGAAGCAATAATCTCTACGACTCAGTGACACAATAAAGCTGGTTTGGCGCGAGATAGAGGATCAGTAGATCGTCAATGTTTCACTGCTTGAAAATTGAATGCGCCGTCACGTTCGACAGCTTTGACGAGCTTGGAGAACTTGCGGCTCTGGACGTCAGCTCCGATTGGTCAATGCTACGCCGCGGCATCAAAGGGTTCAGCAGCTCCTCTCAGTTCGTTGCACATACGTGTTAGCGAAGCTAAGTCGAGACATTGGAGCAATATCTTTCATTCTCCCCCATGTTCCACTGTCCCGTGATAAGTATCATAGCTAATTCTGATCGTGATAGCAAATACCTCCAGCTTTCCTGTCCATCTAAGCTCTAGGTTGCCTCATGCAGCGCTCGAACACACCACCTCTGATGTCTTCACTATGATAATTTCCATTCCAGGCTGGAGTACCTCACTGCCGCTGCAAAGACGTCCGATAACATCTTTCGAGCCTCAAGCACGTCCCCACAGCAATGTCCTGGCTCTTCATCTCCACAGAGACAGGTCCAGCCGGTGGGAAGCCTGTCCCAGTGTCAGCGACTGAGGATCACGGATGGAATAAAAGCACAAATAAGTGACGAAGCAACAAAATCTTTCTCAATATTGATAGTGCAGAGCTATGCTAGCCCTTGTCGCAATGAGCTCTGTGGCTACCGGACCGTTACGGTGGTTTCTCCATGCAAAATCAAAAAGCCAAAAACGCCGATATGCAAGTTTCTCAAGAGCCACTGAGCAAAGCAGCATGAGCTTGCCGTAGTATTGGGGGTTGCCTCACTTGATTTGAGCCTTCAGAAGATCCCCAAACTCCTTCCTCTCTTCTTCCGTGTAGGCACGCTTCTCGTCTCCTTCCTTGACACTGAAGCATTTGATGGACTTTCCGAACGTGAGAATGTCCAGTCCCTTGTAGCGGTTGTTAGACGAACTACCAGTCGTCTGGAAGTAGAACGAGTTCTCAGAGTAGAAGGCCTTGGCTGCTTTGCTCGGACTGGCAGTGATGGCGACGCCTTGAGCGATATGGATGCGTCGCAGGTTTGGGCAACGTGACACAGCTGTCAAAGCCATACCGGAATCCTTCTTGTAGGCAGTGATTTCGACGAAGGTGATCAGCGCCCTAGCAGCGTCGCCGATGCGGTTGATGAAGATAGCGAGAGCCTTGTTGTCGTCAAAACGCAGGTGCTCTCCGTAGATCATGGGCATGGTGACAGCGTTGATCTGTTGTGGTAGTTAGCTCACCGATCAGGCACTCGAGGTTTTTCTGACCTGCTTATTGACACTGAGCAATCCGACACGGTCCGGCATCTTCTCGGCGTAATTCTTTGACTTGATGCCATTGTTGGTGCTTGAAACAACAATCTTCGCACTTGGCTGTCCCTCTGGCATGAGCGCAAGCTTGAAGATCTTGTTGCGGATCTCGTCGGTCAACTTCATCAGCGGGAACGTCTTGGAGGGCTGGAGCACGATGACGATCTCTCCCGATTTTTCATCATCCTGAACGCGCTTGAATTCGAAGGATCGAGGTCCATGGAGTTTCAGCTGCAGCTCGAATTCCCCGGAAGTGTTGTTGTTCTACATTGGATACATTAGCGTGCTATCCGGTCTGGCATTTCGGGGACAAATACTAGGCTCATAGGATTGTCCGACAGTGCTGAAACATTGATGGCAGCGTCTCCATCTCCATCTCCATCGACTGAGAGACGGTGATACTTGACAGCAGCCACTGGCTTCTTACGCGCCACACGAGCCTTCTTCTTTGGAGGACCCTGCGTGGCATCTACCCTTGGGGACCCATAGCCTGAGTCAGCAGGGCTAGCCTGGTAGTGCTAGTCAGCATTTGACAGAACCATGTAGTTACAAGAGCACTCACCGGCTCGGTCTGCTTCTTCACCCTCTTGGGCGGCATGATCTGGATCGGGTTCGGATGAAGTGAGTTATTGTGAAGTCTACGGTCGTGCAGTGTTTGGCCTGGACAGAGCTGCCAAAGACTGTTTGACAATGGTGTCAGGAGGTGGTCGTGTAACTAAAGTATAGAGGAATGTTGGTTGAGAGGAAGAGAAAGAGGAAGAAGAGTGTGGCGATGTGAGGTGAATATAACCCTTCACTTTCACATGCTCGACCCACTCATTGAGACGATGGTCAGTCCTTGCTGCTGAATGGGTCAAACATGTGCTTCTTGTCAAGGTGAGGTTGGGATCAAAACAAGATGCGACGGTTGAATGTACGGTGTTGACGAGTATCCATCTTTCGCGAGTGCTGGCCTCCCTCTGTCTGACCACAAACGAGAAAGATCCTGGATCGTTGGAAGCCGTGTAAAAGCAACTGTCGGACGAGCCGATTGCTCGATCTTTGCAGAGACTATAGAAGAGGTTGTGAGAGAAGGAAGGAATTGTGGGAGGAAGGACGGCCACAGCTCAAGGACGCTCTCTTGCTCTGTCACATGCCTCATCAATGCGTTGCTGGGTCGTAAGCTGATACTGTATTTCCACGATCACATCAACGAATGAAGAAGGAAGTAGTAAGAGGAGACACCGTAGTCAAACATGACAGCGTCATGCAGCGTCGAATACCCAAGCGTCGTGACTAGAAAATCAAATTTGAGAGCACTGCTGCAGAGCTATGAAGATGTTGTGTAGAGAAGTAGCCGAGTTGGAAAGTGCATCACTAGGGCCTCAATCACTTGCTATATTATAGGAAGCGAGGTTAAGTTCTTTTGAGCTGCTGTTCCGAGGGACAATCCGGTGTCAACAGGTCAGTACGAATGGTGGTGGAAGGAACTCCAGGCTGCTAGTAAAATAGCATGGCATCGGATTACATATGCACAGAACGTAAGTGCGTCGCGCGGTTCAGCCATGACCGGCTGTGGCAATCGATACTTCCCTAATTGGCATTGTTGCCCATCCACTTGGGGGACCCTGGTGCGGAATGCCACTGCAATCTTGTGAAATTCGAGCGTCGAATATTGATCGAGACCGATGTTGAATACGTAAGAAAGAGTTGGGGCGTAGACCATGGCGGTGAGGTACTGATGGGAATGCGGCTCTGTTGGGGCAGATCTGACTAGGCTCCGAACAGCTTAGTCGCAGATCTGCCGAGTGGATCCTAAGGGTCCGACTTATCAGAGGGTCTGGAATTTGAAGACTGTGTTCTCAGGCTTTGTTTCTCACGGATCTTACAATTTCGGCAGTCACCAGTACTGTCTTCTGGTCAGCTCATCGCCATGGGAATTGTCAACCTTGCCGAATGGCATAAATTACCTGTCAGCCTCACCGAGCTATGCATCGACACAACGCTCCGATGTGGCCAGTCCTTTAGGTATTTCCCCCCTGTCGCCTACCAGATTACCATTTAACACACTCAGGTGGCGCAAGTCTGATGCTGGAGTCTGGTCAATGGCTCTTCATGGCCGCATAGTCTCACTTCACCAAGATCCGACGCATCTGTATTACCGCTCAAGCTTCCCCACCACACCTACAGCGCCCCTCACGCCTCCTTCCTCTGTCGCCTCCGAATCTCTCGAACAAACGAAAGACGACACGCTCCCTCTGCTGCAGCACTATCTCAATTTGACACCAAACCTCACGTCACTCTATGCCGATTGGTCGTCTGCTGATGCCAACTTTGCTGCCCGAGCTCCGAAGTTCACTGGAATACGGATACTGCGGCAAGATGCGTGGGAAGCGCTTGGTGGGTTCATTTGTAGCTCGAACAATAATATTGCAAGGATCAGCCAGATGGTGGATAAGCTATGTCGGTACTACGGTCCATACATCGGTACATTCGAGGGTGAGGAGTATTTTGACTTCCCGGGGGCGGAAGCTTTGGCCGGCGAAGATGTCGAGATGAAGCTCAGAGAGCTCGGGTTTGGATATCGAGCTAGATACTTGGCCGAGACGGCGAGGATGATACTGGAGAAGGAGCAGGGATGGCTGGACAGATTAAGAAATCCAGAGGCGCCTGTGCTCGGCACGACCCCCCAGGATGCTGGAGAGTGGAGAGCAGAAGGGAGGGAAGGATATCGGACAGCACACGAGAGCTTGCTTAGTTTGCAGGGAGTTGGACCAAAAGTCGCCGACTGTGTCTGTCTGATGGGTCTAGGATGGGGAGAGGCAGTACCTGTCGACACGCATGTTTGGCAGATCGCACAGAGGGACTACAAGTTCGGCAAGGGTAAGCATAGTAGCCTCACGAAGGCAACATACGATGCTGTGGGGAACAAGTTCAGGAGCCTTTGGGGCAAGGAAGCTGGCTGGGCGCACTCAGTCTTATTCACTGCCGACCTAAGGGCGTTTGCGGAAAGACTGGTGGTCAAGAAAGAAGCGAAAGAGGAGGAGATAACACCAATCAAAAAGGAAGAGGACGAAGAGGAGCAGGTCGAGATCAAAACTGAAACAACGAAAGTGCTGGTAAGAAAAGTGAAGCGAGAGGCCGGCGAGAACGAAACGACAGTCACCGAAGTTCAGAATACTGTACGGCGGAGCAAACGTTCCCGGCGATCGTGACCAGACAGATTATTTTGATGCTAGTACTACCACTATGATACCCAAGGTTCGAGGCCTTAGAATTGCAGCTTAGTCCTCGCGTCCTTCACGTGTTCACGGTGTTTGCTGTGACGTCAACCTGCACGACAATTACCAGAAATTCGAGAGACGCATTCCTGCCCGACCAACATCAATATCGAAGGGCATCACACAGCAAGAGAAACTTCTCACACTATTCTATATTGTGGCTGAATACTCATAAACCTTTCACCTATGATAGTCTGAGCAGAGCGTCGACTCAGTCACCCTAGCCCGCTCACCGCTCCTCTGTCCGCTTTCCCTTCAGCTACCAAGACATGCCGCCGAGGTACTTCAAGAACGACGCTCCAATTGCAAGCAGAGGTGTGGAAAGCAATCTATGTTCACACAGAGTAGCTTGTACTGACTAAATCCACAAGACCCCAACAAGCAATTAGTCGCTTCGCTCACCCGCCTTGTCACGCAACAACCCCCGGCTGAAGTCCAAGCCGGTGGCGGACTCTACAATGGCCCTATCAGTATCGCTTACCTCTTTCTTGTCCTACAGCAACTCTACTCAGATCTTGTGATCGAAGACATCCTTCTCGGCACATGGTCTGCTGCATACCTCAAGCAAGCTCAAGACCACATCAAATCCTTTCCTGGACCGCGAGTGGGCAAATGCGGGATCGCAGATGACATCCTTGCTCTGCTGGCGATCGGCGCCGCAAGCTCCAAAGATGCAGACATGGCGGCTGAGCTGTGCGACTATGTTGATGAGGCCCTGGATCCTGAGACGGAGAACGAGTGGTTGTACGGCAGAGCTGGTTTCCTCTACTACCTTCGTCTTGTCAAGGCCAGTTTCGTGGACGACGAGAAGACGACTAAGCTACTTAACGAGACTGCGGCTGATGTCGTGGAGGAGATCCTGGAGACGCCACGACCCTGGAAGTGGCAAGGCAAGGCTTATGTTGGTGCGGTTCACGGTGCGTTTGGCATTATCACGCAAGTCGTCCTGACGGATCCGCATAAGTACGCGCCAAAGGTGGAGGCGGAGCTGGCGGTGTTGTTGTCGTATCAGTTCGAAAGCGGTAATTGGCCAAGCAGTCTGCCGCCCGGCAGGGATAGATTAGTGCAGGTGTGTCATGGCGCGCCAGGTGTGGTGAACTGCTTGATGTCGATCAAGCACCACTTTCCGAATCTCAAAGACAAAATTGAGGCTGCCATCAAGAAAGGCAGGGAGTGTATCTGGGAGCGGGGTTTACTGACAAAAGAACCCTGTCTTTGCCATGGTAGATCCGATACTGAGGTCTCAATGGCCTGCGGCTAATTTGAGATAGGCATTTCTGGCAACGCTCTCGCACTCGACGACACAGGATGCGAGCACTTCCTCAGCTACACCACAGGCAACGAAATAAAGTCGATGGAAAAGGACGGCATGCTCGAGAAATCAGACGATCCGGAGGCGTTGTGGGGAGGCGAAGCTGGTAGGGCATGGGCATGGGCGGTGGTGGACAAGGGTTTGCCGAAGCGATTGCTGGGTTTCAATGATCTATGAACGTTTGCGAATGACGACGAGACGAGCATGTTTGACGACGTTACACGAACAAATACCCTTGAGATGACACGAGCGGGATTAGTACTCAAGCAGAATTAATACTCATCAATGACAGCGACAGTTTTCCAGCATATCGATATCGATCTGTTTATGTGAAGCAATTTTTGCTTGGTACACGGTACACGGTACACACCCAACACGAGACATCGGGACTGGTTCAGCGGTTGGCGGAACGATGGGCTATGCTTAAATAAAGTATGGGGACCACATCAACACGAGCGCGGTCGTGCTTTGAAAGAGAAAAACCTCTGTTGCTGTCTGCAAAGTGCATGCATGATGATGCATGTCATGTCATGTCTGCATACAGCCATTTGCACCATATCCGCCACGCTGTGAATTATCGAAAGCATGCATTTTGCTTTTGAGACCTTTTTGTCGCACAAAGATCAATCAGATCAGGCAGATCAGGCGGATCATCGTTGCAGAGACAATCCCGTGGTGCCGTCGCGGTGCCGTAATTACCAGAGTGGAGGTTCATCTATCGAGTTGCGTCTTTGATTGGCCACAATCCTTCCAACCCGCTTTACCCCTTTGAGCCCTAGCGTCAGAGGAATGAGCCAGATCCCTAGCAACTCTCTCCCATTCCAATCCAACACAACTCCATCGTCGAGGCAGTAGGAATTCTCCTGCACTGCTGCTGCGTTCGTCGAGGAATCGACTTCGTGCAGAGCACCATCAACTCACCCCCAGTCACTCTTTTGTGTGCAGCTACGACGAAGTCTTTCTTTCTGTATACGCACCGAAAACTAACAACTCGCCCTCTCGATCGTCTCTCGCGCTGCGGATCTCTTCCAGCGCCGATCGCGTCCCTCACGAAAACCAGGATCCATACCACCAACGTCACCGCGACACACCACGGCGGCAGATCAAGTCGAACTAATATAGACCATTCGAGGACGTTCGTATTTTTCGAAGTAAGGATTACACCACCACACGCATGCGATGAGAACACTCCACCGGCTGTCGGGCTTGGGCACGCTCGCGGCACTCTTCGGCGCCCTTGCAGGCACGACACAAGGGCTGAATTTCACGCGCGCGCCGGCTGCAAACCTCGATCTCTCACGGTTGGGGAGAGTAGCTGTGGTTGGTGATTTTGACTCGATATCGATATATGAATATGAAGGACAGACGCAGGGGGGATACAGCACAAATGGGAGCCAAGCGCTGCTGGGACGATACCCCAGCGGTGCATTTGGCATTGCGGCGGCGAGTGATGGGAACATAGAGGCTATGTGTCCGTTTGTGATGCGGGATGGGAGTTTGGCGGGAATTGTTGTAGGAGGAAACTTCACAAGTTTGGGAGGGGTTGAAACTCAAGGAGTGGCACTCTTCAATCCGAATACGTCGGAAATCACACCTTTACCGGGCATCACTGGACGAGTATCGAGTATTTACTGCGACGCGCAGTCAGCGACTGTGTACGTCGGAGGAGCCTTTACTGGAGCGAACTCGACAAATGCGATTGCGTGGGTGACGGGCTGGACGAACTTGCCATTCGCTGGGTTTAATGGACCGGTCAGATCAATCACTAAAGCGCCAAACGGAAACATTATCTTTGGCGGTGACTTCGACGGTCTTGGAAATGCGACAACACCACAACAAAGGAACAATCAGGCCATTAACATCGGCACGGCAGACGTTCGAGCTGGCAGTACATCAACCACTCCTGGTTTCACAGACCCGAAAGCTATCGTCTGTAAGGACTTTACTCAGCAAGGATCTGGTCAGACGTGGTTGCTAGCTGACAATAGTCCTGGTTACTGGGACGCAAAGTTTGGCTTTGGCTTCAACCCGACACTTCTGCGTTTGTGGAACACCAATTTCGAGGGTCGAGGAACCAGGACGTTCAGGATGACTGCTCTACCGAACGGTGGAATTATGAATCTGACCTACATTGACAGCAGCAATGGCCAGCGACGATACTGTGATGCAACTTGTCCACTACCGCAAGGCAATACCACTGCTCAGGACTACCAGCTGGTAAACTCAATAGGCATGAACGAAGTCAGGATTGATATTTCTGAGTGGTATGGTAGCGGTGGGGGTCTCAACGGTATCCAACTCCTCCAGGATGATCTTTACACCTTTGCTGTGTCTGGCTTCAACGAGCCTCAATGCGGATCGAGCACATCCGGCTCTGCAAATGCTACTAGCACTGGTCCATGGCAGCACACGCCTTCGGGTCAAAGTGCCGCGGACTACTTGACAGCCTATATCAACTCTGGCACTATCAACTCAAACACTGCTCAAGTTGTCTTCCAACCGAACATCAAGCAATCTGGCAACTACTCTATCACCATGTATACCCCTGGCTGCATTCAAGACAACTCTTGCACTACTCGCGGTACGGCCAACATCACCGGTCAAGTGTCAAGCGACGGTCCACAGATCTCCACCACCGTCACGCAGACGAACGATTTTGACAAGTATGATCAGATTTACTACGGCTACGTCGACGTCTCAGAGGGTGGTTTCCGACCTCAAATCACTCTGGCACCACAAGCTAACCAGAACGTGCCTTTGACTCTCGTCGCGCAAAGGATCCGGTTCGAGCTCGTCAACTCCACCGGTGGTCTCAATGGTCTTTTCGAGTACAACCCCAATCAAGCGACTGTGAACACCGACTTCTCTGCCTCTGCTATTAATAGGGCTGGCATGTCTGTTGGCATGGGCGCTGTCGTTAACGCCTTCGCTGCTGTCGACCAGAGCCTCTTCGTTGGTGGCAATTTCACCTCCAGTGGTGGCAGCTCATCAGGCATCAACAACATCTTCAGCGTCAGTGGCAGCAACGCGACCTCGCTTCCTGGCTCCGGGCTTAATAATGCCATCGAGACTATTTTCCAGAATGGGTCCACTCTTTACATCGGTGGTAACTTCACCAATACAGCAGAGAATACCGTCCAAGGACTTAATGGCGTCGCCGTTTTCTCCGCTTCGGACAATCAATGGAGAGCTCTTGGAGCTGGTGTCAACGGCACTGTTGACTCCATTGTCCCTCTCCAGGTCAATCTCACCTCTGGCAGCTTGCTTGATGCTGTCGCGGTTTCTGGACAGTTCAGCAATGTGAACGGATTCGGTCAAAACGCTTCATTCGCTGCTGATGGGATTGCCCTATGGATTCCCTCAAGAGGCAATTGGCTCAAAAACATCGACAGTGCCGCAATTTCCTTCAGCGGCCACCTCGTTGCGCAGACAAATGTACCAAATGGTGCACCCTTATACGCTGGCTCCGTCACATCAAACATGATGGGTATGTCAGGCGCTGTCGGTCTTGTTGGTAACGGTGAGCCACGTCTGATAAGCCTTGGATCCACAATCGAGTCCAACAGCACTGCTACGACCTCGAACAACAGCGGCCTGTCTACGCAATATACCGGCGTCGTGACTGGATTGTTCCTGCAACGCAATAATGTCAACATTACTGCTCTCGGCGGCAGTTTCTCTGCTCGCGGAACCGATGGTGAGATTAATAATCTAGCAATCATTACTGGTGGTCCAAACGGTCGCGTCTCTGGTCTGCCATCAGGCTTTGATGCAAACTCGACCATCATGGCTATGGACACGAGGGAGACCACTTTGTTCGCAGGTGGATCAGTGTCTGGTAGATTTGGTCAGAACACGGTCAGAGGTTTCCTCATCTATGATCTGGCAAATAGCGCTCTGGCTCCGACCCAGCCTCCCGCTTTGAATGGAGATGCAGTCGTGGTCAACAGTGTAGTGGTTCAGCCAAACTCCGCCAACGTCTACGTGGGAGGCAACTTCAGCCAAGCTGGATCGCTGAGCTGTCCTGCGCTGTGTATGTACGACTCGGCGCAGTCTCAATGGATGTCACCCGGCAACGACTTGTCTGGCATCGTCAACAGCATGACCTGGGCGTCCGACACGCGCCTTGTCTTGGCTGGCAACCTCACTGCTGGCGGCAACCGTACCACCATGGTCAACTACGACTCTCGTGCACAGGCATTCTCATCTTTCCCTGGCGCAAACACTCTGCCCGGCCCAGTCAGTGCGCTTACTCCAGCGACAGGCGACTACAACCAGTTCTGGGTTGCCGGCACAGCTACCAACAACAACTCTGCCTTCCTCCAAAAGTATGACGGTCAGAACTGGATTCCCGTTGGCGGTCTCGGTCCCAACACCCAGGTCAGGAGTCTCCAGGTCATCTCCACGACACAGAACCATGCCGCTTCCTCCCTCATCGATAGGGATGAAGTCTTGCTTCTCACCGGCAGCATTAACGTCCCGACATTTGGCAACGCAAGTGCTGTTTTATTCAACGGCACGAACTTCACCCCATTCCTCCTTACCAACACGGCAGACAATCAGCAAGGCACTGTGGGGCGCATCTTTGTGCAAAACCCCGGGAACTTCCTCACCACATCTCGTACGTCCCCCTTGTTACCAATTTACCCTTTGAGTTAACTAACATTATACAGGAGGAGGTCTCGCCCGTGGCTTCGTCGTCCTCATCGCCCTCGCCATCGCATTAGCGCTCATCTTCCTCATTGTCGTCGCCGGCATTCTCATGGAGCGCTACCGCCGCCGAAGAGAAGGTTACGCGCCCATCAAGCAGCTGTCTCCAGACCAGCAAGCGAATTTGAGCAGGGTGCCGCCCGAGAGACTGTTTGGGACCTTGACGGAGAAGAGTGCTGCGCCGAAGATATAATCCCTACTTTAGGGAGGGCGGAACCTGCTGGACAGATGAGACATGACTACACACTTTCGCGGAGGTGACGGCTGAGGAGAGGCGGCTTGATGCCGACCTTAGGAGGACAAGAGAGAGATACTGGTTTCCTTGATACCCTGTTTCAATCACCGCTAGCGAGGCGGGCATCAGCGCGGCGTTTTTTTTTGTGAGAGTAGCAGTACGCTACTTTTGCACATTCTGGCATTTGGCTTTGAAAGATGGAGGAAGAGTTTCGCTTTGTATGTAATGTAGAGCTGTGGGACGAGGGGCAGGCGGAGGGAGAAGAGGTACATATCGATGGGATAGTGACTCGAGTGAAGGGCGAAAAGGAAGCGGAGCTGCTAATGTATATGACAGGCGGTTAATGGACATGTCATACTACAGGTCGTTGTATCATTTTGGCGGTCGTACAAGCAATGTTCCTCTAGATTGACTCAAGCATGTCCTGGTCTTTATGTCACCAGATATGACCAAGCCTAGTTCAACGCCAAGCCTTAATCGGCGAAATGGCCGACCCGTATTCGTCGGGGTGCGAGGTGCAAGATCTCGTGGCACCCACGTGATGCCGATGTCTCTCTGATAGCCTCGCACAATGCTGTGGTACTCGCAGATCTCCCTCTCTTATTCGAATGTTCTCTCGTTTGTGTTGTCGTTTGACGCGCGATGTCTTCACGTAACGCCAGCGATTCAAACGACACCAACAGCTTACAGTGGCCCGGGCGACCCGGCGACCAGCCGGACCCCAGAACTAAACGCGTCCATACCGTCGTAGCTTGTAACGCCTGTCGTTCGCGCAAGCACAAGGTATCGGTCGCCAACAATCGGTCAGATTGTTCTGACCATCGCAGTGTAGTGGCGATCGACCAAGGTGCACGGCATGTCAAGACCGCAATTCCGAATGCACATATGAAGCCGACAATGGCGCTACCCGTGCTGTCACGTCAAAGCGACGATATGACAAGCTTGGAGAGGAACGTGTGATATTGGAAAGACTCGTCAATGGCTTACGAAATCGACCGCTGAGTCAAGCGACTGGCATCTTGCGCCGGCTTCAAAATGGGGACGATTTGCAGTCCGTCTTGCGGTACGCGGATGACGGACGAACATCACCTCAGCGCCACTTTACTGGGACCGGTGTCGAATGGACAGCTTTTACTGGAGGATATGATCCCCTAGCGACTATTCTCGAACAAGACTTGAGCTCCCTGTTCCCGGCCTTCCAGTCTCCGAGAAAGCCAAAGGACAAGCGGATGAGACTGGCTCATATCCTGGAGAGCGATTCGCACGGAGATCGTGACGACCATGCGGCACCGTCAGACACCAAATACGGGCGGATGCGGTCGTCGCTCAATTCGCCCTGGCCTTTGGCAGACCCACGGCTGTCATCCGTTCGACCAGAGACATGGACTACAGTGCCAATCGGCGCCGTTGAAATGGCAAATATCATCTCGCTATACTTGTCTTGTTTCCACACGCTTTTTCGATTCTTTGATGAAGAGATGTTCATAGAAGACCTTGTTTCAGGTGGCACACAGTATTGCAGTTCCCTCCTTGTCAATGCAATATGCACATATGGTAGCGTAAGTCTAAACTGGTGCGTGGACACCTGCGGAGATATTTCTGTATCTGTAGGCATTGGCTGACCGATACAGAGTCTCTGCTGTGCAGTAGACTCGGTCGCTAGAACTTTTACGGACGCATTTCTTATCGAATCCAACAGATTATTCCAAGAAGCGGAAGACCGGATCGAGCTATCGATCACTGTTGTATCCGCAGCCGCATCGCTAGGAGTATCGAACTGGATGACCAGCAGCGAGTCTTTCGGTCTGAAAGTCTTTGCACATGGCCACTATGTTGCCGGGAGGCTCGGTATCTTTCGTGAATCAGTACCGATCGATAACTTAGCGGACCGTCATGATAAATCTATCAGAGCCAGAGCAATTGCGAGCTGGGGCCTCTATATCGCCTTTGCGTGAGTCAGCCTCTGCTTTGTATAGCCGAGAGTACTGACGAAGACCCGCAAGCAACTTCACATTTCATATTCCAAACGGACCCATCTGTCCGCGTCATCCCGAGTATCCAAAATTTGCACAAGCAGATAATCCGACGAAACATTGGCAGCCATTTCCGTGCTTACCGAGACCATCGAGCAATGTCAGCTCTGGCTATGGTGCGTTCTGCGAGCTGAGCAAGATCATGGTCGACAATATAAATTTCCGCCAACGTCTTTTATATCTTAGCGTCTCCGGACAGACTCTGGATGTGAGCATCTCGATACAGCCTGCCACCCTCCTTGTACATAACATCATCGCCTGGCTCGACAACCTACCTCGCTCTCTTCAACGTCATGAGCATGCACCCACGTTTGTAGTCGAGATGCATCTAGCCGCCTATTCCATCATCATCGACACGTTACGACCTTTCAAAGACATTCATAGACCATCTGGGGAGCTCTATAATAGAAGTCTCGTTCAATCCAGTATCCTCATACGACAAGCCGCGCAATGGGGCGGAGCACCTCATTTCCCGACTGCCTCCGGTCACCTGCACAAGACTGCCTTTGGGCTCATCCCGCAGCTAGGACGGGACTCCAATGCAGACCATATCTTTGCTCTGTGCCTAGAAATGCTCACAGACATTGGCGTTTGCGCACCTGTCATCAGTGCTGTCATACCGATGCTGCTGACCACCGCCAACGAAAGGGCTGCTTCACTTCCCACCAGGACGAAGGCCATGCTATCTCAACTCGAGAGTATGAAAGCGGAATTGAACCAATTCAAAGGCGGACGATACTCGTATACGCTGGACTTTGATCTCTACCTCAGCGATCCGCAGGGCGCATCGATCGATTCGCTAGTGAATCAAGTACAGGATATAGACATTAATCGGCTGTAAGCAACTGGAAGCCCGGATTCGAGGGGAAGGCCAGGGGTAAAGATACCATCGGCGTGAGTCAGAAGTCTATCATGATCATATAATGGTATCCCCACAGCTTCTCTTGCCCAAGAATGATGATCTCGATTCGGCTTCAGCGAGCGCCACGGCCACGAGAGACATGCACAATAGCAGTTCATAAATCCAAGCCAGTGTTTCTCTGATCTTTGTCATATCCTATCACAAGTTGCATTCAATGTTCCCTTTGTAAAGAAGTTGTATAGCAGTTCAAGTATCCTTTTATTATATCCGATTCATGTCATCCGTGCAAATAGAACTGTGCAATCGTTTGCTTGCAATCTACTGAATAGCCGAGCCACCGTTCCAGGCAAGACGGTTCGGCGAGCCATCGCCAACAGCATAGATAGCGTTCTGGGTGGCAAGGTACTGGATCAAGTCGGCGGTCTGCTGTACGGGAAGACCGTTAGTGTTCTGGGGCAGGGCCTTGAGGTAGACGACGAGACCGGCCACGAAGGGGGAGGATGCCGAGGTACCCGATGCTACCGTAGTGGATGTGGAGGAATCGTGAGAGGTCGATTGGACATCAGTGCCTTCGGCGAAGATGTCAATGTTCGGCCCGTAGTTGGAATAGGGGGCGCGGGAACGGCCATTCGTGGCACCGACACAGATAGCCTTGGGAGCGGAGCAGGGGGAACCGTTCGCGGGCTGGTTGTCGTTGCCGGCAGCTACTACCACTGTAATGGCGTAGTTATATGCGATAGTGATGAGGTCGTTCAATGTCTGATCGAAGCCGCCCCCAAGGGACATATTAATGACGGCTTTACCAGCGCGGCCATTGTTGATGATGTCGTGGACTGCCCAGTTGATACCTGCATAGATATCACCGAGGAGGGCGCCTCCAGAATCTGGGAAGACTTTGACGGAGATCAGATTAGTCCTCTTGGCGGCTCCGTAAGTAGCAGAACCAATAATGCCAGCCACGAAGGTGCCGTGGCCCTGAACGTCGTTGAACCCAGAATTGATGTTAGAGGCCGTGACAATACCGTTGTAAGCGCGGCCACCGAACTCGACGTGGCCAATGTTGATGCCGGTGTCGATAACATATGCCCAGGTGTTTGCACCCGCAGAATCATCATAGTAGAAGTTTGTACCTGCGGGGTCCCGGTTCGCCAGACTGGCCAAGCCTTTGGGTGCATTGGGTTGAGTGACCTTTCCAGCTAGATACACGATCTTCTCGGGTTCCACTGATTCGACGTCGCTGCGGGCCTTGAGTTCAGTGACGGTGGCTGGATCGAAGTGACCTGAATAACCCTTGAAACTGCCCAAATCGTACTCGTGGGCGATGCCATTAAATTGAGCGTTGTCGTCGCGCTTTGCGAGGTTGCTGGTCTGAATGTTCTGAAGAGTCGCAACATGGCTGGAGAGATTGACATTTGGTTTCAATTTGACAATGAAGCGATCCGCAGTGTCGGGATCATTGTCCCTGCGAACGGGTACGGCCCCAGCAATAGCATAAAGAGAAGCAGCGATAGCGCCGATCTGTGCGAAGAAACGCATGTCGAGTGGATGAGATGGTAGAGGCAAGTACCAACGATTGTATAGAAAGAGCAAGAGGAGGCAAAGAAAATGTCCGGCTGGGCCGCTGGTGTAGAATGATACAAGAAGATATGACTGCAAGTTGAACGGGACAGACGACTTTATACTAGAATCAACTTCACCTATACTCACGACGACTCCGGTGTAGCAGATGATATTGCAGCAGGATAGGCGAGCTGAATACCAACTCACCTGGAATGGCGCTTATACCGGTTCATCTCCAGCAAAACGCACAGGCTTGCCATTTCAAGAGCGTGGTAAGCAATGCAAATCAGTACTCACGACCATCTGAAGGGTCCAAGCGGTACGCCATGTTATTGCAAGAGACGAACCACTGGTCGAGGAGGCCTGAGAAGTAGTCGACATTGGTAGAGAGTGGTGGGCGGAGTCCATTAGTAGTAACCTGCGGTCGGTGTGGCTTGACCAGAGGTGACCAGTAGGACGAATCGCTGCCGGCAGGTTACAGCGGTGGTACTGCACGTTTCCCCCCGAAGAGTGCTTAGCTCTATTGCTTAGCTCCATTGCTTAGCTGATAGTCCTGATCTGCAAACATTGATTCCTGCGAGACACCAACTCGAGCACCGGTATGCGCTTACCGGTCGAGAGATTGCGATTAGCCATGAGACCCGATCAGTGGCTTCTGAATCCACAGCTCCCAGATGAGAAGCTTAATGTAGAGTCCGGCAATACTTCCAGCATTACGCACGACTGATCACGAGGTCTGCCGTGCTTCTTATTCGGTGAGACTGAAGCTTTGATCAGATGTCTAGCTGATCAGATCTTATGGCCATGGCTACATGAGAATGCCAGTTTCGGGACAGCTCAAGGCTCGTGGTGTCCGGAGGCGCTTGGGCCGTTGGAGGTTCGACGTTATGGAAGCAACACCTCATTCTTGGAAGGATCACTTGAGTAGATCACACAGTGTCAGCCAATCATAAAGCGTACCTGGCTTAGCCTCAGCCACACGGTCCCTAGAACTTCGCCCTCCAATCTCCAACAGAGACAGTCTTGCTTCAGCTTCCCCTGGCAATATTCCCTTCACCGGTTCGCGATGCTACTGTCACCTTGTCATGTGTATAGCGCTTACGATGCATGAAGTGGCAAGGACCATCGAAAGGCTGCAGAAAGGCGAGACTCGGCATTGTGGCCGCGGTCTGCTCAACAACTTCCATCACCGGCTTCTGAAGGCAGGCGATCTCGCCAGCAGAAAGATTAGATACAGCTCGCAGGATTCACGTGTGGTCCCCCACAGCATTACTAGCTGAGCGACCAGTCGCTTGAGTACGCCTGATTTGACGGGATGGTCTATTTCCAACTGTCTGTGAACGTATCGGGTTGATGGCGGTGTCGGTAGTAATATCATGATTCCACTCCAGCATCAGAAGTGTGCAGGACCGGGCAAAAAAGCTCGGCGAATCCTGGGCAATTGGATGCATGGCCTTGTGGAATGAAACGCCGAGAATGTACACGTTTTTCCGTTCCGCAGAGAGTGAGTTGAGTCCAGTTGAAACCAGGATGAAGAGTAATGCGTGCACCAATATCCCATCTCCATCGGTACAAGGCACGTCAAATCTCCATGAGCGACTGTTTCGTTTTTCCACGCGCCATGAAAGTATTTAAGCTTTTCTTGTGGGATCTAGCCCCGTGTGAACCCGCGACTCGTCGATCATTACATCCTGTAGTGCAGATTCGCAAATTGGCGTTCTCGGCCTTGCTGTTGGAACAAGGAACGGACAGTGGTCGTCCATTCATCTCTGAATACTTTAAAAGGACCGGGTAAATCGCAGCTCAGCCTTCTCTTCACGCATCCTACACACAAGTCGACAAGACGTCGGATTGCATGTGTAGCCCATGCTGATTGCAGTACACTCTTCATCTGTCCTTCTGCATCAAATCATTTTCGCCCGATGACGGAGAGTCCGAGTGCTGCTGCATGCGGACCCGCGCACATTGCCGACGCGAATACTATGCATATGGTGATGCAGACTTTGGCCCGTGGGCTGTACGGGTCGCCACTCCCAGAGTCTCGATTCATGCTGTCGCGCAAGTACAGGTAGATAGGTACTCGATCCACTGCTGATATGTGAACGTGACCATATGTATTTCTCACTCTTGTTCTATTGACAGCAGGTTTGACAACTCCACCACCCTTTCCCGTCCCCAGAATCCGATTGCGAGTCGAGATCGGTAGGTTGCAGTGGATGGCTTCGAATGCCATGATTGCGGAGGATAATCTTATGGAATTGGCCGACAACAAAACGCAAGACATGAGCGAGTTTGGCCAGACCGCACTTAAGCTCATCAGCGGTAGTATCTGGGTGGCTCGACTCCTGGTTAGTGCTGGTCATGATCATATACCTGATTTATGTACGACTTCTCAAGTGCAAGGTGATTCAAGATACCACAACCTTCAATCCGTGCAACCTGGCTATTCTCAATGTTACACTATTTTTGCTCGGGAATTCCCCCGCAAAATTTCTCTATGCGCATCTACAAATAAAAATACAAATACAAGTACAAGTACTGTGGTACGCTACTCTGTAATTCGGGCGGAACCTGCACGCAGATCTATGGGGTTGGCAGGTGCCGTGGCCGTGACAAGCGGGACCACCGACAATTGAGTTTGTCTAGAACAGGACCCTGGAAATCCCTGAAGATCGAACGGACACTTCGCGTGCAGGTATGGAGAATGCAAAGGTCGCAAGCGAACTTCTTCCTCCTGTTTACTCAACAGATCAATCGTGATGGGCCATCGTGATCGATCTGTTGCTGGCAGCTTCGAGGAGACGCCTTCCACTAACATCCACAGAAGCAAGAGTCAAGAGCAAGAGTTTCGCAGGTAAGCTTAATGCACGGCAAGCATGTACGCCATTGGCTTAGACCTACCTTGGTAGATACCAGGATATTTTCGAGGATTGGTCAGGCCAACGTCCTCCTCGCAGAAATCAAAGCAGATATAGTGGACACGACACGCTGCCCTTGTCCTCCGCCTCAGACCCATATCTCACAGCATTATGCCAACTCGGAGCATTACGGCTACACGCCCGTCGATGCATACTCTTCTTCTTCGACAACACTCGTGCATACATCGTCAGTGAGGGGACCAGATCACTTTCACTGAAAGATCATCACAAACACAATATCGGGGATGAGCTATGGCTGGGCAGCACTGTCGTACCCCGCGAGTGGCTTGTCTGCGAACATACTGTCAACACCACACGTACAAGAGATGGCGGCGGGCAAGGAGCTGGTCCCAAGGAAAGAGTGAGCATGATTCGAGATCTCCAGAATAAGCAATCCTCGTGTGGTCACGGATCGCTACTTCGATCCCAGGCACGATTCTATGCCGGCGTACCAGTTTCCACAGCTAGCGGCACTCCCATTGGCGTCTTTTGCGTGCTCGATGACGATCCGAGAGATGACCTCAGCATCGAAGAGGCAGATTTCATGTCGGACATGAGCGATATGCTAATGGCCTATCTTGATAGGACCTGTGAACGGACCAATCTTGAGGTGGAAGCTCGCATGTTGAAAGGATTGCGCACTATCGTGCACGAGACAGCAAGCATGATTTCTGCCGACGAGATAGACCAGGACAAAGGGGTCTGGCAGTATCGTCTCAGACAAAAGAAGTCTGAGTGCCTGACGCCCCGAAAGAGGAATGCCGGGACTCCAGATGATGGGGAGGGAGGTCCAACAGACCCTCGTGCCTGCTCCAAAACCAGCGACATTGAATGCCATGCACCTGATGCACCTCCTGGAGATCCTCCGCTTGACAGGAAGACTGAAGCCTTGTGCACCGACGATTGCCGAACTGATACCGCAGCGTTGGCCGGTGTCCCCAACAGCCGCATCGATAAAGCTGGTTTCTTCTCCCACGCAGCATCCGCGCTGAGAAGTTCGATGGAAGTCGATGGCTGTCTCATTCTCGATACGACTCTTACTGACCGAGAGCACTTCGGCAGAAGTGTCAGCACGTGGTCAGATGGCATTTCAGACAACGACTCAGACGATGCCAGTGATGATGCTAGCGACAGCGAAGCTAGTAGTCACCGCACGACTCTTCTCGACAGATATTCGAGTATCAATGGGATTTCGTTACAAGATAGAGTCAATCCGGTCACCCCTTCCCATTTCAAAGCACTATCACCTGGCATGGTCAGAAAGCTTCTCCGTCGATACCCTCGCGGTAAGATATGGAACATGAGTGCTGCGAACAACACCATTTCCCCGGCAGACGGTTCGCACGATGAAGCGGAGCGATTCGAATGTCCGACCACATTTGATACAGAACGAGCTACGCAGCATGATCGCGATTCCCAGCCTGCCCAATCTTGCCGAGAGGAGATACAATGGATGCGGCACGCTTTCCCTAAAGCGAAAAGTATCTGTATGATGGGTTTGTTGGATACGAGAAACCAGCGACATGATGGTGCCGTCTTTCTCTGGTCCTCGGCACCCCAACGTGTCTTTACCGTGCAACGCGAGTTGAATTATCTTTTGGCATTCAGTGAAGTTCTGATGGCCGAGATTGATCATGTCGGGCAAAAGCAGGAGCAGCAGCAACGGAGTAATTTCGTATCGCTCGTCTCCCATGAGCTTCGTTCACCACTACACGGCATACTCGGTTGCATCGACATTCTCGATCAGAACAGTGACTCCACCAGCGGATCAGTAGAAATTCGGCAAATGGAGAGCTGTGCTGCAAATATGCTCGATCTGGTAGAGCACCTGTTGAGCTTTGCTGATTATGAGCGGCGACCTTCTGTGTCATCGCAGAGTCAGTCCCCTCCTCGAAGACCCTTGATTCGGCCAAGCATACAAAGATCGCAAAGTGTTTATTCACTATCCAGTCTCACCGAAACGGTCGTGACGGCGCTCCAACAGTCTTATTATCGCGACCCCTTCACCCATCCTTCAAGGCGTCTCGATATGCCCCTTCAGATCACCTTAGGCGAGGAATACTATCTCAACGCTGGCAACGACTGGCGCCGATTATGCTGCAATATCGTCGGTAACGCGCTGAAATTTACAAAGGAAGGCCACGTCCATGTCTCACTGCGCCTTGCACGTCGGGCAAAAAGCAACTTTGCTGTCTTGAGGGTCGCTGATACTGGCCCGGGTATGTCTGCCGAATTCATTACAGATGGTCTCTTTGAAGCATTTAGGCAGCATGATAGCATCACGCGAGGAATGGGACTAGGAATGGCTCTATCTGCGAAGATCGTAAAGGCTCTGGGCGGACGAATTCGAGTTCGAAGTCATCCGAACCAAGGCACCATCGTTAAGGTCTACGTACCCGTACTCTCCACAGGCGAGACCATATTGAGCATTCCGTCGATGCCACTATGCTCACTGGCCGCCTCCGATGAACATGTGCTTGACAATACCGCTTCGCTGCGGACAAAAATTGCGCCCGAGGTTGTCGACGCTTTTGAAAAGACCTGTGAACGATTGGGCGTTGTCATGACAGCCGCTCAAAAGGCTACCGTCATGATTGCTTTTGACAGCGATGTTCGATACCTCGACGAGCAATACAATACGGACGAGAGTCTCAAAACTCTGCCCGTGCTCGTCTTAAGCAACGGCGACACGCCAGCACCATCAATCGCGGCCGATCTAAGATTGAGAGGTGTTACTTCGCATATCGAAGTGCTTGCACAACCGTACGGCCCCAAGAGGTTGACCGCTGCACTACAAATTTGTGAACGACAGTACCGGAGTTCGCAAGCGAGTAGTGATGTAACAAGAGTGGCTGAGCAGCCAAGACTGGATAGCGTCGCCCAGCACGATGTACAATGTCGTCGCGCGACCTACAAACCCGCTCGCATATCTTTGGCAGAGACTCTCGAGATTCGGAAAAGCCGATCCATCTGCGATCCTGAGCTCGCCTCACCCGCGTCATCGGAGCCGGAGGCGAAGCCGCGAGAGGAATCAAACTCCTTAACTGGAGGTCAGAAACAATTCGCTGGCGTCGAGACCCCTCTGCCACCCCTTCTACTTGTCGATGACAACGTAAGCAGACCTGAGAACTGAACTTGTTCCACTCGCTTCATACTAACGAGAAATTAGGATGTTAACCTCCGCGTCCTGGCAAAATATGCCGAGACCGCCGGCCATACCTACCTTACGGCCTCGAATGGCAAGATAGCTGTAGACGCATACATTGCAGCCGCATCTGGGGCTGATTTCGGATGTCGACCACAAATCATCCTTCTCGACATCAACATGCCGGTCATGGATGGGTTCGAGGCCGCTCAGAAAATCCGCGCCTTTGAGCACTCGACCAATATCCCGGCCGCCAAAATCATCGCCCTCACCGGATTAGGATCGCCGAGCGCACAAAGAAAAGCGGTCATGAGTGGTATAGATATGTTTCTCACGAAACCTGTGAGGATGAGCGAGTTAAAGGAGTACTTGGTTTGATATTGGGGATATATTACGACAGATACGATGCATACAGAACGCTTGATGAATTCATGTTAATGACTTATTAGCTTAGGTAAACCAAATGGTGATCCACATTCATAGCGTTTCACTAGAATCACCGGTGCAGGGGAGCATGCAGAGTAATGCCTATAGATGTGCCCTCTTTAGTGTAAATTTCGACCCATCGTGTTAGCACGCATAGATCCCCCTGTTCGCTAAACTACGTTTCCCTTGACATTTCCTCATCATGTGAGCCGCCCACAGAACTCGCAGGATCGACACCCACTCGCTGCAAAAGCACATCGATCTCTTCGCCATCTCCACGTCGCAAGGCCGTCTCCCAGTCGGCATCTGACAATGTGCTAGCCTCATTTAGCAGCGACCAGTTCGGGCTTGGACCATGCCCGTCCCACGACATGTCGGTCACCTGGCTCCCACGCTCGTCCCGACCAGCACCACTTGCCTCATCGGAACTGACCAGAAATGGCGGCGCTCCCATAAAGCGTATTCCTGTACAATCTTTGATGGTCGGCGGAGAGGCAGAGTCCATATAAACCGTCACATCCGTCGAATTGTCGACGCGGACATCGTCCGCTGACACCACCACGGTGCAAGAACATAGGGAGGTAAGACGGACAGTACCCGAAACGTAGCCCAAGAGCAGCAACGAAGACTGTATGTTGCTAGCCGATACTGAAGCAGCCTTGAACGGGAACCGGATATCGATCAGCGAGGAGTTGATGTGCTGAAGCGTCACTGGCTGGGGTGTCGGTGTGCCGAACAGGTCCCCGTGGAGTATTACATGTTGCGAGCTTTGATTCGAGATGCTCTGGGGTATTGCACCGGTCTCGATGTTATGTGGTATCGACTTGACTGGCTTGATCCTCCACTCAGAGACTGGTGGGTCGCAGGAGAGAAATTTCTGCGCTGCTTCCCATGGTAGACGTTGCTCTGGGGGCACCTCTTGCGATGGCCACTGGATGTTGCGTAGGCGCTCTATTTCCTCGAAAATGCTGTCTATGCTCTGGAGATGTCAGTCGAACGTTCCATTTCCGTAACTGTCATGGCCGTGGCTCGCACCTCGGTGTACCTCTCCTGGTCGTGGGCAGGCAGTTCATCTTTTGTCTGTTGGTAGGAGTACTGGAGTGCTCTCCATTCGTCCCATAAGCGCGGTAAGTTGGGAAACACATCGATTGTGTAATTTCGAATTTGCGCCAGGTCGATAATGATATCTGGAGAAAGTCAGACTTGATGTCTCCGAGCTATACCGGAACTCACTGTGGGCACTCGTGTTGAAGGTTGTAGCAAATGACGACAAAGCGACATTCATCCTCGTTCTCTTGCAAAGTTCTGCATATACGTCGTTACTACATAGCAGGTGCGAGAACGATATGGTGAATATCGCCTCTTATGAGTGGTGAATGGATACCGGTGCCTGACCTGTTGCCTGATCGGGTGGCTGAGCGATCGATCGTACGCTGTCAGTAAGCCGGCGGGACTACGACCACATCCTAACGCTTCTTAGCCTAGCTTGATGCGATGTTGCGAGCAAAGGAGCTCATTGATATTGTCATGTCTTGATCAGCAAGCAATGAGCTGGTCTCAGAGCGCCACCGCATGAATGACTTGGTGAAGCCACCGGCTTGGCAATAGTCTGGTCGGAGAGAGTACCTCAGCGCATACACGAAGACAAGAATATGAACACAGGCTGCATGATCTGTGTTGTACATGGTCGTACCGTACCTTTATCGCATGCATGATGGGCGTCGTTCGTACCTAATCACCGATGGGGGACAGTACTTGTCGTATGATTTCGTTAGATGTTACTACCATTGCCAACACTAGCTTATTGCACCGGCCTCGATATCGCCTCACGATCATCCCTGCTCACTCGAGCGTACTCCAGCAATAGACGATAGAAGTAAATCGCTGCATCAGTCTTCCTCAGTGTCTGCTGGTAAGCTTCCCTTCCGGCATCGGCTATCGAATGCCCAATCCCATCACCTTCACCTGTTAGAGCAAGGTAGCGCATCACTTCGGGCAGCTCGTCCATGCTGTTGCTAATTGGCACGTAGTGAAGCCAGGGTATTAATCTGTCATCATGCCACTCTTTGAAGACAGTCATCTTCAGGACAGCCGATCTGCTGGCGAGTAATCGGTAGAAGCGTCCACTAAAGGAGTTACCGTCTATGTCCATCTGATACTTGAACCGGAAAGCTTTATTTGGGGCTTCCTTTGGGCCAGGGCGGTAGTACTTCTCCATGAAATCGCATGTCGCCGGATCACACTGCATGACAGCCGTGAACTTTGTATTGTATAGTGTGGGGAAAGGCTCATCTGACTCATATCTAGTCCAAGCCTGTGAACGGCGAGGCCGTGTGAGATATGTGTAGATGCGACTTGGCGAAAGATGGTGAGTTATGGAGATCAAGCGCTGGCGATGAGACTCGGTCGATGGTTGAGATTCGTCGGGTGGTGGTCCGCTCCAGCCGCCTGTTGTCGAGCCTGCCCAGTACAGCTTCGGCGTTTTGAGCTTCCAGTCCATGTCAGTGTGATTAGGTCTGTACATGAACCATTCGCTGTAGTAGGCAGTAGAAGGGTAGAGAATGTCTGTAAAGGTCGACCCGACGGCTTGAGAAAACACAGGGACCGGAGATTTAGTGATAATCATTGTCGAAGGGGCCATGTAAAAGCCATGTGAGACAGCCAGCGACGGATTGCGACAGGCATCCATCTCTGCCTCGCGATCGGTCACTAAAGGTACGCCGTGGGTGTCTATACTCGCCGCCAATGAAGGGCTCTGCTTGCAAGACGCCACTGCATCCTCCCAGATCGATTGGTGCGTTATGGTCTTCCAAGAGATATCATCATACGACTCAAGAGTAGCGTCGCTTGGGGCTAGGATCCGAGGCTCGTCAAGTGGATTCATGAGAATTGACATATCCGGAATTTTGGGCAAAACTGTGCCCAGCAAGTCCTGGAGCTGACTGCCCCTCCAGTTGTCATTAGAAACATTCAGTGTACCATTCTTTATTGTCAGAGTCCACATGCGCATGCCGGGACTAGTTTCGAAGTGCTCAACGGCGCCACGGAGCATCTTAGGTTCGACGTGCCAGAGCTGTGTCATACTCTTGTTGATGCTGTCGAAGTCGTCGATAATGGCTGAGTTCTTCTCTTTTGCAAAATGGAACCAGTCAGCGAATCCGGGAGGAGGCTGTCTTTGATATCTCCGCACGTATTCCGTAGTCGCTTCTGTCAAGGTTTTCGATTGTCGATTGAGCATTGCTTGGTAACGTTGGAGCGCTTCATCATGAAGCCTCTTTACCGGATGTGCTTCCAGCTGACTGACATTGTCATTATATACTTCTCCAGTGTTGCCGACTCCGAGTCTGCTGGACCATTGTGGAGCGACAGCTTTGATCTTTTCAAGTCCTTTTCCTACTGCTCCAGACCATGCCCCGGTCGGTGCTCTCCTCTGATCATGGAGTGTCCACAGACCAATCAATAGGAAGAAGAAAATGAAGATGAGTACAGGAAGGCGCGCAGGGTAGGCTGATTGCAGACGTACCGAGTGCTTAAGCGCCATCTCGAGGCAGGATCTTGCAGGAGTTGGCCAGCCGGGTTTGATTGTGACGCCTTTGCAGCAGTAGAGCTGCGGCGACGACTTCTTCTATCATTGTGTGACCCTTTCGCGAAATAGACCGCGTGGCGCTTTATGGTAGATTATCAACGGCCAGCCGTGGCCCACAAACAACAAGCAGAGCTTAAGGACCGGCTGGACAAGCAGCAGTCGCCTTCAGTCTGCGAGTCTACGGTAGGATCTCGGCAATTTAATTCTCAGCTACCGGTTGTCAAGCCACAAGTGCAACGGTCGCCAGCAATGTGCTGCCGGAGGGAACCCCTGACTGCACGGCTGGCGTGAACACGTTCTGCACGCAAGTGATATGGACCAGGGGTCCTAACGTCTCGTTAGTGCCTCCCAGACACGAATGCAGAGGTTGGAAAGGGGCATTTGACAGGCCCCGGCAGCAGGAAAATGGCGTGCAAAGCTATTATGGCTCCATCCTCGTGACTCGCACGCAATCTCAAACTCGATATCGCACTTGATGAGCTTTCACTCTCGCCCTTTTTTGCTTTGCATCACGCGGAATATCGACTGATGATCACGCAGTGCAAATCGGAGTATTGGCTCGTGAGCGAGGGAGCGAGTGAGCAGATAGGCTTCTTCAAGACGTTCGAGCTTGGACGTCTGACCCTGCGTGCAGTCGTCTGGTGCCGAGCCGCTGAACACAGATCAAGTGCAAAAGGGTTCTCTGGCCAAGTCCAGTATGCACGGTGCAAGGTAAATTCGGTCGGCAGCAATCGAGATCTTATGCGCGATATTTGCCGAGCCGCAAATATGGACCCTGCTGAGAATCTTCGCCGTTGTATTTCCTTGCATATCTCAGAACAGACATTAAATGACCGTACCGTCTAATGGTCTTGCGCGGTATCATGCTCGGTATAATGTAACCCTCTGATATTGCTGGACCAATCGTGAAGTATTGAATAAACACAATGTTCTGGAGAGTTCTGAGCTCTAGAGCTCCCATACCGCAGCCAGCTTGATGAAGTTGATGACGAGTGATCGATCGGTAATTCCCTATCTAGTTAATGATGAAGATGGCAAAACAAATTCTGCGGCCCAAATTCTAGGCATTCAAAGATTGATGAGAGAGTGCACGCAAGGCCGGACATGACGATCCGTCGATATATGGCTGGTTCCTTCACCATCCTCAACTGTCGACCACCTCTGACATACAACTTCGGGCTAGCCAGCCGTGAATATATTTTTGGGACAAGACCCGATGGCAGACGCAGTCGTCGTTATTGATCATTACAGACGGCTTTAGTACTCTCAAGTTGGGACGGTATATGGCGAGATAGCCTGGCAATCTCTTGCTCAAGGCGTCGCTGCTCGCTTAATCTGCTCGTCCTGAGGTGGCCAAACCATTACCCAAATCGTCACTCCCTCGCCGCCCTTCTGAGCATACCCGTCCGTGCCAGTAGTACCGCCGCCGAGCACTTTGATGTCCACAAGTTGAAAGCCAAGGTGCAGGTACAAGTCGCGCGAGTGTTTTGTTGACGATTCCAGCCAAAGTGTCAATCTTGCTTCTCGAGCACGATCCTGTGCCACCTTTACAAGCTCGGAACCTAGGCCTTTTCCTCGATATTGTTCGGACGTGGCAAGAAACCAGATATAGAACCAACCCTGACCCTTGGGTAGTAGTCTGTCCCTGGCAGCGTCGCTTAACTTTGCACATTCAAACAGCATTCTCTTGCAGCCTCTGAACCCAAGATTTAAGACTGCGCCTGGTAGACCTGCCGGGATCAGAGTCCAGAAATTGTCTGCATAGTGATGCGGTGGCATGAGCACGGAACATGACTTCCAGTCACCACTCTGGTCGAAGATTCCATCATTCAGAGCTGCGGCCTTCATGAGTGTGCGGAAGAAGTAGTACAGATTCTCTTGTCGTTCGTCTGCAGAAAAGTTGCACATCATGTACACAATGGCTGGGTCATCGCGGAATGCCTCCTGGAAAAGTGTCGCCGCCTGCTCAATGTTCTCCAGGGTCCTCCGTTTCTCGGTGCCTGCATTTGCCATCTGCTTGTCCGACGCGACCTTTGGCATAGTCGCCTCACAATTTTGATCAGTTGCAGGGTCATGTTAAGAATATTCTCATCTCTTGAAGGATGCCGGAAACGAAGTGTCTCACATGAGCCTAGTCTCAATCAGAACGCAATGGCTGTTGGTCTTAGAAATCGCCAATCTGTGAATCAGCAGTATTGTCCCCGGGCTCCATCCGAGCCCATGTGAGCTTGAACTTACGGATCCCGCATTGCTCGTCATGTGGAATTCAGTGGCGGCTCTCGAGTCTGAAATGGGCCCCCGAACAACCGAGGTCTTCATTGCGCACGGGAGTTCTACCAAAGTGTCTCAGATTTCAGACCTCACTCAAACCTCCACAGTTTCTTTGCAGGCATCAATGAAGACGGGCTCTTCCATCTGGATACAGAAGATGTTATGAGAGCGTCTTGAGAATGTGGTTGGCCGTCATTGAAATCACAGTCGGCGAATGACAGAAGACGACGGACAAGCTGAACGCTTGAATGTAACGACTTTCAATCATCTTCATTCAATATCGACAATAGAATTTAAGCTCCCGCCTTTTCCTTTTCGTTTGATCATGCGCGGCCTTCTAGATGCCACATCCCTTTGATCAGGATTATGATGTATTTATGCATTGGCAGTGATGAAGCTGCGAAGAGTACCAACTCTGGAGTAGACACCGGGCTTACCGGCTGCAGCGCATCCATCGCCCCACGAGACAATGCCAATGAGGGCCTTGTTGGAGTCGACAAGAGGCCCACCACTGTCACCCTGGCAGGAGTCCTTGCCACCGGCGGCGACCCCCGCGCAGATCATGTTGTTGGTGATCTGAGACGTGCTGTAGTTGGAGCGGCAGGTGGTGCGAGAGACGATAGGCACAGTCACCTTCTGGAGAGCGGTGGGGATGGAAGAGCTACCTGAGCTCAAAGTGCCCCTAGGTACATTAGCGGACGTTCTCTGGACATCGAAGCAACCAGCCTACCAGCCAGCAACCTGGGCTGAAGAGCCACCTGCAGGGTCAGACCCCGACGCCGCAAGGACTGCGTAAGAGATAGTGGAGCTCTGAGCAATCGAGGTGGTCAACTTCAGAATGGCAACGTCACCATCAAAGGTGTCGTAGTCGAAGTCGGGGTTGTTCACAATCCTGGTGACACTGGAGACGGTGCCGCCAGAGTTGCGGTTCTACAATAAGATCAGTCTGCGCCTAGGAACTGTAGCTGGTGTATCGCTGATCAACTTACCACGCTCCCTGCGCGAATGGTCAGACCACTGGTGGAGAGACCTCTGGTGCAGTGCCCAGCAGTTACAACAGTGTTGGCGTTGATGAGGGTGCCACCGCAAAAGTGCGAGCCGCTACGCTGGATGCTGACGATGAAGGGAAAGTCACCAACGGAGGCAGAAGTGCCACCAACGATGAACTCATTCTGGGGTGTCGGCGCAGCACGGATAAGTGCTGGCAAGCCCACAGCGATGAGGGCGGTCTTGATCTGCATGATGCTGGCGGGCGAGGGCGGTCTTGAGCGAGTGAAGACAATGGAGGAGAGAGCGAAAGACTGATGATGGCAGATGATTGAGCAGGAGATACTGTCTGCTTTATGTGTGCGCTGCTATCGCTTCGCCGGACATTATGATCAGAGATGCTGGAGACCGTCCTTCCCCTTCCAGTCGTCCCCGTACCGGAAAGGCCACACAGACCGAGCATGCAACCCACCTATCTGATAACCAAGCGCTCGAGTCAGGATGCTTCCATGGCATGTATTGCAGCGGTGTAATTGCACTCCTACACTATCACCAGGTCACGCGTGGGCCACCAGTACCGGTCGGTGAACTAAGCATAATCGCACCACCAATGATCGTGTTGCTCGGAGGGAGCAAATGCCAAGCTCATTTCATTAGCAGCGAAGTTTCCGGACCTCCAAGATATTGCATACCACCTTCACTCATGTAGTGGGGTCAAGCATTGAGCGGACCAGCTTGGCAGTGTGACGAACGCAAATCCGGCGCGCGCCACGAACCCTATCAGGTCGGACAATTTACCATGGATGTGAAGCAAATAAGAACGTGTGGCAGGGGGCGGGCCGGAGTGTCACTGAGGAACGCATCCAAGACCTTCGTTCCGCTGCGGAAACGACAAACGAGGGTGTTAAGCTCCGAAGATCAGCATCCATAGCGGACGATCCCCTTATCGACTGCTAGCGCCGCATGACCTTGTGTCCATGAGGGTAGCCATGCTTGGCTTGGCCTGGAAGCATATTGCTGGCACCATTTCAGTACCTGCCGCAAAGAAAGAAGCGTAAACAGGGCCGGCAGATCGTCATATGGCGAGGACGATAACGCCATGGCTAATGTAGGCAGGTCAAGCTTATGGGATTGAAGCTTCTTTCAAGCTCTCGCTAGCGTATCTTGGCGCCGGGGCGGAGTTGCCCGAAGCCTTCCAGAAGTCACCTGGAAGCACATATCAACCTCGTGTCTTCCAGGTCGCTTAGAGGCTTCAATCGAACAATACGGACACGCCAAATGCATCGAAAGATCTTGATTATCGTTTCCTGCCTTGTTGCGCTCTCTGCATTCGCCGTAGCTTCAAAGTCTACGCTCAGCCAAGGCATGGACGGCTTGGCATCCGCTTTCACCATCACTGTGGACGGTGCTCCCATCAGCCACGTTGGAGAGACTGCTAAGACTCTTGTTCAGGCTAAGACTGGCTCTGAGGCGGCTACATTCACCATCAAAGACGGCCGTCTGTACAGTGGTGACTGGGTGCTTGGTCGGGCGACGACAGAGAACAGGAGTCTATTGCCCAAGCCGGTCATGTGGTTCAAGGCTAGCGATGATATCGATCAGATTGTTCAGCCTGTGACCGTGAGACAGAATGGCGACAAGCATGAGATCAGCTTCGCAAGTATGACTACAGCCCGCAATTCGTAATCTCAGTCGTGCTGAAGGTCCTAACAGATGCGCGGCTCGTTGCCGAGGACGGAAACATCTTTGCGAGCCACAGTGACGGTGAGCTTCTCGTTGCATTATGAGGTCCATTGCTGACTCTTGCTGAGATACAGAAAGCTCTTTTGTTAAGGTAGACTTGAAGTGAGATGGCGGAAATCATGGTGCTCTTCACTGCATAGTTGCAAGCATTCATTACCTCAAGATGGCTCTTCCACGAGTTTTCTGTCGATAGCATTTTGTTGAGAAGGGCATGGTCAACTATTCGTGTAAATATTGATATTCAGCTTCATTTATTGTATATGTAGTGCCGTCGTAAGCATTGATTTCGATCAGTGAGACGTGTGAGCTGCAAAGTGGCCGAAACAAAGGCTCCCGAGGAAGACTCCTCCAAGAATGGACAGAAAGTACCCAATATTCATGGTCATCACCGCAAGCATCCTGGCTGGAGTTAGCCTTTTAGTGTTCTCCGCGCTCGAAACGTCTCACCCACAGTAGGTAGCTCACGCCCGCAAGAATTGTGTCCAGCACCGCGCGAGGTACTGCTTCATCCACCGTCCATCCATTTCTGCGAATTGTACCAGGTCGTAAGTGGTCCGTGTCCCCATCCGTCATATGTGAAGCACTCCACCACGGCTCATGGCGGTGAGCGTACTGGTAGTAGAGCTCGGTGAAGACGCATCGGACGGCCACCAGCCCCCGGAAGATGACCGCCAAAACGACGAGGAAGATGCAAGTGCCCGCGTACTGTCCAGTCGTGGTCGGCGTCCAGTTCTCAGCAAAGAGCGGGGTGGAAGAGGAGGTGAAGAAGATCATCATCATGTCGGACATGGCCATCATGGAGGATTCGCTGTCGCTCATGTTCATGCTGGAGCTGGAGCTGGATGAGCCATGACTGCTGCCATGCGACATGCTACCAGACATGCTAGTTGACATTGACATCCTTGATGATGCTCAGGATCCGCTAATTATCCCTTTCTTGACGGGTCGAATGTAGCGATGATATAAGGTGAGAAAATGAGATACCCTCAGGAGTCCACTGTGCAACAGGCGGGTTCTGTGAGGGAGCCAGATACCCGGTGAAGAATGAGAAATCACCCACAAGAAATTTACAGAAACGTGCTCACATCTCGTCAAGACAAGCACACTGATCGAAAACGTGCGCAGCGGCGTGATTGCCATGCCTTTGCTGCACTTGCCATGCATCTAACCGATCACTGTTCGTACAAGAAGAGGAGAAACGCGAGAGAATGAGCAAATTTGGATGAAGCTGATTGGCGGAGATGGCAGATCTCTCCATCGGACTTCTCCTATTCTGACATCCTCCACTGTAACGCCAAATATTTGCCGGAAACATACCCTGTAAGTACGTGTCTCTACTGTGAGCGAATGTCAGCTATAATCGCCGGACGTGATAAGCGTGGCACATCTGGGGCTGAAGTGCTGTATGGTCCCCAAGCTGTATGGAAAGGGCAAATATCTGACAGTAAATCCTTCAATATTACTCAAAGTCATCTTTCGTAGAGAACCCAACCTCTACTTCCTTTCTCGCTGTCTTTTGAAAATTCTCATACATCGGCATCATGAATCTAACAGGCCTTACAATGCCGGTCCGGCTGCATAGCAGCAGGATGGACCATTGTATGCTGACTCCAGAGCAATGTGCATACCGTTCTGGATACTGGAGATACTGGTAAGAGGCCTCTGAATACACTCTGGCAGCGTCTGCTTACAGCTTTAGGTACGAAGCGGACTATAAATTCGGCCGCGGGACAGTGTTGTTCTTCGTTGCCATCGTGTCCATCTTCGCAGTCGCACATCTCTCTACTCTGATAAAAGGACCAAAGGCATCCAAGAAGGCTAAACAGTCTCCACTGCACACTATTGTTAGATGGATGAATTACAAGGGCTCACGCGTCGAGAAGATCAACTTTAACACGCCATCAGCGGGCGTGGCGGCACTGGGGTCCCTTGGATTCATATTCTTTGCAGTAATGACTCTGGGACCACAACCTTACTACTGGACCAATACGCGTACAACTAACTAGCTACGGGAACTCACCTCCCATCGCCACCAGAGCGGGCTGGATGGCTCTCGGCTGTCTTCCATTCGTCCTAGCGACGTCAAGCAAGGCCAACATGATTACGTTCCTGACTGGCATAAGCCATGAGAAATTGCAGGTCTTCCACAGATGGATTTCGCACGCCATGTTCGTCCTTGCCTTGATTCACACGTTCCCATTCATCGTCTACCGCGCTGGTAGAGGCGAGCTCGCGGCACAATGGACAACGGTTTACTACTGGACTGGTGTAGCAGCACTGATACCACAAGCATGGTTGACGTTCGCATCGATAGGACCCCTCAGGTAGACTCTTCGTGTGCATCCACAGCACGAAACTTGACTGACAACTCGTAGACGCGCGGGCTATGAGTCGTTCAAGATCTTACACTTCCTCGCTGCAATTTTGTTCATCGTTTTCTTCTTCATTCATTGCAATTTCCGCTTATCATCATGGTCAGTGTACGGAGACGTGGAGTGTCAACAGAGCTGACAAGTCACAGGGATTACTTCATCGCCACGGCAGCTATCTACGTCCCAAGCTTCTTCTACTCCGTTCTTCGCACATACGCACAGTATGGCTTCCTCACAGCCACTTTGACCACAACGCCAAACGGCTTCATCCACGTCTCGATCCCCATCAAAGTACATTGGCGACCAGGCCAGCATTTCTTCGTCCGCTTTGCCTCGTTCGGTCTGCACGGGTTTACGTCACATCCTTTCACTGCATGCTCTCTGCCTGAGCCACAATGGAAAGAGTCGACATTGGTCTTCTACATCCGTGCTCAAAAGGGCTTCACGGGTCGGCTCTTCAGCCACGTCAGCATGAATCAGTCCTGTAAGATGAAAGTCCTGCTCGACGGGCCATACGGAGGCATAGAACCTGGTCAACTTGCCAGAGGTGGCAGGCAACTCGTCATTGCGGGTGGCTCAGGGGCTGGCTGGACTTTGCCGTTGATTGAAAGAGCGGTGCAATACAAGATTGCTGAACGACGTTCCAATGATAAGGAATACAATGCCAACGAGCCGTCACTTCCGCGCAGCCTGCGCGTCGTCCTTGCTACAAGAGAGGTTGCCACATATGAATGGTTCTCGGCTCGCATTGACGAGATTTATGCAAGATATGGGAAGTATTGGACAAGAAGCAGTGAGAGTTCTGTCGAAGTGTTCTTCACTGGCGAAGAGACCTCGGACATAGCATCCGAAGATGTGGAGAAAGATAGCAAAGACGCCGTGGCTTCGGTGCATGCGTCCAGCGCATTTTCTGAGCAAGAAGGTGAGGCGAGCAAAGGCGAGGCAAAAATGGGAAGGCCAAATCTGCCTGCTCTGGTCGAGACAGAGGCGCAGGAGCACACCGAGCAGGGGCTAAGCGTCTTCGCTTGTGGTCCGTTGAGTATGCAGCATGATATCAGGGAAGCGTGCGCAAAGGCACAATTTACTCCTGCTGGAAAGCTGGGGGGTGTAACGTTGCATCTTGAGCATTTTGACTGGGCTTGATAGCTGAATACCAGAATCTTTTCTGCATTGAATGCCAGGTGGGTGCAGTGATCGAGGCTATCTCTCGATGTAGAATGCTGGTCGAGGCAGATAGTCACCGTCTCCCACGCGGTCGAACCGGAAGCAAGAGACCGTTCTCGAATTGTGAGATCCACCGGCGAACCGATTCTGGGACTAAGGCGGAGCGGCGAGAACGTAGTAGGCATCGGAGTACCTTTGGCCACCAACAGCACAATTCGCTACTGAATGACAGGGGCCAAAGCTGACTCCTGCAGAATTGATTCGTCTTGCGCTCTTTTTGCGCGGGATGAAACGTGCGAGGTTTTTGCGGTCAAGACGGTAGAGTGGGTGAATCCAAAGAAGATCGTGCCCGTAGTGGGAAGGTCGTACCGGTTTTTGAAAGCCACTGATATAGGCTGAGCCTTTTTCGCGGTCGGGTCGAGGTGGGAGTGAAAGGTATAGAAAGACCTCTTCTTCCGTAGTTACATATTTTCAAGTTGTATAGCAAACGAGACAATTTAACAGAAACAATCATCAAATCCCTTCTTCCAAAGAACGAATATCAAATAACAATATGGGAGGCTGCGGAAACTGCGGAAACGGCTCTTGCCAATGCCCTAGCGGCTCTTGCAACTGTTCGCCGGGATCATGTTCCTGCTAGGTACATGAAAAGGGCGTTGGCTACTAGATTAGATGCTGACCGCGTAGAGATTTGACGACTACGAAATGAAGATAGAACGACGATGGTGATGGAGACCGAGACAACGGCGGTTGGATGAGGTGTCTTGTGTGGGACAGGGAAGATAGAGTGACAATAATAATGCATGAAGTTTGGCCACGTCGCAATGACTTCTCTCCTGTTTCCTCTTTCTCAGGAATCATGACCATTCTATTGCAGCCATTTTTGTAAATTCAACGACTGGCCGTCAATGTTGTTGAACCGTCTTCGTGGAAATTCGACAGGGGTCTCGGGCAGCGCGTGATTGCTTGCCCGAGCTGTCCACTAGTCGCACGATTCCCCTCTGGATGATGGTCGCAGCATTTGTCGGGTTTCCCATGATGGCAGAGTTGACGTTGACGAATTAATGGTGGTCGTGCTTGCAAGCGAAGTGCTTACAAGCTGTGAATGGTAGAGTAGCCGTGCGCGATCAACACTGTGCGTTTGCAAGTGGAAAGTCGCTGCCAGCTTAGTTGACTTGCTTCAAAGCTCCTTTGGCAGGAGTCACGGGAGTAGCAGGGCAAAACTTCATTCGAAAACCGAAGAAGTCGGGCAGGTGCAATTGAGAGAGCATGGTCGGATTATGATGAGGACGTTACCCTTGTTATCGGAGCCTCGAGACACCGATCTTGCCGACTGCGGAGGAACTTTCGGTGGAGAAGCCACACACTAGGCCGGTTTTGGATGTGTGGTTTGAAAGAGGGAGGAATACTTGTCCGCTCGCGTCTACGTCAATCCTGAACTACCTGCAAAACTTACATATCATGTAGAGCTTAGCAAATCACTGCAGGCGTGCCTCAGTCACCGATGGGCGTCGAATGAACTGATGGCGTGTCCCATATCGCGAATAGAACGTGGAAAGGGAGTTAAGACAGCTATAAGTATGGAGCATTGCTTGTCCTGTAGAGTATATCATCCACAACATCACATCCAAAGCAAATTACAAGCACATCCACTCAAAGCCCTCCGGAATAACTGAAACAAAGAAGCAACAGCCTCAACTACCATATCAATCATCATCACCCATTCGCCATCTCTCCACGTCTCACAACAATCACATCTACAGGAATGTCACGAACTCTTCTCATCACCGGCGCCACAGGCAAGCAAGGCCGATCTGTTATCAAGGCACTCGAGGACGCCAACGCAGACTTTGATATCCTGGCCTTGACACGAGACATCAACTCCACCTCGGCCAAGAAGCTCCTCTCCAACAAGCGTGTCAAGCTGCTCTCCGGCGATCTAAACAAGGTCAATGACATCTTCGCATCCGCGAAACAGCTCTCGTCCTCTCCTATCTGGGGTGTCTTCAGCGTCCAAATTGTCATGAACAACCACAACGAAGTACAACAGGGCAAGGATCTGATCGACGCCTCACTCAAGAGCGGCGTCAAGCACTTTGTCTACTCCTCCGTTGACCGCGGTGGAGCAAAGTCCGACTCTGATCCCACTTGTGTCCCTCACTTCAAGTCCAAGTTCGAGATCGAGCAGCACCTCCTTGCCAAGGGCAAAACTGACATGACCTGGACCATCCTCCGCCCCGTCGCCTTCTTCGACAATCTCACACCTGATTTCCCCGGCAAGGTCTTCACTACAGCATGGCACAACAATCTCCGACCGCAACAGAAGCTCCAGCTCATTGCGACCAGTGACATCGGCTTCTTCGCCACTCAAGCTCTCCTCAAGCCGGACGAGTACGCCGGTCGCAAGGTGTCCCTCGCTGGGGACGAGTTGACCCTCGACGAGTTCAAGAAGATCTTTGAGCAGACCACTGGTCAGTCCCTGCCATTCACGTTCTCCTTTGTGGCGCGGATACTGTGTTGGCTCGTCGCCGATCTTGGTATCATGTACAAGTGGTTCAGCACGACGGGCTATGGAGCCGACCTTGCCTTCAATAGGAAAGTCAATCCTGGTCTGAAGGACTTCAAGACCTGGCTTGAGCAGGAGAGTGCTTTTGCTTCCCGCAAGCAGCACTGAAGAGCATTATAGATGAGAGCAAGTTCTTGTTTGTGTCTGTTTACAAGCGAATGTCTTTTGGATAGCGGGTCGGTACCATTACGGCTGTAATACATTTCTTGCAGATTACACATCAATTTAATGTCTGCTGCTGAAGTCCTCAATGTCAAGACAAGTGACCAGAAGTGTTCTCTGCTTTCAGTCGAATGACGTGCCTTACATTTCTCGACTGTGCGACATCGACAAAGTTGGCGGGATCTCCCGTATAAATGCCAACCAGACCATCCGGACCTGCAAAGTGATCGCCGCACCAAATTGTACAGCATGATCAATCTGGCGTATAGCGTCGCACTTGACAGTGGCAGTCGCAGGCCGCACTCGTGACAAGCCAGCGGCGGAGATGCAACACACATCCAGCCCGGTGCCACGCTGCGTTCGAGTCGAGATGATAGCTAGCCAAAAGGAGAAGCGGCGCTTTCGCTCAAGCCGGAGGGTTGTTCTTCTGTATAGCATAGATCGTTACCAGAGCGTGGCGTCGAATGCGGCTGACACACAAGAAAAGTGTGAGAGAGAGGGAGCCTCTCATACTCGAGAGCGAAATCAAGTGTCTCAGACACATTCGCCCCAGTCAAGCCTCGATCCGAAACCGCAGGATCCTCGTAGGTGTATGGTTGCACTTCAGCATTATCGATAGAACGAGAAGCTGAACCATCTCTGTGGCTCTATCGCAGTGTAATCGGCTGAGATGCTGCCTCATTGTCGTACATAGAGTCGGAAGTTCTCATCATTCTATACTTGTTCGTTCCGGATCAGCGTTCAAGTGCAGTCCACTTTGATATGACCAGGCACCGGACTGTTGATCATGGACTGCAGACACTCGAAGCCTATATCTAGCAGTCGCTGAGTTGTCCGATCCGTGCCCATCCCGGTGCGGTCGTTCAATGCGATACCAGTAAGGGAGGAGATTGATGCAGCGAGCTCTTTCATGGAATGGGAAGAGCCAGCCCAGCAGTTCCGAATGATGTCGTGAAACACGCCGTCAGGCATCGACGGAAGTTCACCGTTCATCAGCTTTCGTGTCCGTGTCGGAGAGTCAATATCGCCGAAAGGTTAGTGACCCATCACGATGTTGTAGACGGTGGACGCGAATGCGAATTGCTCGGTTTGTGCGCTCGCTTCGGGACACCTATAGCGCTTCGAGAGTTTGCAGGAAGGGTCAGTCGCGGAGACTAGTCCTTTGCCTAATCGGACGGTAGCATCGAAATGAATCACTTTGATGTTGTGGTGGTCATCTAGCAAGACATTTGCTGGCCAGAGGTCACGGTGTGCTAGGCCCGCTTACTCAATGAACGCAAGTGCCTCGACCGTTTGAGATAACTATCGAGACTGTGTTGGCTCCTCTCGAACAGAATAGGTGCTCAGGGCATCTGCCAGCTTGATTCTCATGCGAGGGAGGAAGATGCCCTCCGGCACGACAAGGACAATGGGCATGGCGTAGACACGGGATTTTACAACGAGTACACTGTACATCTCGACTTCATGAGCGAATCGCTGATGACTATATTGAATCATCGACATATGTGAAGGATGCGGATTCGACATCGACATGGGAAATTTGAAAGCTAACTTGTCGTGCACGCCGTAGACGAGTCCAGAAATACCTCTCCAGATCGGATTATCTGTCGAGAGACTTCGAAATGGGATGATGAGGGTCGCCATTGCAGTTCGCGCGTAAAAGGAAACGAGGGACAATTCGGGACAAAAGAAAGGTCGTTGCTTACATCGAGCAACTCCCGGTCAATGAAGGGGTACTGCATACGTTCGAAATAATCTACATCTTCGTGACTGTTCCATTCCCACCCTGCACCGGCTCGGGCGGATACACCACCACCTTCTCCACATCTGCCCCCTTGTAATCAAAATCATTCCACAACCCACCAATCCGAATCTCATTCTCCCCCTCGCGCAGCTTCAATTTGAGCGGCGTGCTCAGAATGATGCCCTTGTGCGTATCCCGCTGATACAGCGTCTGCACATCGCTCTCATCCCCATTGACTACGACGCTCGCCACGCGCCTCAGCTGCCATTTGCCTCCGATACGGTCCGGCGAGCCGCCTGGCTGGTCGCCAAAGTCCATGTCGTCGGTGTTCTGGTAGTAAAAGGAAACCCATTGCTCTGCGCCGCTGCCTTGGACGGTGAAGGTGGCCACGGAGTCGTTGCCGTAAATACCGGTCAGGATAGTGGCGTCGGCGGCGAAACTCTGCGAGTATATTAGATGAGATGTGGGAGACGGAAAGGGAAACTAAACGTACGGCTTCTTGCTTGAAGGCGGAGCCGGAGACCGCGGCGTCTTTGGCGTAGTACGGGGTGCCTTCGATTGGCGTGACAATGCCGGTTTCGCTGGATTGTCAGTTGAAGTGAGTAGAGGGGGAGAGCTGGACTTACACGTTGAGGTCGTAGACGTCGTGCCAGACTACTTCGAGTGTCTTCTTGTCATCGTCAATCTCCATGGGTAGCCAGATGTAGCGGCTCTCCCATAGTGAATTGGAGTCCCATTGGTCACCGATGTAGAGGTAAGTGGTCTTCTCAGTACCATTGATGCGCAGGGAGAAGCCAGATTGTGAGTTGAAGCCACGAGTGTTGAGCGGGTTGATGATGAATGGCTGAGACCAGGGACCGGCGAGATTATCCGCGCGGAAGGCCACGACGTTGTTGGGCCTGTATCCGGTCTTGTGGCTCATAAGCGCATAGTAACTTTTCTCTGTCTGGATAATCGTTGGGGCTTCCAAGTCGTATTTGTCAAAACGATGGACGACCTGGTCAAGAGCTGTTACGTCCTCGTTGTACGAGGTAAGATAGACATCTCTGCCTTCTTTCCGGTCACCGTTGGAGTACAGAGCGTAGACCTTGCCATCTTTATAGTCCTCGAAGATGCCAAAATCCTGGCTCCAGTTTCCTAGCGGTGCAGTTGCGCTGACGAACTCGTATGGTCCTGCTGCGGTCGATGACTTTGCATAGCCTTGCAGAAGAAGTCCATATGTCGAGTTGTCGGCATGCCACCACATCTGATACTCCTTGCTGACTTCGCTGTACACTACCTTGGGTCGCTGGATGATCATCGACTTGTCGAGGTAAGGATGACCGTCAATGGCTTCGAGCGCCATTCCTTCATCCTTCCAGGTCGCAAGGTCCGCGGAGCTGTAGACTTTGACACCCCCGCCCTCGACCTGTCCTTGGATCTTGTACTCTCCAAACCAGAAGTAGCGACCAGATGCTGGGTCAAGCGTGATGCCACCGGCATGGGCATTCACTAGGTTACCAGCCGTGTCATACCATCGACCACCAGGGACGATCCACGTTGCCAGGGCGGGCGAGACGGCAAGCCCGAGGAGGGATAAAACTCGTGTGCTTAGCATTACTATGGTACCTACTGCTGTGATTGAAATAGAACTGGCGTTCTACCTGGATAGAGACGGAATATATCACGTCCATTTTTCTGCAGTCGAGAAGGCCATTTATCGCGGCCAAGGGATGTAGTAATGACGCTACCGGGGCATGTTGGCCCGAACGGCGCATCTCACAATTTCTTTGGAAGGTGGCATCAGCTGTCTGAAGCGGAAGAGGAGAGATGTTCGGCGGTGCCCCTCCGGAACCCCCCTTGCCCAGAATTGCGAAGTGGGGGTCCACCATGGCCAATGTGCAGGTCAACAACAGAGCTATTTTTCCGGATGCTTGTGTAAAGTTTATTCATCGCAAGTTGGCTTAGGGTTCCTGTCGGTGGTTGACGATAGATTCGACGATGCTATCTGCTTGGTAAACTATCTTAGGTCATGGTGGTATAAGAACTTCCGAGCTCCTTGCTATGTCCGCTTTCGCGGAACGCCTGTCGTGAACAATTTCAAAGCTCAACACTCTCGCCTGGCACACACGGTGGTCACTTGACCTTCTGCTACGATGGCTTCATAGTGCCACTAGCTACCTGTGTCTTCTCGTTCTCCGCCTTCATTTCCCTGACCTTTGCGAGCACGACCTCTCGGAATATGGCGCTCTTTGCGGCTCTGCTCAATCTCGACTTGCTGGAACCAGCGGAGCTGGGCGTAGATTTTGTCTGACTTGCCAACGCATCGGTGCCCTTGGGAATATCTGGATGAGGTGATTGAGCCTCTTCCGCGTCGTCTTCTTGCATCTTTAGTGCCTCGATCCGGTTGGCGAGCTTGACCATTTCGACACCTCGCTTTAGACGAGCCTTCGCGAGATATGCCTTGATCTCTGGAATCAAGTTGTGGTCGCCTGCTACCTTGCCGGCAATCCACGGGTGCTTGAGTGCTTGCTGGGAACGATTAGCATCCGTTAGTTGAGTCGAGGTCTCGAGTGCTTACCGATGCTGTCGCTCTGCTACTCGCCTCAGGTTGCAACAGCGTCATGATAAACTCCTTGGCTTCTTTGCTGACATCCTTCCAATACCGCTCATGGAAGATGACTCGGCCGTGCTTAGTTTCGTCAATCAGATCAGGGAGATTTTCGCTGCGGAAAGGCGAGTATCCGCAAAGTAGCGTGTAGGTGATGACTCCCATCGACCACATATCAACGGGCTTGCCATGGCCTTGCTTGAGCATGATCTCAGGGGCAGCGTATCCGAAGGATCCAGCCATGGTCTTGAGCATACCGTCAGGGGTGTCCAGATGCTTCGCGATACCGAAGTCGGCAAGTACCAGTGAAGAGTCTTCGGCCTTTGTTAGGTAGAGCAGATTCTCGGGTTTCAGGTCTATCACGTCAGCCTGAAGGGCACTCGTCCTCGAGGGCCAAAGGCATACCTCTGTGTACGACATCGTTCTTGTGCAGATACTCGACGGCTTCCAAGACTTGCTTGATCGTTCCCGAAGCATCCTTTTCTGTGAAGCGGCCCTTTTCGCAGATGCGGTCGAACAATTCTCCTCCCGTGGCTAGTTGTGTAACGATGTAGTATTTGTCTCTTGATTCGAACCAGTCGTAAAATTTGACAATGTGTGGATGTCGTAGCTTCTGAAGCATCTCGAGCTCATCGTATACCATCTGGTCGTTCCCCTTGACGTTCTTCTTGAGGATAATCTTGACCGCAACCTTGCCTTGTGGCGACTCTGCTTCTCTTACAATGCCATAGGTGCCTGCACCAAGTGTCTTTCCGAATCGGTATTTGGATCTGTATCGTGTCAGAAGGTCTACTCCCTTCTCCGTACTGCCTATCCTCTGTCCTTGTGCTGAATTGATTGGAGGTGGCATACTTCTTGTCATAGCTGTCGGGCTGGCCTTGCAGCTTGCTCATCATACTTGCGACTGGCATAATGATTAGTATAGGATTCTAGGAATACGATGTGGTATTGCGTTGCGGAACTGGCTATCAATGCCACCAAGGTGTTTTGCACTGTACTTGGTGGACTTCAAAGGGCGCACATTGCATAATGATCCCGCTGAGCTATGCAAACCAGGTCGCGACTGCCTCTGGTATTCGAATGCTGGGCCACCGGCTTTGCGCGGCCGGGTCTGACTTACAAGACATTGGGGCGGCTTGCAGCTCACAGCTGCCTGTTGCTAGTTGGTGAAGCTCTTGAATGGATTGACAGCTTGTGAATACTCGGATATTGTCTTCAATAGCAATTCCAGGTCTAGCGGAGGTTTCTCGAGAGCGTTGCAATTCGTGAAATCGTGTCTGTATTTTGTGAAGAAGAAAGATTACAAGTGGGCCTCGCGAAGTGTTTCATGTGTGCTTGTGATAGAGACAGCGGGGCTGAGTTCTCAGGTCTCAGGGTCAGCACAGCTGGATTGACCATGCCGGAATCTGTGCGACCATCAGCCTTTGCAAGCCCAGAAATTGAAGATTTGTTGGATGTGACACGACCAAATACCTGATCGATGCTACTGAGATAACGTTTCGTTCAGAAAACTTCTAGGAGGACTTGAGCATTTTGCTGTACGAGTGACCTCTTGATGAGTTGCATCTCTTCTATTTACAGATATATGCTACATCTTAGCAGCGGCTGTCATTACATCTCTCGTAAGTCGTTCGCCCTCTTTCTTAATCGGAGCCAATCGGCCCATCTTCATGAGTCTTCCAATCATGTCCTCGTCGCCAAAGTGACTGTTGTGTTCATACTCTGGCTCTTCACCATATGCAACCCTGGCAGCATCAACCAGTATCCTTGCCGTCATTCCAAAGACCTTGTATCTCGGCTCGTCGAGAGGATCCACAACCGGCGCGGCTTCTTTCTCCTTCGTCCGTGGTTCTTCGATGACCTTCCCCTGCAGCTTCCGCCTCTTTCTCCCATCAGCATCGTCAGTCCCATCTTTAGCGACATTCGCGCGAGACGCCTCCGCTTTGGCATCTCCCAGTGCCGGATTGTCCTCGTCATCAGATTTCTCATCTTTGCTCCGGAAGACCAGACCCCGTGGCACGAAGAATTGGTGCATTCGCCATGCCTCTTCGTGCCAGCTGACCCAAGTCCCCTTATACCACTTGCCCGGCACGTTCTTGCTGACCCTGGGGTCTTCGTCCTCCTTCTTGAGGAAATTCTGGAATGGCGCAGTGAAAACTGCTGCAACTTCTTTTGCATCAAGAGTCGGAAGGAGGTCCTTGATTGGATCGGGTCTGCTTTCAGACTTTATTTTTCTATCCGTCCTGTCTTGGGCGCTGTTGTTGTGAGACGACACAGTCGGCGACAAGTATCCGACGCATGGCCTCACTCCAAGCTCCGTCACAGCAAGATTGCACGGCAGCTCCCCCAGCCTCTCAACCTTCCAGCCTTTCATGATCTCGCCCTCGCCCATCGGTAGCCCGATCTCTTCCCATGCCTCTCGCCGTGCAGTCTGCCACGGTGACTCTTCCAACGAATCCGCTTTGCCGCCAGGGAGTGCCGCTTGGCCAGCATAGTTCTTCAACTTGGTGCTTCGTATGGTAAGGACTACTCGCAGACCACCAGTACGGTCGGCGAACAGTAAGATGAGCACAGCTGCCCTGCGAGTCACCGGGAGTGAATGGTAGTTGGTTGACGGCGGCACGAAAGAGCGCAGTCGTGCCAGAGCAGCCTGCGTCCATTAGTAGCTTTCCACACATATTTTACGTCCATTTCACTTACGGCTGAAGTGGGCGACAAGTAGGCCATTGTAAAGCCATGACCTTGCGCTGCAGAGAAGAGTTCATGTCGTGACAATTGTCCAGCAGATCACCATGACGCGGGGTGACGGGCCGAGGCTGAATTGTTGCGGAGGACTTCCGATGCCTCACGGGCCAAGGGGCACGAGAGGTGATGATTGGCTGAGAGGTTGCTGGGTGAGATCTGCCCTGTATTGGGTTAGCCGGTTCCCCGCGAATGGTTGCATGTGCTGCAGGCGTCTCGATACGGAGTAAACGGCGTCACCTGGATCCGATGGACAGGGTAGAGCTTCAGTTTCCAGATCTCCTTTCGACTTGATCAACACAGCATAGCAATTCAGAATGGGCGGGGAGACAAAGCCAACTTCGGCACTTGCTGCCAATTACCCTAAGCTAGCTGAACGACCAAAAGGCAAGCAGGTACGGTCAAGTCATTCAAACAGCCAGAGACAGCTGTTGACCAATCCAGATCCACTCCATCTACCAGGGGAGACTGCGTCAATTTACAGACAATGGACAGTATCGAGAGCAAGGGCTACTAGCGTACATCACTGAGTCCACAATTGTCGCTCTGTGCTAATCAGTACATAGTAAGATTGAGGAAGGTCGAGCCTCTGGCGAACCTAATGTCAAGCTCGAGGTAAGCACTTTAGAGTCAAGAGGAGACTTCTCTGATCATAGCAGGTCTGGTCGCCTCCTGGTCAATCTCGACCCTCCTTCAAAGAAGCTACCTCCCACACCTTCAAACCGGCGAAGAAGTTCGACTCCTTTGGCCCAAGTTGGACGACTCACTGGTTCCGCATCCACCTCACTGTGCCAAAAGAGCTTAAGGACAAGAACCATCTCGAATTTCACTGGGACGCTGGTAACGAGGGCCTGGTATGGACAGAGGATGGAGATCCGGTCCAAGGACTAACCGGGAATGGAGAACGATCCCAGTGGATCCTCCCTAAGAGCTTCTATGATGGCGAGACACACATCTTCTACATTGAGATGGCTTGCAACGCAATGTTCGGTAACGCAGCACTTGGGGACAATATTCAACCGCCCGCAGAGGACAAATACTTCCAATTGCACACGGCCGACATTGTCGCCATCGACCTCGAGGCTCGTCAGCTCTACATTGACTTCTGGATCATCGGTGACGCATCCAGAGAGTTTCCTACAGACTCCTGGGAAGAGCACGAAGCGCAGCAAGTCTGCAACAGGATCATAGATGCGTTCATCGCAGGCAGCGGCAGCCACGAGGCAATCGTAGCCGGTCGCAAGATTGCGCAGGAGTACATCGGCAATGTCAATTCATCCAAGGTCTACGACAATGACAATCCGGTAATTGTCAACGCCATTGGTAACTGTCACATCGATACGTGCTGGCTTTGGCCGTTCGCGGAGACCAAGCGAAAGGTCGTCAGATCATGGATGAACCAATGTGACTTGCTCGAGAGGTATCCTGAGCATCGCTTCGTAGCATCCCAGGCACAGCAATGGAAGTGGCTAGAGAAGATCTATCCTTCGGCTTTTGACCGTGTCAAGTCGAAAGTCAAGGAGGGTACCTTCCAGCCCATTGGTGGCAGCTGGGTCGAGCACGACACAAACTTGCCAGGTGGGGAGTCGCTTGTCCGTCAATTCGTATACGGTCAGCGGTACTTCGAGAGTAGGTTCGGCCAGCGCTGCCAGACTTTCTGGCTTCCAGACACCTTCGGCTACTCCACTCAGCTCCCTCAGCTTTGCCGACTTGCGGGCATGAATAGATTCTTCACGCAAAAGCTTAGTTGGAACAATATCAACAACTTCCCGCACACCACCTTCAACTGGGTATCTCTTGATGGCAGTCAAGTACTTTGCCACATGGCGCCTTGCGAGACATATACTGCTGATGCACATTTTGGCGATGTTACACGCAGTGTGACCCAGCACAAGTCACTGGACCAGGACCCGACATCACTCCTACCTTTCGGGAAGGGCGATGGCGGAGGAGGTCCGACCTGGGAGCAGATCGAGAAGTTACGACGAGCACGCGGCATCTCCGACAAGATTGGTAGACTGCCCCGAGCCAAGATCGTAGAGTCTGTGGACGAGTTCTTTGCAGCACTTGAGAAGCGACAAGAGTCGACACCGTTCGTAACATGGTACGGAGAGCTGTACTTTGAGCTGCACCGCGGGACATACACGACACAAGCAAACAACAAGTGGAACAACAGACACTCTGAGATTCTGCTTCACGACATCGAATATTACGCTACACTTGCAAGCATTCAAGAGTCCGTGACTGGCATGGTCACTGGCTACAAGTACCCCAAGAAGGACCTTGACGACATGTGGGAGAATGTTTTGCTTTGTCAATTCCATGACTGCCTACCAGGAAGCTGTATCGAGATGTGCTACGATGACTCTGACGAGGTATGTTACGCAATCTGACTTATACCCTCGATCACTGACACAGCCAGATATACGCTCAAGTCTTCAAGACAGGTGAGAAGCTTCTCCACGATGCACTGTCGGCTTTAGGCTTCAAGGAGAAGTTGTCAGCAGGTGGTGGATACGCTCTTAACACGCTGGGCTGGGATCGCTCGAGTCTCACCCGGGCCGTCCGACTCGACGGTCAGGAAGAGTTCTGGTACGCAGAGGCTGGACAGAGTGTCTCGAAGGTACTCTCTGAGATCCCCTCATCGGAAGGCGTCAAGATCCGCGAGACCAGCAAAGGCTCCAACATCTACCTCCTCTCTAACTCGGTTTTTGATGTCGAAGTCAGTAATGGTTTGATCACCAGCATCTATGATAAGCGGGTGTCCCGAGAAGTGCTTCCTAAGGGTGCCAAGGCCAACCAACTCGTCGTCTTTGATGACAAGCCACTATACTGGCAAGCCTGGGATGTCGAGGTGTACCATCTCGAGTCACGTCAAGAGCTCAACTCCGCATCCAAGTCCCGCGTTACGGTCCTCTCACCTACCCGTGTCTCGCTAGAGACCATCACCACCATCTCCGACAAGTCCAGCATCAAGACCACGATTTCCCTCCATCACGATCCCAGCGATCCCAACGCGCTAATAAATTCCTACATTGAGACCACAGCCGAAGTCGACTGGCACGAGACCATGAGATTCCTCAAGGTTGAATTCCCGACTACGCTGCGCTCTCAGACCGCGACCTACGAGACTCAATTCGGCCTTATCGAGCGACCAACACACTACAACACGTCCTGGGACATGGCCAAGTTCGAAGTTTGCTGCCACAAGTTTGCCGATCTGAGCGAGGCGAACTATGGTGTCTCCGTCCTGAACGACTCCAAGTACGGCTTCGCCACCGCCGGCAGCCTCATGCGCCTTTCTCTCCTCCGCAGCCCCAAGGCACCCGACGCGCACGCGGACATGGGCAAACACAAGATCAGATGGGCGATCATGCCACACGTTGGTCCACTTGGCGAGAAGACGGTCAAAGCCGGTTTCGAGTTCAACTTTTCCACAAGAATCAGGGGCCATCACGACATCGCCAGCGTCGAGGGACTGCTGAACAAGAGCTTCAAGCTCATCCCCGCATCCGACGCTGACAAGGGTCTGATCTTGGACACCATCAAGCGTGCAGAAGACGATGAGGACGTTGCGCCCCACAGTGGTCTGGCCGATGGCAAGGGCTACACTGGTTTGCCTGTCAGGAAGGGAAAGAGTGTGGTCCTCAGAATATATGACAGTCTTGGTGGGCAGGCGAGGGGCACCATCAAGTTCGGCGATGTTAGGGTGAAGAAGGTGTACAGGTGTAATCTGTTGGAGGACGACATGGAGGAGCTGGAGATCAAGGATAACAGTGTGAGCATTGAGGTCAGGGCTTTTGAGGTGTACAGCTTGAGGGCGCAACTTGCTGAAAACTAGGTACGACGGCAAGGCAAAAGAGGTTTGTATATGGCTTAGGAATGATCGCAATGCAGCTTTTTTTTTGGGACAATGTCTCGTTTTGATCTGCCATGATAATGTGGTAAGGCTGCTTGAATTGTGGTGGTGTTAGCTCTAGGTCACATATCGAGCAACATCACAAACCACCGCGCCACATGCTGCTGGGCTTAACGAGATATTGCACTTCACGATGCAAACGAGGCAGTCCAGACTGCCACTTTCCGATCATGGGATCGCTTTTCCATCGTACCTTTCGCTTTCGTAACAAGCTCCGATTCACCACAATAGAAAGGAGCAGCACTCTCTGTGTGCGACCATCACACCGTGGCTTCACAAGGCTATTACGGCGACGAGCGCCCCCAAGGCCACACACCTCTGATGGACGACGGTTTGATATACTGCAACGTTGACTCTGAGACTCACATCAAAAAGAGCCCTGCTGTGCCGGCTGAGACGAATGGGATTTCGTGATCTCCTGCTGCATATATCACTCAAATGAGGACTGGCAGCATTTTATGGACAGGTCGTACGAGTCAGCAATACGTGGTCTAAATCTCTACAGTACGCCTGAACTCTTCGCGTGTCTCAAATTTGATGTCCAGGACAATGGCATATTTGACAACGCTCTCAGGGACCTAATCCGGAACGACTTCGTGAAACGGGGCGCGCGTGCCACCGAGGCCATGCCGAACAAATCGTGGGCATGCGAGCTGATCCGTTACAACTCCTGCACTCATGTCAACGAGGTGGCGCTGCGTTCGGTCGTGCATTCCCCCCCTTGGACCGCCGCAATAATTCTTTTCGCCAAGATGATGACCCGGAGGACCCCTACCACGAGGACTCCAACGCGTGTGTGAATCTCGTGTACCTAGGTCGGAGCCTAGAAACAGCTATAGAGCACAGAGACGGAGAGCCGAAGGGTCGGACGTGTACGATCTCGGATGTCGCAGTCCTAGCAAATTGCTTGGTTCCAGATCTGTATGCCTTTCTGACAGGAGATCCGTGTTCGGCGTGGGAGAATATGTAGATGCGGCCGCCAAAGATAGCGTAAATCTTACGGGCATGTGGACAGCCTCGAAAGGAGTTGGCGGCGGTGGTAGTGGCGCAGCGTAATAGCTCTGCTTTCGATCGAACTCGCAGCTTCTGCTTGAGCTGTGTAATTGGCAGACCAGAAGATCACATCTCAATCTCGCCAAGTGGATCTCCTCGGTCGCCTTCTGCTGCTCCGTCTGCCTGCACACCTTGTCCCTGCACAGCGCCGCCTTCCAGCTCGTCTTCATCGAACATTGGGAAGGTTAGGAGGGCCGCCACACCCCCGACACCCTTCAGTCGGTTCCCGCTTTCGTGCATGCTGCTGAGTACTCTGACCTCACCACCTTCTGTGTCCCTTACTCGGTCCACTAGCGCAACCCATTTCTTTCTTTCTCCAATCTCCAAGCTGCGGAATAGCTCATCGCTGATGAGCAGGACACCACCACCCCTCCCTACTGCTCCAGCATCCACAGCCTTGATTACCTCGTTGGGACCATACACCACCCTCCCATCGTCCTTTCTCATCCTCTCAAACACCTTGTCCAACAGCCCAGTCTCCCTTGCAAATCTGGTATCGCTCAGCCTCTTTTGCACGCCGGGACTTGCCAACACCTCTTTCAATGCTCCAAGACTTGCGTTCGTTGCCCTTTCGAGCACAATCTTCTCCAATAAAGCCCTAAGCTCTTTGCCCTCACCGCTTCTCCCCTTCCCACCTGTCTTCTGCGCCTGATCCTTGATAAAGCTCAAAAACTTCTGCCCCGTATACCCAACCCCGGCGACCAATACCGGCTTCAACTCATTGAAATCCACCGCCCTAACAAGCGTATCCAGCACCTTTCGGAAGAAACGCTCCACAGCGCTCCCGTGTCCCGGCAACGTCTTGTCCCCCATCCGCGTCGTGACAGTCTGCCGCACCACTGTCGTCCCCTCACTCACGACGCACAGATTCGCTAACCCTTCCTCGATCAGCACGGCCCAGACCTCAGCCCTGTTCTCCGTATCGCATGCCTCCCGTAGCGTCTGCAGCGCCACACTATCCCACCCCTCTTCTTTCTCCAGCGTAAAGTTCCTGTTCAATTCGAGGTCGAGAGTGTGGAATTGGCCTAGCTTTACATACGGATTTTCGTTTGCCACGCGCCCGGACACGTGCAGCTCTGAGGCACGAGCGTCAAAGTCGAGGTTCGTGATGGCGAGGGTCAGGGTGGTGTGCACGCGCTGTGAGACGGTGGATCCTGTGCTGGAAGACTGGGTCGTTACGCGCCGGATAGCGGAGGCGCGAAGACGGTCACCGGGCGAGAGCAGGTTGTGGGCTGACCACATGTCTTCTGCCGAGGTGGGGAGGAGGGTTGCGCTCCCTGAGAGGGTTTTGCGGTCGATGGACTGTTTGATGAGCTTCATGGTGGCCGAGAAGCTTTCAGGAGGCACGCGGTCAATCCGTATAGCTTTGGGAATCAAATGCGCACAAAGACATTCTTGTTCTGATGTTACGTAGCGGTAGGTACATTGTATCTGGAAATAACTATAATCTTTATGACGTCAGACCTAAAGTCCCGGATCACGTGTTGGATCCGGGCTGCTCTCTATCATTATGCAGGACGTGAAGGATCCTAATTATCATCTAACCTCTCCTCTCAGTAGGACGCTCATCTCACTTCGTTCTGACTGGCAGCACTCATTTGAGGCGAGTACTATAATCTCGTGACACGAAAAATTTGCGGAGTCAAGTGTAATACAGAGTAGGTGTAGCAGTTCTCCGTATACCCCCCATAAAACTACCACGAACATCTCTTGCTACGGCTGCTCGAAGTAGGCCATAACAACCAGAAGTAAGTTCCGATATTAAAAATCCCATTTGTGGAATTTTTGGTAGATTGGTCAAAAGATATGGGCGGTATTGGGTCCTAATAACTTCAGACGTTCGGTTCGCTTGAATCTATTGTGATAGGACAGTCGCGCTGAATAAGCGTCGATCTCCTCCATACAAGCAGCCAAAAGCTATATAAAAGAGCATTACAAGCAGGGCCAAACTTTGTACTTGGCGCCCCAAAAAGTCTTCTCCCTATGTGCAGCTCGAAGGCGGACGTTTTGGAAATGGCATGCAGAGCTTCCTGCGCCCCGTGACTGACTCGTAAAGACCGAAAGCGGCACTCCCAAAGAATTCTGGGTTCGCACCACCTCCAAAAACTGGGAAGCCTCACCGCGGTCCCGCATGTCCTGCCCGTCCAAGAAAGATGTCACGCCGGGGACTCGAATGCAGGCCCTCCCAAAAACATGATTTAGAGCCCACAGAGGACAACAGGAAAGGTCTCGTGTTGGAGTAACCTCCAAAAACGTGGACTCGCGGGGATTTGAACCCCGGACCTTTTCGAATTGAGATGCAAACGAAACGTGATACCCCTACACCACAAGCCCTGTCGAAACTTAGTAGTTGTCGAACGTCTTGTTTGGTGACGTGGGAAAATTATCGTCATATGATACTTGTCAACTAGATGGATGTTGGATACGGGATCAGATGCAACTTCCTTGGCAATTGGAAGTTACGTTCCTTTACATCGCACAGATGCAAACGGATTCTGGACACGAATGATGGCTGTGAGACGTTTCCGAGAGGCTATCATGCAATGCACGAATAAACTCGTTATAGTTGATATAAGGGGTACTATCAAGTCTTGAAATCCGTTGTTTGTATGCTTGTTTCAGCTCTGCAAAATACAAGTCTCCATGTGTTCCGTTCCGATGTCCAAATGCTATCCAAGAGACCACAAATAAGTCCATTAGAGGATCTATCAACTAATTCTTAGCCATGTAATTTCTGAATTCCTGAATCCTATGGCGGGGTTGTGCGAGGACTATCCAAATACAGGTAAATGTTTTTGCAACCTTGGATTTACCCCACCGTCTAGGAAATGGCCAAAAATTTCTTCAAAAGTTTACAGTCTGTCATAAGCCTTACATGATATAGAACGCTAGGAACCCACCATAACCCCGAAAAGGTCGTGACGATGTCGCGGTATGACTTCATCGGACGGTGTTATGCGGACGAGACAACCACGAACTGGTCTCAGGAATCGTTGCTGAAAGCATGAAACCGGTGTTCGCTTGACTCATCAAGAGTCATGCGTTCTGAGATTATACGGTTGAACTTGATCTGGATAATTCCAGCGAAAGAAGATCATGCTTTGACTATCATATCGCGTGGTGGAGAGCTGACTGGTCGCAGAATTGACTTGGATTTACCATGGCTGAGCCTGCCCAGCGGCAGCAAAGTCGAGACGAGGAGAAGGGAGCACCTGTCCTAGCGCCTGTCGAGACAATCAACGGTAACGACGGTGAAGCGCAGGCTACTGGACTCTGGTCCAAGGTCGTTCATGGCCTGAAGCGCTTCGAGCAGAGCGTCGCCTACTACAACCTTGAAGCCAGAGGTATCCAACGAGTTGCGCCATCAGAACGTCACAGTATCAAAAACCTTGGGTATACTCAAATCGGTCTGTTCTGGCTCAGCGTCAATCTGGCAGCCAACAACATTACACTTGGTATGCTCGGTCCTGCTGCGTTCTCGCTCTCTTTCTTGGATAGTTCGCTGTGTGCCGTCTTTGGTATGCTCGTAGGCTGTTTGCCGGTAGCGTACTTTGCAACATTCGGCCCGCGATCCGGCAACAGGAGCATGGTGCTGGCGAGATACTCGATGGGTTGGTATCCGGCGAAGCTGGTAGTTGTGCTGAACTTGATCGTGCTGTTAGGATACGCTCTGATCGATGCTGTGATAGCCGGTCAGATCTTGTCAGCAGTATCTCCAGGTGGATCAATGTCAACGATTGTCGGCATAGTCATCACCAGTGCCATCACCTGGGGAGTCACGACGTTTGGTTACAGCATCTTCCACTATTACGAGCGCTTCTCTTGGCTGCCTCAACTGATTGTCTTATCCATCCTGGCTGGAGTCGCTGGACCTCGCTTCGACCTCACAACTCCCTCGCAAGGCAATCCCATGACTATTGTTGGTCACCGGGTGTCATTTTTCAGTCTGTGCCTTGCAGCGGCAATCACTTATTCGGGCGGTGCAGCTGATTATTTCGTGTATTATCCCGAGGAGACTCCAAGATGGAAGGTGTTTAGCATGACCTTGGTGGGCCTTGCGGCGTCCTTCACATTTGCCTTCATGATGGGTATCGGTCTTGGGTCAGGTGTTACAACCGTGCCGGAATGGGGTGAATCATACGCAATATCACAAGGCGCCCTCATTGTCGAGGGATATGCGCCGCTCGGTACATTCGGATCATTCTGTTCAGTCATTGTGGCGCTCGGTCTAATTGCCAACATGATCGTCCCGACGTACAGCAGTAGTGTCGACTTTCAGGTATTAGGTGGATGGTTCCTGCAGGTGCCTCGTATCTGCTGGAACTTTTTGGGAGTTGTCATCTACACTGTTTGTGCCATAGCTGGGCGTGCCAATTTAGCGGCCATGTTTACGAATTTTCTGGCTCTAATGGGATATTGGGTTGCAATCTGGGTAGCCATTTTCCTCGAGGAACACTTTCTTTTCCGAAGAGGTAAGATTGGGTGGGATTGGGGTGCATGGAATGACAGGAATAGCATGCCGCTAGGTGCAGCTGCACTCACCGCATTTTTAGTAGGATGGGCAGGCAGCATACTCTGCATGGCCCAGGTGTGGTATATTGGGCCTATTGCAGCGCTGATAGGAGATTACGGCGCAGACGTGAGTCAAATGACAGGCGCCTGTTCTTCAGGCAGACGACTAGCAAGAAGTACTGACGGATACAGCTCGGCAATTACGTGGGATTCGCCTGGGCAGGCCTGGTGTACGCGCCGCTGCGCTACATGGAGGTGAGGAAGATGAAACGATAATGCGGCGGTGGTGAACTTCGGAAATGAAACATGACAGTGACAGCAAAAGTTGTACAAGACTATTGGCGACCATGCGATATGCCGTGGTCTTGTGCTCGAGCGAGCCCTACATGGCAACGCTGTCAACTCCGCTCAAGCAGGAGGCCATCATGTGTGACGGTCTCACAAACAATCACAAGCAGATCGATAAACAAAATACATGCTCAAACCTTTGCGTTCCTTCCCCTGCTTGATGATCTGGAGTTTTCTTGCCATTCCTGCAAGGGTTTCGTTCCACACCAGATTGATGGAACTCTTGCCGTCTAGGCGCAGAAAAGAAATCAACAAAACTTGTGGCTCGCAAGCAAATCAATGCAATCAATATGCGAGACTACCACGCGCCAACAGCCACATTCAGCTCCGCTCGCCGACGGCCAATACTTGGCATGCACGGTATAAATACGAGAAATGACGCATCATTTCACCGCGCCATAGATATATAATGATCACATTACAATGCAGGGCTTTCCATCGGTCACATCGCTTCTTCGTCTCGGATACGGGCAGTGAGACCACCAAGGACTTGGATAAGCGGAGACCGAAGAGTAAGAAATAGCGGAACGAAGTAAGAGGTCGAGTCGATCTCACTCTGCCCTACCTTAGATTATGGAGTAATTCTGCCGAGGAAAAGAGGCGAGCTTCTCGAGGCTAACCCGATGTTTCCATGACCTCCATGCGAGGATCTACCGCTAGCATCACTTGGCGCTTCGAAACCCGCTGCCCAGGCCAACCACCCGCGCCATCATTCGGGGCGCTGCTGTGCATTCTCATCAAAAGACTCTTGTCCCTCGCGCCTCTTGGTGCCTGCATGGAAATGAAGAGGCCGCCCTAGTCTCCCAGCCGGCCCTATACCGAAACAGATAAACAAGCGTCGTCAATTGAGCATCAGCGAATGACCATGTGCCGTTATCGATATGTAGTACTCACATACGGGCGAACCGCTGCCTCAAATTGAGTATCTCGTCTGGGACTGACCGTGCCTCCTCCTGCCTACTTTTTGAGTGTCAGCTTTCTGGATGGATCACTCGGATCCCGCCACGCGCGCGCCATGAGCATGTAGGATTTCGTGGTATGCGAAGATCTGCATGACTAGTTTGGCGAAGACGTAGGGCCGTGACTTTTTCTCTACCTCACTCTTCCGATGCTCATTTGGCTCTGATATATAGTCAGTGGGTGGTTTCGGTGATTCGCTTACCACATTCTTTTTCACATCCAGACAACTCTTGGTCTCCCTTGGTTTCCCTTGACTGCTATTCGTTCAGCGTCACCATCATGATTGCCAGAAGTCTTCTCTTCTCTTTACTGGCTGTGGCCAGTGCTCTTCCGGAGAGCAGTCCGAAGGAGCCTCACTTCTATCATCTCAAGGCCCGTAGTGCCAGTGGTGTCGACGAGCAACTTCAAGCGAAAAAGCAGTACTACGCCTCCCTATCCAAGCGTCAATCAGCTATAGTCCCTGCCGGCGAGACCACCGAGTTCATCGATCGCTCGAGGCGCGGCAACGTTGCATATGGTCCAACCATCCGCAGCTGTACTGCAGACAAGACTATTGCCTTGACATTTGACGACGGGCCTTCGGTTTACACATCTGAGTTGCTGGACATTTTGGCAAGGTATAATGCCAAGGCTACCCTCTTCGTTGGTAAGTTTCCTGAATCGTCGAGATACTTGACCGGAACTGACATTTCTCCAGCTGGTAACAATGGTCAACCCGGCGGTATGGACAGTTGTGGTGCCGGCTCTGGCAACTACCAAGGTGTAGTCCGTCGGGCTTATGCCGAAGGCCACCAGATGGGACACCACACCTGGACACATCCATCCCTCAACGGCCTTGATGAGCAGGGCTTCAAGAACCAAATCTTCTACAACGAAATGGCGATTCGCAACTTGATCGGTGTGGTGCCCACCTACCTCCGGCCGCCCTATCTCGAGTGTGACGGACAGTGCGAGACCCGTCTCGGAGGTCTAGGATACCACACCATCAGCGTCGACCTCGACACCAACGATTGGCGCTACACCAACCCGGCGACAAACGACATTGACATCGCCAAGCAGACCTTCACCGACTACTTCTTCAACGCCGACGGCTCGCCCAAGAATCCCCGCAACGCTCTCGTTCTCGCTCACGACATCCACCAGACCACGGTGCAGCGTCTTACCGAGCATATGCTCCAAACTGGACAACGCGCGGGCTACCGCTTCGTCACCGTCGGCGAGTGCCTCGGCGACCCGGCTGAGAACTGGTACCGCGCTGCACCAGGAAGCACGACTTGCAACGACGGCAGCAACCCTCCAAGCAACCCCCCTACCACCACCTCTGAGCCGCCCACGACCTCGCCAACCAGCAACCCCGGTAACCCAGGTCTTCCTCCGACCGTCGACGGCCAGTGCGGAGCGAATGGACGTACCTGTCTCGGAGCTCCGTCCGGCAACTGCTGCAGCCAGTGGGGCTGGTGTGGAAACAGTGTCGACCATTGTGGTGGTGGATGCCAGCCTGGGTTCGGTACTTGCAACTAGGACGTCCACGGGAAGAGAGGAGCAAGTTGTACAGGAGATGGGACCAACGGCCCGGACATGATACGTCGGACATGATACGTAATGACCAACGCTTGATACGGCTGCATTGATCTGGCATCTTCTTTGTGATATGGTAACGATTAGGGGGAAATACTGAAGAAGAGGAAGTTCGCTTCTTGTATGTTATGTATAGACTTGGTTAGACATAGTCGGTAATTACCTACCTTTACTTGCATTTGTTCTATTCACGATACGAATCATGCGATTGAATCTGGCTCACAAGAGTCGGAGTGCATCTGCTGCAGCCGGCGTAACGCGAGTAGAGCAGAGTCTGGACGAATTGGTCGCCAAAGTGCGTGCTCAGAGGCAGAAAATTGATCGATCTTTGTGGCTGGTGTGGCTTCGATTGACAGCTGGCATGACCAGGGCAGGTTTTGAGAATCGCTCCGGTCGCGACACGTCCAAGCAAATGATATGTTCCCAGCCCTACTGCGTCGAGTCGTGTTGACAGATAGCAAGAACCGCATAGAAAGAAAAATTGTCAAAATCATTGAAGCCCTCGGGCAGCAGAAAAAAACGGATCGAACAAATGACATAACTGTGCTTCAACCGGTGGAGACGAGGTGCATTTGGCTGCATTTGGCTGCATTTGGCTGCATTGATCTGCAACGCTCCGACGCCGAACGACAGGAGAGAAAGGCAGTCATTGGTCATTGACGAGGCTGATCAGCGCAAGGTCGAGGGAGCTTCGATCCATTGACCATAGTTGGACACGGTAGACGTCGGATAGCTCTCATGATGCCTCAGCTCCAGCCGTGTCTGAACCACTCCAGGTCTGCGTTTCCACAAGCGCTGGTTATGGGGAAGTCCGAAGAAGAATAGACATTTTTTCTGGTCAGGAAATTCCAGCTCGTAGCAGCCTGATACCGGTTCGAAAGTTGGTTTAGTTTGACGCCCCCACTGAAACCAAATCAGGTCTGGGGATAGCCGTTTGGTGTCAAGAGCGTACAGCTTCCAAAAAAAATCCGCGGCTTGGGTTGGTCGGACAAGAGATACCGATAGGGTATGAGATGCTAGGGTAAAGGGGGGCAATAAATCGTGAGAAAACATGTCGAGAATGTTGAGCATTCGTCCCTGCCAGAGTTTGTCACTCCCTATCGCCCCCGCCATCTCCACTCCTCTCCTGTTGAGTGAGAAGAGTCTTCACTGTCTCAAAGCAGTTTATGCACTACTATCAGCCACTTGCTCCCATTTGTCTGACCATTTTTCACTCTCCCGAGCCTCCCCCAGACATTTTTTGTGGACTAGGCGGGTTTAGTCGCAAAGCTTGTCCAGCACGCGTAATCTGTCTCCGATCCACCACCAATCCATCGGGCTGTGCCTCGTCTTTTGCGACTCAGCAGCCGGAGGGGAACAGGACGAGAGCTCTCACGCAACCAAGCAAGCTCTTCTCTTTCATCTTTGCCGAATCACTCCGGATCTCGTGTTCGTTCTTCCTCCTTCACGAAAACCTCACATCGTCACATATCACTTCTTCATCACCTACATTTGTCGCTCGCTCACCACCGTCCGGACATCTAATTAATCACCTGTCTCAGTCCACCGCTCACCAACTCTACGCCTATCTCCGTCCCGTCGCAATAATCCAACCATGTCGAGCATGGACCCGCAAGCGCCAGTCTCTCCCGGCGGTCGCAGACCAAGGACGGGCTCTCGCTCATTTTCCGTCAGGTCCGATAAGAGCAATGGACCAGCTTCACCGTCAGAGAGGGCCGAGAAGGAGAGACGCGACTCGTTTCTGAGGGGAGAGTCAAAGGCCAATCCCAATGCGGCCCTTCAGGAATCGCAGCCATCTTGTGAGTTTCTATATCCTTTATCCTTATCCCCGCTATCCGGGCTACATCCCGCATGCCCATTATGGCTGCCAAAACCGCCTTTCGTGCGTCCGTCGCTGACTTTTATGGAGCTCGCAATGTCATGGAAAAAGTCACCCTCGACTCGATAAGGGGCGTTCAGGCAAGAGATGCACAGGGAAATCCCATAAGTGAGTATATCAAACCCTTGACGTCGAGCGACCGCTGACACCGTTGAAGCCGAACCTGACCTCTCAAACCCCACCCGACCACGATGGGAGCGACCACTCGACACCATTCGTTCGTTCGAAAAAGCCATTGATGGCGAATACACACGCCGTTCGCATCAAAGATCTCGTAAGAATTCTCTTTACACCAATCCAAGTATGCGTCTGACATTCCGCAGATTCCGAGTACGACCCTCAAAACAACTATGCCAGCAGGCGAAGCAGCTACATGGGTGGTCAGTCAAATCTCCTCCACTCTTTTTCCACCAGTACTAACCATTTCCTCAGGCTACGGCGGCCCTCCCAACAACCGCTACAATGGCTCTGGCTACTACAACCGTCCCGACAGCCAGTTTGACAATTATGGGGGTGCTCCACCCCAGCCCCGCCAGCGCTTCGGTCGGGGCATGTCAGAAGGCGGAATGGGTCGTGGCCCCGGACCCAACGGATATACCTCTCCGTCGTACGGGCACCCCAACGGATCATACGAGACGAACAACAGCGACTCGACCGGGCCATGGGTGAACTCGACCGACCCCAGCAGCCAAAATAGCAGCTTCGAGCGTCTGCACGGCCTTCCCGCCGGCGCCGGCAAGCAGATCCAGAACGGCCAGGGAGCCGACTATGGCATGCACGACGGCTACGGTCACGGCAGCACCACGATCCAAGAGGAGACGGACGCCTATGGTATGCCGCCTGCGCCGCCACCAAAGGGCCAAAATGGCAGCCCGCTCAGACATGCTGAGCAGAACCAACCGCCCAGAGTTCCGATCAAGCTCGGTGGTTCCGGTGGCGATGGGCAGATCCCGCACCAGGGTGGTAGCTTGCCGCGGATGGAGACGCCGAAGCAGGAGAAGAGACAGAGCTGGTTGGGGAGAAGGTTCAGTAAGAAGAACTAGGGGGCGTCTTTGAACAGAGGATCGAAGTGACGAGCAGAGAGGAGGCAAGTAGAAAGGTATCGGCGGCGATCACGCAATGATATGGAAAGACATGGGAGGGCAAGGATGGGATGAATAATGAACAAAGGATATCAGTAATTGTATTCTTTTCACATCGCTGCTGACCTGGGATTTGGTGTTCTTTGGTCATGGGACGTTCTGCGATGTTCTGCGACAGTAGAATGGGCATCTCTCTGCTAGGGTTAGCAACAGGGATACGCACGCGGTGGGAGTATACACGAGGACATGAGATACCAGGCCTACATAATTTGGGCAGGTGTGGTAGTCACAAGAATTCCGAATTTTCTTTCCTGATCATATGTGTCTTAATCTCCTCCACGAGCCATCCATGAGGGCCATGTAGCAGATGCTACATGGTCGAAGCTTGATGCAAGTTACGATGAGCCGGAAGGCAGACACGGGTTACACTTTGGCCACAATGTCAACAGTCTCTAGTCACAATAGTCGCACAGCATGGCAGTAATGGGATAGTACATTACGGGTATCGTGACCGCAAAAACTTAGTTCGAGAGTAAATGTAAACACAAGAGGCTTGAGGGTCGCTACCGCGTCTTCTTCTTCTCCTTCTCCTGTTCCTCTAATCGCTCTGACTGGTCGTCCTTGAAAGCCACGATCACGTAGGCTATGAGTACCACGTTCGCTATCACAGCGGCGGTGGCGCCGGCGTAGGTTGAGTTGCCTTGCTTGTCAGCACTTTTCTGGAGATGAAGGATGAATGGACATGTAGAGGCAAGATCGCTTGAGATAGATCGATAGACTGATGATGATGATAGAAGACAAGTTCAGGACGTACCGGAGAAGAGAAAGTCACGGGTGAGGAAAAAAGCGCTGATAGGAAATGTGATCATGGCAAAGGAGAAACCGAGCAGCTTGATTATCACTGAGCTGAAAAGTGTGAGTATATTGTGGAATTGAGACGATAGGCGTGCTCACGCTGGTACTGCTGGCTTGATATCTGACTTTGCTGGCTGTTCATCTGCATCGAGATGGGTCTTTTCTGCATTGATGATGCGGCGTTGGGTGGCCATCTTGCTGGAGGGGTGTAGGGTAGGCCGGCACTTGGTCCTAATATTGACTCTTGTATCTGATCGTCTCGTAGAGTGTAGAGATGAGAGAGTCGAATGGCCGCAATCAAAGGCAATGTCACGTGCAGTCAAGGTACCTGTCGTCGATGCTGGACTTCTCCGACCTTTCCCCATGCGGCTCAAATTAGTTCTGACGCGCCGCGGGCGCGACGTCCAGATGCGAAAAGACGTCAGATCTCAGGGCCCTTTTTTAGTCGTCTTCCACTTCACAGATTCACAACCCAATCTGATACACTACAGCATCAATACCTTGCATCGTTTCAGGACCGTCATTCCTGGGTTGGCAAATCTCGCTTCTTCCATACGCACAACATAGACAGTGTCTTCATGCATATATTCGCAGCAAGATAGGGTTAGCAGTTGGGATTGCTGAACGACCATCACACAGTTAGGAAGATGATAGACAGCGATCCCATTTCCGAGGGCACGCCTCATAAGAGGAGAAGACTGGATTACACACAAGCAGGGAAGAAAATCATCACCTACACTTCGGACGATGACAGCGCAGATGAACTATTCAATGAATATGAGCACGAAACAATTCCAACACAACCACTGTCACAATACAAAAGGCCAGTTAGCAGCCAGAAACAAAAACCATATGCGACTACACAAATACCATCTCAGTCGCAGACCCAATCGCAATCAATACGTCCTACACAACCCAAGGCAGGAGGAGGATTGTTTGCTCAGACCATGAGTTCGTTACAACAGCCGTCTTCGGTACCTTTTCAGACTCAACCCACCCAGCCAGTGGCACGTCCTTACCATGCGAATCATCCGAGATCATCGCCTGAGGTTGAGGTAGTCGCATCGTCACCGATGAAGCCATCCCCAGCACGTCCTCTTACGTCCATGATGGCCCCGCCAGGTACAACCTTCCGTCGGCCAGGTACAGCTGCTACGCAAATGAAGCCACTAGGCCGACCACAAACTCAGGCACAGCGAGTGAACTACTCCCAAGATCTAGCTTCTGCATTTGACGATCCACCAATAGGACCGCAGTCTGACGATGAAGACGAAGATGATCTGAATGCCGGCATCCGGCCAACAACGTTTGTTCGCAGGGGAGGCAACCAAGCGACGGACTCTCAAGAGAGCCACACTGATAGGCTGGGCATCTCACATCTCAAATATACGCAGGCAGATGATATGTCCAGCGCATACGGATCCTCCTCAAGGAGGCCTCGACCTGTCGCTTCGAAACAGGGAGGACCGGCTAAAGCACAACCCGTTGAGATCGACATGGAGCTTACTGATATCCAAGATTCTACCATGAGGGAGAAGGCACAGCGCATGCAGAAAGTCCTTCATGGTGCTTCAGTCAGCCTGATTTTCAGCGCACTGGTCCGTAAAAAGGGGCACTACGACGATGCCTCCGACTACGTGGTAGATCAGATGGAGAGCGGCGACAGGAGCGGAAGCAAGGCTTCCGATCCCATCGACCTCGCATCTTCCGACATCGAGAGCAACAAGCGACCTCTCAAGCCACTTGCACCGAGCACAAAGCACGAAGCTCAAGCTACACAGACCATCAGACAGCGATATAATGCAAAGAAACCAGAGATCAATCGCGAGATCAAAAAGCCGCAGCCGCAGCCGCAACTAATGACATCGTCACCGCCGCCGGTCAAGAAACGTGGTAAGCTAATTAAAGGTCGTAAAGTCCAAGAGGAGTCGCCACAAGAAGAAGAGGACGTTGATGAAGGTATTCAACTGCCACAGGACATCTCTTCTGACAACTCAGACGCTGAAGCTGAGCCGACCTACACTGAGAATGCTTCACTCCTCAAGTACTTCAAAGAGTGCTCAGCTGTCGAGCTCGCTGACTTGGCGAATGAGAAGATCGAAGTCGCCGAATTTATTCTTTCAAGTCGTCCATTTACCTCACTGGATCAGATACGAAGTATCACTCAAATCAGCACCACCAAGACAGGTAAAAGGGGCGCGCGGAAGAACCTCGGTGAGAAAATTGTCGACGTGTGTGAGGAGATGTGGGAGGGCTATGCAGCCGTGGACAAGCTTGTCGAGGAGTGCAAAAGGAGAGGTATCCCCATCCTTGAGACGATGAAGCGATGGACTCATAAGGAAGCTGGCGACGGTGAGCTTGAAATGACTAAGCTCGACGATCCGCATGACTCTGGCATTGGTACACCCTCAAGTATGGCAGATGACGACGTCATCTCACCTGTGAAGAAGCATGGCAGAGGTGCTTTTCTGAAGCAACCGGAGAACATGAGCAAAGATCTTGTCATGAAGGATTATCAAGTCACTGGACTAAATTGGCTAAATCTCCTATGGTCTAAACGATTGAGCTGCATCCTAGCCGACGACATGGGCCTTGGGAAGACATGTCAAGTCATCTCCTTTTTCGCACATCTCAAAGAGATAGAGACCGAGGGGACGCATCTTGTCGTGGTGCCTGGATCAACCATTGAGAACTGGCTTCGCGAATTTGAACGCTTCTGCCCGGCAGTACGAGTTCAGGCTTACTATGGCAGTCAGGTTGAGCGGGAAGAACTACGCTACGAATACGATCAGGACATCGATAATATCGATGTGCTTGTCACTACGTACGATATTGCCACCAAACCGGAAGACAACAAATTCCTACGCAAGAAGATCCAACCCCGAGTCTGTGTTTTTGATGAAGGCCACGTCTTGAAAAATGCAGACTCAAAGCGCCATCAGGAACTCAACAGGATAAGAGCCGAGTTTCGGCTTCTTTTGACAGGAACACCACTGCAAAACAATCTGCAAGAGCTCATCTCTCTACTTGGCTTCATCATGCCAGACGTCTTTCGTGAGGCTTCCGACAACCTGAAGAGTATCTTCAAGAACAAAGCCACACTCAAGGACAGCTCCAACGCTGCTCTGCTGTCAACACAGCGCATCGATCGAGCCCGAGCAATGCTGACCCCTTTCATCCTGCGGCGCAAAAAGAACCAAGTACTGCACGCTCTACCAACCAAGACTAGCCGCGTACAATACTGCGATATGGTCCCAGAACAGGCGAAGGTCTGGCGCAGACTCATTCGCAGAGCAAAACTAGCTCGTGACGCCCAAGAACAAGCTCAATCTCAAACTGCCAAGGTTTCAAAGAAGACACAAGCGCAGGTACAAGTCAATCAACCAGTCCACATGACAGACCTTCGTTTCGCGGCTTTGCACCCTCTTCTCCTCCGCCGCATCTACACAGAGTCCCGTCTGAAAAAGATTCAGCATCTGCTAATCCACGATCGCCGCTCAGAATACCGCGACAATGAGCCTGCTCTCGTGTGGAAGCTTCTGACTGAAGATTTAAAGGGCGGCGACTTTGGCCTTCACAAGTTCTGCGTCGAGCACGAAGACTTCATCCCGCGCTCCTTCCAGCTTCAGAACGAAGAATGGATGACGCTCTCTGGCAAGGTGCCTGTCTTGCGCGACCTGCTCGAGACGTGGATCGCAGCCGGCTCTCGCGCGCTAGTCTTTTCGCAATTCACCACAATGCTTGACATCTTGGAATCAGTCCTCGACACGCTAGGCATCAGGTTCGCTCGTCTAGATGGCAGTACCAAGATGGACGTGCGGCAGACACTGATCGACGATTTCACGAACGATACGGGGATCAAGGTCTTCATGCTCTCCACCAAGGCCGGCGGGGCGGGCATCAATCTCGCTGCTGCAGACAAGGTGGTCATTCTTGAGGGTGGGTTCAACCCGCAGGATGAGGTTCAAGCGGAGAATCGCGCCCATCGTGTGGGACAGGAGAGGCCTGTTGAGGTAGTGAGGCTCGTTACAAGAGGTACGGTGGAGGAAGTGATCTTCAAGGTCGGGCAAGTCAAACTGAGGCTGGACGACGCTGTCAACGGAGAAGTAATCGATCTTCAGCCCGAGCAAGGTGAGGTGAAGGCCGCGGCTTCGGAGGAACAGGAGGAAGGGAAGAGGAGAGTAGAAGATCTCTTTTATGCGCAGATCGAGAAGGAAGGATTGGACGGGAGCGATACTGAGACTGAAGAGGAAGCGGAAGTGGAAGAAGTCGAAGATGAGACAAAGGTGGAGGAGGTTAAGGAGGTAGAGGAGTGGGAGGATCGTCCGCGCACTAGGGAAGCCAGGAGCGGAAGACAAGGTAAAAGCCTTAACGAAGACGAGCTCTTCGCAGTAGACGAAAATGGGGAAGAGGTTAAGCCGAGTCGAGGCAAGAGGAAGCGTGGTGAAGCTGCGGACGATGTGAAGACGAAGAAGAAGAAGGCTTCGCAAGGAGCGGATATCAGCACCATGTTCCGACGTGGGATGAGGGAGAGGGGAGTGAACGTCGGGAAATAGAGCGTTACTGGAGTCGAAACAGGATATGTCGCTGATATATGAACGTTCAAGGAGTCAACATGTTGCATGGAGAGACCGCACTCAATTAGATTTCGCGGACTCAGGTCGGATTCAGAGTAGCATAGTATGGTGCGATGAGCAACGCATTGGGCTAATTCAAGACTCGGGTTCAGCGGTCAAGGACAGACTTCTGCGTTTGACCATCGTATAGGACAGTGTTACTCAGACCAAGTACTCTACGCAAGAGCAATAACCTCGATCTCGACCGGTACGCCCTTTGGCAGCTGGTAGACAGCAATGCAGCTTCTGGCCGGCTTGTGGGCAAAGTACTTCTCATACACGCCGTTCATTTCAGCAAAGTTGGCCATGTCGGTGAGGAAGACGGTCGCCTGCACAACATCAGCAAAGTGACTGACACACAGGATCGATCTGGATGGCAGCGCGAGACGTGTCCGGCGGAGGCGAGGGAGTAACGCACTTTGACGACCTTCTCAATGCTGCTCCCCGCTGCAGCCAAGATGGCCTTGACGCTCTCGCATGAAGCAGTGGTCTGCTCCGCGATCGAGCCCTTGACGAGGTTGCCCTCCTTGTCGGCGGGGATCTGACCCGAGACGTAGATGTAGGGGCTTGTCTTAATTGCTTGGGTCTGGTCAAAGCCAGGTCAGATATGACACCATGAGGAGCTAGTCGGAAGACATACGTATGGGCCGGCAGCTGCGCGCAGTTAGTGAAGCGTTCCATGGTGGGAAGTAAAGGATCACGTACGTGGTGCGGCATTGGAGGTGGAAATCTTCTCCATTGCTGCTTTGCGGATAGAACAGGTCGTACTGAAACTTGCAGTGAGAATGGGAGTTCGTTGGCAGATCAATTGACGAGAGGAGAGGCGAACGAGATGTGATGAAGCTCTTTTGAAGGCAACAGACATGAAATAAGATTGCAATGCTAGGTATCTACTTTATCGTCTGCCATTGGAGATGGGCTGTGGACCCAAGAACCCCGCCAACTCCGTTGCTAGCCGATCTCGGAGCCCCGCCATGAAAAAGTCTCGGGATTGATTTGCTGAAAGTGGGATGTGTTTACAGGGCAACTGAGGAGCACGTCACTGGGATGAACTGGCAGTAGACGCATATCTACATTGGATAATTTGTGATCATATAGCAGCAGCGCATGAGTTGATGAGTGTCTGGTCGCTCGTGTGAGTATATCGGAGGTCATGGAGCTCAAAGTCAATGCGGATCGGCAGAACCACTCAAGGGACCAACGCCCACAAACTATCCGGAAATGACCCGTCACATTGTGCTTGTTATCTGCATTACCATTATTCTATATGAGACGATCAAGGCCTTTTAGTAGCAGCAGCACCACCCGCGTCTTGTACGGGTCTAACCTGATCTGCCGACTCCTTTGTCCTACCAAGAGGAAGCTTGTCATCAATGGTCTCCTCTTTGCTTTCCTGTCCAGCCAACAATGTGTGCACTGGCGCATCCAACTTATCACGTCCGTTCAAGAAGGTGAGCTCCATGAGAAAGACATAACCGAGAAGTTCACCTCCAAGCTTTTTTGTAAGATTGCCTGCGCAAGCTGCAGAGCCTCCCGTCGCGATCAGGTCGTCCACTATGAGCACCTTCTGCCCAGCCTGAATCGCGCCTTGTTGCATCTGGAAATAGTCCTTGCCATACTCTTTTTCAAAAGCCTCGGTCTCGACAGGGCCAGGCAGCTTTCCCTGCTTTCTGACTGGCACGAAGCTTGCTCCCAATCGGTAAGCAAGGGTGGGTCCGAAGAGGAAGCCACGGGACTCGAGCCCTACTATTACATCGGGTGTTGAGGGAAAGGATTGCTTGATCCGCAGTTCGAGAGCAGTTATGAGGTCGCTATGAAGTGAAGGGGTCGCAAAAATCGGGAGGATGTCTTCGAACAGGATCCCTTCTTGTGGGAAGTCGGGGAACTGTCTGATAGCTTTCCGTAGTCTCACTTCAAGATCGGCGAGTTGGGCGGGACCTAAAGTTGTAAGTGAGCTGTGGGAGCTTTGCTATAGTATCACTCACCGGAGGCAGAGGAGGCGGCGAGTCTTCCTTGGGAGGCATTGTTTCCTGGTCCCGTTGTGCCTTGCGGGTTGATCTTGGACAAAGGTTGTGAGGTCGTCGGGTCCGGCTTAGTAGGAGGTGGATGTGAAGCGGTGGAGGGCTTGTCGTCCTTCTGAGTGCTCGGACCCTTGTTATCAGGATGACCGTGCGGAGGATGCTCAGCAAAGGAGACGGGTTGGGCAGACATGGCGGCGAAAGGAAAAGAAAATTGTTAGGCCAGAGGTATTCGCTGGCAGCAAGGTAGTGATTGGAGCCCTTTCACATGCAACACGGCAGACGCTACCGGATCATGCAATGCCCAAATGTCGCAATCTTTTTGGAATGAGTCAATGATTACGGACAAAGAGATCAATGGAAAATTTCCCAGACCAAAAACCCATTTTCAAGCTTGGGACGATCCACAGATGGTCATCCAAACACGTGCGGTTTGTCCCGTTATCGACCACGATTCGCTCCGTGCCACACCGACAGCAACGAAGCCATCCACGGATCGACCGCCAGCAAAGTCATCTGCCCTTCCGACCTTCCGCGGCGACACGAGTTTAACCACCTCTCGATCCATTATGGTATCCCGGTCAGATCACCGAAGACCTCTTGCGTGTAATTGGGCTGTCCCGACAAGCTCGGTTGCTAGCAAAGAGTCCCAACCATTTTTTCTTCGCGGATGTGGAAGTCATTCACGCTGTCTACGATATACCACCAGAACGTGGTAAAGACATGCATCTCGGGCATGTCAATGGCTTCAGATTCGGACCTTCGTGTGTGAACACAAACACATGCTCTGTTCTATTCTATCTGTTTCAGCTGGTGTGTGTTTTGTACCTCACTACTCCGATGTGCCACACAAGCCCAATCTCTGAATCTGCGCCAAGCCCTTCGCAGACGGCTCTCATGTCGGCCTTTTTCATGTAAGAGTCCCAGGTGGTCTCCTACAGAACGGTCGGAACAAGCAAGCTTCGCTGCGTACTTGCAAGTCGTGTGGAGCATCATGGGCTCAATGCCACCTAATCTCTAAGCGTCGCAAAGGCGCGACTTAGCTGCACGTCCCATTCCTTAAAAGCAGCGCCAGAGGTATTAGCACTACATTGCCGATACTCCCTCCACCACTTATCATTACTTCGATGGGGAAACAAGTTCCACTGAATCATTGAGGCCATCTCTCTTTCAGTCAAGTTTAATCGACCATATGCGGCAGCACGGAAGTCTCTGCCTTTGGCGTGAGCGAGGCTGAGACGAAGGCGAGACCCCACACGACACTCACATCCTCCAAATCGATACGCGGCCATAATCGTTGACGGCAGTACAATGGCGAGCGTTACCAGCTGCGAGAACAATGAGCACATTCCAAGGGTGACCACGTGCGCACCAAAGGCGAGCCAGCCTACTGCTCGTATGCCTTCGTAGATTCTCTTGTTGCTGGGCCGAGGCTTTGTCAAAAGACACTCAATCACAATGCCTCTTGTTGTTAGCACCGTGACAGCTTTCCCGTCAGGAAGGGTAACGAAGGTTTTGACCGACTCTTCTGAAGTGGCTTCCGATCTTTCGACAGCAGCATCTACAGCTCTGCGATTAAATCTCAACACGAAGTACCGAACCACCACCGAAAGGACGACAGAGATACTATTTGCGATGCCCCACCAGTCCTTGACAAGGATGGGGGCGACCAGTTGTATGGAAAGCATGACCGAAGCCAGCACAGCGCTCGTAAGCCGCGCGTTGTTGTAGCTCTTTTCATCAGCCACTGCGGAGATGTTGACGGTGGATGCCGAGAAAGTAAGATCCTGACACAGCAGCCATCTCGAAAACCATCCAGTCAGGTCCGTTGCGACAATACCATCCGAGATATTGTACAGTGTGAATCCAGGGATGGAATGTGTGAATTGGTTGTTTGAGATGACAAAAGCGCCGAGGAAAGGAAGAAATTCGGTGATCCGACTACAGCAGAGCCGACCAATTGTCCGATCTATCTCTGCGGTGCCAAGTAGAGTGACTAGTCCAAGTGCATCTACTCGAAATGGTGCCCACCGTACCAGCATTGGTAGCGACATAGTGTGAATGCTCCCTCGCGATTCGCCTTGGTGCTTTCGGTGGTCGCAGCACATCCGATGGAGTGTAACGCTCACAGTATCGATGACTGCGCATGCCCACAACGCGAGGTTGATAGCACGACTTTGGCTGTGATAGGTACCAATGCCCTTTCTCTGCTTCTTGGCGACTTCGCAAAGCGGGGTACGACAGCAGGAGACACGATTGATGGGTCGCTTAGTCTTTAGGTACTGCTGCTATCCATCTGCCATTGACCAATCTAGAAGCTTACAGCAACGACTGATCATGCCTTTTTTCTCTCCGCCTCTCAGCTGCTCGGCTCTCCACGACAGTGATTGGAAGGCAGGAGAAAGCGCCCAGCGTTGCCTACTTTCAATTGAGCGGACATCGTTCGCCATATCGGCATCAAAAGACGTTACATACTCATAATCTGGCTTGAAAAGACCTGCACCGTCTCGTGCATCTGAAGTAGTGTTGACCTAGCAGCATCATGGATCACATACCGCTGCCCCGTTCTCCTGTTCATCCACCTCTCAGAGTGAAGTATCTCTGTCAAGGAAATCGGATCTTGGCGCCATTTCTAGATTACATGGGAACCAAGGGTTGGACGTGGGAGGAGGCTATAGGTGAGGACGCCAGTCATTCATTGGAAGAGAGAAGTTGTCTGCTTCAGGAATGGGCTTATTTCGGGATCCTACAGGAGATCTTCAAGGACGATTTCGTCGAAGCAAGGTTCGTCGTTTCGGATCCTGGAGGCCAGAAATTCGTCAATTCAAGTGCATTGCCTAGCCTGATCCGAGGATGGATCACGTCGATGAGAGAGGCTCCAATTGAGAACTCTAAAAAAGACATCAGGCATGCCCAGATCTGCCTGGCAGTAATAGCAAGATACTTGGAAACAGTGGATACAATGGGCGTGGCCTTCATGCGCCAGGGGGGACTACCATCTGCGCCAGCGTTTGCCGATGAGCTAGTTCTCCTCTCTTGCGAGATCCTGTACATACAACTGTCTTCCGCAACGATCTTTGCCTCCGAACGCCAAATGGACGCAAGTTCCACACGCGCACTGGACGCTCGTGGGATCTCCCTGCCCCAAGATACACATACGGACCTGGTGCGATCGCACAGGAGCCGCTCGGAATTCTTACGGAAGCGCATGATTGGGGATGGTTGGTGTCCCTCCGAGATCTCGCGGATGTTCTCAAGATTACCCTTTGCAAGTCGATACTATATCAGCCTGCTAGATTCTCCGGACACAGGTCCAGACCACTCGACTTGTACCGAGGAGTCCTGCGCTTTCTGGAAGATCAAGCGGGGTACTTATATCACGAAGCATGCGAGCGATGACTGTAAATGCCAGAACGTTATCATGCCTCAAGACCAAATGACGCAGATCCTCGCAAAGGACGAAATTCCCCTCATCGAACCTGACGAGCTTGACGAAGCTGGTGACTCGAGATTTCAATTTCGCCTAACATCGAGTGGCCATGACGCTAAATATCTTGCTATCTCTCATGTTTGGGCAGACGGCCTTGGAAACCCAGTGGCTAATGAAATACCACTTTGCCAGTTTCGACGTCTTTCATCCATGGTCAGGAAAGCGTACGGGGGTGCTCGAATCCCTTTCTGGTTTGATACATTATGCTTCCCTCTGGCACCGGGGGAAGCTTACGTTGCTGCCATGACAGGGATGCGTAAGACATACGAGGACGCAGATGCAGTCCTCGTGCTTGATTCATACTTGCTCAATCAAGACGTGGAAAAGATGACGGAATTGGAGAGGATGCTACGAATATCTTGCTCAAGATGGAATCTGAGACTATGGACGTATCAGGAGAATCGGCTCGCAAAGCGGCTGCTCTTTCAGTTTCAGACAAAGGCTGTCGATGTTGCTGTCGGATATCTCGATCAAGGCATGTTCGTAGAATACGAAATCCTCAAGATGGAAGGGTCAAGCTATACTCGCAACCTGCTCAATCTGAAAGATAGACGTCGTCCTCATACGATGAGCATCACCGAGATCAAGCACGGCCTGACATTTAGGGCAACCAGTCAGGCCGAAGACGAAGCGCTGTGCATTGCGAACCTTTTGAGAATCCCAACCGAAATGATTCTCAGCGTTCGAGTGACGGAGAATACCAAGGACGATCTTTCCAAAGCACGCATGGTAGCTCTTTGGAAGTGTATCGAGGAGGCAGAATTAGTGAGACCCTTGTTCTGGAACTGTAGACGCCTTGATGTGGAAGGGATGCGTTGGGCTCCTGCCTCGTTCATGGATCGCTTCCCGCCTAGTGCGTACCCGCAAGTTGGACTCAAGAAGATCTGGCGACCCGAACTTGGAGGAATGGAATTCGTCGTTCCTCGGCCAGTGCAATTGAATAGAAATGGCCTCTGTGTTCAACTTCCAGCAGTTGTACTTGACGATATTCGACGGCCTGTCGAGTCTGAGTTCTTCTACAAGGTAGGCGGCTTCTGGTACTGCGTGAATGCAGCGGTTTGCAATGATGGAACTATGTTCGAAGGGCCGATTGTCACGGATGTATCTGGAAAGGCTTTCCCTCTACCAAATAAGCTTGTCATTATCTTTCCGGAAGAAAAGGGGATTTCCATGAGTCGGCCACACACTCCTGCGATAATGGGATCCATCCAAGCATGGAGTCCGACTGCGGCTGAGCACCATTCGCATGCAACCAATCAAGTAAGGCTGATGTGCAATGTCGTTGTGAATCGCATCGAGGCGCCACCACCGTTCATACGTTCATACGGAGCCGCAGAGGACCGTTTTGACACGATGACGAACGAGCAATTCTCTTTGGGAAAGGAGGAATCAATTATTTGGAGCGCTTTCCCACCTTGGGGTTTCATCAAGAGAGAGCTTTCTGAGGACGTTCGAGACAATGCATTGCGTTGTGGATTGTTCGACGTGCCGAGCGAAGCAGAAGAACCCCCACCATGGCCTGAGTACATTGTTCCCTGGGAGTTTGATGATGGCTCGATGCTCCTTTGGGGAGTCGCCGATGAAGAAGAGGATGACACGGTTGTGCAGTTGCTCCCCCAAAAACTGGTCGAAGCAGAATGGGCTCCGGATAATTCGGTGTGGTGCATCGATTAGCTTCGAATGCGATGCTCCGATTGTCCGATGACTCCATCCAGACCCCGAACGTTCCCCTTGGGAAGATTAGGTAGTTTCTTGTTGCCTGCCGTCTCAAAGGTCAAAGATGTATTCAGTAGGAACTCGGAATGATCGCAGAGTTGATGATCATTACAACGGCTTCTATCGAGTCTACATGCTTGATGCTCATCCTTATGCCTGCCTATCCGCCTCGAAGTTCGTGGAGTACGGTCCTATGAGTGTGGCGTTCTTCAGATACAGCCTGGCGAATTTGATATTACCAGTATCGAAAGTCTTCGTCACCGAGAACGTCACATTAAGCGAGGTAGTGTTGGCCGCGTAAAATTTGGCATGGTATCTTGTCCAGTTGCCGCTGGCGAGATTCGTAGCTGGAAAGTCAGCAACGAAAGACGAATTGCCATTCAGAATGACATTAGCCGTGTTGTCAACTTGGCTGTAGCCATCCCAGTAGAACGTCAAGGCGTAATACTTCGACTGCTGAAGAGTAGTCACTGTCTGACTGATGTATTGGGGAACGTTGTAGTTCTCTGTCGTGATACCGAGACTGAAGTCGTCGCTGGCATGCTCTGCAGTGCGGCTGTAGATGATGTAACCTGTGTTCGGACTCATGTCCCAGTCTGATAAGACGTTTCTGCCACCCACAACTTTGGTGCCGTTGAGATACGGGTTCACGAGAAGCTGAGAGACTGCAGGCGCTTTGGAGGCCGCGGGACTGGAGGTAGTCGTGGTTCCAGGCTCCTTGGTTGGAGCAATGGTCGATGTTGTACTGGTCGCATTTCCATGTACGATACTTGGTGTCTTGATGACAGCGGTGCATACTTTACGTAGTGCAGCTGGTGCTATACTAGCAAACGGACTTGCATCAAGGCGCTGACTGATCTATGTATCAGTAGGATTCTAGGGAAGGTAGATGGGAAATTGACTAACGCTGAGTTCCAAAACTTGCAAAATGCCAGTGGGTTGAGCACTGAGTCCTTAAGCTTGTTGACATCTTCACGACTCGTCGTCCCATTAGACGACGGCAATGTTGAGATTCTTCCAAGCGACGGCGTCGAGAGAATGCAAGAACATCCCGCATCAACATTGGCTTTTGTTATGGATGTGAATGGCGATTTGCTATTGGAACTTGCCGGTTCGTCAGTCATAGCATGTACAAGCATGGATTCTTACTCACCTGCCCCTCCACCACATGCAGAAGAGTAGAGGATCACGCACTGCAGCCTGTATCTTGACAATCTTTGCATTCGAGATGCCGCAGCCAGCAGCTTTCGACGATCCTATGGCGGACTCCGCATGGGCTGCTGTAACAATCAAAGCACTTGCGATGGAAAGATTAAGCTTCATCTTCGAGAAAGGCTTTGGAAAGGGAAGAGAAAGGACTGTGTCTTACGGATGCCACATGACCGACCCTGTCATGCCTACTTATAGCCTCAATCATAGCAAATTCAGCAGCACCTGTTCAGAACAGGTGGTTTTGTTTCTGGAACACTTGAGCTACTACAGTGATGCTAGACCAACGGCGGGATGAACTCGCAACGGTCGTCGGAAATGCTTGTAAAACTGTCAGATGGTAGCCGTTTTGGCATGGGAATTTACTTGCCTAGCATCTTCGAAGCACTGGAAGCCGTTAGTCGGACTTGCCCGAGCATTGAACGGGCGCTGGTTGTTAAAATTATCCGGAAGCACAAGGCCAAAAATTAGTCCCCTTTCCCTCTAACATTTTCAGAGTGTCGATTCGATTCCAAGAAACGGTATTTACCTAAGCCCTAGTGAATCGCGCTACATTACCTTGACCTCTGCTAGCCTTTCCAAGTGCATCGACGGAGTCTGCCTTGCCTGTACTTCACCTAGAAGTTCTCCATTAGCACGTACTTCTGACCACTCTTCTCCAGCGCATCCTCAACCTGCTTCATGACCCCTAGAACCTTCTCCTCTTCCAGCCTCTTCCCCACGACCTGTACACCAACCGGCAAGCCTGCCATCTTCTTGGCGTCATAAAGCTTGTATGCACCCTTCGCCACTCCGTTGAGTTTTCGCAGGCTAAAGTCGCTGGGTAGTGCGTCCTTCGCAGGATCGACCCTCGTGACGGGAACAATGCCACAAGTATAGTCCAGCATATTGAACAGAAAAGTGTACCCGCATGAGCTCACAGCCTCCTTCATACCGTCGTGGGGCACTGCAGGTGTCGCATTTGGTACAGTCAAAAAGGCATCCATGAATCCGTCGTCGCCCGTCTTCTCCCTCTCCGAAGCAAAGTGCTTTGTCTCATCGGATAAAGTGGCGAAGCTAGTAGCTGACGACAAAGGGGGGGAAGGGCTATCGCTGGACCCGCTGCCGTTGGCAGTATCTGTCAGAGTGGCGGTGCTGGAAGAAGTGGACGGAAAGACAATGCTGGTCCACCAGTCGAACCACTTTGCTTTGAATATCTCACGCTGCGCGACAAGCTGCCAATTCTCATAAGCTGTCTTGGGGGAGAAGACACGGATCAGACCAGCCCAGATGGGATCGCGACGAATGTAACGGACGTAGAGGTAGTACAAATAGCGAATCGGCGAGGGCATGGTCATGATGAACTCCATCTGACCAGCGCCCGGATCAGTGGATTCTCCAGAGCGGAACAAGGAGCGAAATGATTTGGTTCCGTCCGCATTGAGTAGTTGAGAAGCGAGGAGCAATCCTTCATATGGCGTGGCATCAGAGGGCGGAGACAGTTCGACGATCTCGTGTCCGGCGGACTGGAGGGCTTCGACAGACATCTGCAATGCTCGAGCGCATGCAGGCGATGGATCAATCACATCGTCTGTTCGTAGCACACCAATACGAAGTTTTCGTGACGATGAGCTGGCAGAGCTGTAGACGTCCTCACGCCAGGGAATTGGATGGACGCTGTGATCATACTTCCAAGGCTTGCACTGGATCAGCGCGCGAGAGAAATAGGTGAGATCAAAAAGCGTCCGCGCCATCGGACTAAAGACCGATGGCACACCTTCCTGACCAGCCATGGACGTGACAACGCCAGCTTTGGGCCATCTGCCGGTCGAGCAGCGAAGAGAGTAACAGCCTGAGAAATGTGCAGGGGCACGGACACTACCAGCGACATCAGAGCCGATACCGATTCTGGATCCACCAAAAGCCAGGAGGGCACCTTCACCGCCGGTGCTTCCTCCCGGGCTATAGTTGATGTTGTGTGGGTTTCGGCACCGACCCCAGAGATCGTTACTTGACTCGAAGGATAGCAAAGTAATTGGTAGGGCGGTCTTTACGAATGGTATGGCTCCAGCATCCTTGAGGAGTCTGACTAGTCCTCCATCCTTCCCACTCGGCTTGAATGACTTTTCCGAGTAACCAATTGTGCTATCGTATCCCGCTACATTTATTGAGTCTTTGAGAGACACAGGGATACCAGCAAGTGGTCCTGACAAGTTGATCGAGCCATCGCTTGTCCACCTTTCGGCATCAGATATCATGATCTCCGTGACACAATTCGTCTTTTCGTGCGCGCGGATCGCGGCTTTCCCATACGACCGCAGGATGTCTAGAGGGGATGTGTTGCTGGACTGGACATCTTGAACGAGCTTGTCAATTGACGCATGTAAGATGTTGAGCTCGTTAGGGGAGAAGGGCGCGTGGTAGGATGGCTCAAGCGCTGCTATGCGGTCTCTGCGCTCGTCCTGTTTACGCTTGCTGCATCAACTCAGTCTAAGACGATCACGAGAACCAGACGAGTCTACTTACCAGTCGCGTCGATGGTGGAAATAAGATGTCAGCCACATAATGGCGAGATGTGTTCAAGCGACGACGGAGCAGGATTCACATGTCCAGAGGAAAACCCACTCGCAGATTATGAGAAGATCCTTGAAGGGAGGTCAAGAATGATAAGAGGTACATGGCGGGGCTGAAACATGGAGAAGCAGAGGCCGATGTCAAGCGCGCGATGTGTCGGCTTTCGCTTGGACTTGCTGTTTTCTTCGGGTGTTTCTTTCCGGAACCTCCCACAGCAAGGGAGCTTTCTCCGCAAATCGACTTCAGCGTGAACTTCACATTCTGCTGTGGTCCGGAGATCGGTGCACTACTTTTTATGCCCACACTATGTCTGGGGCAGGTGCAGATGTAGATGTAGACGCTCAATCGCAGGCTCCTGGACGACCTAAGACGACCCTTCTCAGCCGCAGCGACCATGATCGCCTCTCCCTACAGTTCCCAGCTCGTCTGAGCCTGTCATTGCTGTGTAGCACATTTGCTGGTTTTGGTCTCGGCTCGTACTATGGTGGTCAGGCAGCTGGATTGCGATTCCGTGCAGAGAATGCACATCGCTTGCCCACTTCGGAGGTAGGATGGTTCCTCTACCACAAGAGCAAAAATTATCATGCCATGCTGGGTGGATTGAAGGAGGGGGTCAAAATGGGCGCAAAGTTGGGGGTCTGGGGTGGACTTTTCTTTTGGATGGAGGAAGGCGTCGACAGGACACGAGGGGCTGTGGTCAGGGGTTGGACAGGCTTCCAGGATCGCAGAAGAGCAGAAAAAGGATGGGAAGACGCAGGACTTGAGAAGGTTGATATGCTCGATGGTCCGCCAGTCTGGGTACAGAGAGACTTCCTCAGTACCACTGTAGCGGCGCTTGGCACTGCAGGAGCCTTCAGTGTTTGGAACAGATTCCCGCTGCCAACAGCAGCGAGAATAGCTAGGATGGGATTGAAGGCTGGATTGGCGTTTGGGCTACTACAAGACCTGCTTGGCTACCTAAAGGGGCGCAGAATCGACTATGTCGAGTTTCTTAAGCGGAGAATCGCACCCGAAAAGACAGAACAAAGACTCTCGGCGGTGTGACTTACAACTCGTGCACCAACATAGCCCTCAGCATGCATATTTGTAACCAAGGTTGTCGCGAAGTCTCAAACGCCACCGTCAGCGATTCCTGACCATAAGCTAGTCATTTGGTTCACAAAGTCTCCTCCCACTGCACTGGAGAGAGCGCTCAGTAACGACCCAGCTTGATGGGTTCGCGTACTTGTTCATACTTCATGTCAACCAAGCGATAAGCGCCAACATGGGATTTCGACCTTGTTTCTACGTTCCTTGACTGAACTGGTGCCCGAAGAATATTGAGACTACTCTATGGCGCCGATTGCAACCGCCATCCGGCAACCAAAGTCGAGTGATCTACAACGGAGGGCAACGTCAAATTAATACAAATCTCTTGTAGCTATGTGCACTTGTGCATGACGAAAATGAACAATAGAACCAACTATGATGATTCGATCCAGAGGCCGATGTAGTGACTTTATCCGCCGCGTTGACAGTCTCCATTGGCACTGGCAGCTGGAGCTGAAACGGCTAGCAGATATGAATACACCGGACCAAAAGAGACTGCAACTTTGGAGAAGCTTGATAAGAGGAGTAATTTTGTGCTTACGGATCACAATCGTCATGGCCATAAAGTGCAGGTGGCTGTGATTGTGTATTCAGTGACTCCCTTAAGATTCTACGATTGGCGGAAGGGTGGTCCGCCCGGTGACTACATACGTGGGTAGTATATACAATTTCTCATACAAACTGAAAACATATATCAACGAATTCTAGATGAGTATGCCATGAAAATAGCGTGACTCTCTGGGTCTGTAGCCTCGTTCCTGAAAGCCAAGATCGATCACGTGGACCCCGCAAGGCGCAATCTTCCTCATTTGCTTAGTATCAATAGGATGTAGTTCATTATTTAACTATCCCACCCGTGTTTTGATTACGGCGAGGTTTGTTACCCCGAGTTGCGTGGAATCCTGCATTGGTCTAATCGCGTTGCAGATGGCCGAGTGGTGTAAGTTTACTGCATCTTCGCCTGAATTGTTCTTTCTGACAGAATCCTCAGTATGGCGCTGTGTTCAGGTTCCTCACGCCTCATGGCGTGAGATATGGACGTCGCAGTATCGAAAGGTGCGTGGGTTCGAGTCCCACTCTCGTCATGCGCGGTGACGTCGCTTTTTGACGTCGCCGTTAGTTATTGCTCGCTTTTTTTTTAATGAGCAATTGCTTCACATTTGCGTCCCTCTCAGCTGCCTGAAGTCGCAATTCTCGATGGGAGCATGATACTTTCGTTCTCGAAACTCCCCGTCATCGGAAACACAACCAGATAGTGCTTCACAAGCATGTGTCCATCAGTGTTCCTCCGTCGGCAGGATGCAGCTAATGCACTGGTTAAACATGTCTATTCGGGCGTACTTGGCGACACCAAAGGAAAGGGCGTGAGCTATGCGTTGAGAAGCGCCGCACTTGACCTGTCCACCTTCCCAGCAGCCCTGGAGGCCGAGAGAGGTCCGCCATGTCCAATAATGAGGTACCAGAAAGACGTCAACAGATGGACTGGTGAGCTGTCCATACCCAAGCTGATTCAATTGACGGACACAAAGATGCATGAAGCAGTTCTTGCTGCAACAGGAGAGACGCTGTTATCGTCCTGTCGATTCGTGGATGGAGGTTTGAGCATCTCATGTAAACTCACCACAGTCGCAATCCCAAGCACTGGCTACGTGGTCCAAGTCCGTCATCACGGACGAGTGGCATCCATGGATGCCTTTATGAGGTTCGTTCAGGCAAGCAGTAGACTAGGAACAGTGACCCTACCTATAGTCTACTCCATTCCAGGAGAAGCAGCACGTCAACGGGCCACGGGATTCGGGAGGCAGATGATACAATTCATTCCTGGTCTAATAGCAGAGGGAGTCTAGTCGCAAATGTCGCACGCTGCCGGGCTCTAGTTCATACGCAAGATGGCTGTCGCTTGGCAAGCATGCTGGGAACTTGCACTTTACTCGCCGCGGCAGACCGGCGAGCTCGTTGCCACTGATAATGATGGCAAAGTTGGACTCACGGTTGGACCAGATCGACACTTTAGTCTAGGTGAACCGTACACATGGCTTAGACTTCGTATCCAGCATACTGTTACAAGCTTAGAGAAAGCTTCTGGTAACGATGACTTCAAAGATGAGTACCTGACTTCGATCAAAACCTTCGCGGACACAAAATTGAACCGGACCCCTGAGACACTCGAGCAATGTCCCATTGTCGCCCTCCATGTCGATATGGGTCTCCACAATATCATAGTATTAGCAGAAGATCCCATGCAAATCAACGCCATCATCGACTGGGAGTTCTGCGCCAGTGCTCCATTCTTCGCAGCTTACGAATGTCTGGAGAGACTATTCCGAACGGGGGCCGAGAATGGGTTTAGGCCTGAGTATCCACACGCTCAAGAGCTTCGTGATGTATCTTGGCATACCATTCCCAAATGGAAGGTTCATTGGGAAAGTCAAGCTGCGAGAGACTTTATGCTGTGGTGTCGATTCGCACATTTCCTGAGGTCTGCATATTGCTCAAGTCAGTAGCCGAGAGAGAAGATAATGGAGTTTTGGGCGGGCAACATACGCATTGTAGAGCATGTATTGGACATGTTCGGTGTCGGGGAGGCCTGAATGCGAAGCCATAAGGGGAGATGTGTATCTCGTGCTAACCACCACGCTTGCATCACTCCAGCTTGGGGCCAGAGAGGGAAGCTGCGCTCAGCGCGAAGTAAGCGGCAGGAATCATGCTTCCCGATGCAAAAACATTTCTCGGTATAGCATTATATCGATAAGGAAGAGTGACAGCTTCGAGCAAAAGCTTGTGGAATTCGCTTGGGATGAGGCCGCCCATACGACTGACCAGGAGCCTGAGTACACTGCCGTCTGCTGCTACTTGGGCTACCACTACGACTCCGCTGATGACGAGGTCGCTCTCAAGTCTTCCAAAGTAAGGCCCATACTGGTACTCCGTGAAATGGTTCCCTTCACCCGTGAGGGAGTCGGTCTTTGCAGAATGTAAGTACAAATCTTGGAAAGCAGACCAGCATGACACTGATTGTGCACAGCGGGCTTTCGTTCACCGCACCGATTGCACTCGCTCTGGAATTGTCATCACTTGCAATATAGGGATCGATAAAGAGGACTCGGATGGATGCAGAAGCGGAGGACAGTTGATCGCGTGAGTGACCAAAGTGGGCGATTTGACCTGTGCGAGCAATGTGCTGGGATTCTCCAAGTTCCTCTAACTTTAGGGTGATATCCTACTTATGTCGTCGAACGAAACTCGCCTTTATTACAACGTGTCTCACGTAGTGACTTGGGCAAATACACCAGAATAGCACGCGGCACACCTCAAAAAGCTACACATCCCAGGCCGATTTCAGCTGGATCTTAGTGGATTTTACTTCTCGAATCATGTGATCATGGGTTCTTCTCTTTGCAGATTCGATCACAGCATCCAGCAAGTGCTTGGCGTTCAATAGAAATGTTATACGCAGACTTATCGAGGAAGAGGCTGCCGTGGATAATGGCCGATCACAGAGCATGTCCGCTTGGTGCATTCGCTTGAGTCGAGGTATAATACATTTTCCAGAACTCGCTGCCTCAAGACATTGACCCAACAGAAAGCATGAAAATGACGGTGGACCTGTGCATTGTGCGACTTATCGAAGGCGGCCAGCGGTGCTTGGGCATCGAGCGGCTGGGAATCCCTTCAACATCGAAGCATTGAGATCCTCAGCGATCAGCGCTCGGTTGCAAATCCCTCTCTTGCTGTTTTGTATCCCGATATTGGAATTTATGCTTCTTGATAACTCTATCCATTCAATTCTTGAGCTACCACACGAGACGTGCATCTACCACACGTTTGGCACAAAATCGGGGTAATTCGAACACACTTAACTCAACATTGCGGCAGATGCGACCTCAATCCGCAGCACGTGAGCAGGTAGCTCGACCCACGAGTCAGGTCGGAGAGAGCACTCCACGCGAGCCTTACGCGATCCGGCAGTTACATATTCACCACCACCTCCACAGTGACAGGAGCGGGACGGCCCTACTCAGCTAAGCAATGATACCTTCTATTTCCGACGTGACCGATAGTACGCGCTGTGCATCGTTGGTGGTGTCGTTCGGCCACCACAGGAACCTGTGCCGAGGTAGGCCTATCAAGCTCTTTCTCAGGGGTGCAGTTAGGCTTGGCACCGCCCAGGCGAGCTCCACCTACCTCACCTCACCTCTGCACCTCTGTCAATCCTGTCCCTGCAGATCATACTACACTAGTATACGGTCTGCAGATCATGCAAGGCTAGTTCATGTACTGCAGATCACACTATGGCGTCTGGGGCCTTGACAGTATCAATCTCTCACACCAGGGAAATGAAGACCAAACAATGTACAATGTGTATAGGTAAGTAATCTTGCCAAAGCGTGTAGTTACGGAGATACTTGAGGCAATAGTCGAGTTCCTACTAGTACAGCCTTTCCGCATGAGTCTTCGAAGACCGTAACACAGAGCGACCACTAGCGAGTGTCGTCGAGGTTCTTAGCATGTCGCTCCCGCGGGCGTATTGTTCTTAGAATGTTCCATTTGCGGCTAGACCCCTTGCAGAGCTTAGTGGACGGCGAGGTGAAACGCTGGTCACAGGGACCGCAGCGTCCCTTGATCGCTTAGAGATATGGTTGATCACGGCGGGTGATAAGGTAAGTTCCTTGAGGTCGGTGTCCTACAATCTTACTTTGCATATGCATGCTGCTTAGCTGTGCTCGGAAGCTGACTATGGAGATACCCCGTCCCGTGGACCCCATTCGTCTTTTGATAGTAAAGTTTTGCCAAGAGCACTCACACCTGCGATAGTCTCGGAGGATGGTGGTGGCGAATATGGAAGGAGGTCTCCAGTGAACAACGGTCTCATGACGGGACTCGCTTTCAAGCGCTAATAGTAGTAATGTCGCAAGTCAAGATAGTTGAGTCTGAGACAAGCATAAAGAGCTTTGAATGTCCTCATCTAATATCTCAGGTCACAACAGCAGCCTCTGGTCTGATTTTACAATTTATTGAGCTTCCACGACATCTGATATCTGTTCATCTTTCCCTCCACCCCAACTGCAATGGGTGTCTCAAAGTTCATCGGGCTCCTGGCAGCCGTCCTGCCCCTTATCCACGCTGCCCCCACAGGGGAGGCCCTCCACCCTAAGCTTCTGGATGCCATGAAGCGTGACTTGGGACTGGACGCCAAGCAGGCAACTGCCCGTGTCGCCCGTGAGCTGTCCGCCGTCGACGTTATCGAGCACTTGCGCACAACCACTGGTGCCTCATTCGCCGGCGCCTGGGTTGCTGATGACGGTAATACCATCAACATCGGCATCACCGACGAGGCCCTAGCCAGCGAGGTGACCGCCGCTGGCGCTACACCCAACGTCGTGGCCAACAGCGCCTCTCGTCTCGAGGAAGCCAAGGCTAAGCTTGACGAATTGGTCATCAGCAAGCCCAACACCGAGGCCAAGACCCTGGCGGCGATCAGCCCCGACGTTGCCGCATGGTACGTCGACGCCGCCGCCAACAAGGTCGTCCTGGAGGCACTTGCCAGTGGCCAGACTGCAGCCAAGGACCTGGCTGCGCAAGTTGGACTCACTGAGTCCGAGTTCGAGGTCAAGACAGTCCAGGACATGCCAACCACCTTCGCCACTGTGCAGGGAGGTCTCGCTTACCTGATCGGTGGTTCATCTCGATGCTCCATTGGCTTCACTGTCACCACTGGATTCGTTTCTGCAGGCCACTGTGGCCGCACTGGCTCTTCAGCTACCACCACTGGCGGTGCCGCGTACGGAAGCTTCGCTGGCTCCGTCTTCCCAGGTAGCGCCGACATGTCCTACATCCGCACTGTTAGCGGAAGCACCCTAAGCGGCACCATCAACCGCTACGGCCAGAGTACCTTGACTGTGTCAGGCAGTACCGTCGCCGCCGCTGGATCTAGCATCTGCCGCTCCGGCTCCACTACTGGTGTCTCTTGCGGTACAGTCCAAAGCTTCGGCGCAACTGTCAACTACTCCCAGGGATCTGTCACCGGCCTTACCAGGACTAGCGTCTGTGCCGAGCCCGGTGACTCTGGCGGATCCTTCTACTCTGGCAGCCAGGCCCAGGGTGTCACCTCCGGAGGTAGCGGCAACTGCAACAGCGGCGGTACCACCTACTTCCAGCCCGTGAATGAGATTCTCTCCACCTACGGTCTCACACTCGTCAGGGGTTAGAGCAGTCTTGCTTGATGTTACGGCTCAAAGCGTAACGATGGGTGTGATGATGAAAGGACCAGGGAAACTTGCAGCGATTATCGCTATCACGGAGCACAATCCTACCGCTGAGTGCGAGGTTGTATAGACAGCCCCTCGGCATTTGTACATACGACAAGCTTTATGTATATACTTCTTGCACTGTCTGTGATGTCCTCTAATCATATTCTGCCGGATCATCAGGATGGGCCGTGTCCTTTGACCTCACGGGGAATTTCAGAACTGAATACTCAAGTCTTCGATCGACGTATTTCAGAAGCTCGGGATTCATATTATTCGTGTTGAGTCCCATTTCGCGCTCCGCTGCTTCAGCAGTCTCGGCTTTGATGCGCCACCAATAGCACCTGCCGCACGCCACAACATCAGTCTTCAACCCCATGCTTTAATATGAGTGTGACTCACATGCACCCGCAATCCCCGCAGAAATTGAATGATAGGTCTCGATCGCCCCAGATGTACTTTTTGGTCACTGCATCCGGTTTGGTTTCAATATGAATCTCGTCGGTCTTGTAGTAGCCCCAAGCTGCACCGTAACGTCTGCAGATCGTGCACTGGCAGAGATTGATGTATTCAGGGAGTCGGGAAACTGTCACTGTGATGGCGCCACAATGGCAGCTCGAGCGTATGGAGGGATCTGTAGTTGCCATGTTGTCCGGTGGGTTTGAAGCTAGAGTATTACGATCGACATACGTTTTCGAAGTGTGATCACCGACTAGGTGTGGTCGAGGTATCACAATCAGACATGGGAGCGAGCAGTGGAAGGTGCGCATGTAAATATACAATGCTCGTTCAAGCCACGAGATTGCTAAGGGTTGACTAGCGCAAGGCAGCAACTAGGCATCTCTGCATGCACGAAGCGCGTCTTGACGCGACCCTCTTTCCGTGAGCTTTGCTCGACAACGTCACACTTACCGTCATTGTGCCTACCTACGGCATTAACATATTCGACGTCGCACGCAGGCTTCTTGCCTTTACAGCTTGAGACGGCGCTGCGATCGCTGCGAGCTATTTCAATCAGTCAACGGAACACATTGCAATGTCCAACGCCCCCGTCGCCCCAGCTACTGGGAGCGGACATGAAAACTTCTGCAATGGCATGCGAACCGTCTAACAGACTTTGATTGACTCAGCATACGTCGCAGCTGACGAAGTCGTGTGGCCTGAGCAGCAGACGGAAGACCAACATGAGTTGTTCAACTCAGGACCTTTGCCAGACGCCATAACACCAATCTTAAAGGAGATCCCGCTACCAACCGCAGAAGCTCACGATGCAATGTCTCGAGCGCACTCTAACCCGCTGAATAATTCTTTAGGCCTGTCCATCCCAACCACTAGCGGAGCTGTTTCGACGGTGCCGGCATTCTGCACAACAACCGACTGGTACTGCGTCGTTGCCTCTATTCTGCTGATGGGCTCCGTGCAGGCATACTTTGAGTACACCTGTATTCTCGCCTGTGAAATTCTTCAGTGACCCTGCTTGGCGAGGGAAAGGACTGGGCAGACTTGCTCGGTCAAATGGATAAGATCCACAGCTAGGCTCCGAAGCCCAGCGCTTCGTGACTTTGCTCCAGCCGGTCCTGCGTGGCTTCATCTCTACCTTCGAGAATCCCGCGGATTCTGCGGTACCCTTGTTCTGGGCCAAAACTACTCATAGACGTTACATGGATGATATGTCTGGCTGGCTGACGACATTCTGCTACTGAAACAACGACGGTAAATGCCTACATCGTAGGGATGACGGGTATAATTTGGATGGTGTGGGATATCACTACATAGGAACGGACATGATTGCTTCAGGATACGTGGCCGTGCCAATGAAAGTCAATGATGATAGGATTCTATACCAACAAGGCTTGTGGCTGGATCTATAGGGATGATCGCAACAAGTAGCGGCGAAATCGAGGCGGCAGCAAATCCGGTACAAGGCGGCGCAAACGGCACTCCCGCGTTAACGTCGACTCTGGACTCTCTGCAATCGCTATCAGCCTGGCTGATTTACAAGATCAACGGCACGGCGGAGGCTGTGCTCGACTCTTCCGGACCTACAGCAGAAATACAGAGGTCAAGTTCATGGGAACCGGGTTCGTGGGCCAGTGAAATCCTTCGCAAAAAGGACCCCGCTCCCATATCATGGTCAGCTCGTGTCCGGGCAGCGGTCGAGGCTACTGCTGAGTAGTTTCCATAACAGATCCTTGTGTTCCTTATTCGTATAGTGTATCTCATGTATTCGGCCGTGTTCGTCGATGAAGCGTATCAAATGATAGAAATTCATTCAGCTTATTTCCCGCGTAGCCAGTGTGTCACAGTCAACAAGTTCCGTAGACCGGTCAAGAACGGTACCGGATGTTCATATCTGAGCAAGATACTGACCCGCATGGCATTCGCTGTTAGGTATCGCTTCACGTAAGCCTCTTGAGCCTTCCGTACCTCTTCGGCTGATTGATCCGCACTGGACTTTGCACGTAGAGGGCGGACACGTCGACCACTTCCATGCATTGGCCGAGTCTTTACCCTCTTGTCTGTTGGGGTTTCAGAGCGCTCAAGTCCATTATCTTGGGTCTTCGACCCGTTTCTTTGAGTCGTAGAAGGCAGCCCGTCTCGAACAGCTTCGATAGCTGCAGCGGTGTATCCGAAGATGGGTGTCACCTCTGTCGATACATAGCTGCTATAGAGCTCCTTGGCGCGGCTGTAAGTTCTGTCGGCTCGCACGTATGTTGGCGGCGGGTTCTCCAATTGAGCCCAGGTGGGCACAGATGTTCGTGGTGAACTATCGTCAAACGCTGTCTCGGCGGGCTGCTCCGCGGACTCCAGAACGATCCTGCTATAAGTGTCGCGAGCTCGAACAACGGCCCCGTAGTCTTCGCGAGTCTCTTCTCCATCATGGCCGTGGTGTATGTCTACTGCAGCACTGTACACAGGGGCTGGATTCTGGTCCAAAGCCTTTGAATTGCTGCAAGAGTCCTCGTGACACGCGGCCGATGTTATCATGAGAATCCAATATAGTACACCAGCCATGTGATCCCAAAGAGGCTTAATTGGTGTTCTCTTGATAGCATTCTGGACCATGATTGGCGTCACTTTGCTGCGCCTCCAAGGCGAACCAGCTGTACCTCCATGTCGAGAGAGTCGGTATGTCACCGCATCGCAGAACATGATTGCTGATAGCCTCATTGACTCATAGATCCAGTCTGCTTCACTGCTCGTGTTCAACCCGATCGATGCCATCCTGTTGGACCGCTCCACAATACCTTGAATAGTATTGTTGATAAGTATGACTTGATTGTGCTGAGGCTGACCATAGCTTTCCTCGATCTGACGTAAGTGATGTAATTCCAAGATCTTGTTGTTCAGCTCGTGCATCCATAAGATCAGCTGAAGTGTCTGAGATTTGCAAAGAGGACTACGAGCCAAATTCTGCATGTTCTCGGGTGAGCAATACAATGGCCCTTCTGGACAGGGAGTCTTGAATGCAGTATGCGTGGCGAGGTACGCATCCAACCAGTTCAGGAACATCGAATCTGGGACTTCGTGGCGGAGTATGTTAGACTCCAGGTTCGCCAAAGTGACATTCATGGCAATGACACCTTCGCCAGCGAGATTGTCGAGTCCCCCACGAGCTATCACCATACTCTTCAGGGCTTGCTGGTGAGCCGCGACGAGTCCTGTGTATGGTGTCGATAGCTGACCGACGAATAGGCATACAACGGCAACGATGTTCGCATCGCAATTCGTCTCAACAGAGTCATCCAGCTGATCGTTGATGATACGCGGCAGGATATCCATCAGCTCTGCCGTGTGACGGGTGTCAGTGAACGGCGATAACCCTTGCTCATCCGCCGGATAGTCAATGAGATCAGTATAAGGTGCAGAAACACATAGGCTTGCGAGAAAGGTATGCGGGGCTGCGGATGTCTGGGGGACCCATTGCTCAAAAGCTGCTTGTGAGCCGAAGTATGTCACACCTATCCTGAGGTCAGTCTTGATTTATCACGATAAGAATGTACGCACAGTTGATCTTCAGAAGATCCAGATTGAGCGAGACCGGCAAGTCGTCGAATAAGTCGAAATCATCTACACTGGCCGGATGCCCATAAGTCTGCTTCCTATGATAGGCAACCGAGAAGGCAACATGGCGCTCCAACATCTTCAGTCCAGGTACAAGAGCAGGATCTGCATATGGATTCGTAGCTTCGCTTGAATGCGAGCGACCTTTCATTTGTTCAGCCAGCTCCAGGAACCTTTGTTGATTCATGCGAGGTCGTACTATCGAATTGATGGTAGTGGAGCCCAACATGGTTCCCGGCGTCCAGTTTGAGCCGTTCTGGACAGCAGCTTCTTGCTGCTGTCGAGAATCGTCGATATCATGATGCTTGTCGATGATCCGTACCTCATCGTGACTAGAGATCTGTGCACGCACATCTTTCGCCAATTTCTTCGACGGGACCGTCGTTCCTCTACGGTTGCCTTTGACTCGTTTGTCAGTAGACTTCGGATCACCTCTTGCTCTGTTGAGATAGTCGTTCATGACTGCTCTGCGCACAGATTGGAGTGTCTCCCGTTTCTTGAAATCCGCAGGGTGCGACCCCATGACGAAAGAAAATTGTTTGACGTTGTCCGAAGCCATGATTGCCTCCAGCTACGCGATTAGTTTTCATCCAGACGTGACCCTGCTAGTCAGAAGAGTATCAAGGAACTGCGGAGAGTGAGATGCAGATAGGCCTCTCCATCTATTTAAGAGGACACGACGAGCTAGACAAGATGCATGCGAGCTTTACCTCACCCCAGATACAGCCTCCTGACAAGCAGCACTATGCCTGTAGTGTCTGCACAGTCCTGAGCCTTCAGCTGCGGCTGAGCGCTGCATTGTGCAGTCATATGACGGCACGGATTGCCGCTACACCGGTTGGCGTCCATACGTGTAGTCTATGCACGACTTGGCCTTGGATTGCTCGTGGCGATGTTGATGATGAGCGAAAGGCGATTGGCACTGCAGTCGACCGAGAGCCCAGAATCAGGCAATTTTTGAGTATCTGTCCAATCAGGTCAGGGGTGGCGGAGTGCATTAGGCTGAATGAGGCTATTGGTAGATAAGTGCGGCATCTAGCGCTTATGATACCACTTCGACCGACTGCTTTGTAGTTCATCAAAGATGGTTTCGGAGGAATTTACCATTCAGTATAGCACTTAATATCAATGTTGCAAAGGGATGCATACGGCCTGACCGTCTCTTGCAGATGCAATAGTATCGACATCCAACCTTTCCTGAGCGCTAATTCATTTTTCTCTGTTTTCATGCTGGAATGTGCTGGCATCATGCTGCTACGTTGGCTCAAATCGTCGCACAAGAACCCTAGTAAAGGTCGAGCAGATCGGATGTATTAGATATTGACATGCACAAGCGTACCTGGAGGTCAAAATATCCTGCCTTAGGGGTAGAGAAACCCCTCCAGATCGCCATTATGCACCACGTCCGCCCTTGCTGGCGCATCCGCTTCAATCTTGTTCCCGGCTATACCTTCTCGTCACTCTCTTGCAGTAACTCGCTGTCATCCGAGTGGTAGAACCGACCGAAGACACGGTCCTCAATATCCATGTTCTTGTAGTCCTCGCCAGTCGACCTTCTGGCTGGGTGACGGAAATATACTCTTTTCGCAAATTTCCACAACTCGACACCGGCGAAGAAGACTCCAGCAGCAAGAAAGACGACGCTCCATTCCCAATCGATCGGCGCATGCTTGAAGACGACAGTGTTCAACGTCGGTATATAGATGAGCGGAAATAGGGTGACGAAACCAACCACAACGGCCCAGAAGAGGAACTGGTTTCGCCAGATGTCCCGGATCCATTGAGTGAAATAGTTCTTCGAGCGGGGTTGCATGCGGAAGAAGGAGCGCCGCATATCGATCATCTCCCATGCCAGGAAGAGTGCGAACCAAGTAAGGCAGGCAAAGGTGGTCGCGCGAGCACGGAAGACAAGGCTGCAGGACTCGCTATAGCTCTCATTACAGCCTTCGCCGAGCGTGCCGTCGCCGAATCCATAGAGCACAAGGGCGAAGCTTGCGAGGCACAGAGCTGCTATCCACAGACCATACACAATCATGTCGACGAGGAATTCTGTAGTGAAGATGCCACTTTTCAGCGATTGTGGAGGGCGTCGAAGGATGTCAGGAACGGCTTTTTCAAAGCCGAGACCCATATCTGGTAATCCGGATGTCGCCATGATGATCCAGACAACCTGCACTGGAGCAAGTGGAAAGACCGATAACCCAGTGCTATCTTTGAAAACGAGACCAACAAGGAGGGTGCCGGCCTGAGCGACATTCTCTGCCAGGACATGGAGCACAAACTTCTGAATATTGTCAAATATCCGACGTCCTTCTTCGATTGCTGCAAGGATAGATGCAAAATTGTCGTCAGTCAGCACAATGTCAGACGCTTCCTGTCTCCGAGTCAGTATTGTCGTGGAGTCCACATTAACCAGAGACTGCATACCTTGGCGACATCGGATCCCGCTTGACCCATGGCGATACCCACGTCAGCTCGTTTGAGGGAAGGAGAGTCATTGACACCGTCTCCGGTCTATTGCAGCACATGTTAGCAAATCAACCAAAATACTAGCTTCGAGCATCCCCACCATTGCACAAAATCTTCCCCGGCGATGAAGCGCCTCGATCATGCGGACCTTCGTGCTTGGTGCACATCTTGCAACCACAAGGGGAAGTACTGGTAGCTCGTCGACTTGATCGTCTGACAGTCGGTCAAAGTCCGAGGCGGCCATGACCAAAGACCTTGCCACATCCGCTGGTATCCTCCTCATTTTGTTCGCGCTAGGCAAGATGCCGACCTCGATAGCGATCGCCTTGGCAGTCTCTGGATGATCCCCTGTGAGCATGTGGACTTCGATTCCCGCCTCATGACACTGACGGACAGCTGGCGCCGATTCCGCCCTCGGGGGATCGTATAGTCCGATCAAGCCGCGGAATACCAAGTCAGACTCCACGGACGTTCGGTCGACGTCTGCGCCTTTCTCAACTTCTTGGGGATATCGCTTGCTGGCTAATGCCAGAACCCGGAGGCCGAGACTTGCCAATGCTTCCGTGTTCTTCAGTACCTCTTCGCGGAATTCTTCGATGACTTCCTGGGAGCCGTGCGGCTCAGACGTCGTATATCTGGTGCAGCTCTGTATGATTCGTTCGACCGCGCCTTTCGTGAAGACAAAGTTGCCGCTGGAGTGCTTCATGATTACCGACATCTTCTTCACGTCCGAGTCAAATGGCAATTCAACAAGATCCTCCCACTCGGCTGAATCTCCCTTCACAAGATCCAATCTGTTCATGCCAAATCGTGCAGCAAACACCTGAATAGCCACCTCGGTTGGATCGCCGCGGGCCTCCCAAGAGCCCCCGCTGTCCCGCTTGACCACCGCCAGATTAGCAAGCGATGCAACACGTAGGAAATCAATCAAAAGACCAGTGCTGTGCTTGTTCACAGAATTTGGTGAGAGTACTTCGCCGCATGCCGTCCCGCCCGCTTTGAGGTCGATCTCATACGGCTGCGACCCGTGATGTCGCACGTCTCCCCTTGTAGGGTCTTGCGGCGTAGCAGAGTCTTCGATGGTGTATGTGCCCTTTCCGGGGATCCAGGCACCGCGTGCAATCATCTTCCCCTGTGTCAACGTCCCTGTCTTGTCCGAACAGATATCCGTAACGCCTCCAAGCGCTTCCAAGGACTTGAGATTCCTGACAATAACATGCCTCTTCACCATACTCTTAGTCCCAGCAGCCATGGTGATAGTCAGTACGACCACCAAGCTAGCTGGTATCATCGAAAGACCAGTCGCAACTGCGTAGATGACCACCTCTTGCCTGCCGTTAAATTCGTTGGCACCCAAGACTATGATGGCGCAGATGACAGCTACACAAAAGAGTACCATAGCGAGCTTGGACAGTTTTTTCTGTAGTGGGGTGCCCACATTGACACCTAAAAATCTGCCAATAGCGTCCGTGAGAGTAAGTGTGTACGCTTCGAGATAGCGATGCGGCTTGGCCTTCCCGTTTGGCTTCCTCTTGACCGGACGGACTCTAGACTCTGTCCCACGAAGCTGAGCAGCAATAGCGCCTATCTCAGTGAAAGGACCGGTGGCGAAGACAACACCTTTCGCACGTCCCTTGGTGACATTGGACGAGCTGTATGCGACGTTGAGACGATCGCCTGGTCCAGTATCGTCCGCAAAGATTTGATCCTCTTGTTTGTGAACTGGCAGGGATTCTCCGGTAAGCAGAGCCTCATCTGTTTCGAAGTTGACAGCATCGAAGATTCTATAAACGGTCAGCCATGCCCTACAATCGAATCGCTTCTGACTGACCGAACATCGGCAGGTAGGGTGTCTCCAGTCTTGATTTCGATGATGTCTCCCGGGACTACTTCCGCCGACGGAACACTGATCTGTCTTCCACCTCGTATCAAGCGAGCAGTTGGCGAGCTGAGAGATCGCAAAGAGTCCATCGTCTTTTCGGCAGAATATTCCTGAAAGAATCCAACGATAATGTTCAGCAGGACCACAGCGGTGACAACACCGCCTTCGATCCATGACCGGATACCGAAGCTGACAGCCATGGCAAGGATCAGGACCAAGGTCATTGCGTTCGCGACCTGGGCTACTAGGACTTTCCAGATGGATACTCCTGCAACGTCGCCCATCTCATTCGGTCCATACAACTCCAGGCGGCGCTTCGCCTCAGCTTCATCGATGCCAGTCCATACTTCCGTCTCCAATTCATCGGCGACTTGCTGAACAGACAAGCCGTGGGCCGGCGAAGATAGCGGGCGGTTGGATTGACCGCTAACGTGACCTTCGAGCAGGGTGCTGCTATCCTTTTTCGTCATCGTTGATGGGGAAGAGGGTGATCAGGTGATGTCTCGCAACGGACTTGATGTTGCTATAGCTCGATCAACGCGTCCACAGTGCTTTTCGTTTTCGCCGGTGCTTGTGCCCTGGGATATCGCCAGGAATGAAGTGAGTTGAATAGAACTGTAGACTCATCAAGACTTCAGATCGGATTTTCGGACAGACTCCTCCAAGTCTATGCCGTGATTGGCGATTTTGATCTTTTAAATGTGTGATCAAAAAGCTTAGCGCAGGTTCGATAAGAATGATAATCACCTGTAATATCAAAATATGAAATGGCTTAAAACAACCGAAAGTTCTCTGTCGGAAGGCAGCTCTTATATTCCCAGGACTGTTCACGGCCAAGGCATATGCCAAGATATGATCCGGCACAACGGCATACGTGCAAACCCTACGAGCATGGCGCTCCTTCTCAACCATCCTTGGCAAGCAAAGAGACCGCTCGTTGTACAATAGGGACGTATGCCCAATCACAGCATGTAGTGACCGAGCATACGTGACACAAGGGACGCTGTGTGTTTTTGTGAGCCTTACGTGAAGTTTAGTAGTGAGTATCAAAAGCTCATGGGAGGCACTGGCGTTGCATCGAGTCGTCTCTGGAGAATTCTTGGCAACGAAGTAAGCGAGACCGAATGTGCGAAATTTGTACAGCTCCGTCTTGCCGGATCCGTTTCGCTTGGCAAGAAGCGCAGATCACGTCACTCGTGGTTGTGGCCCCAGAGAAGCATTCTGGAAGCGATCCCTGATTGGTTGTCATTCAATTGAACATGGTATGGTGATGCTTGGGGAGAGAAAAACTCGCTGCGTTATCACAATTTTGGAATTTCCTCCGTCGGACAGATTCCTCGTCAAATTCAATCTCGCCCTGGGACCAATGAACGCTGCTTGCTGTCGGTTTAATGGCGTGCACATAGTGAGCGCTACCCAACATATCCGGCAGTGTGGATGATAGCAGCCGCCACCAGCCCTTTTGGTTTCTGCGGGCATGTCTGACCGCACAGATCATTACGTATAGCGTTTCATGGTCCTGCTCCTGTTAACCACTGGAAATCTGCGGCATACTTGACTCACTGACAACATTTCCCTGTTTCCCCCACCCTCCCTCTATCCCCAAGTGGCAAGATTGCATCGCGTCGTACGTTCGTTCAACACATGACTGTCAAGTTGAGGTCATTGCGCCTTAGCACTTGCCCGACATGACGGTCGAACCGTCATTCTAATCTTCCAATCAATGCCTATGCATCAGTAGTGAACTTATGCTCAGTCGCTCACAGCGCACGGTGGGCACCATGAGTGCGTTGAGACAGTAAAGACGGCCGCTGTCCTTCGGAATGGTGGTGAGATGAAACTACAGCGACCCACTCGTGAATAAGGCGTGCCCGCGAATGTTCAAGAGCTATCACCACCTCCAAACAGTGGCCACAAGTCCTCCTTACCACAAGAGAGATGCTGTCTGCAACAAGTCCAATCTTGTACCCATTTCGAAGACGCAGTAGTGGGTTCCAGATCAACGGTAACCGACAGTACATTGGATCTGTCCATGATCAGTCCGTTTGCATCCGTGGAGCATTAGCTGTGGCTTACCAAATAAGAGGCGTCACAGACACCGGCCCAATGCATAGCACCTTGGCCGGCATTCATTCATGCTGCATCTGTCTTTTTGACACAACATGGTCATATCCCAGTCGCCATAACACCACCCAGCCGAAACCAGTGATTTCTCCTCCGCGACGCCTTCAACCTCCGTTTCTCTCCCCTTTGTCCTCCTTGACGGACGGGCTTCTGCTCCTCGCTCTACCTTTTATGCCACCACGACCGGCCCCGCCTCCTTGTCTGCCTCCCTTGGGCGCGGGCGGCGGTCTTACGAATGCGAAGTCCACACCGATAGTCTGGTCCATGAGTTTCGTCCCGTTCGCGCCTTCTACGGCGGCTTGGGCCTCGCTGAGGGTCGGATACTCGATCAGAGCGTATCCCTATCAACATCAGCCTTTCTCATTCTTATAGCTCATGCATTCCTGCATTCGTGACCGGCTTGTGTCGTTTGCACCGCTCTCCTCTTAGACGGGTTCTCCTTTCCGCAATCCCGTCGCGCTGTACGCATGGCTCCTGCTTCCCATGCTCTCCCATGCTCTCCCTCGCCATCTTCCGCCCTATATCTAGCGGCTCAATTCCACCATACAGAACTGCACAGCGCACGTACCTTCACAAAACCCGTCCTCCGGTCCAGATTCATGTGCAAATTCTTCACCTCTCCATAATCTCCGAACAGATCCTGCAGATCCTCCTCAGCCGCTTCTTCGTGCACATTGGTCGCGAGTATAATCCATCCCTCGATGCTGCGGACAGCCACAGCGCCGGCTTTTGTCCTTGGGTCGGAGGACTTGGTCGTGCCATTCTTGGGTGACTCTTGCGCTGGCGCAGAGTCATCGATCTCCATTTCGGCGTCAGACATGTTTGCTCTATGCGCCGCGACTGCCGGGACGGTTGATAGAAGGTGGTCGCGACAGAGTGGAGATTGATGAAATTGAGTTTGCGGAGCTCTCACTTGATAAACTCGGTCTTGGCGTTTTGGGGATGGGTAATTACATTTGCGAGCTAGTACACAGGAGCACCGAGGGGCACGACACTTGGGCTTTGATGTGGATTGACGGGGTCTCTACAGACACACTTTGCGGCAAGCGGGCTTGCTTGAAAAATCAAGCTCCTTGATTGTGATTCAAGTGGAATTAGGTAAAGCCCGCCAGTGCATGCTTCAAAAAGACGAGAATCCTCCACTGCAATTATGTCACGCTCTCGGGCAGGAACACTACCAGGACGCAAAGGACTATGAGGGTATCTCATGGACGATTGCAGTGAGGACAAAAGAAAACCACTAACCGTCGGCCGACTTACGGGTCCAGCTATATCGATCGATTGTGATTTTGGTGCTGGTCACGCCTGCCGTCGGAATACAGACTGTGTCGAAGTATGGTGATCAAGACCAAACTCATAGCGCAGTAATTGCTGTGTCTTGACGGTCAAGAGCAGAAGGGCTGCGGTGAGGGCAGTATAAATAAGGAAGCAAAACTTAGCTCAGACTGACGTCCTGGCAGGTGGTTTCTTGCTGATGGTAAGACTTCACTGTCTACGTTGGTGAAAACTCACTGAACAGCAGTGGCAACGTCACTGTATCCTCGGGCAGGACGAGCCACTAAGCCTTCAGGAGGTCCACGAACTGTGTCGGGCTTGCGTGGCGTGAAGGAGTATCGCGACATGCGAGCCATCTTTTCCTCTGGCGACATGTGATGATCCCTGATGACGAGGTTGAGTTTCTTTTTAGCCTTGTTAGACTTACTGTCGTTCGTCTTCCCTTTTGTCTCTGGAGTCGCCGCTTTCTCAGCAGGCTGGGCGGTCGGAGGGTCCTCCTGCTTAGCCCTCGGAGACTCAACATGTTCCTGCTTAGTGCCGTTGCCGCTCGCGTGGACCGTCTGCTCTGGTGCGGCGTGGGTCTCGCCGTTCGGAATTTGAGGATTGAGCTCGTGAGTACCATTGCTCTTTGTCTCCTGGACTTTATGGCCCTGATGTAGTTCATGCATCTGGTGACGACTGACCGGAGGTGCATCGAAGTTGGGACGAGCTGGAAGACCTGTGGCACTTGGGAGACTGTTCTGTCTAGGTGGGCCGTTCTTGGGAATATCATTCTTCTTCTCATGATGCTGTGCGGGACCATGATGAGGTGTATGATTGAAGGGGGGACCATTGTTTGGGAAGCCGCGCCCGAAGCCATTGGGGCCTGGCGGACCTTGCGGACCAGGAAATGGAGATTGTGCGTAAGGCTGCACAGGATACTGCGGCATTGGCATAGCTGGAGGGGATCCTTGAAATGAGGCGTAAACTGGGGGAGGCCCTGGCATTCCATAGCCAGCAGCTGGTGGGGAGAATTGAGGTGGAAAAGTCGGAGCCGGTGCGCCGTAAGGACCGTTGAATGGGACCGGAGGACTTCCGGCAGGCGGCTGACCAAAGGGTGAGCTGAAAGCGTTTGGCGAAGAGGCAGGAGGCACTTGGAATTGAGACTCAACTTGAGCGTTTTGCGGAGTCGCGGAGTCGTTCTGGACCGAGTCAGAGTATGATACTACCATAATTTGAAAATGCTTACCGTAGGTGTAGCAGGTCCACTTCCACCTTCGGCTTTCATAGCAGCCTTTTTAGCCCTGAAATCGGCAAGACGCTTCTTGATATCCTCTGGGGTCTCTCTTTGCTTTTGCTTCTTGGCGGCATTGCCGTCACTTTGCTGGCTCTGAGCTGATCTTCCACCTTGGGCATAAAACTCGTGCGTTTTACGCTCATTATAGATTTGCAGCACGTCAGCTGGAACGCCTTCCATGCCGAAGATCTCAATGTTGGGGTCCTCACGACCTCCAATGGTATTCTCAATTCTGGTTAAGGTTTCCTTGTGCACTTGCTGCATGTGGACTGATAGACCTGTGAACCAATTAACATAGATCTTGCGCTATCTTCTGCGGAACTTACCTCCAGCAGTATTCAGACGTCGACCGCATAGGGTACACTTTAGATGCTTGGCCTTGAGGTGATCCATGAGGATCCTATTGTCGTCGAAGTCGCGCTCGCAGTAATAGCACCATGGGCGCGCGAGAACATCCTCGAGCGATGGAGCCTTGCGCTTCTTTGTCATGATGAAGCTTCTCTGAGGTACCTTTGACTTAGTCAGCTATCTATGACGAGTGTTCGATATCCAGCAACGGCGAGTCGAATAGTGCGCAGTGTCAAGATGGTAAGACGGTTGAAAATGAAGGTTGAGTCGAAGTTGAAGCTTCACAGAATCGTGCAGACTTGGCATGCTTAGTCACCATATCGGCAAGTATGGCCGATCTTGGACGACGACAGTGTTTTTGAAGCGCGTGTGATGAGGCAGCCAGGCAATCAGCTGATCATCAAGAGATCAGACTGAGAAGATGAGGATGTTGATACGCAAGGAGTCACACAGTGCAGAATGTCCAATTTGGAGGCATTGTATGATCTATGAGGCACCGAAATATTCTTCTTGCATCACCTGTCCCACAAGAGACAGTGCCAAAATGCGCTCACAGCCGCCTCATCGCAAAACGCGACTTGGGATGGCTGTCCTGCTCGAAAGAACAGGCTCGTACTGGGTTCGCATTGCGCAACGCGAGAAGCTTCATGGCGTGATGCTAAACAAGACACAGCGTGTCAAACATCACGTACGACATCAATCTTACCTACAATTAGGCATGTACCGATACTGCCGCCAACTTGCAATCAGTACGAGGAGGTGAAAAGTGGAAGAGTTACGGGAGCAAGCAAGATTTCTGTCATTAAAAGCCGTAGTTCGCGCTTTGACTCCACATAGAAATAAAAATCAGCCCCGCACTGCATTCACGCTCACCTTCATGGCCCGGCAACATAATTGTACTCCTACCGTCCACGGTGATTGGCGAGAATGGCGAAACCAGAGGCGAAGCTCGAGGAGCAGAGCGAGGCTCTGTACGAGAAAATGACGATCCATGGTAGTGCCAGCGCAAGAGGAGACGTCAAACACTTCACCCAGGAGGATTTGATGAGCTTTGGTATTGTGTCCGACCCAAGTGCTCTTATGCTCCTCCTACAGAATCTGTCCGGCGCCCAGCTGCTACGCTTTCTGAGTTTTGAGAACAGAACGGTCTACGCCATCAGGAGCAAGGCAGTAGCAGAGAAGCTATGCCGCTTGTCTAAGGACGACATCATGGTATATGGACACATCGAGAGCCAAGGTCTCAGTGGGGCCTGGACGAAGCACATCAAACAGAAGACCAATCTGGCACAAACGATCATCACGAAGGTCATCAAGACGCTGGAAAGCCGAGAATTGATCAAAGCCGTCAAGAATATTAAGGCGCCGACACAGAAGTCCTACATTCTCTCGCATCTTGCTCCTGGAGAGGACATTGTTGGCGGGCCATGGCATTCTGACGGTGAGTTGGACTCTGAGATGATTGGCATATCAGCAAATGTTATCATCAAGCACATTGAAAGCAGGAGTTGGGATCACAAAACGATGAAGGTGGAAAGACAACAGCGATCAGTCTCGCCGATGGCACCTCTGGGCGAGCCTGCACATATCAAACAAGAGCCAGGATCTCCAACAAGGGTCAATGGTACTGCGCAAAAGCGGAAAAGAGCTGGCGATGGTGGCGACATTGAAGATCTGGCTAAGAAGAAGAAGAAATACGACAAGATCGACGTACAGGTCGCGTTCCCGCCTGGCTACCCCAATTACCCCACGACAGCGGATATCTTTCAGATGCTGAGCAACAGTGGTTTCATCAAAAATCACCTACGCGTTGACGACATACAGTCCTTTCTGGATATGCTGGTCATGGATGAGCGGCTGGAGCGGGTCGGAGGAGGATACCGCACGATTCGGGGCATCAAAGGAGGGACTAAGACAATGCAGACAGGCTTGCAAGATGGGCTCCTCTCGATTGATGACCAGGAGTTGGAAGAGAACGGGTTGACACAAGCGCCTTGCGGACGATGTCCGGTCTTCGACTTGTGCGAGGAAGGGGGCCCAGTCAATGCTCAGAATTGTGAATACTTTGAGAAGTGGTTGTCGGCTTAGTGCGCTTTGACAAAGTATCAACATGTCAAGGATAGCCTGCCTGCGATGGGCGACGTATCAGGCAAGACAGAGGGCATGGCTGCCGTAGTACGGTGATACAAAGCTTCACTTTCTGGGATGCTGGTACAGGTCTTATCTGGCAGCTGAGAGCATCGCGAATGGCGTTGATGGATTTACTGCATATGAGATACCCCACGGATGAATCTGACGAACTGCTTCAGTGATCATTATGCTTGTGTAGCCACGATGAGTGATCCGCCGTACGTCCGGATGACGAGCGTCGTCGTGATTCGGTACCCTGATGGCCGCCTTGCTAGTGTCGTGAATACTTAACCACTCTTTCTCCCCGTTCGTGACGATGTATGGCTTCTCCGAGAACTCTGACTACATGACAGCAAAGTGAGCAGGACGATCTAGTGTATCTCGACCAGACGTGGGCATCCACAGTATCTCGGTCAGCTACGGCCTCCTCTTCTCCCTGGCCCGGAAATTGACCTACACGACAAGGCCACACTCACATTTTCGATTGATCGAGAGGAGCATGATGCATCAAGCTGTTTCGATCTCGATAAGTCCATATCCTCGAGCGAAGACCCATTTGATTCTCAATTTGGCGTCTTCTATGGTATTCTGCTGTAAAGCTCCCGCTCTCGGTGACCGAGCCGGTCAGTGTGGCAATTTCAACGATGACGCATATGCGCCCCCCCATGGTCATTTGTTCTGACAAAGAACGACCAATGAGCGATGGTCATAAATTCAAGCTCCATTCATGGCCACCATGACTTCCTCTTGGACGCGTCGTGCTCCGAGCTCTCAGCGCGCCGAAACAATATACATGCGACAAATGTTCTTGATCACTTTGACTATACCCCACCAGCTGTTGAAGCATGTGAGCAGAAGCATTGATCACTTAGACTCCCGAAGGCTTGACTCCAGGACATATGGCGGTGTGTTGGGTGCACTCATCGTAACATGCACGAACATGGATCGCCAGACAGATCAAATCATCACTTCATGGACTTCGGCCAGCATCGCGACCGTGAAACGCAGCGGGCACATCGCAATGACCGAGATACTCCATGCAATCAAGGTTTGTGCTTGAGAGGTAGGTGACCAAGCAGAAGACTTTCATATAAAAGCATTCATGTCTTGCACTTAGGTCCCCAGCAAGCAAGCACGAAGTTTCAGACACATCTACAGCAGTCTTCTCGTAAATCGAGATTCAAGCGTCCACATCCTTCATCATGTCCACCTACAACGGAGCCTGCCACTGCGGCCAGACCACCTTCGAGGCCACCCTTGCTCCGGAGCAAGCCAAGCACGCTATCTGGTCAGCGTCTTGTATCGTACCAGTCCGCAAACCCATCTGACAGATCTATAGCCACTGTGATGCCTGCAAGATCGTATCCGGCGGTGCATACACCATCAATTCCGTGACCCCCAAGTCAGCTCTTAAACTCACCAAGGGCGCCGATGCTCTAAAGGAGTACACCTACAAGGGCGACTCTGGTAGGCGCATTGGATTGTATACTCTGAGCCGGTTGCTAATTCTTGCCAGGCAAAGATGTTCACTGCTACTACTGCCCGAACTGCACAACCCACATCTACCACCAAGCTGAGGTTATGGGCCCGGATCAGATCATCATCCGTACTGGCTTGATCGAGGAGGGCCGGAAGAACTTTGGTGCCTCCATTGAGATGTACGGCAAGGACCGCATGGCCTGGGTCAAGGAGAGCGCTCCCACTTTCGCAGTGTTTCCTCCTGCTTAAATTTAGCGATGACCACTTATCGGTCAGAGTGATGGATCTTTGGCGATCATATCCTTTTCATGGCGGCACAACGAGCGTAGATACCTTTGACCAAAATCGATATTGATTGACTGCTTGACCATCTATGTGCCTGTTGATATCCTCTTTGTCACGTGATCTAAGCTTTTCCCCAGTCGCAATGGCCGCAGCTAGTGATCTTCATAACTTGACAACAGAAGTATACCTTTGGTCTCTTACTCTCATCTGAATGATTGCAGAAGTTGATCTGGCTATCTGGGATGCAGCATATCTTGATGTGAGCTCACGTAGACAACGTGTGTGTGCCCTCTCTCCTGATTGGCAGTCCACCGATCCTGGCGACGCCACCCGTCGACCTCTGTACCTGCACGTTTGTTCGGGGTTCCAGTACAGTAGTTATGCTTCATTTTTGACGACGTCGCATCTTGGATTTGTCACGCAACGATGCACTGCAAGCGATGAGTTGATATGATTGAGGCAAATAGGTACACCAGGTTCACTGCAATCGTTGTGCTTTTCTTGAGTCTTTCCCTTTACTTGCATCTTCTGTCCGGCTCCCCTACCACCCTCCAATTCAGACGCTCGAAACCACGCTCCCTTCCATCACATACATATTCGGGTCGTCAGCGATACGATGTCCGCAAGATCATTGATGCCTTTCGCCATCCTCATGACGATCTCGTCATGCTGTGCGCCCACCGTGGGCTAAGGTCTGCTTTTCCTTTCCCTTGCTATCGTTCTTTTCTCTCCATGAGCTACCCTCGCCAACATTATCACATTTGCCTAATATCCAAAGATGGAACGGCACCGCCGAGAACTCACGCGACTCCTACTTCCGCGCCTCACAAGCGAGCATCGAATGCATCGAGACCGACCTGCAACTTACCTCGGATGGACAACTGATCATGCTGCACGACGACGGACTAGGCCGCACAACGGACATTGGCGAGCGATCTTCGCTACCGGCGTACAACCCCTTCACGGGACGCGGCTACAACCCGCGCGTCGACTCCCTCCCCTACGCCAACCTCACCTCTCTCCACCTGCGCGACGAGTCCGGCCGCGTCCGCGAAGAACACATCCCTACGCTCACAGACATGATGCACATGATCCGCGCCTCGGAGCTAGATATCGTGCTGCAGCTCGACTTCAAGACCAAGTCCGCCGTCGAGCCGGCGTATTGGGCGCTCAAGAACCTGACCAACAGTAAAGGTGTACCGGCGAACGAGTGGTGCATTTATAAGTTGCAGGCTGGATGGTATCCTACTGCCGAGATCTTCGAGGCGCAGGAATGGGTCAAGGATGCGTTTGCCGCGGGAGTGCAGCTGGCTTATATCCCGGTCTATGAGCCGAGCGATGATGGGAAGTGGGATATGCTTGCTGGCTGGAAGAGTTTTGAGGGGACGAATTATACGATCTCCGCGGAAGTGGAGATGAGGAGTAAGGCGTACAAGGTGGGGGGTGTTTGGGAGTATGTAAATGCTGCAAAGGGGGAGGAGGGAAGGGTGGGAAGTACAGGCGTTTTGTGAGTCTATCACTTGGAGGGAGAGGAATTTGCTGATGCTGTAGCTTTCCCGGTGGCGACTTTGTGGCGCCGATTACTTCTCAGTGGACGTTGTGAGTCGGTCGGCATCCTGTGCGATGTAGCGTGGAGACTGATGAAGCATAGTTGGGACACTGCGAATTACACACTTCCGGACGATGCGAGAGTCAACGACAGCGTTTTCGTGTACGAGGAGAATGATCTACCAAAGGTCCTCGACTGGCTTTCAAGGGAGGCGTCTGTTGATGGACATGACTACCGGCAGGACTTTGACTGGCTGATGAAGGAAAAGTATAATTGGGTCATCGCTGATAATGCAGATCTGTGGAGCGATGCGCTTGCGAAACAGGGCAAGAGGAACATCTCATGGATGATAGCAGATGAGGAGGTACCGATACGTAATGGTCTGAGGGAAGGATGGTATCTACGAAGGTGGATGCGAGACCTGTAATAGAAGGGAGCTCACGAGTTGTGTCGGACAGTCCATCTAATGACTTCCACTGATTTCCTGACTATCTGCTTGCAATAGGATCACATCACTCCTAGTCTCCAAAAAGCTGCCACGACGTCCTTATCCACCCGCTCCAACCACTCCTCCCTGAACGCTCCTTCACCAACTCCCTTCACCACTCCACCCAGCCTCTCCCTCACCCAACCCACAACACCTACCCTATGCACCTCATCAGCAAACAACACCTCTCTTCGTCTAGCGTCCTCCGGTGCCTCTATCGTCCCCTCCCCCACAGCCGTCAAGTCCGCCATACTATGGTAAACCAAGCTATCCTCCCCCTTAACCCTTCCTGATCCTTCACCGGTGATGGGGTCGATATCGATCTCGCACAAATCCGTGATGACATCAGTCCACAGACTCATCAACAGCTGCAGATTTCCCAACACCGCAGGGTGTGCTGTATCGAGTAGCTTTGTCAGTGCTATCAGGAAGAGCTTCTTGCGGCCGGGATCGCCCACGTTGTCGACGTGCGAGAACCATTCTTCGAGGAGCCAGGAGAGGGCGTCTTCATTCGGCATCAGGTCGGGGGGGATGAGGCTCTCGTCGTCTGCTTCGTCGAGTGACGCGAGTGGGGTGTACGTGATGGCTTGCATGAAGGTGTCTGTATCCGCTAGGATCAGCCGGGATAGGATGGCAAAGTAGTCTGTTTCGACAATGCCATCTACTGCAGGCGTCTTGGCGAGAGGACCGGTGGTGCAGTGCGCTGACCAAGCGGATCGTAAGGATGAGAGAAGGCGTGGGAGTATGGAGATGGAGACGAGATCGGAGATGAAAGTTTTGATGAAACCAGGACCGCCGAGAGAAGAGGCCAGGCGGATCATAAGTTCTAGAACAGCGCATACTAGACCGTTGGCATCGGCTTTGGATTTGGGTCCGATGAGGGGAGAAATGGCTCTGAGGACTGGTAGGCGGAAATTGCCTGACAAAAGCGTGGATGGAGAAAGATAAAGGTAGGATTCTAGTATGGTGAGAGTCTCACGGAGCGTTTCGGAAGCAAGCGAAAGGAGTGGGAAGAGGTGTTCGAGTAGTGAGAGAAGGTCATCAGTTGGTATTCTGGATTGGATGATGATGGACTGCCACAGGTCAAGGGCTTCTTCCAAGAGAAATGCAGATAACTCGCTGTCGGGTTCGACGGTAGACCGGATGATGGGTATGAGCATCGCATGGAATCGTGACGACAGCTCCTTCAGTGCGTTCGTGAGGCGAGCAAGAATAGTCAAGATGGACTGCTTCATAAGATGTTCATCTCCAGACTGACTCCAAAGTGGAGGCAGCATTGCCACTATCCGTTCAGCGAATGGTTCAATCTGGTGCCGTTAGTAGCTGCAGAATACAGTGTGACAGTGACTGACATGATGCTCGAAGCGCTCGATCAACACGCTGATCGTATCGAGTAGAGCCATCTTGGTCGCCGTCAGATCCACCTCCTCGATCAATGTCATCAACCGCATGATGATAGACTCGGCATAGGGTGCAAAATTGGCTGAATCGAATTCGAAGTCGTCAGCGATGTACTTGAAATGTCTCCCTGCTGTAATTCGGACGACTGTATCGTTCAATGGATCGGCCGGATTGAGAAGATGATCAAAGATCTGATAGATGTAGGATTTGCTGTCTTGAGAAGCATTGATGACGTTCCATTGGCCACAGAATATTGCTATGCGCCGTCTGAAGATATTGCTACCCTCAGTCTGCTTCTGTATTTCCGGTATCAATGTTGACGTAAGTAGAGCGTTGAAGTCAATGTCGTCTTTGTAAATAGCCGCCGCCATGCCGATCGCAGCGTATATGGCGTCCTTGAAAAGCACATCGTTATTAGAGATGTCTGCACAGTCAGCGACGGCATCTGTGTTTGGGCAAAATACATACCGGCGACCCCCCGAAATAATCCCAATACCGGTTCAGTAAGTGTAATCTTGAAATGCTGTGATAGATCCAGTACGAGTCTCTCCGAGCATGCCCTCACGCTCAGATGCATGTCCTCGCTCTCATTCTCCTCTCGAAATACCCACTCTTCGGGTTCGTCGGCCCAGTCCCTGAGATCGCTCTGGCGCAAAACCAAAAATTTTGTCATCACGGTGCTCATGATCTCCTCCACGAATCGCTGACTCAACAGATCATTCTTGATACTACCTTCCGCTTGTCGCTTCTCTTCTTTCTCCTCCTCTTGTCGATACCGGAAGCTGTGTACCGGCAAGAAAGCCATTCTTATGCAAGCTCGGATGAGTAGTAAGCCTCTGAGAGTGAGCTTCTCCGAAGTGATCGCATCAGGATCTGTGTTATCATCACCGTTCGTATCGATTGTCGCAGTCGATTTAGAGCCATAAGAGTCAGCATAGGTCCTCGCGAACCCCCAGTATGCTCTAACCAGATCTAGAGATGAAGGAAGAAGGACGAATCCAGCGGCGTGCTTGTCGGCCATCTCAAGATGGAACTTGGAGAGCTGAAGTAGATGCTTTTGAGCCAGACGTTGAAAGCTGCTTTGGCTCGACGAAGGTAGTCGGCGGGTGATTGAGATGAATACATCGACTTGTCGGAGTGTGATCTGCCAGAACTCGCATACTTCGGAGACACGATTTGGGAAGTCATACCCTGATATTACCAGCCGGCGGAGGGTCTTGACACACAAAAGACTTTGTGTCATGATGCGCTGCGTCGCTACATCGTCTGTGGATGTATTCTGCCACTGCTCGACCCTTGATACATATAGTGAACCTAAGATAGCAAGTATTTCTGGAGTGGCGGCTTGAAGATTGGTGCGACTCCTCTGTATCCTTGCCGTACTGAGCTCCTTGATGATGTATAAGAGGATTAGCAGCGCTCTCTCGAGGTGGTGTGATGAGCTGTCTTGTGCCGCTGTTCGGATGGCATCAAGCGTTGACGATATCGCTTCCGGCCAGTCTTGCGGATACTCAAAGCGAACGATCTTAGCGCACACCAGAGCATTCTGCAGGGCCAGTCTATGGTCCTCTTCGTCGATACCGCTCGCAATCAGGCGAGATCTGATGACTGCCTTGTCTTCTTTGTGTACCGCATTGAGTGCCGTCTTCCTCCAGTATTTGTCGATACCATTCTTAAGCTGGATGATGGCCAGATATCTGACTTCGACAGGAAGTGAGCGCTCAATGAACACACTTTGTAGGTGTTTATAGAAGCCTGCCGATTTTTGCCACTGCTGTAACTGCTTCGTACCAGATTGAATCTGGTGCTGGTTATTGCTACTAGCGGCCTGCAGGGTGTGCAACAGCGTTTGTTCTGTGAGTGGGTTCGCCTCTCCCGGTGCCTCTATCGCAAAGCTAGGCATTGTGATTTACCGTCGGAGTGATATGTCCTTGTGAGGGCTAGGGCTATCGGAAGACCATCTGGTCGATGTCCAGATGATTTGGGTGAAAGTGAAGGACAAGCTCTTTACGTGTAAGCAGACCGGCGCTGCACGTGATCTTCACCAATTTCAAACCACGCATTACAGGTCAACGAGGAAAACAAATTTTATTTACTTAAAACCAATATTGCAGACATTACATTGTACTCTCGTCACGGCTGCTTCCGTCAACAGCAAGTACTGAGGCAGACCACGGATCACGATTAGGCCAGGTCGCACAGGACGGCGCCAGATCACTCTGTGCCGCCACAACAGCTCAGCTTGTGTCACACTCCTGAACCCTCAAAGCACCAATCATACTACTCCCGGAGCATGCCTCCTGCCCTTACTGCCCATCTCCCCCTTAGCTTCCTTGCTGCCCGTCTCAGGCTCTACCCGCTTCATTTCTCGGTACACTGGCGACCACATCTGAACTTCGATCCACTGCCTCAATTCATCGTCTGCCGTTGGGATACCCTCTACTGTTGCAAGATCGCTCTTAACCGCTTCTTTGATCACACCTGCTGCAATGCCAATACTGATTTTCCTGACGTCTACCACATCCGGCAAGAGAGCCCCCTCGTCGCTCTTCATGGCCGGTGCCTCGGCCGCTAACGCCTTGGTCGCCGCCACCAGCATCTGCTTGGTCAGCAGCTTGGTACCTGATAAGACTGCACCGAGACCAATGCCAGGGAAGCATGTCGAATTATTGCATTCCGCGATCTCGACGTTCTTGCCGCTGACCTCAACAGGCTCAAAAGGACTGCCGGTCGCTATGAGAGCTTTGCCGTCTGTCCAGTGAAGTAGATCTTTCGGCACAGCCTCGTGAAGCCGAGTAGGATTGGACAGAGGGAAAATGATAGGTCTGGTATCACCGAGCTCCTTGGCCATGGTCTGCACGACCTCTTTGGTGAAACTACCCGGTCTTGTGCTTGTGCCGATGAGGACGTGTGGTTTGACGGATTTGATCACAGATAAGAGGTCCTTGTTCTGCTCGTTGGGATATTCGGAGTCATCTTTCGCATATTTCTTTTGCGCGGATGTCAATTCTGTAGAAGTGGTGAGTAGGCCAGGCTTGTCGACGCAGAAGATCTGCTTGCGGGCTTCGTCTGAGTTTTTATTGGATTCGACGCCAATGGCATCTGCAATCTGGTCTGCTATACCAGTGCCAGCTGTACCAGAGCCGAAGATGACGACCCGTATGTCCTTCATATGGATGCCGGCCACATGAGCGGCTGCGTATATGGCTGCCAGCGTGACACAACCAGTACCCTGAACATCGTCGTTGAAGCACGACAGCTGTTCCGTGTACTTGTCCAGGATGCGGCGAGCATTGGTGAGGCCAAAATCTTCGAAGTGAAGGTAGGTCTTCGGGTATCGCTTCTTGACCGTCGTCACAAAGTTGTCGACAAAAGCATCGTACTTCTTCCCCCGCACCCGCTTGTGGCGGTTTCCGAGGTACAGCTCATCGTCAAGAAGCTCCTGGTTGTCAGTTCCGCAATCTAGGACGACAGGCAGTGTCCTATGCGGATGAATACCCGCACATAGGGAATACAAGACTAGCTTGGCGACTGAGATAAGGATTCCTCCAACACCCTGGTCACCGATCCCCAAAATCTGCTCGCCATCGCTCACGACAATTATGTCGACGTGATCTGAATCGCCGAAAGAATCGAGCTGCTGTTCGATGAGGTCAGGCTCGTTGACGCTCAAGAAACAGCCCTCAGGTCTCCTGAAGATTCTGGAGAAATTGGCAATGGCTTCACCCTCGGTCGGCGTATAAATGATCGAGAACATCTCCTTCAGATGGTCGAGAATTAACTAGACGGTAGAATTAGGAATTGGTTCTGACATATCGATGACACTGCTCACCCGGTAATAGAGTGTTTCGTTTTGCTCCTTCATGCTCGTCATAAAAGTATTCTTTGCAATGTCGCTCGTCCGAGAGCTGTACTGAGCATACGCCCGTTTGACTTGCTCATCGAGGGTCTGGACATTGGACGGAAGCAGGCCTCGTAACCCAAAAAGCTCCCTCTCCTCTGCTATGAATGCCGAGCCTTTATTGAAGTATGGGCTCTGCAGGACTGCTGATCCCTAATGAAAAGAATTAGACTAGACCTATCATCATCGATCCGAACTGACCGTCAAAGCACATTCTACAGGTCGATTGGTCGCCCGCGGCAGATCTTGGAATTGTCCCATTTTCGAAGACATTCTAATGGTGCAGGTGATCGGGCAGCGTGTATTCCCAGAACGGCGGACTCGCTTTAAAAGTTTGGAGCTCGAGAGCATGCTACCTCAGTCTGGAAGGGATGGTTTTCCATTTGAAAAGGAAGTGCCCACATTCGATTGAAGTCGGAGAAGCATTTCCCTTCGGTCATGTTGTGACAAGGTTCAGTGACGTGGAGCAGACGTGGGATGAATTGAGTTTCCAGACCCTGCATGGCCCGGATGTCTGCCTCCGAATGCGCATGCTGACGAGTGTGTTGACTGATTGCAGTAATAGAGACAACAATGTTCACACAAAAAAAAGGTCATTTCTTCACTAGATAAAGAGACTCGTGTTCTCATGAAATGATATCATCGTCCCATACACCATCCTCACAACCAGATGTCCTTTATAAGAACATCACTGCTCCAAGCACAACCATAACCAAGGCGTATACCACCCCGAATGCCTCCTGATATAGCATGTGACCATTCATTGCCCCACTGTCGAACAAACCCGGTAGCTTGAGTGATGGGCTCGGTGAAGGTCCACTCTTGCCGGTGCCGGTCGGTGTGCCTTCGGGCTTTGCGTTCGAGTTTGTACCTGTAAAGTTGTAGCCGCGATTCTCAAATGTGTCATCTGGGTCAGTAGGGGTAGGGGAATGTGCAGTGGAAGGGAGAAAGCCATCTGTCTCAACTGGTCTTCCTTGTGCGTCTGTCTTCACTCGTTCGCCGTCTTTGTCCAGCTGGTGTCGTTGGCCGCTGTCGTCCACTTCATACTTTGTGCCCTCGCTGTCGGTTTGGATGTGTCGGCCTTTGGTGTCTCGCTCCTCTCTACAATTGCCTTCTGCATCCAATTCGAAGCGTTGGCCGTGGTTCCCAACTTCGAAGCGCACGCCGTCGGAGTCAGTTTGGATGCGTCGGCCTTTAAAGTCTGTTTCCTCTCGTGGTAGACCTTCCTGGTCCAGCTCAAAGTGCCGTCCGGATCCGTCAACCTCAAATTGATGGCCATCCGCGTCCGAGACCACCTTTCTGTCCGCTTTGCCTTCGGCAGCGAGAACGTCCTGCGAGTCATGAGATGGACCAGACTGGAAGTTGCTGCTGGACTGAAGATTCTGTCCTACGAAAGAACCTTCGCCATTTCCTTCTTCTTCGAGAGACTCGCTGACCTCGACAGGTGATTCTAGCTCGAGCGTTTTGCAGCCGGGCGTCTCCAACTTATACGACCATTCGCCTCGCACAGTCGAGTTGAAAATGTGGGTAATGTTCCATGTGTGCGTAACATTCCAGCTGAAAGTGATGTTGTAAGCCATCGTGGTGTTCTCCCCAATCAAGTGATTCGACTGCATGATCGTGTGCGTACTGTTCGAGGCAGTGGAAGAATTGGACGACGCGAGCGAGGCATTGAAGGCGGATACATTGTCGACTGCATTGGTGCCGTTGACGGTATGTGTAGAATTGAAGGTTTGGGTACCATTGAAGAGATGAGTCCCATTAGAAGCATGTGTACCGTTGAGACCTTTGGTAGCATTGAAATTTACATCAGCGGACAAGGCACTTGACGCATCGGAGAGACCTGATCCTGGAATCGACTGTGACTGATTGAGACGATTTGCAATATCCAGGGCTTGCGATAAGTTGGAGGCGACGGAGGAGTGGGACGTCATTGCCGACTTGAAGGACGCCGAAGAGTTGAAAGCGAGGGACGCATTGGCTGCTAAGGACGAAGAAGGCATAGAAAGCCCACCTGAAGAGTTTGTTGCGAGCGAAGAGTTAACAAATGGACCGAAGCTGGATAGTGACGAGTTCGAGAGCTGCAGAGGAGCGGACGCCAGCGTAGAGTTGAGTGAAATCGATGCATCCGACGAGACAGAGGACGCAAGAGACCCATTGTGTGCAAGCGATGAATTTGACAAGAGTGATAAATCAGGAGTATGTGCAGGCTTTGATACAAGGGAAGAATTAGAAGCGAGGGATGAACTGGACAGGAGAGTCGTTCCGCTGAGGGGTTCTGACTTACCTCCAAGACCTGTGAGTGATTAGATGAGTCATCGCGACATTTATGGATGATCTTACAAGTCTCGTTCGTTTTACTGGTATGATGGGCGGTCGAGGTGGAACCAGGAGTCGATTCACAAGCGTTAGCTGAAGCGGTCTTACTGGCAATAGCGGGACTACTGCCAGGTTTGGTCGAGTTTCGAGCCGTGGTGCTGTTCGAGTAAGGTGCGGATGGGGTCGGCTCAGCTGCGGATGCGCCTGTCGCCGTCGGGACTCCTGTCGTCGATGGCATTGGACTATAGCTTTCGCCGACAGTACTCGTGGGTCTATCGTCATCTCCGAACTATGCCGCATCAATGTCAGATTCAACGGTGATGACAATCTGCTTACGAGTCCCTTATATGGGTTGTCATCTTTCATGGGCTTATCATCGCCCACGAGTTTGTCCATGTCTTCTGACTTGATGCCCATGTTCTGGCCCGCATTCTGTACAATTGCATTCGTTGCTGCGTCGCCGCCATCGTCCGACGAGAGCACCTGCTCAATGATGTTGTCCATGTCGAGAGCCTTCGCCATTCTTGCTTCGAAGACAGCCATGCTAAGCGCGAACAGCGCGACCTTCGAGAAACCCCTCATTGTGATTGACTTGTGTCCTGGAATGAGCAAAGTTGCTGCAAGGGTGGAAGAGCTTTGGTATGATGAAGGAAGAAAGATGATGGGGTCTGTCATTGTTTTCAAGGATGGATGCTGTAATCCTGGGAACACCTGTCACATGTCTGCTAACTTACACTTGGAGTTTTCTGGATACAAATGTCCCATGTTTTGGTAGGCAGAGATCCTAACGGCGACCGGAACCAGCCAAAGCTAGGATCACCGGGTGCAGACCAACGTGGTAGGTTCGGGATCCGAAAGGACAGTAGAGCTTGCTTGGCATTCATACTGATGTAAGGTGGTGAAATTGACTGTCAAGTCCCTGTACAATTTGACAGGTCGTCAAACAGGCCGAGAGTAGAAGAGAGGTGTCGGGTTTGTAAAGGATCTGGCTGAAGGCTGGACGCTTCAGCCGAACCCTAGAGGGGGAAGTGCAGCATGCATGGCGGCCACGAATAGCTCAGGCTTGACCAAAGATTCTTCGATATTGGCTTTTCATGCCTTGACTCCATTTTGGCGAGATCTTTATTGTGGCCTTGGAACGGCGCTATACAGATTCGCACCAGGTCGTATGGCTGTAAGTCCCAACCTCTAGTCACGTCTAGCGACATCATTCCTGATACAAGTGAATTGACGCCTAATAATGGGCAATTGACTGACGATTACTCGAAATCAGCATCGTTTGATGCCGCCGATGTCTGTGTCGAGGAAGAAAAATGAATACGCGTCTGACGAGCTTCTCTGTACTTTGCGCGCCCGTTTCACAGCACGACACGTGATTGGCCAGAGACGACATCATCGTCCTCGATAGCAGAACACGCGGTCGGATATTTCTCAGTCCTGCTCTTTTCTCCCTCTACAAATACATCCCTCTCAAATTCATGTTGTCCACGCCGTAGGTGCTAATCGGCATCATACTATGCGGCTGACAATGACAAGCTAGATCCTCCTTTATACAAAGGGCCAGCTGGCATAGTCCTCAGCCTGGCGCTCCTGCTTTCCGGCTCCGCTTTCGCGGGCGGCCTGGCTGTGGCATGGTATCTGAAGAAAGGCCATTCACCAGGGCCGCCACAAGATGATCTTGACGTCGATGCACTAGCGACGGATCCGGGACTGCTCAGAAAACACTCCAGCAACAAATCTTACACTGTCAATGGCATTACTTACCCCTCCGTTCGAACTTTCTACCATCCACACCCGCAAGCAGATAAGCTTCCGACAAGGCCAAACCCTCTACCCCTGCTTGTATTCATCCATGGATTAGGGGGCAGCGTCGCGCAATTCAGCGGTCTGCTGACGAACCTTGTCAACGTCGGACCTTGTCTCGCAATTGACCTACCAGGATGTGGACTTTCAGACTTTGAGCCTCAAACTTGGCAGGCATTTAAATTTGAGAAATTAGCTAGTCTTATCGCCACTGCGATAGAGAAGCATCGAGATGCTGCGACTGATCAGAAGGTGGTGCTCATTGGACATAGTCTGGGTTGCTCGTTCGCCACCATCCTCACGTCCAAAGCTTCGCCGGTGACGTTTCCCGTCGCCGACCACATCGTTGGCATGATCGCCATTTGCCCACGCGCCGAAGCACTGTCAACCAGTCAAAAGTCCAATCTGAAGCTTGTCCCGTACGTTCCAGTCATGCTTTTCGATGCGTTCCGAGTACTTGATCGCAAGGGCGGCTTGAACAGTGCAAGCGTGGAGCGTTTCGTGGGTAAGGAGGCCGATGAGCAGACTCGGCGTCTACAGCTACGCTTCAATGAGCAAAGCCGATCACCGGTGTTTCTGCGCTTTGTCGCTGGCTTCACTGGACATGTCAGCATTCCCGGGCCCGATATCTGGGCAAAGATTTCTGTGCCCCTCTTCTGTATAGCTGGAGAGGACGACAAGGTCACACCAGCGAACAACGTTGACCTCATAGCAAAGCATTTGCGAGAGCAGCGGGGCACCCTGGGGAATCACCAAATACAAGACGCGGCTACGCTATCGGCTTCCACGGGACAGTCAACACTTATCGCCGTACCAGCATCAGAAGCATTCAAGCTTCCTCCGTTCGTCTTCAAGAGCGCAATCTTGCCCGCCCCAGCAGGCCATGGATTGATGTACGCACAGTCCACAGTGCGCGTCGTGTCCGGTCTCGTGCAAGGATTCCTAGCATCCCACATCGACCGCCGGTTGTCCATTGGGTGGCAGCTGCAGCATCTCACAACCGAAGGCAAGTGGGACGTCAAGAACCTCGAGAAATGGCAGCGTATTCAGCCCGTGTCCGAGCCGATCGCAAATATTTTCCGAGCCATGAAGACTCTACGAGAAGTGGACGATGAACACACCCCCAAGGTTTTTGCCAGGAAATGGAGCGTCAAAGCTGGTGGCACCAAGGGCATCGCTATGGTCTGCGACATCAGCCATGACAGCCCTGTCTACGATCCTAAGGGCCTTGAAGACGGCGGTATTGAGTACCACAAGTTCCCCACCATCAGCAAACTGCCACCTACTGTAGACGAGGTGCGCTCGTTTGTCTCGCTTATCGACAGCTTGAGATTGAAGCTGAAAGAAGGAGGAGTCGATGGGCTCATTGCAATACACTGCCACTACGGTTTCAACAGAACAGGATTCTTCATCATAGCTTACTTGATCGAGCGGCTTGGATACAGGCTGCAGGATGCGCTTGAGCTTTTCGCGGAGAAGCGACCGCCCGGGATCAGGCATGATCACTTTGTCAACGAGCTTCATGTACGATATGCAGTAGGCTTGAAGAGGGCGCCCACTTGGAATTGACGCCATTTGGATATATTCCTGTTTTCTCCTTAATGGCTGTGTAGTCTACTGTTATTGGTGTTTGGAGTAAGCGTCTTTGTACCTCATGCGATTGCCCGAGAATTCCTATCGTAAGCCACAAACTATTCAACTGAAAGATATTTCTTGAAAAAATGCGAATTGAAGAGATGGTTGTCAGGGAAACTTGATTTGGCACGCTCTTGCAGAGTAGGAAAATCCGACAGCCACCTTGAGCCGGGCACTGGCTGTAGCTGGATTTTGTCACCGACAGCCCCAGGTCCCGAAGCAGTACATTGCACTTGACAGCTACATGCTTAGCGCTGTCTGCTCCAATCCGGAACGTTCGTCGATGTCTAATTCTTTAGAACCCTACACCCTACTGTTAATATCGGTCGTCCTTGCGTCGCCTACCCGTTACTTCTTCTGCGGTCCAAGTGGAGCTGATGCATTCGCGGCTCTAGCTGGATCGAAAGGCCTTTTATCAGCCTTGCATACCGAACCCTCCTCAGGCATTGTCCCATCGGCAAAGTACCTCCTCACAGCATCGTAGGTACACTCACTCGGATCCTGGAAGAAACTGTGTCCATACCCATCGTTCGTCAACACCCTGCTTCCTTCAAACCCACTGCTGGCATTGAATGCACCTGCTAAAGGCGTTATCGGATCTCGCTTACCACCGACGAACAAGATCGGCGTCGCAGTGCATGCGTTAAATGGTCCTTCGTAGAACTCCGCTGCCTCGATACTCCACGCTGCGCAACGCCAGAGGGTGGCGTCGGCAAATGTATCTGCGAAGTAGCTTACGTTCTGCTGCCGTGCTGCTATTGGAGCCAAATCTCCGGGACCGGCCAGACGCCAAGGGGTATCGAGGCAGGAAATCCCCCAAAAAGAGTCAACGCCGAGATCGTAAGCCGACGGGGCGACGGCAGTGTCGGGGTCTGGCAGAGTTGCGTTCAACCCTGCAGAGATGTAATCGGTCAAGGTGCTAGCGAGCGTAGGCCAGATTGAAGGGATGTACAGGCTCTGACGGATGACGTTCTTGATGCCACGGTAGAGGTAATCGTTGACGGGTAAAATCGAGAGGATCCAGGCGTCCACTTTCGCTCGAATGGCAGCAGGGTCGGCTGGGGCGGGGACAAGGGACGTCAACGCGCAATTACCAGGAAAGGCTGCGCACTCAGTGAAGAAGCCTTCGTAGACCAGGTCAGTGCCGGATGAGAAGGTATCTCGGGGGCCGCTGCGAAAGTCTTCTGGGTTGACGACAGCATCAAGGACGAAGCGACCAACATGCTCGGGAAACATGGAGGCGAAAACCTCACCTAGAAAGGTACCGTATGAAGTGCCAAGGTAATTGAGCTTCTCATCTGGTAAGTGCTTGAGAATCTCGAGCATGTCCCTAGCAACGAATGCCGTGCTGAGGTACGCACCAGTTGCTGCTTGCGTCTCCAGGCATTTGTCTGCGTGTCGTGTGGCACTGGCCCAAGCGTCTTCGAGCAAAGTCTCACTGATCAGGCTCTCTTCAGCTCTTGGGAAAAAGTCCCGCACTGGAGTCGCTTTGCAATCGAAAGGGATCGTCCTGCCAGTACCTCTAAATGAAATCAGTAATCGATCTGAGGTATAACTAGAAAAGGCCTACCGAGGGTCGAATCCGATCCAATCATACTGGCCAGTGACTCTTTCCATAATCAGCGATATCGTTATCGCAAGGCAGACAACTGCTTACTCAAGGTACTGGTTTCCAGCAAGAACAATTTGTTCGATGCCGGATCCGCCGGGTCCACCGGGATTGATCAGAGCATCCCCAAGCACCGGCTGCTGTGTAGCATTCAGACGAATTAATGATAGATTGAGCAATGTAGATGTCTTTTTGGTGTAGTCGAGAGGAACAGGCAGACTAGCGCAATCGAACTTGAGGTTGACGGTATTGTTAAGTCCTGCCACCTCATCGACAAGACTGCCACACGACTTCCACTGTAAGAGCCGTCGCTTGTGCGCTCTTTCAAGCGGTACAGCAGCTGCAAATGCTGCTGAAAGGTAAAGAAGTCGAAGAGTGGTGGACATCGTGAACTAGGAGGAATCATAGTGGTGGTCTATTGAGCATCCATGGGGAGAGACCTACCCTCTTTATAACTTCGATATAACGTACATACTCATCCTGACGCCATTGCAGAGCAGCTGGTGGACAGCAGTAGCCATGCCTTAGATTTGGGTTGTTACGCGTAAAATGTAGTTGGAGATCTACAGTAAGCCTGAACCGGTCAAAATCCGCACAGACGTCTCTGCGCCGAAACAAGTCACGTGCTCAGCTAAACGACGATCACTTTCGCAGGTGTTTGCCTGAATTGGCAGTGGGTGAAAGCTTCGCATTTACGCCCTGGATATCTTGCGGGACCTCTATCAGCACTAACAATATGCTCTCCTGGCTCCACACTGAAGGGCATGCGAGTAAGGAGGCTATGTTGAGACCGGGGACTTCTCTCTCAACGAGGACATGTCTGCCTCCGTGGTTGCAATACCACGACTAAAAAATCGGCACTGGACGACATCCTTGTCCTGACGTAGCACATGCAGGTACCGCCGGCTCCAAGCTTGACAAAGGTACCGCCCCCGTCAGTGTAACACTGTAATCGAGACCCACGGCCACATCTCCGGAGATATCATATGTGTTGTAGAGTAGAAGCCTGTCGGGTGTATTGACAACGACTAGCGTAGCCTCTTGCGTACTTCCAATTGTCAACGCAGTCTTCTGAGAGAAGACGCTACCCTGAGCGGCTGTAGTGTTTGCCAGTTCGATGTACTGGACCGTATTATCAATAGACCGTACGGCAAGGATCGAAGTGAAGACTCCGGCTCCGTCAACCTGGACAGTGATATCACCGTTGCCTGTGCTGTTCAGTGGGATGTAGTTGCATCCCATGTACAGGGGACGCTTGGCCGTCGCAACTTGCCAGACATTATCGCTCTTAGGCACGGTGTTGTTGTATTCGAGGCGATCGCGAGTGACATTCCAGACATACTGCCAGTAGTCGACACCAAGGTCAACGTAAGCATTCCTGGCCCAGTACCTCGAGACAAGGTGCTGAGATGTGTAAGGGGCAGCAACACGATTTAGCGTATGGAAGGGGGTCTCGTTCGAGTTGACAGCAAATGCCTGGAACAACTTGAGCATGATGTTTTGCCCAAGTGGTGCGTAGTTGTCAAAGTTGTCAGCCAGGTAGAATAGCCAAGGCCAAGCCTGATACTCATTGCTCTTGGCCGCGGAGTTAATGAGAGTGTTGTACGAGTTTGTGAAGTAGTACTGGGGATACCACAGCCAGTCGGTACTAAACGTCTGATTGACTCTAGCACGAGACGGCTCGCAAATAGCTTTCTGCTGCCACGTGTGCATCACATATTGTGCAATTGTCTCCGCCCATCCTGCAATTGATTAGTCTGTAATGTGTGCAGAATCAGAATTCACACTCACCCATGGGACGGCTCTGATTCCACCATTGTTGCTGGGCAAAGGTCATGACATGCCCAAACTCATGAGATGCGACGCCAGTGTAGGCATCTTCCGAAGGCAGCAAGAAGACAAATCCTAGGCCCGTTGCAGTGTCGCCGGTAGTGGTACCGGCAGCATTCGCATTTGGCTTCTTCGGAGTCACGAAAATGTTCGTTTTATAGAATGGACCATATGCAGGATCTTCAAAGAAAGGTACGCCTGGATTCTTCCATCCGAGGGCGTTTACAAAGCAGTCGTATACGCCTTCGAGGATGGACAAGTAGGTCGCTGAGCTTGACGGTGTCGTGCCATTCAAGATCTGGAAATGATCGCTCGTATAGTTCGGAGAGCCAGTAAAACTGAACGATCTCATGTTACTCGGATACGGGGCAATGGCGAAGACGGACGGAGTTCCTGCTACTCGTGCACTGGTTGTAGTCATCGATACCGAAATCGTAGTGGTGGTCGTCGTGAAGGTTGCGACTGAAATCAAAGTCGTCTGGGAGCTGCTCTGCGACTCAGAAGGGGTTGTAGCGTACGAACTTGATTCACTGGGCCTCACAGAGACTGTTACGGACGTCGTGGTAGACTCATTCGCATTACTAGTGGCTGGCGCGGAGCCGCTTGGCTTAGCAGAGCTTGCTGCAGGAGCAATCTTAGATTGATTGCCCTTCTTGGACGACGTGGTACTAGTCGACTTAGGTTTTCCCGTTTTTGTTGTTGTCGTAGTCGTGGTCGTTTTTCTCCCCTTCTTCTTGGTGGTTGTAGTTGTGGTCGTGGTTTTCTTACCCTTCTTCTTCTTGGTAGTGGTCGTTGTTGTCGTTGTCTTTCTTCCCTTGTTCTTCTTCTTTGTAGTGGTCGTTGTCTTCTTCGCAGCTGCAATACGCGCATCAGCGGCAGTATGAGTGGACACGGGTCCACCGTATGGCTGGATATCTGTCGCAAATCTCAAAATGCTGCACTCAGCATGCGCCGCAGCGGTAGCCGCGAGAGCCCCCAAACACGATAGACGCAATAATTGCATATTGACGAGAATGCTGTGATCAGACTCCTGAGAAGCAGCAGCTCGTGCTTTCAATGAATAATATCCTCACCTTCAGCATCAGCCGCTGATGCACAACGTCGACCTTGGTCCACATCGTTAGGCTAAGAAATGAACTGTTACAGCCATCTGTTCGCATTAATTCAATCAGGCACTTGTTACAGGAGCGTTGCTTGATATTGCATCGTTGTATCCCGTACGAGAAAGCGGCGAACGCAAGCCACGGTCAATTTGTTTCGCCCAAGTCCGACGCCATGGGGTCCGACGGTTGTGGACCCCATGATAAAAATGCCATGTGTCGCATAAAACTTCTTCGACGGTTGCAACGTGTGAGATAGCTGCAATTACCACTCGCAACGGTGGAGCGATTCGGCGTTTCCGTGAGTCTAGTATCTAGGTAACTGCCCATAACAGAGAACAGCATCCCCTCAATGGTGGCTACGACTAGATTAATAAAGCGCAGAAATCGACAGAGGACGACCAAGAAGCATTGTGGGTCACGAATCGGCTTGCATGTCGCAGTAAAAAGCTCTGGGTACATTGCAATCGGAGGATGGAGGCCTTGCGAGGTTCACCTTGCACTCTTCTGAGGCCAGACCCTCTCGCGTAGAACCGCGCTCGGCTCAACAGGTGACCTTCTCAGCATTGCGCAACGAGCGAGCTCGGGAGAAAGGAGACTGTCAAAATATGAAGGTGGGTATCGCGTCCGATGGAGCATTATTACAGTGTGTACTTCGAGTATGATACCTGGCATGTATGCCAATCGGGTAGACAGGCCCCGACAAGTTCAGCTTTCATGGTAGCAAAGTGTTGCAGTATGGAGGAGTGGCGAGGTTGGTAAATAATATTGAAGGGACAGTCGCTTCGACGATGCTGAGGCTGGCCAGCCAATCGGGCACTTCCGCGTCTTGATACTTCACCGCCAAACGGCAGAACACACACTCGAGAAATTCGACAAACCTCCACAGATAGGTCACCCATCGCCGACGACCCTCACAACCACCTCGAACGCTCATTTTAGCTCAATACCGCCATCATGCCTGGTGTCAGTGTTCGTGATGTCGAGGTAGCTCTGTTGTGACTCCAATCTTTCGCACAGACTCTAACAGACACAGGCCGACAAGTTCATCAACGCCTACGCTGCTTTCTTGAAGCGCCAGGGAAAGCTCCCCATCCCAGGTCCGTGAACACACCTCTACACCTCTCGAACCATCCAAACAATCTATCTTCCAACCTGAATCCCGTGGAACACCGGGGGATAATGTCACGAGAAGATTGGGACACAGGCCGCGATACGCGAGCGCATCGACAGGACATGGGTTGACATTATCTACAGGTTGGGTCGACACGGTCAAGACGTCGCACGCAAAGGAGCTGCCGCCCCAGAGCATTGACTGGTATGTATACATTGTCTTACCCAGTCGATTCGTCTAGACACACACGATATGGCAATTCCAAGATCAGAGCTAACGAGACCAGGTACTACATTCGCGCCGCCGCCATTGCCCGTCACATCTACCTCCGCAAGACTGTCGGTGTCGGCCGTCTACGAAAAGCCCACGGTGGCCAGAAGAACAGGGGTTCGCGCCCATCGCACCACGTCGATGCGTCCGGCTCTGTGGACAGGAAGGTGATGCAGAGTCTGGAGAAGATCGGTGTGCTGGAGCAGGATGAGGAGAAGGGCGGCAGGAGGATCACGCAGAGCGGGCAGCGAGATTTGGACCGTATCGCGATGAGCACGATCGAGGCTGAGGAGGAGGACGAGGAATAGATTTGACCTTGCCATGAGAAGCGACTCCACGGATGAATGATGGGAGCGCTGAGCGAGCGACATAGATGCGCTACGCTACGGCCCGGTTCATGCATCGGTGGTGTCTCAAAATGAAATGATTCCCATTCATGCCCTGCATCACTAATATCGTGAATCGTGATACCATGCCTAACGCCCGTCCTTCGCATGCCGCTGTTGATCTTGAATTCTTCTACCAGACTGCTGCAGACTTTACTGCCCTCACTATACATTCCGATCGTGAAACACAAAATTGACATCCCTCGGCCGCAGCCTGTTCGTCCTGACGAACTCGTCGTCACCAGGTGGTCGTTCCGCTTTGCCGTTGCCCGTCAACATGCTCTGAATAGAAAGGCTAGTTGACTCGACGTTTTGTACCGGCGACCAGCCCTGGCTGCTAAGCAAGTCGAGGCATATTATGCCGTTGCTGTAGACGTGAGGGTGAAGTGGTATCTCGTGCGTCGGACTGCGGACGAAGACGACCTCGGGAGCTTCTGGTCAGGATCAGCGCTGGCATCACAAGGCGAAGAGCTTTGATCTGAAGGATGAGACGAGGATGATCAGGATTTCGAGGGCGGTACATGTGGCGGGTCAGAGGGAGATGGACGTACCGATGGGATAGCTGCTGCTGAAGGTGAATTTTAATCGAAATGTCTTGCCCATGTAGATTGGATTATCGTCCATGACTTGGATATCCATGAGCCATTCTTGCAGATTCTCGGCTGAGACAAGTGCTATACCGGGGGCAAGGGGTGTGCTGTTGAGCTTGGTCAGTTCCTGGTGGATGTCAGCTAACCGAAAAGTGAGAAGTCTGGGGAGGAGAAGATAGATGAGATTTTGGCTGCTGGAAGAGCGTACTCGCTGTAGTCGCTTGACACTTGTCATTTTGGGCGGGCGTCTCCGAAGTGAGATTGGAGTCACAGATTATGGAGATATATAGCGAGGCCGGCCCAGGTGGTCGATCTCACGAGACCATGCAAGAAAAGTTGACCTCGGTGCTAGCGGTGATTCGTAATTTCACGCTGCGGCGATCAAGATCAGATAGCGTGCAGGAAATAGTGGCGCTAATTTTCGATGTTGTTGTCAGGATATTCAGGTGTAACAAGGCAGGCAACCGCAGTTTCGAGACATGGAACGGCATGGATGGACATCATGTGCATGTGCTAGGAAGAAAGTCCCCCACCAGGGCACTTCTGGGCCTAAATGGCCCACTGAAAAGCCCCAGATTGGCTGACAGTCTAACCAATCCTTTCCGACTCATCAACACGAAAGCAATGCTACAATGATGGTTCTAGAATGTCAAATATGAATACTACAACAACCGTGGTAGTCGATACATGTGAACAAAGTCTGTTACGAAACTGCTATGAGAGTGCTGTCGAATATGTCGCTCAAGATGATGGGTACAAAAGATTCGCTGCCATTCCACCAACCGACCACATGCTACCCTCAATGCTGACGACCTGTTAATGGCGACGTGAGTCTGTCTGCTGTGTTGCCGGCCTCCTTGCCCAACGGATTTTGCAGAGCACCGCCTGCGAGATTGCTGATGCCCTTCTTAAGGTCTTTAACGTCCTGCTGGTCTGATGCGGGGACCTTGTTGATCTGACCTGCTCTTTGGTCAGTCGGTATTAAGGAAACGATCATGGAATGGCTTGCCTTTGACCAGGTATGAAGCCTTATTCTCGCCCATGGTTTCTAGGGCTTTGTTCTCCATGGCGCGCTTCCATTGCGGAGGAATACCGAAGAGGTAGACGTACGCCGCTGCAAGGGCGAGAATACCAGCAATGGCGGTGAAGAAGGATGCTTTCGAAGGCATTTCGTGTATGGATATGAGATCTGAAGAAATCGGTGTTGAAATGAAAGTGGATTCAGATTATTTTGCTCTCTGCTCACTCCAGAGCTTGTTTCTTGCTGGCGTTCGTCCACGCGTGCGGCATCGCAATGACGTAGCTTGCATAAGCTTGTCGCCAGTTTGTGGAAGCAAGTCGTGGTGATATCTTCTTGCCGCTCCCGACACGACTTGATTGCCAAGTGCAACTGTGCCGCAGCGACAGGCAGAGCCTCGCTGCAAGCATGTTACACAATCATCCGCGGACCTCGCTCCTGGCGAGCTTTGCGTATTCATTGATTGTGCTCGAAATCAGCGCAAGATTCATTCTAGGCTTCACTGCATAGCCGCAAGCAATGACATCTAAATTCATCTCAGTCATCGGGGGGCTCGACTATGATTTGATCATGGTCGCTGATCGTATGCCAAACACCGGCGAAAGCTGCCTTGCGAGCGAGTATCACGAAGCTCTTGGAGGCAAAGGAGCTAATACGGCAATTGCGGCTCACAGAGCATGTCACGATGAGCCCCGCTCAAGTTACCCAAGGCTTGCAAACGACTCTATGGACGTCAAAGTGAGGATGATCGGAGCTGTTGGGGACGACCAATATGGCGAACGGTGCCGACTGAGCTCGAGCGCACCGGTATCGACACATCTGGCATTGTCGTAGCACCCGGCATGCGGACAAGTATCTGCTTTGTAATGATTCAGAACTGCACACGAGAGAATCAGTGTCTCTTTATCCCAGGCGCAACTGCGTATTGGAAGCAGCAGCATTACCTCAGATTAGAGGATCTTGGATATGGTGTCCGACCAGATTTGTGTATAGCACAGATAGAGATTGACCACAAAGTCGTCGAGACCATGATCGAAGCAGCTGGTCGCGGCAGTATCGACTTCGTGCTCAATGCAGCGCCTGCAACGCCTCTAAAGTCGGGGATCTACAGGTGGATCACCCATCTCTTGTTAAATGAAGGTGAAGCGGCTGTTATGACCGCGAGGGCACAAGAAGAAGTGAACGAAGGGACGTGGGTTCGTGTTTGTGGTGATTTCCTTTGCCAAGGTGTAAAAAACGTAGTGATCACACTGGGTGCCAAGGGAGCTTACTTTGCGAACGCAAAACGCTCCGGGCACACCAGGGCGTACGCTGTGGAGGTGGTAGAGACCACGGGAGCAGGGTAAGGAACAACCATTACTCGTCATTACGAAATACTGGTCGCTGAGATGGAAAGTGACACCTTTACTGGAGCATACGCTGCCGATTACCTTAGGCAGAAGGAAGCTGGAGTGTGGAACATTGAGCAGGCAGTCATCCGCGCCAACAAGGCCGCTGCCACAGCAATCACCAAATTTGGCGCTCAAAACGGTATGCCTTGGTCCAATCAAGTTGATCGGTTCACTGGTATATATTATGAAATGGAGTAGTGGTCCTAGTGCCACTGCTTACTTCATCCAAGCCATCTCAATAGAGCTTCGTGGAAAGCGTTCGGGTCTTGCACTTGCGGCGAATGTCCTAGAGATTGAAAGGCTTTGAGAGAGCAATTAGGTAACTCCGCGCAGACCGCCGGACCAAGCACGTCGTAGTGGCCAATGATGGCTTGGACGTCGGGCGGAGCCCAAGCCTTGCCTATAGCTGTGTTGTCCTCGTCGCCGATGACGAGGAATGTCGGTAAAGTAAGATTCTGTGTCTCGTATATCCAGGGTTGAGTGAAAATCATGTCTGTGGTAGCGGCCATATTAAAGGCAAATTTCTGACCCTCTGGGCCTTTGTAGATGCTCAAAAGCATATTGACTCAAATGTCATAAGTCGTATTCCATGTACCATCATAATATGTCGCTTGTTGATATGACTTGATGCTTTGGAAAGAGGTGTTTAGCTCCGTACGGTAGGATGCATCGATGGACTGATATGGTACTCCCAATGCGAACCAGTTCTCCAGCCCAAGTGGATCTACCAAAACAAGACGGCTTGTTTGCTTCGGGAAAGCCAAGGTATATCTTGCAGCCAGCATGCCACCCATTGAGTGGCCCATGATTGTCGCATTTGTGACACCGATTGAATTCAGTAGGCTGTTGGTATTCAGAGCCAGCTGGAAAAGGGTGAATTGGTACGCAGATGGCTTGGTAGACTTGCAGAAGCCGATTTGATCAACCGCAATCACACGATAGCCATCATTGGAAAGCGCCTGAATGGTCTCATTCCACGTGCATGCACAGAAATTCTTGCCATGGAACAGAACGATGGTGCCTTTGTCCTGTGTGGTAGTGTTGGACCGTGCTATGTCCATATAGGCCATTGACAGATTTTGAGTCTGGGAGATGAAATTGTAGAATCGAACCGGGTATGGATATTCGAAGTCGAGGCCAGCAGCATAATTCGACCAGTCGGCTTGGCCTTGTGCCCATATCGATCCAACACAAAACACCAGTAACACAAAAACAGTCAGTGCTATCTTCATTGCGTAATCGCTGGTAGCATAGGCTTGTGGACACCTAATAAATGGATGCCAGCAGCGCAGGGATTACAGAGGGTTGAAGAAATAGGTATGCAGCTGATGTGGAAACCAGGCATATAAACCTGTAGCATATCACCTGCCCCTTCTCGAGCTTGTAAGCGACCATCTTGCAGAGACATATTGTCGGTGGCTGTCGATCATGGAGATGTCATTTGCCGGGTACCCGCAGCACTAGTCGCCTCACTCGAACGAGGCGTTGGAGCACCTCCGCCATACAAAATCGCATCAAGTGTGAGTATGCTAATGCGGCGGGATCCATGCATGCTCAAGCTAGTCGAGTCCTGGTGTCCACAGACGCTTACCGAATGTTCCTAGATAAGATGCAGCGGGCGTGGGCCTCATAAGGCGACGTGCTCGATCATTGCGGGACCCTCTCGTGAAGCCAGCTTCGACTCGATTCAATGATATCTATGTCAGCTCCTGTCAGCTCCTGTCAGGACAGAGTATCCAAATGGTATGGCGCGGGGCACGGTACAGGTAAAGAAGAGCAAGCCGGCTTTGCAATTGATCTTCAAAATGGTCACGTGATTCTAAAATAGGACCGTTTCCCTTTTCGTCCTAGGCCGGGATTTGGGATGACCAAAGCACCAAATCCATGCTCGCGACAGCATCGCGACAGCGCGTCGGACCCCATCAATCAACATTTCGGTCCTGCGTTCGCGTCTCGAACCCTCGGAGAAAATGGAACGAGGTCGCAAAAGGAAGGCGGATACAATTGAGAATGGCGACACGCCAGTCAAAAGGCAGAAAATGCCTGCTCCGAACACACCTGAAGCCGTGACAGAAGTTGGCATGGAGCTCGTGGAAATACTGAAATCTGCCGAGGACAAAACAGGTCGGAGCATAACTGATATGTTCCTAACTCTTCCCGACAAGCGCGAACTTCCCGATTACTACGATGTCGTTAAACGACCAATTGCTATCGACACGGTCGAGCGCAAATTGCGCAACTATGGTTACAGCAGCTTGTCGGATGTTGAAGGTGATTTCAAGCGAATGGTCAACAATGCGAAGCAGTACAACGATGATGACTCTCAAATCTTTGCCGATGCAGAGCGGATACGGAAGATGCTGCACAACTGGATGAAGAGTAACAATCCAGCATATAAGAATCCCGACTACAATGCGACGGCCACACCCCTACTAAACGACAAGGGCAGCCGAAGGACAAATGGCAAAGGGAGCGAGACACCAGATGCCGAGGTGAAAGAGGAGGCGCCAAAGGCAAAGCGGCCTATGATAACATTGTCAACTAAAAGGAGAATATCCGAGGCGCAGACGACATCGACAACTCCAATTGAGAAGGAGAAGTCTGCTCAAGTTCAAACAGAGAAAGGCACAACGAATGAGTTTCAAGGCAAATCCTTCGGACAAGTCCAGGAAGCGATTTTGGACGAGTTTCTCCAACATCGCGACGAAGAGTATGTGAGGTGAAGATAGCCAAGTGCGTTGACTGACTGATTGACAGTGGCCTTCCCATTTATCAACCATTCTTCAACCTTCCACCGCGATCATTGACCGACTACTTCCAACTTATCAAAAGGCCTGTTTGCATCAAGTCCATACAAAAGAAAGCGCGAGGTCAGCATGGTCGAGAGACACCGTCAAATGTCACAGATTTCAAGACATGGGATGCTTTCGAGGACGAGGTCTCAATGATCTGGAAGAATGCGCAGGCATACAACGAGGACGGTAGCGACATGTTCAATCTCGCCGATGAATTCAAGGCAAGTCCTGTTGCATAGCCTGCTCAGAGCGCAGACTGACATCTCCCAAGGAACACTTTCTTTCCAGACTAGCCGAGGTCAAGTCTAGAGTGGAAGAGCCACAAAGCACGAAAATCAAATTGAATGCGAGACCAAAGCAGGTATTACATCTATCGGCGAGGTCCGCTTCAGCGGCGTCGTCGTCACCTGGCGTCACAGTCGATAATGAAGCACTCGAGCGGCAACGAAAGCTCGTGCAAGCCGGCGTCAATGGTCAGCAGACACCTCAGCCTCCAAAATCAGAATCACTGGCACCATCAGACACGCGACAAACCTCGACTCCACCCGCGACGGTCAAAGTGGAGAAGTCTGCGGCCTCCCCAGCACCAGACCTTGCACGCGTGGCAAGCAATGGTCCAGATGTCAGAGCAAGTCCACAGAATTCCATGCCGCCCCCAGCACGAGTACCGAGTGGAAGCCCGTATCCTGTTGCACCTCCCCCTACCGCGGCCACCTACACTCCTTCATTGGCGCCTCAAACAGCGACATTTGGGGAGACATTTGCAAGGACGAAGCCTCTGTCAGAAGCATTATTATTGAACGTCCATCTTGCAAGTCATCCACAATTGAACAGCGCAAAGCCGTTCAGGTTGGATATTGCAGCATCACCAGACTACACTCAACAGTCAGTCACGGTCATGCTACCGGCGACGCAATACGCGCTCCAGGCGTCGCCCACTGTTTCGCAGCAATTGTCCTCAGGTAGACAGTACAAGCTTTTCGTCACTGCTAATGGTGTACGTGTCTCTCCTTCCATAAGGCCGATAGTCAATGGGGATTTGACGAATGGTGCCGAGAAGAAGCAAGTTTACGACATCTCGCTCATGCCAGGCGTTAATCGCATCGAGGTGGAGATTGTGGCAGTGACTGGACGGGGTGGGGCTCTGGAATTGGAGAAGACGACAGTCTTTGCTAATCTCATGAGGTATTGAGTATGAGATATGATATGGATGCTGTCACACGACTTGAGAATGGGTCTTGTACACCGGTTGGGACGGCACAGGGTAGGCTCAAAGGCATAACGGCTTGAATTCAGATACCCCTTATCAAGCATGTGCTACGCTACGTACATCTTGTATCAATTGTTATTTCTAACCATGTTCTCAAATCATTGTATTACAAGCATCTGCCCGCCATTGATCCATCAGTAAACCTTGGCATCAAACGCCGACGCCCAACCTCGGCAAAGCAGCTGCACTCGTGAGCTTCCTTGAACTTTCTCTACCTCCAACGTCCAATCTCTCCTCCCACACTACGATGCGACAATGACATCCCCCGACTTCGCCGCCGCACAGCAACGGATCCTCGCACGCCGCGTACGCTCCTCCAGCGCCAACACCACCGCGTCTGTCCCCCTCCTCCCGCCGCAACTCCCTGCGCAATTCTCCTCCCTCCCAACCCCTCTCCTCTCAGCAGCACAATCGTCCCTCGCGCTCCTCCACTCTCTGCGCTCACCATACGGCACGCGCCCTGCCTTTCGCGTTGGCCAGCTCGACGCTGAACTGCTAGACGAAGAGCTTCTGGGCTTATTCAAGGGACAAGTAGGGGACGCGTTACGCTACTTCGGCCCGCATCTTGGAGAAGAGTATGGCGCGGAGATACTAGCTGTACTCAGAGGGGTGTTGTGGAAGCTGAGTATCTGGGATAAAGGCGTGAGTTATGGCGGCTGGCTGCAGGGTTTACGGTACGGGGATGCGCGCGCGGCAGAGGGCGGAGTACTAGGGCAACCGACGCGGTTGCAGAAAGTGCTCTATGGACTGGTGACGGTGGGAGGGAGATATGGCTGGGAGAGATGGGAAGAGTGGTTGCTTGACCGGGAGGGAGGATACGAGACGAGCGGAGTGGTGGAGAGGCTGGAAAGATTGACGAGGGCGCTGAGCACGGGGCATGAAGTGGCGGCGTTTATGAGCTTTTTGGTGTTCTTGTACAATGGGCGGTATAGGACGTTGGTGGACAGGGTGTTGGGGCTAAGGCTGGTGCCGACGAGTGCGCAGACAAGCAGGGAAGTGAGCTTCGAGTATCTCAATCGCCAGCTGGTATGGCATGCTTTCACGGAGTTTCTATTGTTCATTCTGCCACTGGTTGGGATCAGCAGGTGGAGAAGATGGCTGGCGAAAGCGTGGAGGAAGGCGAAGAGCATGGTGACGAGGAAGAGCGAGGATGAGGACGATGTGCTAGCAAGAGGAGAGCTTGGCTTTCTACCAGAGAGGACCTGTGCCATCTGCTATAAAGACCAGAACCCAACATCCGGTGCGAGCGAGGCAGACATTGTAGCGGCATCTAGTGGTGGTGGAGGTGTTATCGGAAGCGCGCAGACTGACATTACGAATCCTTATGAAACGATACCCTGCGGATGTGTTTACGATTTTGTATGTCTGGCGCAGCGAATAGAGGCCGAAGAAGGTGAAGGCTGGACTTGCTTACGATGTGGAGAGACGGTGAAAGAGTGTATGCCTTGGTCAGGAGATGTAATTGAGGAGAAGCAATCGCGATCGACGTCCGGCAGCAAAGGTTCGCGCAAGAGTGTGGTGTTTGCAGACGTCCATGCAGCTGGAGAGGATTATGCTGCAGAAGACGGAGAGAACGAGGAGATAGATCGGGTACTGTCACCTGTCGATCCGATGCCTCTCGAAGATGAAGTGGCCGAACACGTGGGTCCGTCAGATCGTGACACAATAGACGAAAATGAGATGATCGGAGAATCGACCGAATGGGTTGGTTACGAAGACGGAGAGCAAGATGTTGACGGCGCATCAGAGACCTCGGACATGTCAGAGGAGCAGGACTAGCTTTTGCGAGCCGAGATGCACTTGTCTGTACAAAATGTATAATACTTTGGGATGAGGACCGCAAGACATCTGCTTCGTACAGCGGATATCAACCACTTGATGGACGTCTTGCGTGTCTTGAATCTGGTCCGCTGAGGCATATCGAATTCGGGCTGCGAGACTTCGACAATTCTCAGATCCTGACTATCAAGCTCGTCGCCGTTCTTTCGACCCACCACTGTCGCCGATGCGGATCGCAATGCTACCACGACTGCTGACATGATCTCTTACTTCAAGGCCACCGAGCATTCCGAACAGCTCTACCTCCATGGAGAGCCATTCCTCCTGCGAGCTGGAGAGCTCCAGAGTTCGTCTCTTTCATCAGTTGAATACATGGCGACGGTCTGGTCCAAATTGAAGCAGATGTACCTTAATATCGTACCGGGCAGCATTACGTGGGAGGTGATTGAGCCACGGGAAGGGCATCTCGATTTCGACGAGCTCGATAAGGTCATTAGAGATGCACGAGAACACGGACTGGCACTGAGCCTTCTCTGGGTCGGCCCTTCCAAGAACGGTTCAGTGCAGGTCCATTGCTTAGGGGTTCCAGTGCTGATGCAGCCACAGGACAGTCTACTTACGTACCCTCATGGGTCAGGACTTATGGTAAACGATTCCCTGAGCCAAGGTGCGGAAAGCTGGCGGTGTAATGGAGACAGCCGATGTACTTTCCTTGTTTCACGGCGGAAATGCAGTCGCGGCGGATGCTAAAGCGTTCGCTACATTTATGCGGCAGCTGAAGCAATTCTACGGCAGGGATAATACTGTCATCATGGTCCAGCTCGAGAACGAGACCGGCCTGCTTGGCGACTCTCGAGATGGCAGCGAAGCAGCAAATCAAGCTTTCTTACGAGACATCCCGAATGACCTCCCGGACTTGTTACAGAATGACTACGCTTGACATGACGACCTCAAAGCATTCATACTAGGCAGGACAGCGCTCCGAGACCGAGCAACCGCCTTCAAGCATCCGTGGCAAGATGTTTCCGGGGTCTCCAGCCGAACGGACGAGCCTTTTATGGGCTGCTATTATTCAAGCTATGTCGATACTGTAGCAGCGGCTGGAAAGACAGAATAGCCTCTGCCAATCTTCATGAACGTGTGGCAGAATTACGCAGGTGCAGATGGAGACATTGCCTTCCTGACAGTGGCTAGCGGTGGCGGCACTCCTGGCGACCATCCTTTGGGTGGAGCTGTGAGTAATGTCATCCTACTTCGACGAGCTCTCTTCAAACGGCAAGCCGGATCAGCCATGCTACTTTGAGATGAGTGGATACTACACCTCAACCCAAAGGTGCTCTGTGTTCGGTCGCCAGGTCCTAGAGCAGGAGCGATCATCCGCCTACCACCATCCGAGCCGCTGAATCGGTTGCAAGACTTTTGCTAATAGGATGCGGTTTCCAGGCTGTCTTCGACTCGACCAAGTCAGACCGCTTAATTGGTATACTGAGTTTCAAGGAGAAGAGGGTGGTAGATGTAGACACTGGGAAGCTGGGAACGCTTAGGACGGTAGATGGGCATAAGACGAGAAGCAGGCTGTTCTGGATTCCCATTGCCCTGACCATTCCAGCTAGCACAGCCATTGCTCAGGTGGAGGTGTATACCCTGGAGGAATGAGCTCGCCGCAGCGGACCCGAATGACACGGTCTCGAGAGCTCTTATGGTGGGCATTTCATCAACCGTCAGACAGAACATTATAGAAGTGTGCAAGGTGGTCGCCGCTATGTGGTGTACTTTTCGGCTCGTTGCGGCTTTGCAGCCCCTCCACACGTGCATTGTTGTATGCAAATCATCATAGCTTCCGTCATGACGATGTCACAATTAAACATTCTTGTAAAGCCAAAGACAATCATAACGAGTATGGGTGACCCTCAATCTCTTCTCGACCCAATTGATCGTCCCATACCAGTATCGCACCCCATTGCGGCTGAACACCCACCATGACTATCGACAAGGTAGCCTTGTCCCCCAGAGCTTATCCCGGAAACAGCTGACCATCCCAAGATAGCAATGATAGGCTGCGGCAGCATGGGTGGCGGCATGGCCCTGCTGTTCGCCGAGAAAGGCATCCATGTTTCGGTTCAAGATCCTTCGAAAGAAGCCATGGACGGCATCAAAAAGCAAGCCGAGAAGGAAGGTTTTGGGGACCGCGTTAGCGTGCACGAAAACTACGACTCGCTCACAAAATCACTCGGAAGTCCAAAGATACTGTTCTTCAGTCTGCCGCACGGCAAGGTCGGCGATACGGTATACGAGGATTTGGAGCCATACCTGGGCAAAGGAGACATAATTGTGGATGCGGGGAATGAGCATTTCCAGAATACGGAGAGGAGGCAGGGTAAGGCGGTATTGAGGGGCATACGATATGTGGGAATGGGCGTGAGTGGAGGGTATCAGGCTGCAAGACGGTAGGTATGGCAGGACATGGTAGTGATCAATGGCTGACTAGTCACAGAGGTCCTTCCATGTGTCCCGGCGCAGACGACGAGAGTCTCGACATTGTACTTCCGCTCCTTCAGAAGGCAGCGGCTAAAGATGACAAGGGGAACGCTTGCGTCGCAAAAGCTGGATTGGGAGGGTCGGGCCACTATGTCAAAATGATTCACAATGGCATTGAGCATGGCATGATGAGTGCTGTATCGGAGGCATGGTCGATCATGGTGACTGGCTTGGGCATGTCATACGACGAAGTAGCGAAAGAGTTCGAGCGGTGGGATAACAGTGGGGAACTGAAGGGTACATTCTTGGTCAACATCGGCATACGCATTTGTACGGCGAAAGATCCCAAGACTGGCGAACGTGTGTTACGGACAGTGGAGGACAAGGTGGTACAGGACGTGACGGGCGAGGAGGGCACTGGCATCTGGTCCAACACGGAGAGTGTAGAGGAGCACATTCCGGCACCAACTCTGTCTACGGCACACTTCTTACGACTGGCTTCTTCTGATCGTGCGCAAAGGCGCAAGATCCACAATGCTTTCAGTACCAATTGGCCGCCACAGAAGATGTCTGTAACGGACAAGAAGCAATTCCTAGAAGACCTTCGACAAGCGGTCTACGCTTCTTGTCTTTGTGCCTACGTTCAAGGGTTGAACATCATCAACAAGACGAACATCGATCGTGGGTGGCATATCGATTTCTCTGCTGTCTGGCAGATCTGGCGTGCTGGCTGTATCATCCAGGCAGACTACATTGCGGAGCTCCTCCAGCCAATTCTGTTCGACTACAAGAAGCAGGACTTGACGAATCTGTTGTATCAGAAGTCGATTGCCGACGATCTGGTCAAATACAAGCCAGCCCTACAACGCATCACAGGCCAAGCAATTGCGCATGATCATGTCATTCCTGCTATCAGTGCGAGTCTGGAGTACCTGAAATATGAGACTGGTTTGGATCTACCAACGCAATTTTATGAGGCAGAGCTCGACTACTTCGGTAAGCACATGTACGATCGCAAGGACAAGGACATGGACGAGCTACCAAGGGAAGGCAAAGAGCACTTCGAGTGGAAGCCTGCGTAGGCGCAGCACACATCTGTGACTGAGCTAGGCCGACTGGCAAGGGCCTCGAGTTACCAATTGTAGCATATGTACATGTCCGTATAACAGTATTTCCGCCTTAGCGAATCAATAAATCATGATCATCTTCATCGTTCGACACCGACGCCGCGCGAAGATCAAAGCATCACAGCCGCCCAAACTCCCACGCTGCTCTCTGAACTGACAGCCCGCCGCCGTGACTCTCCACAGTCCTCCCTCTACCACGATCATTCGCATCCCCCTGCTTCTTACCTCCATACACCTCCGCGTCTTGGCTGTCTTCCACTCTGGGGGTCCATCTCTCCCATCCCTCCCCCTGACCAATCGGCATCCCAGTCCAAACCTCATCCCTCGTCAACCCCCTGCGATTCCTATAATCCACAGCACCAATCGGCAGCTCTGTCTCGTCCACTAACGTTCGGCCTAGCCCGACAGTCCACCACATCCCCATCCTCCCCTTCTTGTCTCTGGTTCCCCACGCTGCTCGCGCGTTTCGCTCCACCCAGCTTCGATAGCCTCTGCATGAGTTCCGATGCAACGTCACCGTATTCTCGTCCGCTCCGTGACTACGTCCCGGCACGCGCGGCGTCCTCGACAGAGGCTGGCAGAACTGCGTTAGGTGCATGAAGAAAATACCCTTGAATGTCTGTCCGTCCTGGTTACACGTGCCGCGGGCATCGCAGTAGTCCTCTAGTATACCATCCCTGCCCAGACCGCTCCATGACTGGGCGTGCTCTCCTGCAGAAGAGAAGCCGGTTGCGGAGATGACGGACGAAACTAGGCTGTGTCCATCGTGCAGGTATGAGACATTGCCAGTGGCGGCGAAGAGATCGCTGAGGCCGGAGAGGACGACACCTTGATTGTAGCTGTAGACCATCTCGTTGCGGTCGTCGCATTTCCCGGAGCCGGTGCGGTTGCGCCATGACCAGCCCGAGACGTGGAAGCCGTCGACGTAGAGGCCGAGAGAATTGGTCATGTTGGAGGACTCGAGCCAGGCGTAGGCTGCTACGGCGGAGGAGAGGTACGTCGGGGCGTGGGGAGGGGCTGGGTCGAGTTCCAGACCAGGTGGGGTCAGTCGGTTGATAAAGGGTGAGGAATTGGCGTCGCCTGGGAAGTAGAGATACATGCTTATGCTGGCGGAGATGAACAGCTGGTTGGTAATGGCGTTCTTGTATGGTGCGAGAGAGGGGTTCCATGTCATGCCACCACCACAGAGGCGAGTGTCCCAACCTTTCGCAGCGAGATCATAGAAGATGCGAGCACGGTGGGCGAGAGCCGGGATGAACTGGGTCGCGTGCCAGTGAGAAGAAGTGGCGCTGTGAACTGAGGTATTGTAGGAATCGATGAAGTTGACAGATTGCAGCCAGCCGAGAACGACCCAGAGCATATCGTCGTATGCTTGATTGCGGATGGCAAAGGCATTCTCGCCGTAGTAAAAGGCGGTGTTGTGGGCAAAGTATTTGTCAATGTCAGATTGCAGGACAAGAGCATCATTGGGCTGTAGATTTGATGAGCCGTGTAGCTGCTTCGACAACGACATGAGAGTCGTGGTCACATAAGTGTTGACCACGGCGGCAGTCCAGTCGATGGCTGTTGGCCATGTTCCAACCCAAAGTTGGAACCAGGTAGTTTGGAGCACCTGAAGAGCATCTTGGATATTCTGTAAAGATCCTATGCTGGACGTGACGGGTGCGTCAAATGTCTTGATGTGATTGACCAGCTGTGCTTGTGTCGAGTCCTGACCATCGAAATACCCCGGCCGCTCGAGTCTGCTGGGAAAAGCCCCAGCATCGGCACTCACAGCAAAAGCAGAACCTGCGAAGACAGGAAGTAAGAATGCTGTTGCCTTCATGGCGAATACGGATCCCGATCCACTTCACCCAAAATCCATCATTGAAAAGGATAGGAAGAAAGACCGGCCTTACCTGAATAACGGCGGACGTTTAGACAAGGATCGTTTCATTCTGGCGACGATGACCTAGGCCAAGTGGATCAGATCACGAGGCACACATCAATATCTGGGAAACCGTCTCGCGGCGCAACTCTAATAAAGCCATGCCTAAGTGTCTGGTATAGGACTCGGGTCGAGAAGTAACACACAGTAAACAAAGTGACTGGCATACATATGGACTGGGGCTCACAATCAGGTATTCCCTGTTCTACCATCTCGCCGCTGTTGTCGCTTCCCGCTCGAAAGGGAAATCATATCGTGTCTCGCAGAGCCGCATCCCACCTCCATCTCCACCTCACTAGCGGGAATAATGGTGCTCTTCCCATTGGACAATGGCCCGTCATCGGCTTTTGGGAATGCAGATCGCCACGAGAATCAGCGCGGGGCAATTCGACTTCATGAGGGAATCCCCTGCCCCTCATTGTGCCGAAAAGCTTTTCCGACGGTAGGATAGATTTCATGTAAGTGCCTTTTCGCTGCAAGAGCCACCGAGGACTGTTTCACCATATCATTCTTGCCTGTATCGTTGCATCCTCCCCACAACACATCTGGATACAGCACAGACCAACCAAGATGGACCCCGAGAATCTCCAGAAGCAGCGAGAGCCAGAAGAGCCACGCTTTTTGTCTTTTAAGCATAAGCCATTTGGCGAGAAGAGACCCAATGGCGAGCAGATTCTCAATAGATACTCCTCAACACTTACTCAAGGCCATGACTTTCCCGCTGCTCAAGCAATGCTGTACGCTGCGGGCATCGCGGACGAAAAGGTCATGAAGAACTATCCTCATGTCGGGGTAGCATCAGTCTGGTGGGAAGGAAATCCCTGCAACATGCATCTCCTGGATCTTGGTAAAGCTGTGAAAGTTGCTATTGAGAAGCAAAACATGCTCGCTTGGCAATACTCGACCATTGGCGTGTCAGACGGCACAACTATGGGTGGCGAAGGCATGCGTTTCTCCCTTCAGACTCGCGAGCTCATCGCGGACAACATCGAAACGATATCATCTGCCCAACACCACGATGCTGTCATCACCATCCCCGGCTGTGACAAGAACATGCCTGGCTGCGTCATGGCCATGTCTCGCCTCAATCGTCCTTCGATCATGATCTACGGTGGCACGATCCAGCCAGGCTACAGCAAGCTACTCGACAAGCCGATCAACATCACAAATTGCTTGGAGGCACATGGCGCTTACATGTACAACACCTTGTCCAACCCCAACGATCCCTCGCAGACCAAGGACGATATTCTATCCGACCTAGAACGTCACGCCTGTCCGAGCCAAGGAGCCTGCGCGGGAATGTTCACGGCGAATACGATGTCAAGTGCTATTGAAACGATAGGCCTCTCCTTACCAGGATCGTCTTCGACGCCGGCGACATCGCCTACAAAGATGCGAGAATGTGCCAAAGCGGCCGAAGCGATCAAAGTGTGCATGGAAAAGGACATCAAGCCCTCTGACATCATGACCAAAACCTCGTTCGAGAATGCTCTCGTGCTGATGATGGCCATGGGCGGCTCGACCAACGCTGTTCTGCATCTCTTGGCCATGGCAGGCACAGCTGGCATCCCGCTTACCCTTGACGACTTCCAGCGGGTGAGCGACAAGATCCCTTTCATCGCCGACATGGCCCCCAGCGGCAAATACCTCATGGCCGACCTGTACAACATCGGCGGCATCCCATCGGTACAAAAGCTTCTTGTGCACGCCGGCCTGCTGGACGGCTCCACACTCACAGTGACAGGCAAGACCATGGCCGAGAACATTGCCTCCTGGCCCTCGCTACCACAAGATCAAGTGATCGTGCGTCCACTCGACAATCCCATCAAGAAGACAGGGCACATTGAGATCCTCCGCGGCAATCTAGCGCCCGGCGGTGCGGTGGCGAAGATCACGGGCAAAGAAGGAATGCGCTTTACCGGCAAAGCGAGGGTGTTCAACAAGGAGCACGAGCTCGACGAGGCGTTGAATAAGGGTCTCATACCACGGACGGAGAACCTGGTGTTGGTTGTCCGCTACGAGGGGCCGAAGGGCGGGCCCGGTATGCCGGAGCAATTGAAGGCTAGTGCGGCGATTATGGGTGCGAAGTTGACGAACGTGGCGCTCATCACGGACGGAAGGTATAGTGGTGCCAGCCATGGCTTTATCGTGGGACACATTGTCCCCGAGGCAGCGGTTGGTGGACCGATTGCTGTGGTGAAGGATGGGGATGTGATTACGATTGATGCAGAGGGGAACACGATTAGTATGGATGTTAGTGACGAGGAGGTGCAGAGGAGACTGAAGGAGTGGAAGCCACCGAGGGCGACGGTCACGAGAGGTACGCTGGCTAAGTATGCGAAGTTGGTGGGAGATGCTAGCCATGGTGAGTCGCGGTGTTTCGTCGTGAGGACAGTGGTCACTAATGATTGTGATAGGTGCTATGACGGATCTGTTCTAAGCGATGCATTTATGGGTCTAGCTAGCTTCCAGCCAAGGACCCAATCTGGTATTTTCTCCGCTGCATAAGGTCGACGTGGTCTAAAATTCAGTCGTGAAAATATGCATATATGAGGTGGTACCATATTGCTAAACGAGAAGTATCAGACTACCTGTTCTCCATCCTGGATTGTACTCTGAGGTATCTCTTTGCTCTTGTGGATCCACTGTACCGAGAATAAGCCTCGAAAAGCGACTGCTGCGCAAGATTCGATGACTATGGCGCGTTATATGCGTATCAGCATGCCCGTCTGTCGAGGGAGAAGAGCAGCTCCATGCTCGTGGTAAGTGTTTGCTTTTGTCCCAGTACTCTTGTTTGAATTGATAAGGTCTCCATACGGTCGACATTGCAGTTGTCGCTGTCGGCTTGCTGCAAGTTGTCTTTGCGTACAGGATTGAGTGCCTTCCTCGAGCCTCTCTGCATGATCTGCTTCCATCGGGTTCATTGTGCTGGAAAACGCGTCCTGCTGGACTATGACTGCAGAAGACATCTCACAATACACACATTTTCTTGCTCGGGCAGCCAACAGAGAGGAGAAAGACGAGTACGCTTGGCTGCTAGAGAGGCTTGATCTTGCAGTCGACGAGCCCTTGGCAGATCCTCAATGAATACTGCCAGACATGTGGTATCCGTGCCCAGGCTGTCCCAAAAAGGCAGTGCTTGCGAGGTGAAGATCCCCGGCTTGAGATGAAAGCTGAAGGTCAGTGATACATCGATACTATAGCAATATGCTGGCAGCCTTGTGGGTATCATGATATATGAGATAGAGCCTGCTATCTTACGAGTAATGTATTGTGGTAATGTAAGATAAGACACGGTGTACCACAGGTGGCCTGAGGGGCAGGGCATCGTAGTGAGGCTTGAAAACCACACCGGAACTTTCGTAGTCACCGATGAACTTTGCTCAAGACTGCAGATGTTGCCTCTGAGAGAGAGACGTCGCTGGCTCGGCTGTCGAGCTTTACAGCCTAGCCTGAGCCGAATAGCTTGAGCAGAGATGATCATGGTCCACCTCATGATGCTATTCCATGTTCATGTGACGCAAACCTTCACGTCGCAAAACTTGAGGAATGTCAAACGCAGCATGATATGTGCAGTCCGTGTGCATGAGAACCATTAGGTCGGCGTTTTCTGGGTGCCGCTGTAATGTTCTCTGCTTAGATAGATTGAATACATAAGCGCCTGAACTGATTGTACGACTAACAGAGACACAGAGTATAACGACGTGCAAGCAGACGCTTTTGTCGGAAGACGTACAGAAGAGGTGTGTAAAGTCCTCCGCGAGCTCGTATCGTATCCTGTCCGCAGAAGCGTAGAGACTCCTTCATGTGTGTCGATCGTGTCGTGGTTGAGGAAAGTATATCCATAGAGTGTGATAGCATTAGACGATTGGAAAAGGCTGGATGGGCTTGCTAGCCAGGAAGCGTCGTAGTCCGAGAAACAATGCCGTTACATCGTTCATAATCATTACGTTGTTTGTGTCCGGTGTCTCGACTCGTTCATGTATGTCCTAGAGAATGATTCGAGAAACATCTATGATTACCAGGGAAACCTATTGCTCGAGATAAAGTGAGGTCGACTAATTTAGATCATCTTTACCGGAGCGCTTTTTGAGCTGCAACTTGTGACCGGGATCGTGGTCAAGAGTCAAGAAAGGACAAGACTAGCCGATAGCCATGGCTAAGCGGCTCGCCGGCAGCAGGGTAAGGGGAAGCACGCAGGCTTCCTTCGACAGAGTCTACCATACGCGGCGATCCAACTGTTGGTCCAAGTCCATGGCAGGAAGTTGTCCTTCTCCATCCAGACCTCGGAGTAGCTTTGCCCTGAAACATGCTGTCCAAGGTTTGGGCAGGGTTTTCAGGCGTGCTCTGAAGATTGGTACTTAAGGGACGCACAGACCAACCAACATGGTCTTGTCATCGACTTATGCAGGTACTACTGGTCAGTGTCCTATTCTGAGAAAGTCACTCCCACCTATACATGATTTGTACGCGTCGTGGCGTCCTGTCGGAAATGTTCGTGCCGGTATTGCTCGGTGAGCGAAGGCCAAACGGGTCAAAAATAGGATCTACACCCACGAGGCATGATGCTCAATTGATTCGCATGGTCACACGTGGACCAAGTGTGAAGATCCCCCGAATGATCTGTACAATGGATCGGGAGCGAGCAAATGCCTGTATACTTCGTCTTGCGAAAGTGTATGGGGCTTGAGAAGTGCACTTACTTCGCTGTTTGGTATGAATTTTTGTAGATCATGATAGGTGTGCAGACGGCCCTGCAGAATTGAAATCCTCGCATGTTGGACATTGGGCTCAAGCCAGGAAAGTGGCAATGCGGATTATGCCACGTAGAAGGCGTGTTTTGACTGATGGATCTTTCCATGATCTAATGTACAGTTTTACATATCCCAGAGGATCATTGTGGCTTCACAATGAGATAAGAACGAAAAGAGTATATTCATACCTGCAATTCCCTGTCCGTGTCCTCCCAACCGAGTCGTGACTCATTGACTGTGTGCCTGAAAGTATCTCAAGTACTTCGATGTGCTGTATGGAATGCACAAATAGAATGCCATCGAAATGTTATCGACCAATATGCAAAATCTTTGAGCTGAGCGAATGTGCAGCCGGGATATCATTCCAGTGACCCGAAAACCTGTTCAACGTTGGAATGCAGAAAACAAATTCTAGCGAGTGAATAGTCGGTAAGAATCGAAAAAGTCGTGTACCATCATTGCATAGGCATGAACGTGAATTGATGGTTAGCGTCCGGATGGTGTGGATGCTGGAAAGGATGAGATGGGATTGCGCCAGGAGGCATGCCTTCTGGCATCTGTGGTTGTGGGTAGAGTTTGGCCCACTTTCGGGCGCAGTGCTTGGAGGGCCATCGCTCTTGGATACCAAAGTCTAGCATCTGAGCTTTCGTTAGTGGAGATTTATGTCGCAAGCTTGATACAATAATCACCTTTGAGCTGATAATGTCCCACTTGTACTTTTCCCAGTATTCGTGAGCAAGTTTGAGCGCTTCGACATCCTCCCCCTGCCAGACCCGGAACTTCTCGCGCAAACGCTTATAGCGCATCTGCAATGCCGCTACCTGAAAAGTCTTGCCATGGTGGGAGCCGAATCGTGCAGCGATATCTTTCCATGGGAGGCCCTCCTCCTCTTTCAGTGTCACCAGTAGTCTGTCGTCCTCGCTTAAGTCGGCGCCCGCGATCGAGCAGGTGCGCTTTCGACGCTTTCCATTAGCGTCCACGGACTCGTCATCTTCGTCTCTAGAGCGCTTAGTAGCCAGACCTGCAGGATTGGGAGCTAGCGTCGGATACTGTCGTCTAGGCTGTGGCTGTTTGATCTCCGGCGGGCTTGGACTAGCGAATATTTCAGTGCCCAGCATACTGTGGGCAGGCGGATATGTCGGAGGCGTGAAATTAGATGACAAAACCTGCGATTGCTCCGACAATGGATAGTGCAGCCCTAAGCCGTTTCGGGGATCTGGCCAGTTGATTGAGTCTGCAGATGGACCGAAAGTGCCCGGGCTGCTGCGAGGTCGATTATCGAGAGAAGAGATTGGACGGTTCTGGAAGTGAGAAGGAACCAAGCTGAGAGGTGGAGGTAGAGTGGTGTAGCCATGAGGATTTTCGTGGGCGGGCGGTCTGCTGTAAGTCGACCAAGGAGATCCATGTGCGGAGACTGCATGTGGAATGGGTGTAGTCCCAGCAGAAGTGGTAGGTGCAGTAAAGGCAGCTTGCTCGTCGGATGAAGTCACGAACGGTGCAAGGTATGGATCGTTATATGAGAGCTAGGGTGATCAGCAAAGGTCTCAGGAATCACTGGCAGATGGTAGATCGTACCGGTTGAGATGGGTAACCCCATCCACTGGTGAGAGAATCTGGTCCAGGAAGCTCCCCACTGGAGACAGGGAGACTATCAGGACCGTCAAGAGGAGGATAGGACATGACGGCTGTCATGCTTTCTGCTTGAGTAGTTTGTAGAATGGTGAAAGGGAGCAGCCGGTCTTTCTGATAGTAGTAGGATGACGTTGAATCTTACTGTACCGCACTCGAAGGAGTGAGAGATGCAGCACAGGATGAGTTATTGAGGACCGCAAAAGGAAAGAGGTGGCATTCCCAAGTTATTGAATAGGTGGGATGGCAAGGCAGGACAGGCTCGTAGGAACAGGTCAAGTATGTAACGTGTCGAGGGGTAAGAGAAGGCTTTCTAGTGGCCCGGGAGATGATCGGGGTGGCTTTGTCCGATAGTTATAGACAGGCGCAACAGAAAGACGAGGCTTGGCCGGTGGTCGAGAGAGGGGGTGGAAGCAGGCCTATTTGGGGAGATGGGCACAGCGTGTGTAAGAGATGATAGAGAAACAGATATAGGTACGTCGATGATCGCTAGAAGAGCACTAACCTTGTTCGCTCAGGGTGGGAGCGTAGCCAGGGTAGACTGTGGGAGTAGATGTCAGGTTGACCATGAGTAGTGTAGGATCGAATCGCGTAGCCGCTAGGAGGATAGGACGCCGCACCGTGCCATGCGAAGAGCGAAGAGCGAAGAGCATTTTTGGATCTTGCGAATGGGCGGGACGACGGGCGCAAGGTACCGTGACCACGATTGTCATGTCATGTCAAGGTCTGCTCCGAAAGGCGATGAGCAGCACGGACGGTGGTAAGAGGACCGTGTCGAATAGACTTCGTCCTAATTTTTCAGCCGCTCCCGGATGAGAGGCCTTACCGGTCCCGTCTACAGGATACGCTTGGATACTCCTGTAGCCATTGACGAGTAGCTGCGAGCGAGTAGCTGTGCTGAGTGACATGGACAGTGAGGCCTGTCACGTCAGCGCGCAGTTGCTGAGAGAGTCCATTGCATCCTTTGTGGCTCTCATATTCCCGACGTTCAAGACGGAAGAGGCGCCTGCGCCAAAAGATATGAGCCCCGCTTGATAGGAACCAGACTCCCTTCCTGGTGATTCAGCAAATTCTTGATTCCACTCAAGGCTTCGCGGCGTGTGGCATAGGTGGCGGTCAATGACTGCGTCTCCCAATAGTGGCACCTCTTCACCGGCAAACTATGCAACTCTGGTAAGAGCTGCGGTGGCGTCTCTCCCCACCAAAACATCCACGGATCCTTCATCTAGCTGGTTGTCTCACAGTATTTTTGTTTCATTCATCCAGGAAAAAGTCGAGGCTGCGGTTTGATTTCCAGCAAATCTGACCCTGCAATCTGGCGGGGTCGCCTCTATGGGAAAGCTGAATCACTAAGCCTCTCCGTCTACACACTGTTTTCTCGTTCACTCGCGATACGCTTTTGACCCGTCAATTGTCTAAGAAATCCCTCATGTCGCTCGACGAATTTGCTGTGCTGGGTATGGGAGTGCTGACATGGCAGGACATTACCGGGTGGTCGCAACATCTCGATCCCCTAACATCTTGAAACACATAGCCCTCAAGAGTGGCACGCTGTCACCATGATGGCACTCGACTTGACGGCTATTTTGGCACACAGAGAGAACAAGTAACCCTATCGTTCATTACGCCAAGTCGACTGCCAGGGCTGGGCCTGCACATCACTTCTTCACCTTGGTCCTCGCAGGTATTACTTCAAGAAGTCGAATTCTGTCTTTAAAGAAAGTTAAACTTGTCAAAGTCAATCACTGAGGTTGATCAGAACACGTACGGGCTCTGGCAATAGTGTGTTCGGGCAGTGTTCTAGATGAGATATTCCTGGCCAAGCCACGCAGCGAATACCACCTGCGTTCTTGACTACATCCTAAATATAGGAAGAAGACTCCGCTGGCCCCGGCCCGAGCGTACGGCTACTCTACCGTTCTTACCCACCCCACTGCCAATCATGACTTCCATTTGGGTCGGAATTCGGAACAGTGGACGAGATTGGATGACATTGGATGGGAAATTAGCCCTTCTCTGTCAATCGTCGGGTCTGATTTCCGCCGTTTACCGCCACGATCATCATGGACGTTACCATACTCGACAAGATGTGCAAGTCCAGCCTCGATCGTGCTCAATCCATCGCCGCTCTTTCACCGGACGTCTTCCAATATGCATCTGGAAGACCGGTACTTGACCTTGGCTTGAACTTGCTTTGTGGCCGATTTTAAGAACTAATTTTTCATCAGTGACGAACGGTGAAGTAAACACCGCATCGCACTCTGCAACGAATCCTTTAAAAGCCGTTGATTGTAGGCTATGCTTAGGATCTCCTTTACTCTGGAACAGTATGCTGCATGGCAAAGTCAATCTGTTCCTCGCTCCGAGTCAGTTCGAAACTGTATGGCGTGTCTGGAGCGAGTCTCTCCGAGATCCCTTACGAGAGCAGATTGATGCGACGTCAATTCTCGCTTAGACCAAATTGGTCGCTGCTTAAAGCATAGCCCAGATGATCCGGGGGACCTTACGAAGCTCAAATGGAACATGGACCCCTCGTCCAAGCCTTCTCACTATGCGCTTTTTAGCGGAATGTGAAATGACAATCTCACTGCGACTATAGTCAAATAGACTTTGCTCGAGTACCTGGCGCTTGACTCTTTGACGCATATCAGTTCCATCCGATGATCATCACCCCATCTTGCGCCAGAGCAAGACTAATCCAAAGATCTTCGCTGTGGTGTGGATGTCTTTCCTCCAAGACCCACATGGCTGACTTGTGTAACTTCATTCATCCTCGCTATTCAGGAAGATCCCACCTCTTTCTGAGTGGAAGTGTGTGCCGGACTGTACCGGGGCACGTTGCAACACGTGTGGCAGTGGCTGCAGGCTACTCCACGCGAATGTCAATCACTGACCCGACAACCAGCCTTCACATTCCTCGGTCCAATCATTATTTCTTATCATCCTGTAATTGCTGCCATGATCAGCGATAACAATGTCGTATCGGGTGAACCTCGTCCGTCTCTCGTCTCTAACACTCCGTACGTAGTGTCCAATACTACAACACCCGCAACACACAGGTTTTGGACCCCTCCTATTTACCCCAGACTGGCAATTGCAATCAATTTGGAGGTACTACAGCCAAGTCTGCTCTTCGGCACACGGGACCTAGTCTCGACTGGTCGTAGGATCCCACGCACACGGTGCATATCCTCCAATATCCAGGGACTTCATATCCTCCCCTGTCAAATGGAAATCGTACAGGCTGCGGTTCTCCTCAATTCTGCTGTGGTTGACGGACTTTGGCAATACCACGAAGTTCTGTCAACCTGTTAGCGTTGGAACACTAATACCGCCATCGGTTCCATTGGTCTGGCCACCAATTGGAAGCCTGAATGTATTTAGAATCACACACCTTCTGGAGACCCCATCGGAGCAGAATCTGCGCGCCGGTCTTACCGTGCTTCTTTGCTAGCGCCCTCAGAGCGGGCTCGTCCATCCGTTGGGCTCGCACGAGTGGCGAATATGCCTGTCGGAGATTTCAGTCCAGCAATCGTGGGACGTCTCGGGGTAGACACAAACCTCGAGAATGACACCTCGTTTCTCACACCATTGCACTATATCTGGACGGGCCAGCCATGGGTGCAATTCGACCTGATTCACGCTCAAGATGCCCCCTTTGCCTTTCCCTTTCTTGGTGTCCGTGTCTTTGATGTACTGCTCCAGTTCATCTAGGTGGTGTACACCATAATTTGAGACGCCAATACTTCGTACTTTTCCGGCTTCTACAGCTTCTACTAGTGCCTTCCATGCACCCAGCCTTCCGGACCTACCCCCATACGGTGCGTGGAGGAGGTATAAGTCTAGCAGCCTATCAGTCTATTTCATCCAGGATTATAGCTGAACAGCCAAGACCTCCTGCGTCAAATCTGACATACCGATGTAATCAAGCCCAGTCTTGGATAATGATTCGTCTACGACCTTCTTGGCATCGTCGTAGTTGATGCTTTTAGGTGGGACTTTGGAGGTGAAGAACAGCTGCTCCCTCGGCACTCCCGCCGCTAGCATCCCCTTACTGCTTTGTTCCTCATTCCTGTATGCTGCTGCTGAGTCGACCTACATCTAGTGTCAATCACAATCTTCATCCTTCGGCATCCTTCCGTACTTACATGTCGATACCCATTACGGACGGCGTGGGCCGTGACATCCTCCGCGACTCCCATCGACCTATGAAAAACATGGATCAGCCGATTTCCAAGAACGGTCTATGCACATCATGAGCTAGTGAGGGCTTCGTCTTACGTTTGATACACTCCAAGGGCCAGCATAGGGATGCTGTACCCTGAGGGCATTTTGAGCGATGACTCTATCGTCAGCGACATGATCGCTTGATTTGACTGGGCTCTACGAAGTCAATCCGAGCTGATCCTCGAGATGGTGGTTGCAAATGATTTGGTAGTTGATGATCGAACACCGGTCAGACCGATTTGGCACTTCAGCATCACCGAGTCTTGGATGGAGGGCCTGAAAGATGGCCGATGAATCGCGTGAGATACACACGCACTGGTTGCAAACTCGCCGCGACCAGGTAGAATGGCACAACGTGACTTCTGCCTGGAAATCAGGAGCAGTGAGAGAACGACCAATGAAGTTTGCGGTAATGCTGATGGACAAGAGTTGTCATATCTGGAAGAGCACGTCTCCAAGCTGGAGCGCTCGAGTGATGTCACTCCAGCTCGCAAGCGTGGGACAGCAGAGCAGCTGCACCCCGCTCATCCAAACTCTGGCCCCCACGGACCTATCTTTCTTCACCACTTTTGCACCCGAATTTCGAATCTTGAAATCGAGGTCAATCACTTTTCTGTCAAGGAAAGTGTGATGCCGAAGTACCGACAGTAAATACTTGCGAAGCAGTTGCAGGCGAGCACTCTACTTGCGACCTTCCGCCATTGACCATCTCTGTAGATCATGCATGTGTCAACGATACATCTTCCTGACAGCACGCTCCAGGCACGAAGCACAATGCCAACCATGCCAAAAGGTACAACTTGCATGAACCGCAATATAATGGCATGAGACGGCGGCAGACCAGCAATTTATTTTGCCGAACGTACAGATCGGAATGCTTCTCCTGACCAATAGGCCTGCGAGCCGACTAGCTCCCTGAAATGGCCTATTCTCTGGAGAGGGCTTGACATCAGGAATACACACGCAATCTTACTTGCCCACAAGGGTGCGGCGACCAAGCGATGCTGCAGACCTTGGATAAACGATTTGGCAATCAGAGATCAATTGATGGATAACAAGGGGAGTGAGACCTCGGCAGCCCCCCACCAAGGAGCTACATCTCCCACCCCGGCTACCATGAACCATGGACTGTCCTGAGCTCCTCCTGCACCGGCTTTCGAGGGAGTCCCACTAAGCATTAACTTCTTGGCTTAGTATATCTGGCTTCAACCTTGTTTCCCTCGTCGGGCCTCCCAAAGCAAAGCCTCACCGACTATGAGCTGATAAACTGTATACTTGACAGGTAAAAGTTTTTGATGATCCTTTAAAGATGGGGCTCATACTTCAAGTGACAAGACCTTCGATGATACGCGACGTAAATGGTCATCAAGCGAAAGTCTTCCGGCAGTCGGAATAGCAGCTATCTGGCTTCTTTGCGAGTCCAAGTCCTGCCAAACTATTCTCCGGTTTAGTCTGGTAGCGAAGGGTTTCGCACACACTCCTGTCTTCCCATCTTGCTATATGAGGCCGCAATAATCCTCAGCTATGACCGCTCATCAACCCTCCGCTATCACGTCCATATCGCTGACCATCTGTGTCCGCCTCGATGCACTCGCGTCCGGCGGAACCTCGCTTTCTGCTACGACGCACCTAATGCGGTCAAGTGGCTGCTATACACGCGTACAGCTGCCCATCCTTCAAGCTCATGCTCCACAATGCAGAGCCGCAGCTGTCGAACCCAAGCCACTTACAGCGACACAGTCCAGCAGGCACTTGTCACTTGTCTCGATTGCTCTTCGTTCACAAAGCCACCTTGCAACATAGTAATCACACCGTATGATAGCAGACACTCATCGTGATCTCCACTTGACGAATTCTTCCTCTACCAAGATGACACTTTTACAAAAACATTATGAATATCACAAGATCGCAATCGTCACAGCAATCGCTCCACAATTTCCTCGCTTGTGGCGTTGCTCCGCTCCGACCCGTCGCAAAGGTCGCACGGCATATCTAATCGATATCACCCACTCAGAATATATCCAGCAGAGCCTACGCATCCTGTTGCAATCCTTCCCTTCCGGCAGCTGCATCAAGATCACATCACGCCGGCGCCAGAGTATCTGAGTGTTATTTACAGGTAGTGCATCTCACTTGCTGACGGCTGATCTGCGGGAAGGATGCCAGTATTGTGACTGTAATGCAGCCAGAAGGGACAAGTCGGGAGAGGGAGGGAGGGACGGGCCAATCCAGCGGGAGAAGAGATGGATGGGAACGTACGGAAGGACGATTTCCTTTTTGCGAGCAAAGGAACTGCAGCGCACTGCGATGCGCTGCACATGGCCACGCTGACGAGCTGCTGATGATCTGACGCTGCACCCTCTCCACCTGCGCACATCTCGTGTCCACATCTCTGCCTTGCCTTGTTTCTATTTTGCATTCTAGAGTGTGAGACATGCATAATCGACGACGCGCAGTGATGTGCTGCTGGAGACGCCGTGGCTGATGCAGATGCAGCGCCGTTGAGGCTGATGCTGATGGTCATGCTCACCTGCATTTTCAGCACCAGACACTACATCCCGGATCTGTACCGCTCCGTACATCACCAGCCCGCTCAAACCCACGCACGCCGATCTTGCAAAATGACCCAGCACGTGGACTTGCCGTCTCGAAGCGAAATGTGATAGATGAGACTGCAGATCTCGCGGTCCCCGGCCCGGGACAGCGGTGATCCCGACTGCGATGTCGCTTGCCTTCTGCAGGGAAGACAGGCATCTGGGTTTGCATGTTCGCGCGACCTGCACCCAATCTCCCCATGATTGCCATCGTCGACCCAGTGATGTACCAAGCAGCATGTCTCGCATTTCTCTCCGATGGTGCACACCCTCTCCTGCATGTCCTTGCGTCGACGGATCCCGGCTTCTCGCACCTCCCGATGCACCGGACTGGAGACCAAGACCAGCGGTGTCAAGCCCACGTTGCAGCGAGCCAGCGTGCCGGGACGTCATGATCCTTTCTGCATGCTATCCCCATTGACTCTAATGAAAAATCTGCTTCCAATGTCTCTGCTACTGTTCCTGCCGTGCAGGAAATGTAGTGCCACATGTCTCGGCTACATGCCCCTACCAACCACTCACCATCCCCAGCACGGAGTCTGCGCATGACTGGAGTCCACTGTCAATGCAATGCCTATTCTCCGCGCTCCATCCAGACACGTTGAGTCGCGACAGTCTATCTATGTCTCCAAAACTGAAACATCCTACGCTCGTAAGGTCACCCTATATAAGGAAATCTGACCGTCGCCCTTTCCCCCCCCCCCCGCTGTGATCGGCCGCCGGGGACCAGAGAGATTTAGGTGGAAGTGATCGGCGCTCTCGCAAAACAGGCTCATCTGGATGGTAGAGTGGGACGGGTCGATCACGTGCCGGTGGGGATGGGATTCGGGCATGATGATCAATTGGGGATATTTGGTGAGGAGATGAATGGTTGGGGACGGCAGGAGCGATGGGAGAAGGCGACTTCAGGGGTCAGGAGAATTCATGCTGTGGCATTTCACGTCACGGGCGTGGTATGCACGATAGACGAAAGGTATGTGGTATTGATGCAAAGGAATTCGTGAATGCGTATACAGCTTGAACAGGATAGTCATGTTATTGCCGTACCCTTGGCTGTGATCCGGATCATATACCCATGAACACAACGACCAACAGAATCATGATCAATATCTCTGCCTCACGCCTCCTCTGAGCCCTTCCTTCCAGAGACAGCAGATGCTGTTGGACTCGCACCACTTTTGTACCATCCATGGCTGCAGCTCGTCCTTCTTCTTCTGCTTCTCCTCGGCCGGCTTCGCCTTTGCCCTCCCCTTCACCTTTGCCTTCTTGCCCTTGTCTGCTTGCTCGAGGTCTGGCTCTGCCCCTGCACCGGTGGCCGCGATAACCGCACTAGAGTCTTGCGGTACAGCTGCGGTGACGACCGTGCCATCTGGTTTGACACCTTCTCCCACCAGCCAGGCAGTCAAGTCCTCGAGCACGATGGGATCGTACATGAGCATCTTCTCATGCCACGACGGGCGGCTGGGATCGGTCGTGCGTGGTGCGCCCTTGACCACCCTGCTGATCGTCTTGTGGAGTAGAGCCTGCTGCTGTGCTTTGACAGCCTGGAGGTCCTCATCTGTTAATGTAGTCGAGATAGCTTGTACAGCTGCCGCGGATGTCTCTGATGTAGCGGCTATTCTCGAGGTAGAGTCAGGGGCGAGGTCGAGCTTTCTGGGACTGGACGGTGGTGAGCTGGCAGAGCGTCGCGGAGATGATAACGATGGTGCTGACGCCTCCGAGTCAGAAATCTCGTCAATGTCATGCCAGTCTCGAGACGAAGGGGCAGGGAGCGCAGTCGACCTTCGTTGCAGCTTTGGTGTCGAGACCGCAATTTTGGTCGGACTTCGTCGCGCAGCAGGCTTCGGTGAAGATTTGCGCTTCGATTTTGGTGACTCGTCGCCTGTGATGACGTTGTTCACAGCCATGGTCGGACTGTTGTCCTTCCGCGGCCGACCACGAGGTCGCTTAAGCACTTCTTCGATATCGTCAAATCCATCGTCGGGGAGTGAGGCTCTCCTAGGACGACCACGGGGTTTCTTCTGAAGCACTACATCCTGGACTGGCGCCTGAGGAGGCACAGACTCCTTTCGGGGTCTGCCTCGAGGTCTCTTCACGGTCGTCGATAAGTCAGCAGGTGCTGGCAAAGACGTTGCGAGAGTGGTCCTTCTCGGGCTTGCCGTCACAGCGGTCGAACAAAGCTTGAGGTCTTCCTTTGGGGCAGGTCGCGCAGCGGGCGTATTGATATTGAGATCCTGAAGTGCTGGTCGGGCGGTTGTCATTGGGGGTGAGCTTGAAATGAGCACAAATTGATCTTTCATGTTTAAATGCTGAACTTGTGCAGCGTCATGAGACCTGACTTCAGAGGCGTCTTGTGGCTCAGTCTGTGCTTTCTCAATCTCTGTGATGTCAACAAAACCTGAATCGTTCTGGCTATGGTTATCGGTCTCGACGTTATCTTGACCGATGTTCTGGCCAACTGGAACACTGGCTTCAGGTTTTGCAGCAGCTAGAGGACTATGAGTCTCGCAAACATCACCGCGTTGATTTGAGGCAGGCAATACATTGCCGATCTGCTCGCGGATCACTTCTGGAGAGCGATCTTTGCTGGTTGGTGACTTGACTCTTGGCGTACTCATAAAAGTTCTGGCATCCTGATCTCTCGCTGCTACACTCCAGAGATTCGACTCGCCAGGCCCAACCGATAGCGACGTGCCATGAGGAGCCCTGACAACTTTGAATCGAGATGTGATCGGGCTCCTCTCCATATCGCTACTCATCGCCTGCGACGCATAGTGATGGTCCTCGGACTCCTGAATAGCTTGCTGCATCATGCGATGTGTCCTTGGCGAATCGTCCTTGTCCAGCTGACTCGATGTACCAAACAGGAACTCCTGCTCACGCATTTTGGCAACTGCCTTCTCAGGCTCAGGAAACTGGAATTGGACAGTAGTAATCACTTTCTTTGCCGCCTTCAATGTTTGTTCGGGCTCAAGAATGCTGGTTGGATCGGTCTCGAGCCGTACGACTTGCGTGCTCGTGGGCTGGAAGAATTCAGACACTGCCTTCTCCTCTCGCTGAGGCGGTTTGCGATATGCAGAGATGGCATAGTCTGTGATGGTCTTCGGTCTGACCACCTTGGGTACTTTCGATTTCTTCGGTGCCTTTGGCTTCTTGGGCTCCTTAACCTTTTTTGGGGCGGCAGCCTTCTCCTTTCTCTCAGCTCGCTTTCGCTTGGGTGCCGCATCTGACCCTTCACCCTTCTTCTTGCGGGTCGCAGTTGCCGTCTTTTTCGGCTTCGTGGCAGCCGAGACCTGCTCATCCTGGTAGCCAAACTTGGTAAGCATGCTCGCAGCAGCATTTGAGTCCACAATCGCATCTTCGAGGTCATGGCTGGCTTGTTGGTGGGCTGGTGGATGCTCTTCTTCCATGGTAGGTGTCCAGCTGCGTCTACGCGGCGGTGCTACGTCCAGCCCAAGATCTTCAGGGGGACTCGTTGCTCTCGCCTTGCCCTTGCTGCCTCGCTTTCTGGGTATCTTGCTTATCTCCGCTTCTGCTGCTTCTCCCCTGGTCCCGAGATGATGGGACAGCTCGCATCCCTGCTCTGCTGCCACCCCAACTGCTTCCAGAGGCCAGGGGGTATCCTTCACGACCTTCTTCCGCCCACGCGCAGCAGGCTTCTTCGGCGCGGCGACAGTCCCATCTCTTTCTTCATCATCATGCACCTTGGCCTCGACCTTTGTGACTCTCTTCCGGGGCTTCGGTACCCCACTCTCATCCGTCAGCGTCTTGATAGGACGCTTTCTCTTTGTGCCGGCTTTCGTTCCTGGTGCCGGCGCTTGTTGTGCTGCGTCGTGCATCTCCACTGGCAGCTCCAAAGCGTTCTCATTTCGGGCTTCCTCTAGGTCCTCGCCAAAGGGCTTACTCTTTCTCGGCGCATTCAACTTTCCAAGACGCGGAGCTACCGCATTGCTAGCCTCGTTTGTGTCATGATCGAAGGTCTGCGCATCTTTCGTTTGCGGCCAATGCGTGCTGATTGTGTCGGAATGTCTGATGGGGGAGGAGGAGGGCTGACCGGGTGTTTGACGCAAGAATGCCGATGGAGAAGGAAGGTCGACATCAGATGATCCGTTGCTCCTGTGTCGGTATCCTGTGCTATAATGCGCCGGTAAAGCTTGCGCCGGCGAGGACGAAGAGAGGACGATGGGCGCTTCGAGAGTGGCGGCCATGCTCGAGGGAAGCCGCGACCATTGTGGCCGGCGCAGTAGGCGGAAAAGGACTCGGAGCTGAATCGCGAACAATGCACATATGTGATGCACCAATTGAAAATATCCAGGTTGAACTAAGTCTTATGCGATTGACTACGGCAAACATGAAGGTGGACTTCCATGGGGAAGTGGTCCTCGAGCACAGACGCGTGACATTTGATTGGTTGACGCGTTTGACTTCAACAAAGATAACCAATTCTCCAAATTCGATATACGTCAACTACCAATGCAAATTATCCATTGATGCAATTGTCTGTGTCCGCTCTCGTGATACAGCATACCAAACATAAGTCCGAATAAGTATCGATAATGCCTGTGATGCGATGCGCAGGCCATTAGCGGTGGTAGGCCGCTCCACACAATCGCCTGCGAAGGCGAAGGTCTTCAAGCGTAGCTGCCAGTCGAGTGGTGAGTGTTTCCGAGAGCCCATGCCGGCGCGATCGGTATCTCATTCTCGTCGTTCTCCTCCCGTGGCTCTTGCTTGATTCTTGCCTCCATGCTCTCCGCCTTGATGCGAAGTCGTTCGATCTCCCTCAATTTTTCCTTCGCAAGCTCCTCTGCCTCGTCCTCTCGCTTCAGCTGTGGTGCTTCATCCTCGCCAGCATGTTTGTCGACCCAACTGCTCATCGTCTTTCCCCTGGTAGCACCTTTCCCACGACCCTTGTACTCTGTTGGCATGAGGAAATGGTGATTACTACCGTACAACCTGCAAACAGTCAGCTTTGTCGACAATTATGTCGATAGTGGCAGTACCTGTTGCACTTAAGACGTGCCTTCTCGGCCTCGAGGGCTGCATGTCGAGCCTCGTCATTGGGCGCATGCTTATAGAAGTCCGAATCCTTGAACATCTTCAATGCTCGACGGACATGTTCGGCGTCCGCTTTCTTCTGTCTCTCGTAGTCCGCTTGTACTGGCCCAAGTCGACTGCGTCTGTCCCGTTCTCTGACGGTGCGGATATTCGTAGATAGGTCGGCGGCTTCTGCACGAGGCTTCTGGAGAGACCTATTGGGTGCCATGATGGGTACCTGGAGACGAGTATTGAACCTACCAGGCAGAGGTGGGCCTGAGTGGCTTGCAGTGTCTGGACGATCAATCATGCAGAGAAAGAAGACAGTCTTACCAGGTGAGGGGTACCGGCAAGAGGCATGCGATTTCCGCTGGCTGACTTTGCTTGGGCAGGCACAACCGTCACCTCGCCGTGGGTAACCCGAATTCGCAAAAAGCACCTTCCATTTCCTCAAGTGGTGGTCGTAGTTGAACACACATCAATTCCTGCTAGCTGCCTTTTGCTACCGTACCATCCTTTGCTTCTGCTTCGCTATGTGCTTCTTGTCCCTTATGGTTGTTACAATATCATTGCTTCATGAACCAGATCTGCGACTTATGTCCAGCGATGTTGTTGTCTGCGACGGTATTCTGACGTGTACGTTATGTCCTTGTTACCGTTGCAACATTTTATTCGATATTAATAAATCTTGCAAGTGTTATTTGACATAGAGTAAGTCGCTGTGTGACTATTCCTGTAGCCTTTCGAGACAATGCTTCACCATCTGGTGTGATATCGTTGTCTAAAGCTTCCGCAAATCATGTGAAGAAGCTGGTTGGAAGAGCTTATTACCAGGAAGCCATCGCTGTGGACTCGGAATATTGCGAGGAGGTAGATTGACGCAGCGAACCAAAGTTCCGGGAGTCTAGCTCGATATGATTTCACTCGATACACAGAGCGAATATTAGATGTGGAACGGAAATGACTCGAGAACGAGCATGGACAGAGCAGTATGAAGAACTGGAGGATGGCAGCGCATTCGAAAAATATATACATACCACAAGCCACGTCTATGATCAAGCATCTGGAGTCAACACACGATGCCGAGATCAGCTGTCATGTGCTGTGTACATATGCCTACCAAACATCCTCTGTTCATGTGTCAACTCGTTACACGTGACGGAGCGCTTCCTACTCTTCAAGCGTCTCAATAGCCTTCTCCACCGCCTTCTGCGCAACACCAACCCACCTCCGCAACCCCTTCTCATCTCCCCTCTGCACGCTCTCCACCAACCCCGGCCAAGTAGCACCAGCATACCCAGTCCACAGTCCGGGTGCAAACACGACATGCTTGAACCAGCTCCTCCCATCCAGACCCTTATTATACAAGAATGCCCTCTCAAGATACTGGTACTTCTTGTTGACCTTCCTGATCAGGGCGTACAGCTCGTTCGAGGCGCCTCTCTGCGCCGCCATGGCCCTCTGCTCCAGGCTGTGGGCGTATTGGTCAAAGTCTGCGCTGGCTGCTTGGAGTCGGTTGATGGCTTTAACGAGTGGCTTGAGTTCTTCGGAAAGTCGTGCGTCGCTGATGCTGTCGCTGTGGACGAAGCCTTCTTCGTGAATAGCAGCGGACTTGACGCTATTAAGGTACCGCTTCAGTGCACCCGCGTAGTCGGTGGCGTTAAAAGCGACGACCGGGCTCTCGAGGAGGCGAGCAGTTAGGAGACCGAGAACCTTTGCGATGGCAACGTGGTATTCGAACGTAGGGTCCCCATACTTGTCCATCCATGCTTGGCTGTCGTAGTTGCTGTGGTAGTGGTAGACCGGATCGTTGGGGCCGGCGTTGAAGCCCATGTCGATGCAAGGGATGCCTGCGTAGTCCTGGAAGGCAGTGAAGTCGCTGCCAGAGCCCATGGTGCGGATACGCTTGTCCCATCTGTCGTACACTGTCGTACCAGGCACAGTCTGGTTCGGGCTAAGCACGTCTTTCGTGGCTTGGATGAGGACTTTGTCAAGGAGAGGAGCAGCTGCAGCAGTAAGCACGGAGCCTCGCGCGCCGACGTCCACGTTGAGATATGCGACTGCGGTCTTTGAAAGCCAAGGTAGGAATTCTTCCACCCACTCCGTTGAGCCGACAAGCCCGTACTCTTCGCCATCCCAAGATGCAAAGACAATGGTGCGTTGCGGTTTCCAACCCTTTGAAAGTGCGATACCAAAAGATCTGATGATCTCGTTGAGCGCAGCCGATCCAGAGTTGGGATCTCCAGCACCTCCAGCAATCCAAGCATCGCGGTGATTCCCAAGAACAATAACCTCATCCGACAACGTGCCATTGATGACCCCTATAGTGTTCCAGAGAGGAGTGATAGTGTATTCCTGCTTGTTGTACAACTGAATCTCTGACGAAGCTGGAGACGGTCCGATGTTGTACTTGACGCCTTTGTTGTGTAGACCTCCACCCTCCCAGCGGAAACCAAAGGAGGTGGCTTTCGGACCATGACCGTTGAGCGCGCGGAGAAGGGGCAATGCTTCTGCGTACGAGATTGGCAGTGAAGGTATTGATGGCGTGGAGAAGTTCGCTGAATTGCGTGGCACACCTGGCTTTGAGGGATAGCCGATAGTGGTTGGATCGCCCGGCGCAAAGCCTGGGAGTCAGTAGCTATCGTCTTTCGGACGGGGGTCACTTACTAAGGAATTGCACACTTCCTCGCTGCACACTGCTCGGGTTCCTTGCCGGACCATCAGGATATGGCTTGAAGCCGTTCTCTTCGGTGACTTCTCCATCATCTCCGGGGTCGCTGTAAATGATGCAGCCGATCATACCCAGCTCTTCCGCCCGCTTCACCTTCAAGCCTCTGAAAATGCCTCCATATTTTGCCAAAGCGATCTTGCCTTTGAGATCAATGCCAGCGTCGACAAGCGCCTCGTAGTCTCGGTAGGTACCGTAGTTGACGTAAACATACTGTCCTGTCACGTTTCCACTAGCGGAGTATCCGTGGAAAGTAGGTATCCTATTAGGCAAGCTTGTTGTTGGGTCCTCCTCTAGCACATCTTCCTCGAGGGTCGCCTGGAACGAAACCTTACCGTCCTTGTAAAGCACCAGACCGTGATCCTCGGGGTAGTTGATATACACTTCGTAGGGTACCACTTCACTGCTCACGCCGAAGCTCTCCCATAGGTCTCGTGTCCATTCTGCCTGGCTCAGATTCTTCCCTGCAAGATGTGGTCCAGCGGTGTAGTAATCGCTCCACCTTCGCGCGGTCTCCTCGTCAGGTGTCTCGTTCAATATCTTCTTGAGCTCCTCGAACGTGATCCCTTCTGATTCTGGCCACGAAGGATGCGCAACTGCGTGGTGTCTATGAGGTCTGAACCACTGCCATGGCCACCTGAAAGGCAAGTCTGTTGGTCTGTCGCCGAAGAGGTCCGTCTCGCCAGATAATGCAATTGAGAGGAGCAAGATCGCTGCAGTCAAAAGTGGTATGGTGACAAGAGCGATCGTACAGAACCGGCGGACCTGCTTGCTAGTTAGTATAACCCTTGCGATAGCATGCTTTCGATATGCTCACCCTATTGTTCGAGTACCGTGGTCGCGCTGGCGCAACCTGCACCACCTGTATCAGCGGTGTCTGCTCGTTAGGCGGCATGGCTGCGATATGCTCCTCGAAAGGCTCCTGGCTGCCAACAAAGCTGTCGCCAACGTCTGATCACGTCGCGACTATCCTACAAATACTCTGAGTCGACTGACTCGAAAGAAGGTTATCAATGAATTAGATAGGGAATCGATACCACCTTTCGAGGCTGTCAACTTCAACTTGCGGAGGTGGGGCTCCTCGAGACGTCATTCTTGACAATAAGAACTCGATCGAGACAGGGATATAGAGACCCTGGAAGAGATTGTAGGTATCTGCAAATGGGAATTTGCTGAACTTTATACAACAGCCAAACTGGTCCTTGCAAAGTCTAGGTCGTTGTAAGATACATGATAGACGAACGTTTCGGTAGGTGGTATAGCGGTTTGCGGCGAGCACCACTACACATCCGGACACTAAAACGTTCTAACCTTAATGCCTACAGCAGTATATCTTTCTATAATAGATTCACTTGAGTTTCTGGAACATTCGACTAATATACAATCACAATCATGAGCTCGCCCTTGTGGATAAGTCGAACTACAATTGAGAACCTCATAGCGCGGGGCGAGCAGGTTATAGCCAAGATGCCGACCAACGACGAACATAGCGTCTCTGCAGTCATCCTAACCATGGATGGCACCTTTGTTCCTGGAGTAAATGTTTACCACTTCACCGGCGGCCCCTGCGCAGAACTTGTAGCCATTGGCGCCGCTATTGCTCAAGGTTATAGGCCTTCAGAATTCACCGCCATTGTGGCTGTCGGGGATCAAGGGCGAGGGGTCCTTAATCCATGCGGGAGGTGTCGGCAGATACTCCATGACCTTTGTCCAGACATCCAGGTCATCATCAGTGAAGCCGCGGAGTCAACCACCGTCACTAGCATACGGATGCTACTTCCTTTGTCCTACATCAATGTGGACCGGCCATAGAATCAGTGCTGTCCCATACGCTGGACTCAGAGGCTCTTGTACAGCGCCAGCGCTTTCTGTCTCCTCTCGCTGTGGTTTACGCAAGGCTTGGGGTAGCTATTCCTCTCCGCCTCCTTCGATGCGCCTCTCCCATATGGATCGTGGATCGCCTTGCCCTTGATATTGCGCAACTCCGGGATGAACTTTCTGATGTACTCGCCAGAGTCATCGAATTTCTCACTCTGCAACAGTGGGTTGAAGATACGGAAGTAAGGCTGAGGATCGACGCCGACACTGGCAGAGAAGCCCCAACCACCACTGTTGGAAGCAGGAGAATGGTCGATCAGGTTCTGCGCGAACCAGTGTTCGCCGTGGCGCCAATCAATGAGCAGATCCTTAGCCAGGAAAGAAGCAACGATCATGCGGCAACGATTGTGCATCCATCCCATCTCCTTGAGCTGGCGCATGGCAGCGTCGACGATGGGGAAGCCAGTCTTGCCATCGATCCACCTTTGCCAGAGCTCGCCATCGAATGGCCAGTCGAGCTGCGAAAGCTCGAACTTGAAGGGCTTACCCATGCTATGGGAGATATCAGTATGCGTATAAGTTGGACCTTTGACGTGAACTTACACCACAAAAGGCCACCAAGCCATCACGTGGACGTAAAAGTCTCTCCAAGCAACCTCGCTGATCCATGTCTTGATGCCTTCATTGCCTCCATCCACCTTTTTCGTCCCGCTCCTGTCCCTCGCCAGTCTCACTGCTGTCCTAGCACTCAGCGTTCCGGCCGCCAAATGTGGACTCAGCTTCGTGGTAGTATCCAGACCGGGCAGATTCCTCGTGTCCTTGTATTTGTTGATTCTCGCCTCCAGGAACTTGTCAAGTCTAGCCAACGCCTCATGCTCTCCGGCTGGCCACAGCTTCCCATACCTCTCCTTCTCCTCCTTGTCCAGGCTCTTTGCCTCTGGTGCATCGGGCACTTCCATGCCAAAAACGCTCTTGAATTTCTCCCGCGATCCCTCAGGATTCATTCCCGGCGCAGGACTCTCCTCCAACAAAACCGGATGCGCATTGACCCTCGCACACCACGCCCTGAACCATGGCGAGTAAACCGCATACTGCTTCCCCTGCCCGGTAGCCAATATGCCAGGCGGCACGACCGTATCATCATGCAACACCTCCACACTGACACTCTCCTCCACTCCTAATTTCACCAACTTCTCCTCTCGCCGCAACTCATCGACCTCATACTCCATATTACAAAAGACATGTTTCGCCCCATAAGTCCTCGCGATCTCGAGCACCCTCTCGGGTACCCCCTTCCGCCTTTCCACCGTCTCCACATGCAGCGGGATATCCCTCTCCGCCAGATCCTTCTGCAGCACCCTCACCGACCTCAACTCGAAATCAATCCTCACGCGCCCCGTACAATGCGCCTCATAATCCTGCGGACTAACCATATATAATCCCACGAGCGGCACATTATGCTCCTTCGCCAGCTTCCACGCCGCAGCTAAGGCTCTGTTATCATGCACCCGCAAATCGCGCTTGAACCAATGCAGCACCGCTTCGCCCACGGGGACCTTCCCACGCGCGGTGATCGTGCTGTCGAGTGTCTTGCGCAACACGGTAATAGGGCGTGGGATCTTGCCGTCGATGTACGCCTGGCATCGCGCGTTGGACATTTCAGGGGGATAGTACTTTTCCTGGCGGAACGAAGGGGGCGAAGAGCTGGAAGCATTGGAGATGGAGGGCGATGGGGAGGTGTGGTTCTTGATTGTGCTGGGGATGGGTTTGGTGCTGGGTGGAGGCGTGTCGGAGTCGGATTCGTCTTTTATGATGCGCTTCTTTGGCCGGGCGGCTTTGCTGAAGGGCGTGGAGAGGTCGGGGGAGGAGGACAGTTTGCGTTTGACTGCCATGGTTGTATATCTTGTGGAGGAGAATCTGCTGGTGAGGTGGACTGTGTAAAGGGAGAATGAGAGGTGAGAGGGGTGGAGGTGCATGCGACGAAGGAAACGGAACCCAGGATGTCGAGACCTACCATAAGCTTGAGCGCGATCAAAAGTCGTTCATCACCATCTGGGATCGTGGTGAGTGGAGGGATCTGGAGATCGACGCTATGTCATCGGAATTCAGATGGAGATCGAGATGGACCTTTGTTCGCCGGCTTTGGCGGGGAAATCTCCAAAGAACATTTGCACCGTTTGCAGCCCAACATTTCGCAATCGATATGCTTCACATGACATGCAATGCAAACATGATTCTAAGAACAGCGACACGCAAGTAAGTAGGTTGTTCAAGAGTATCCAATTCTTTTGATATTGTCAGGTAATGGCTCTCGCAGCGCATGTGTGGCCTCTTCACTACAGCAAGCACGGAAAAAGTCAGGTGGTCTACCTGGTAGTCAACTCTCGCAATATCAACTAGGGATATGTTAGAAGATTAAGTGGCGTGAGGTTGCGAACAGATGCACATTTGTATGCGCTGCAAGTCCCGTAGCCTACGCCAATCCCCTATAAGCGTGAAATCAAACGTGGATGTACCAGGGGTATCTGTTCCACTGCCCGCGTCTCAACAGCAGTAGACTTTCAACCCTGGTGTAGCATAGCTTGCTCTTGCGGCAATGATATCTCCAGCTTGCTATCGTGAGAAAACAAAGCCAGGAGAGCGTCTACCATTCCTTTCGTGAACATGGTATGTCTGAGACATGGATAAGGAAAGGTAGAACTTGCCGCTTGTCGTGCCTAACGTACTTCACATCCTCGAAGTAGATATTAGGTAATTCAGCATCCTCGCATGATTGACAACGAATAGAAACAAGACAGGGGAAATGAAAGGTGAGACTCTCGTGACGTAGAATCTTGATTCATTGACGCCGCCAGTATCCATGCCATAATGTCCGTCGGCCCTCTCGCTCACATCAGACTCCTGTGCAGCGTCATGCTCTTGACCTCCTCCTCGAGGACCGGGTCAAACAGTTGAAGTCATCCTCCTTTGCGATCGACTCCTCCCCTCCACCTGCTCGCCTCTGTCTTCTCTCAGCGCTTACCGGCTCGCACTCCAGACATTCTTCAAGTACCCATCCCTCTGCGCAAGACGGTTCAAGCAGTCATCGCTCTCGCCCATGGCCCTGACGAAACCGCAGAGAGCGTAGACCTGGTTCTCGCCGGTGTAGCGGCCGTTCTCGTCCACTTTTGCGACGGAGAGCTGGACGGAAGCGTGGTCCTTGGCCTTGATGATGCGATTGGTGGCGGAGCACTTGCGGGGGACGTAGCTGTTTGTATGTCAGTGATTGCGCTCACGCTTACGGCGTTGGAGGAGTGCGGGTTGGTTGGGGCAATCAATGGGCTAGAGAGACGTACAGGTCGACGAGTTCGCCGCGTTCGTTCTCCATGGCTGCTGATGGGTGATGTGCGGTGTTGTATGAGAAGAATTGGTCGCGATTGCAAGTGTCGATGTCGTCGTCGCTGTAGCGTGAAGAAGCGCAAGTCACAGTCCAGTCCACGCAAAATCGGCAAAACCATTTCTCCGCCAGAAATTCTCTTCCCGCAGAGTCGCGAAGCACGGGCCGCGGCTTCGAGCTATAAGATCAAGCTACACCTCTCACCTCCTCTCTTCTTTTCTTCCTCATGGCGGCCGTAGGCATCTATCTAAAATTGACCTTGCCTTTTACCAGGCCAATCAGGGTACCTCGGCAACCCGCCATTATTCAATCTTTGGAACCATACCAGCGTTTATGCGCTACCTTTTTTGATCTCGATGATGTCTTGAGCGGACGCATCTGGAACTGTTAGCGCTTCATTGCGCGCAGTGGAGGTTCGATACCTTCCGAGGTCTGCTCATTCTTTGATTGGGGCTCGGCGGTGAAATGGTCAAGAGCAGGGCAGTCTGGTGGTGCTTGGTGATACAGCTACTGATGGAGTTGAGGACAGAGGTGAAAACTCTTCTCGGGATACTGATTGGGTGTGATTATGCAGATCATGGATTCATGGATAGTCTCGAATATACGTGATGTTCAACCATCAACCCATCTCGTTGAATCTTCATGTCGTTGTCGCTTACTTCTCTGCGCTCTCATGATGATGCCCCACGCATTGCCACAACCTACGACGATATCCAGGGGATGGCTCCTAATGGTGTTCACTGCATGCGTGCATGTCACGAATTTCACAATTTCTGCTTGGGCAGGTGTGTTGGGCCATGGTGATAGCTGCGTATTTAATTTGCATGCTCACGCGACTCGTGGCGAACGTGTTCCATATGACTCACGTGCATTTCACGGCTCATACACAGAAGTTTGAAGATGTTCATTATCCCCTCACGGCCCTCTGTACAAGTCCATCATCTCGAAAATAGTGTCAAAACTCCAAGGAATGACAGCCAATATAGGCCATTACCGCCCATGACAAGATCGTCTTTCTTTTCTTCTGTCTCGAAAAATCGCAAAAATGGTATTTGTATCAAACTGGCTCTCCCCAATAACATGACAAAAAAGAGCTTAAATCATCATAGCAGCGGCGAGGAAAGCGACGAGCGCCACAAGGCTGCCCGCCACGACCCTGCTACCGTCGCTCGATCCGCTGCTCCCGGTTGTGGTGCCCTGGCTGAAGCTGGAGCCGCTGTTGCTGCTGCTGCTGCCGGAGGAGCTGCCGCTGCTGCTTCCTGACGAGCCCGAAGAGCTACTTGACGAGCCGCTGGAGCTGGAGCCGTCGGCTGCGACGTTACCGCCCGAGTTGCTCTGGGCGTCGTTGGAGAAGGAACCCGCGCCGACCATACCGGGGACGGTGTTGTCGTTGTTGACGGTAGCCTTGGCGCCTGCGGAGGAAGATGAGGAAGTGCCGGACGGCTTAGCGTTGGGATTGAATTGCTGGTTGTTACCGTTGGCCTGGAAGGAGGCGAGGATGGTGTTGTCGTTGGTGATCTTGACGGTGTCTTGGGTGCCAGCGGTAGAAGTGTACACGTATGCACCAGAACCAGCGACCTGAGCGCCCGAAGGTGGGTCGTAGCAATCGATGTCCTGCGCCTGTTAGCTGTGCATCCATCAAATGCCTTTTGTCCAACTTACCACATCCTTGATGATGGCGTAGTAGTAGCCGTTCTCCATGTAGGGAGAGTCCCAGTTGACAAGACCACCGGCCCAGTTAATGGTACCCTCGCCGTTCTGGGGCAGACCGGCAGGCCAGAGTGAGAACTGGACACGTGCGGGTGATTGCGGGTAGTGGTAGCTCTTGCTGGTATCGTTGTAGGTATCCGACTTCTTCAATGTCCTCCTCACCTGACCATCGATCGACCAATCAACCTGGTCAGGCGTCCAGTTAATCTCGTATCTGTGCGAGTTCTCGGCAGTGTTGGAGACGGACAAATTCTGACCGTTCTGGTAGTTGGTAATACCCTGGAAGTAGTAGTTGGACTGTGCGTTTCCAAGATCAACACCAACCCATTCGTAATCGATTTCGTCCTTGACGTCGCTCATGAGAATGAAAGCAGTGACGACACCTTGTCCTTGAGAAGTGGTGATGGTGGCACCGACCTTGCCGTACCACATGTAGTGAGTGCTGGAAAGAAGAGTACCAACAGTGTTGGGCGCCATGGTTAAAAGCATGGCTTGGTTCTGATAGACAGCGGGCGAGCCGGAAGATACCCAGTTGGCCTTGCTGGCGTCACCAAGGTAGACAGTGTTTGGCGAGACATCGTTCAGCGAGTTGAGTGCAAAGTCGCCAGACTTGCATACAGGCGCGGGCATGCAGGATTGGAGGTTGAAAGAAGAGGTGGGATCGCATCCTCCCAAGCAGTAAGCTCCAGTACCGCAATTACCGTACGAAGAACAGCATGGCGCGTCGGCCGGGCACTTTGAACCTGGGCTGCACTTCTGCTGACTGCTCTGTGCCACGGCGACAGTGGCGGCCGCAAGAGCGAACGCGGCGGTGCGAAGGACGACCATTGTGAAGATCCTGTGTGACTATTGCGATCGAGTGGATACCGAGTTGACGGTGTTGTGGCTACCCAAATCTAGGGTTGAAAGTAAAGTAGGGCCGTGTAGTTGTCCTAGAGCGAGTGACTGATCACAAGTGCGTTGTTGTGTGTAACGTTGGAAAGGGTGTACGAGCGAGCGTGGAAAGACGGTCGATATTACAATAGATAAGAGGGGATAAAGTGCACGAAGCAAGAGGAGGAGAATGATCCTCTTGAGGATAGAGGATAGACGAATGAGAGGGAGGATAAGAATTAGGCGAGTGTTTTGGAGAGAGAAGGGCGACGACTTCTAACAAGTGGAAGCCAGGGGAAAATCAAACAGACCCAAGCAAGCCCAAGAGAGGCCCGCCGCAGATCCGCCCGCAGCAGAAATACGAATCAAGTCAGGTTAGCACCGTCTCGGCCACCCGCGCCAAATCCCCGTGAACCAATCCCGGCTCTTCGTTTCAGATCCGAGCAAATTAAACATGCGCGGCGTAGGAAGATCTCGACACCCTTTACGGCAACTCACCATCCGACCTTTACGAAATGGAATGGATGGAAGATGTTATGCTCGGGTACGATCTAGCATGGTGGTCATCTGTATGTCAATTGTCTGACGTGGCCCACAGTAGATAGACTGTTCGGATTCTTCTCGCCGCATGGAACAAATAAATCTCTCATTCTCATTCGGTATCGCGGCAAGCGACGAACCACTCATGCCCAGCACCACGGAAAAGTCAACAAAATTCCATTTCTTGGGCCTGATGGATGACAAGCCAAATAGTGACCCAGCCTTCTCCCGGCGCCATCGCTCCCACGGCATACTACTTTTAGATCCCGACGTCGCATCAGAGAAAGACATCATTCTAAGCAAAGCAATACGATTCATTCTCATGCCACCTGCACGTCACTGTCTTGCAAGGAAAGGAAAGAAACAGCCTGCATGAACTCGCGGAGGGTCTCGCTGTCCGACGGCTTTGACTCCGTATTCAGAATCTTTCAGCACCCCAGTCAACCAAACAGAACCATGAAAATGTGACCAAACCCCCAATTGACCCACCACCTCCAGCCTCACTCGACCCAAAAACCATTCCTACAAATGCAGTCTCCGCCTTGTGGAGAGAGACATGATGATCTGTAAAGCACTGAAACCCGGAGCTCGGATGCTTGCGCCTCGTTCAACGGCTTCTCCGCAAACTGTCAACGTTCTTGATATGAAGTCATTTCGCCGATAGAACATCTTCATCTCAAAGGTCAACAATGCCGCGTCAGTATTGGTGCTGCTGTCCTACTGGTTGACAGGCGTGACAAAGACCAACCATCGAGCCAGGTGCCCCGATGTGTTCGACAGCGTTCGAGATCTCGTAGTTCCCACAAGGTGTGATACCACAACCATTGGTCGGCCCATAAGTCTGTGGCTTCCCGAAGCCGTGGACAGGGCTGGTATCCACGCTCGTCTGACTCTGCGGCATTGTCGAGAACCCTGATCCAGCCACAGAGTAGTATGCAGTAGACGGTGTGGTGCTTTCAGAGTTGCGAAAGTTGACAGGTGAGTTGGGATCCTTCTCAGCAGCAGCCCCGCTGCCGGTAAATGCAATCTCCTTGCCATCTCCTCCTTTCCATCCATACCACCATCCAGGCTGAGCCGATCCGATTGTCCAACTATTGTTCATCGGGTCTGCGGGCATCGGTGCTCGTCCGAAGCGGTAAGGCATCTGCTTCGCTGCCCTGCGTGCTCCGTATCTTGCCGACCTTGGGTAGATGACATTGCCCTGTGGATCCATCTTAATTGATGGCTGCTGGACGGGCGACCACGCAGACTCCAGCGACGATGGACTAATATTCTCAGGGCTCTTCCTAGTAGCCACCATACGTTCGTGGGCGAGACGGCGTTCGCGGATGATGACTTGCTGCTCCTCATTGCTCAGTTGCAGCCAGTCCAGCATCGGCCAGTATCTTGCAATGTCGTGGGCCGAAAATCCGTACGTCTCGTGTATTGGTGGCCCAGGCGCCAATCTCGGTGGCGGCATTTCTGGCCGGGCAGGCTCGAGCTGCACGGTGGGTGCCGTTGGAGTGAAGCTTGGTGCATCACCACGGAGGCTTCGATGGATCATGGTTGCTTCAGACAAAGTCCTGTTCATGTTGAAGTTGAATGGAGGCTGCAAGCTCAAGCTTGGTGGCGATGGTGCCACCGAAGGTATGCCAGATGAGTTGATGATATTCCTCAGTACGGTGGGTTGGGACACATCTCCGTGCCGGCTAAAGATTTGGCCTGAGGGCTCATCGCGAGATGTCCGATTGTCGAATGCTACTCCGGAGTCGATGCTGAACACCCTGTTTCTGCGGCGCTCACATTGGGGTGCATCGTGTTGCAGGACATGAGGATACCGAGGCTCTGAGAAAGGACTTCCAAGGCCGGGAATCTTGTTTTGATATGCTCGCGGCTCGAAAAGTGCTGGACCCTCATTATTTGCCTGGCTCGGCTGGGATGCGAGAGCGGGCACAACATATTTGTTGTCCTGTGTCGCTCGTTGTGTTGCATGCAGGCGTGGGATACGTGTCGGCGACTCACTGGATCGAGTGTGTATGAGGTTTTCACGGCAAGGAGGCTTCAATGCAGAGATTATACCGACTGAAGGGCGTGCAGAGATGGCTGTTCCTTCTTCCATGTCGGATCTTCTCTGGTGTGGTTCTCCGGCCAGTGCTGTTATCTCCCCAGTGGAGTTACTTCCCTGGCCTTTCTTCGCAGGGCTTTCATAAGCGACATGTCGGTCACTTTCGGCCGTAGGCGGTCGAGCTTGAGCGGTAGGCGATGGTGCAGTCTTTGTCGATAAGCGTTTGGCCGTGTTGGCCTTCCTCGCATCACTCTGTCCTAGAGATGGTGATTGCGTGGAACAGAGCACAGGATCATGCTCTGCGGCGATAGCACGCTTCTTGGACGACAGCGTGGCACCAGCATACCCAGCCGACCTAGTTGGACTCTTTCCCGCAACACCAGACGCTACGAGGTATGGCTTCTTCGGGCCCTCGTTACGAGCAAGACCTTCTGTGACATTTGACTTGGTTGGTGACTTTCGAAGCGTGGACTGTGAAGGATGGGCCTGCAACCAGCTCTCCGGGAGGCTAGCCCGACGCTGACGGTCGTCAGTGCGTGCAGAGGTCGCGAGATTCGGCGAACGAGCTCTCAAGCGCTCCTTCGGGGATGCTAGCTTGGACGTCTTTGTCGCTGCGGCTTTGGTGGATTCTTGCGATGTGGTCTTCTTTGATGGCACTGCCGCCTTCTTTACTGCGGTCGCAGCCTCCTGGTGCAAGGATAACGTCTTGTGGTCATTGCCAGACTGACTGATGCTCGACGCGAGAACTTTGGCGTATGACGATCTGCGTCGGTTGACTGGGCGTGGCATATCATTGTCTATCTTCTCTTCATTCTCGTTGAGGCCAGGGAACTTCGTGACGTTGAGCGAAGTAGAAGGACATGGTTCAGTCGACTCATCTTCCATCGACGTGATTCTATCTTGCAATTCGTGCAGGCGCTGAAGTTTCGCGGCTGGTGGGATATCCGAAGCATTCTGACCTTTGCCTCGCTGACCCTTGAGACGGCTCACCTCCTCGCGAAGTGCTTCTAGCTCTGCCTCAATGAGATCGAAGCTGTCCCTCTCACTCCCACCTTCGTCGTACCCGCTGGCGCATGGGGACGACTGTTGCGTGCTAGGCTGAGGAGACTGGCTAGTGATAGAGGATTGAGCAGTCCACGATGTCGTCGCAGGCCACCTACGCGAATCAGTACAGTCAAATATGCAACTGACTGTCTCTTACTTGGTCCTTGTCAAAGTAGCCCACATAGATGGTGGCGCCATCGTCTGGTCTGACTGTCCTGGTCGAGGCTTGATGCGCTGCTCCTGATCAGTTGAATCATAAATAGGTTTTCCAGGAATATTCACCAGTCGTTGGCAATCTCGCGGTATCTCTTCTGATGGTATCTCATGTGAGGTTCGCGGGCTGGAGTCGATGTCCGTACTTCTATGCAGGAACAATGCTGGATCTGGATGTGATAGCGATGTGGTAGTTATGTTTGCGCTGTCTTGCTGGGGATGCTTGTGTTGAAGATGAGGTGCAGAAGGATTTCGATCCATTACTTCGGCATTGGTCAATGGTTGGTACGGTCGGTGGTACCTTCCATATTCAGCTATATTATGCATTTGTGAGTCGTGCGAGGCGATGGTTCTCAAGGTATTCTGCGTATCGCACAGTCGGAATAGCAACAGCTCCGAGTGGTGGCACTGCGAATAGTAATGATATTGATACCTACACATTTTTATCGGCTTGTGATATGTTTGTCCGTGTCGACGGTGTAGGGAGATGTGGTCGTCGTGGGTGTTAGATGTGGATGAGGCTTCCGTGACAGCCCCGCCACCTGCACATTTCTCGATTCAGACAAACATCATTCTCGCATGTGAAGACTGATACCTACCATTACGAACGACTTTAGACACTTTTACCTTCCTCTCTAATCACTTGAGACATGCAAACACTTACACAGATTTTCTGATCCGTCATCTCAACCTCTTCCAGACCGCGCTTCGGGTTTTCAGAATTTCCTCTTCTTTTTCGAGGCACCAACAGGCTTGCTCTCAATCTGTCTCTTTAGCTCTTCTCTCCTACTGTTTGCCCGTTTCTCCGAAGTTTCCCGTGGGGGTGACGGTCTCGCCACAGCGGCCGCTGCTTCACGCCCTCTTGGGGTGCCACTAATAAGCGGCTCTTGGTCATCATTCTTGCCCTCTTCATGGTCTACTCCGCCATCTGGATCTTTCGAGTGCTTTGCGTTCTCGAACACTGAAGCTGCGACTTCGCGCTGTCTCGTCCGCTTGCCACTGATAGTACCCAGCTTGGGCCTCTTCGTCAGGCCCGATTCGATATCAAGTCCGTGCGGCTGACTACGCTCGCGAGAGGGTGAGTCCTGCTTGAGGGACTGCTCGGGCTCTTTGTGCATGGCCCTCCGTCCAATGGTGCCTATCCGACCCTTTGGCTTTGCCGGGTCGGTGCCTGTCGCATTCATAGATGGGCCGAGGTCTGATGTGTCGTGTTTGACGAGAGATCGTGTTTCCCGTGGCGGGTCGTGAGGTTCTTCTGCTTGTATGGACGATTGTTCGCGCACCCTGATTTTGTGAGGCAGCTCCTGGACCTGGCGTAGATTAGTGCTGTTGACAATCGTTGTAGAAACCTAGAATCCTCTACCTGAAAGTCATCATCATCTGTCTCTGATTCTGTCGCGTCGCCTGCACTCGTGGCCCGTCCATTGCCCAGCTGAGTTCTAGACTCGTGGGCCGTCTTGTGCTGATTCGAAAGGGTCTGCGAAGCACTGGCTGTGGAAAGCACTTCTCGCAGCGAAGTTGGCATATCCCGATCCGCACTCGCTAGTACAGTCGAGAGTACTGCACGGTCTTTGATGCCGCCATTCGGTCTCCCTAATTGATCTCTGTCAAAAGGTAGTAACCCTTTTACATGCCGACCTATCTGCTCCCGTCTTGACGTTTTCGAGGATAGGCGCAGATTGGAGGTGCCCGGGAATACCGTCGTCAGGTCGATACTCATGGACTCTAACCTGTTAAGCAGTTTTTTGATCACATTGTCCTTACTGCTGATGATGTTCTGAAGATGCTCCACATCTTGGTCTTTGTAGTGGATCTGATGTATCAGCTGTGTTGTTATATTGTCGAAGAAGTCTTCATGGCTTTGTAGGAGTAAGTCGCACCGCCACTCGAGTTGGTGGAAAGGCTCTGGTAGAGACGCCTTGAGATCGATGATCAATGCATCGTCTTTTTGACGCCGTCGGACAGAGACCGACGTGTCAGGCTGTCCTCGGAGGGCCTGCGCTAGGTGTTCAAAGAGGATGTTCCGCTGATCTGCGTCTTTACATTCAATGGGACAATTCGACTCTTCTGCCCGGGTCAAGATAGCACCAAGATCGAGGGATTCCGCCCACAACTCGCGCAGATTGGTCATAAGCACACGATATCGGCTATCCTCCAAGGCATACTTGACAAAATACTCATTGCTGAACTCCGATGCGGACAATGGCCGCCACGAAGAAGACTGAGCCATGCCATGTGTTGTGACTGGAGATGACGTTGAAGGTCGTGAGGTGAATGTCGGGTTATACAGAGTAGCCTCACGCCGACGCTAGCCGCTTTGGGGAACTTTGGACATTTTTCGAAGTCGGGGGAGATTTGCTACACATAATTAGGTTTTATTCGCATACGACTACCGTGAGCCTTCTCAACCACTCGATTACCTCAGCACTTCTTCACCATGTCGGGCCCTATCCACAATCCACGCAAGCGAAGAGCCGAGACTCAAGAAGAAGCATGGGTGGCCGATGAAGACCGATTCGTGCTGCAGCAAGCGAAAAAGAAAGCCGCTCTACGGGTCAAAGCAGGAAGAGCAAGACCTGTCGATCATTTGGCGGTAGTGCTGCGTACACTTGACCCGGCCCGTAATGGCTTGGATGAGGAAGAGGAAGAAAGTCAAGCCCCCGTGACCAGTCCCGAGACGGTTTTTGAGGGACTTGACGCTGATGACTTGGCGGAACTGGAGAAGGAAATCGACACGTATCTGGCACTGGAGAGAAGCAAATCAAATTCCGAGTACTGGCAGACCATGAGACTGGTTTGCAGAGACAGACGGCAGGCAGGCAGCGGCGCAGATTCTGGTCAAGGACTATCGGCTGTCGCAGCTCAGCTTGATCGGGTCCTGGGTCCAAAGACTCTGAAGGAGCTCGAGGCGCTAGAGAAGCAAGTCAAGCAGAAGCTCAGGAGTGGCGAGGCGATCGATGTGGATTACTGGGAGAACCTGCTCAAGCGGCTATCGATTCACAAAGCAAGATCACAGCTGCGGAAGGTGACACAAGATTTGTTGCAAGCAAGAGTGCAGTCCCGACGAGATGGGGCAAAGCAAGCCGCGGAGGACTTTTGCAAGGAGTTAGCACAGACTGCGACGAGGCAGGCGATGACTGCATCCAATGATCGTATAGACACCGATCAACTTGACCCGGATTCGTGTCTGAAAATTGCGGCCGGAGACAGGGCAATACCTGTGGTGCCACAGCAGGTCTTTCAGCAACGCGTCGCCTCAGAAAGGGGCAAGAATGCCGACTCTGGCTGGCTGGCGACGCACAGGGGGCTTGCCTCGAGGTCTGTCGAGGGGCAGTCGGGCTCTGTGGACAAGCAATCAACTTCGACAGGTACTGCATACGAAAGAGAGGTCGCCAGGGGTGTCGGTGAAGATGAAGAAATTTTCACAACAGAAGAAGCAGTATCAAGCTCTCGAAAGCCTGCTTGGGCTGACAAATATGTGCCTCGGAGACCCAGGTACTTCAATCGAGTCCAGCTTGGCTTCGAATGGAACAAGTACAATCAGACGCATTACGACCAGGACAATCCACCGCCAAAGGTCGTACAAGGGTACAAGTTCAACATTTTCTATCCGGACTTGATCGATACAACCAAGGCACCGACCTATCGTATAGAGAGGGAGAACGGGAGGAAGCGCGGGCAGACCATGGCACCAGCAGGGGAAGAAGACACATGCATCATTCGGTTCGTTGCCGGGCCGCCCTACGAAGATATCGCATTTCGGATCGTCGACCGTGAATGGGATTATAGCGCCAAGAGAGAACGAGGGTTCAAGAGCAGCTTTGACAAGGTAAGTGATTAGCTTCCGAGGTTCCCCTATGCAAGCTGTTGATCTTTGGGCCACGTGACGGGGGATTGGAACGGCACTGACACGGGCGACAGGGAATTCTGCAACTCCATTTCCAATTCAAAAAGGTACGGCGAGACTTCAATGGATCCCGTGGGTTGGATCAATGGCTGACTGACGTGCGCTCAGATCTACTATCGGAAGTAGGACGTGCATCGGCGACACGGCAGAGCAAAAGCAGGCAAAAGCCACGCAGCAGCACACGGCAATCAGAAACGAGACCAGTCAAACTTGCCAAACTTGGAACGAATTGTGTGCGGCGACAAGCAAGCAAAAAGCAGGCAAGAGGGGTCAAACGAGCGTCGGATGCAAGAGATGCATGAGGCGCGCACCGGAGGCAGAAGCCGCCCTACCGGCGTGCCTCTGATTGATCAGCCCGATCTGGAATGGCCCGCAACCGCCCCGCCCACCGACCGTCACTTTCATCAAGTACCGTTTTACTGACCTCCCACAGCACATGGCTCGCAAACGCTTCTTTTCGGTACAGTACGGTCTACTAATGCACCTTTCTGCATGACCTGAATGAGCGTCGGAATCAGCCGATTGGTTGGAAGACGTCCCCGGATTCTCCCCGATAGCCAGGCTCCTTTGATTTTCCCCCTTGGTCACCAGATGCAGCATGATTGACAGACTTGACTGCCGTATTTCATGGGCATCTTCGATGAAGCAGAACTGGCATGCTGAAGCTGCTACCAGCCGGCCTTAGGGCCCCTACATTTGGAATTCAGACATAATTAGTCAACTGCCTCAATTCTCCCGAAGTCGATGGTAGCGAATTACTGACTCAAAGCTACGTCTTGTTCATGCAGCCCGCCGGCATGTAAAATGCTAGTCCAGCCACTTCTTGCTCAGGGTGCTTTGACGTGTGGATACAGAACATTCGTTTGTGCCCCGACTGCCTGGATCTTGTACCACCTGTCTATGCTCGGGACACGGGATACATGCGCGATGATGATCGACGTACTTGCAGCAGCCGAAGCCAATTCTCCGGCATGATTGGAACAATTACTAGCCCGGCATACTTACCGTCAATGGCCAATACAGATGTAGTTGCTGCATGTACTGCCGCATGCTTGATGGACCATGCTCTTCTGCAAGCCGTGCTTGGTTCTGTGAGTGGTGCAGTCTGCGCACCCGTGTTATGCGGTGCTTGGTCCGACGGTAGTAGTGACTGTCGTCCAACAATATAGCGGTATGTTTGGTCGCTTACTCCCAATTGCGATCAAGTTTCAGTTTTGACCTCTTCTTTGTTGCCCACTCGCCCATTGCATGGATATAATCTGTCATCTCAGCACGACTCAGTTTAAACCTTGTCACACTTTATCAAACAATATACGCATCAGGAACATCATACGGTTACTCCTTGTTCAACATCCGGGTTCCTGCTTGTGTCTAGCTACCATTGGCCTTGCTTGTCTCATCACCGCTCCAGACCATCGCCGAGCTCGGGCTCTCAAGGACATATCAAAGTGAATCACCTGTCACGAGCAACTTGACTCAAAGCTCCAATTGATCGAACAGGACGACCTGGGCAAGAAACAGGAGATGGCCTTGCATCAGCCCAATGCGACCCATCAATGGATGGCAGCCATCGGTCAGCCATCCGACTGGAACACTGATGCGCCCGAGGACTGGTCAATGTTCAGTCAGACAATGGCCTCACAGTGCGACGACCACGTCCGCTACCTGCGAGCGGTGGGACCACTCTCTGCTCTCAAGCAATCAACACAAGTGAGCCCTTCCCAACTGCAAGACTCCTGCAATGTGCAGCAGCAATGGCATACCATCAACAATCAAAACCCAGTGCATTCTCAGCAGTCGATGACAATCTTTCCACAATCAAGCACTATCGACACAACTCAGCCGCCCCACCTATTCACATCCCAGCAATCCCATCTGGATACCGACACGAGGACAGTCATGACCTACGACTATACGGACCCACCTTGGCTTGCACAGTCACAGACCATCCACTACCACGACGACGGTGGCATATATCCATCTCCGCCACAGCAGTACAACGCTATGAGTTACGAATCCTCGCCTTACCCCGTGCACGACAACGAGATTGCGGCCGTCGACCCGTCCCTTCAGCCTGACTTCCGTCAGATGTACGCAGAAGACTACGCAAGACATTACAGCCCAGCCCTCGAGCAGCCAAGCTTCGTCCTCAACAAGCGCTCAGACTCTCCCTTCGACGACAACAACTCCGAAACCGCGTACGCTCACCTCCTTTACAAGTGTCTGGAGGCTGCACCGAATCACAGAATGGGCCTCCGTGACATTTACAACTGGATCTACGATAACTGCCCTCGTGTTCGCGATGTCAGTAATAAAGGTTGGCAGAACAGCGTCCGACACAACCTCTCCATGAACAAGGTAAGGTCAAAGACTTGTACTACTAATGACCAAGACTGACCCCAACAGGGATTCGAGAAAGTCCCATCTCCTTGCGGCTCCACCTCCAAGAAAGGCACCTTGTGGCGCTTGAGCGACGATGCGCTGCTCCGCGGTCACGTCCTTTCCACCACACAGTACCGGAAGAAGACGAGAAAGGTCAATCCTCGCAGACGCGAGTATCCAGCGGCCCCTCAACGTGTCAGCGCCGGATCCAAAGGCGGACTGGCCAGCAAGCGTGCTCAGGAGAAGAGACGTCAGGAGGCCGCTCTCATGCCGCCAACTAGTGTGCCCGCCCATCTTCACCGCGATATGTCTCGTCACTCTTCACCCACGCTGACCGATGGATCCTTCAGCCCACTGTCCGCATTCAGCCCACACGAGCCTCTGATCTTAGCTCACTGCGGCTCTCCTCAGGTCTTCAACCATTCTCGATCTGCAACCCCCGACAGTCCGGCCTCCATGACTTACGACCACGTCAAGACTGCTCCGACTTCCTACCCCATGTCCATGTACGGTTTCGAGCAGATCGCTAGGTACAACCAGGCACACGATTATGCCAATGATGAGGGGCAGCCAGAGATCCTGGACAATGTCAATGTCAACACCTCATCAGTCATCGACACTGAAGCCGAGCGCCAGGACTTTGACCTTTTCTTTGGTAATGGGCACGCTCTAGCTTCTCCTAGTTTCGGCAACTTTCCTGATCATCAGAAGTGACAAAACGATTGTTAGAGTAGGATCTGAGCAAAGAGGACTGGGAAATTGTAGAGAAAGGAGCGCAGGTGTGAAAACAATGCGAGACGACACGAATGATGGACGGCAGTGATCTGACGAGAGCATGTACGATAGATAGACTTGATGAATACCATATCTCAGGCATAGCACATGTACAGCATTTTGGAGATGCCACAAAATCTTCCTCATAGATGGTGATGATAGTGGTGACAAGCTGTATGATTCTCATGTCAAGCATCACCAAGCAAACGCCACGGAACAACTGTGCAATTTTGACCGCAGCCACGACCATTTCGCTTGTAGATCCAGCACTCCGTAAGACCTTGTGAGCCGCAAATATCGCTCTGACCGGCAATCTCGGGCCAAAAAGTGTCAAAGATCCTCCACCAATAAGCTTTGACAAGCTTCACCAAGCCAGTGGATCCGCGGTCTTGGTAGCCCTGAAATCGCCTTAAAACTGCCCTAGCGTGATTGTCCAGGGACATGATGGGACAGGATGGGACACTTTCTCCAGATTCTTCTCCCGACGACTCCGCCTTCCATGACCGCCACTGCGGAGAATTCACTGGATGAGACGGCATCATGGGACGGGAGCAATATAACTATCGTGGATGTGGATCTTAGTATAAACATGGTAAGTACTCCCACTTCTTCACCTTCTCTCCTTCAGCTGTCACGTCAAGCACCACAACTAGTGTCATCATGCTTGTCCAGTCAGTCCTTCTCGGACTTTTGTCCGCTACCTCGGTGTTTGCATCGCCAGCAGCGCAGGCACAGCATGCGGCTCCTGCGCGGCCCAACGTGAAGGCATCACCAAAGGCACCTTTCTCCGCCATTCCTGCTCTTCCAGCAAGGACGCGAAAAACCTGCACGGTCCCTTCCCACAACGACCTCAAGACCGATGACTCTCCTGCCATCCTTCAGTCCATCAAGGACTGCAACAACGGTGGCCACGTTGTCTTCTCTGCCGACAAGACATACTTCATCGGCACTGCTCTCGACCTCTCCTTTTTGAAGGACATCGATCTCGACATTCGGGGCACTTGGCTCTTCTCCAACGACACCGATTACTGGCAAAAGGCTGGCTTCTTCCAGACCTTCCAGAACGTCACCACTTTCTTCACCCTCGGTGGCTCCGGTGTCTCTATCTACGGCGGCGGCACCATCAACGGCAACGGCCAAGCCTGGTACGATCTCTACGCCCAGAATATCTACATACTCCGTCCCGTACTCTTCGGTGTCGCAGGCCTTCACAACTCCGTCATTTCCCACCTCAACCTCCGCTACTCTCCTCAATACTACCACTTCATCGCCAACAGCACCAACCTGATCTTCAGCGACATCTCCATCGCCGGCGGCTCCGTCTCCGCCAACCCAGCCAAGAACACCGACGGGTGGGACACATACCGCAGCAGCAACATCGTGATTCAGTCCTCCGTGATCAACAACGGCGACGACTGCGTCTCCTTCAAGCCCAACTCGACGCGCATCCTCGTGCAAAATCTGACCTGCACTGGCTCGCACGGCATCTCCGTCGGCTCGCTAGGCCAATACAAAGGCACCTACGACATCGTCGAGGACATTCTCGTCTACAACAACACTCTCACAAACATCACCGACGGCGCGCGCATCAAAGTCTGGCCCGGCGCCGCAGCCGCGCTCTCGGGCGACCTGCAAGGCGGCGGAGGCAGCGGTCGCGTCAAGAACATCATCTACGACACGATGCACGTCAACAACGCCGACTACGCGATCGAAGTGACGCAGTGCTACGGACAGAAGAACCTGACGCTGTGCCAACAGTACCCGTCCAGCTTATCCATTACTGACGTGTCGATGCGCAACATCAAGGGCACCGCGAGCAGCAAGTATAAGAACGTGAGCGGCTACGTGCGCTGCAGCAGCAACACCACCTGCAGCGACATCAGGCTGCAGGACATCGACGTCGCGGCGCCGAACGGCACGAGAAACCTGTTCACGTGTGGCAACGTGGACCAGAATCTGCTCCAGGGCATCACCTGCACGGCGACGGATTACGGGTACAACTAGCCCTTTATATATAGCTGAATATGTTGGCTATATTGTAGTGTATCAATGTATACTTTTCACACTAGCATTCACCCACAGAGACAGAAGTGAATTCTTCATGCTTTCATTTTTTTTGTTAGCCCGTGAGGGCGCTGCCTATGTGGCATATATGAGCAGAACGAGGCCTTCTTTCGCCTCGGTCAACGACGGTACGGCTTCCCCCTTGCGTCTTGTACAATACCGTCCCTGTCGCGACTCTTTTCGATAATTTATATCGTGAGCCATTTCGTGAAGCAAAAGCAAAAAGGCGAGCGGAGCGGGCTCCAACCACTTCGGCAATCGAATCTGTCGTGAAGGTCGACCGTGCCTGAGAGCTCGTGTAAACAGAGTCTCGTGGTTCGTCCCGCTCGCTGCGCTGACACTCGGAAAGAGAAAAACAAGCCACCCATGCTGTCTTTGACAGCTCATGTCTCCCGATGTTGAGGAACGCCGGAGCTATGCTACACTTTAGTCCCGCCGGTGTGTGGGATAGAAGGAAGAAAAAAGGCAATTTTTGGTATCCCCTTTGTGAAGATGTGACGATGATATCCGCCCATAATGTCGGTCGATTATGGTAATTCAAAGTCGATCGTGGGTGTCCGCCGTGACACCGTAAACCCCTGAGCAATGCAGAAGAAAGCAAGAGTAGAGTGAAAGGAGAGTCGCAGCCGGGTGTCGATGACTGCGCAGTGATGCCCTTGATGGAGTTTCTATTTGGTGATGCCGATGTCGTCGTCCTCTTCCGGAATCTTCGCCTCTTTGCCCTTGGACTCGGAGCTGGAAGGTTCCTGAGATTTGGCGAGAGCTGAGATGCCGGAAGTGCTGCGTGGACTGAGGATGCCGGTGAGGCTAGCAGCGCCGCGACTGCTAGCGCGAGCACGGGCGACTTGAGCAGCGGCCTGTTGAGCCAAGAACTGTGCCTCGCGCTCGTCCTCGGAAGATCCAGCGGAATGTTCGCCCTCAGTAGTCGTGCTGTAAGCTCCATCGCGGCTCTCACGACGAAGACGCTCAGCTCTGTCTCTGAGGACCCTGGCTTCGTCGGCAGCGCGCTGGGCACGAACTTGCTTCTTCCACATCGAAGCGTAGCGGCCCTTCATGTCGATGAGCTCGTCGTGAGTACCGCGCTCGGCAACACGACCTTCGTGAAGGACGAGTATCTGGTCGGCCATGGTGATGGTGGACAAACGATGAGCGATGACGAGCATAGTGCGGCCTTGAGCGAGAGTGAGCAGTGCCTCCTGGATGTGCTCCTCGGTCTCGGTGTCGAGAGCTGCGGTGGCCTCATCAAGAAGGATGATACGAGGATTCTTGAGTATGGTGCGGGCGATGGCAACACGCTGCTTTTCTCCGCCGGAGAGACGCAATCCACGCTCGCCAACCTTGGTCTGGTAGCCGTCCGGAAAGGAGAGGATCTTTTCGTGAATAGAAGCGGCCTGGCATGCTCTGAAGACGTCGTCGTCGGTAGCCAAAGGATTGGCGTACTTGAGATTATACATTAGTGTTTCGTTGAAGAGTACCGTATCTTGAGGAACGACTCCGATATGGCTACGGAGACTGTCAATCGTAACATCGTTCTCAATGTCGTGACCATCAACCTGCATGGTCCCCGCCTCGGAATTGTAGAACCTGAAGAGAAGACGGAAGACTGTTGACTTTCCACCGCCAGATTCGCCGACCAGAGCAGTCGTCGTGCCCGGCTCACAGTGGAAGTCGAGACCTTGAAGAGCAGGCTTGCGACTGTCGTACGCAAAGTGCACATCGCTGAAGCGAATGTCACCTTCGCATGAAGGTAGTGGCTTGGCGGTCGGCTTGTCAACCACAGTAGGTAATTCCTTGAAGAGTTCGAGCATGCGTTCAGAATTGATCATGGCGCTCTGAATCATGCGGTAAAAAGTGCCAAAGAAGTTGAGTGGCCCCTGGAGCTGAGCCATGTAGGTAAGGAGCACAACGAAGTCGCCAACTTTGAGTTGTCCAGTGGTGACTTGATACGCAGCAATGAAGCAGGAGATCATAAGACCAATCATGAATACTAGGTTCTGTGTGACGTTCATGAAATTGAGAGACAAGTATACGTGGTATTCGGCGCGTTGGAACTTGCTGACCGCGTTGCGGTAACGTTCGAATTCGTACTGCTCGGCATTGAAGTACTTTACGGTCTCGTATGAAACCATCGAGTCATTCCTAGATTGAATGTTAGAGATGGGTATCGAGCCAGGGATTATTGCAACTCACTTGACCGCATCCACCTCTCTGTCCGAATTGACCATCTCACGACGAATGTCGGCACGCCACTGAGCCATGCGAATGGTTAGGTAGATGTACCAGAAGGTGACAACAGAGATGACGAGTGCGTAATATGCGTCGAACTGGATGAGGAAGTATGCAATGGCAACACAGAGATCGACGAGCATGGGTACGACCTGGAAGGTGACAGACTCCAAGAAATTATTAATGGCATTCCCCTTGCCGAGCGCCGAGAGCACTTCGCCAGTCTTCTTGCCGAGGTGGAAATCCAGACTGAGTCCATGAACGTGCTCGAATGATGCCACGGACAGCTCGCGGAATGAGTACTGGCTGACGGGGACCCAGATTGTTGATCTGATCGCGCCTAGAACACCGTTGTTACCTTGCAGGAGACGGAACAGGATGTAGAGACAGATGCCCCTCCACGGGATGGTGCCGTTCTGTTCAGCAAGCTGGTTGGTGATCACACCGGCCTGAAAAGGGACCAGAGCTTGAATACCACGCTGTATGATCATGATGATGAAGCAGATGACAACAATGGCCTGAAGTCGCCTGTCCTTAGATGGCCAGAGGTATGGAAAGAAGACCGAGTATCCTTTGATGTACTCCCACCAGCTCCTGGAGGGCGTGGTAGTTGGTTTCTCCCAGCCGGCCGGCGCATCGCGCTTCTTAGTCTTAGTAGTGTTACCATTTATAGCACCGTATCCATTTGGTTGCCCATTCGGCTGGCCATTAGCGCTGCCGTTGACACCATTTTCGACACCATGCTCGGCTCGATCGTGATCGTCAAGCAGGCCCGTTGTCTCTTCAGGAGTGCCCGGACGCGTCTGTGGCATGCCTTTGCCCTGGAAGCTCATAAAGAGGACGTAGAAGCCGATCAAGACGAGCAGAATCAAGGTGCGGGCAAGGTCGATGGTAACTTCTGTGATCTCCCATTCTGTCATTTCTCTTTCAAGTTCACCTCCGTTCGGATCTCCAACTTTTGGCTCGTGATGATCAGTTGTATATACCGCAAAGGAAGCTCCAAGGAGGACGATCTCCATGGCTGCTGCGAAAATCCATGTCGCCACGTGAGCAGAGGTAGGGGAGGGCTTTGTGTCGATGATGGAAATGAGTAGTAGGCAGTAAATCATGAATGAGCCGACGAGGTAGATCTAAACGCGTCAGCTATGATCTTTGGATTCTGTTAAAATCAAAACTCACCACTGTGGCTTGTCCGCACCACCATTGCTCGCTGCGTGCATAGAGTGCATGAACCACAACGGTGATGGCGTTGCCGACAAAAGTGAGAGTCGCGGCAAGTGAGAGCCACTCGAATAATAGCTTCCTGGGTCTACTGAAATCGAGGACATCTCGTGAACTGTCTCTATTGGATGGTGACTTCTTTGGTAGTGGTTTACCACCTGGGCCGAGCTGCGGGCTTGAGTTCGCTGAAGCTTCTTCACTTTCATCATCGGTCTCTCTGTTGGAGGCGGCGATACTGCGAATAGTGAAGACAGTGATGAAGAAGGCCAGTAGAACGATCGGATAAGCTGCATGGCCGTATGAAAGAATTCCCTGAGCTACTCTATTGGAAACCCAAGGTTGCTTTGGCTCTGTGAGGTTGGCCGACGCGAGTTGAAACTGTGTAAGGCTCTGACTTGAAGCGCCGTCATTGTACTGAACGAACTTCCCGAAAAGAAGCAGAGCGAGTGCATTGATAAGAGAACCTCCTACGACTGCGGTCGCCATGATGGCGAGGTGCAGTGTGTGAGGTTTGTGAGCAGAGAGGGAGGGGTGGTGCGGGTTGTTGTAGATGATGGTGGGGAAAAGATCGGAGGCTAGAGAAGATGTACTAGAGTAGAAAAGAGCACACACTCTCTCTCTCTCGCAATGGATGTGCCGACGGATGTTTCACCGCGCAGGCAGCATTGCTCGGGTCGACGAAAGCAGTGTTTCGTTTGTGAGGAAAGTGGATCGATGATCTTGACGTGTAGAGTATATCAGCAGAAAAAAATCAAGTGACGGATCGCTTCTGGTAGAGCAGCAAATGTCCGGGCATGTCCTCTTGATCCCGGTGCAGAGCATCAACGACTCGTGGATGCAGGCATTAGACTCGGGTCGACTTTGGGAAGTTTAGGTCGACTTGTGGCGTGAACGGAGGCAGAAGCGGTTTAGCTCGTAGCCAGACGGTGGCCATGCCCAGTGCCCTGTGATCCACTCAAACGGCTCATGGGAAAGCAAAGCCAGAAGCAGGCCACAGGTAAGCCTTTCGTTCCTTTTTTCGCCGCACACGCTTCCCTTCCCCGAGGCGCCTAAGCTAACCGTACTGACCAAGACGTCCCAGAAGTGGCAGCTGTGCCAAAAAGCACGCAACCTTTCTTGCATCAACTAATCAGGCCCCGGCCCGCCATCCATTGCATCCACCAGCTCCAGTCCAGGACCAAAGTCCGTTCTACCCATCCATCGGCCTAACGTAAAAAGTGGTCCCTTCTGGCCTGCAACCAGAGTACCATGCACACCTGCAGGGGCATCACGCGACGATGCTGTCTCATTCGCCCGCCCCGAGCAGCCAGAGGAGCCACAGCAGTCATTTCAGCTGCAGCCTGAAGGTGCAGTTGCTTGTCACGACCGACCGAGGTTTTCCAACCGCTCAACCACCCTCTCTGCTCATGTGGTCCACAAATCTGTTCCCGGGTCCGAGGTCGAACCCTGTGGCACACGCGCAATCTTCAAGCCCGTGCATCACTGGATGATCGACCTCTATCGATCTTTCAACGGGCATGGATCATAAACAACTTGCAGGCCACCTGACTGCTCGAGCCTTTGCTTTACGAGCTTGCGACTTGCGAATCCTGCGAACGCATCATGCGCCGCAATCTTGACGTTGCAAGAGATGGAAAGTACAAGGATGATCAGTCACTTGTCGATATGACTTTGCATCCTGACAACAAATCGGAAAAATATTCCCAATAATGGTGGGGTGGTCAAAGGGGGTACAAACCATGCACCAACTTACCTGATCCGTGATCCGTCCAGGACCCTTCACCAACGCCCGCTACCGGTCCACCTCTCCTTCTTCATGAGTAAAGACCTTCTTCATGTCGAGTCTTGACATAGTAAGCACAGGTCAATGTTAACCCCTTGTGGTTGCACAGCCTGCTGGTCAGCTCGTACTGTCACTCAACAATCGGTGGAGTCGTACATCCTCTGACAAATTCAACCCAGCCTTTCTTGGCCATAACAGGACCACAATTGAACCTGGTTGTACAGTCGTCGGATCTTCGGACAACGCCACGGTAGTACAAGATCCTGTTGACACGCTGTTCCTGGGCTAGTAATGATTGAGCACGATGCGTTCCTGCAGGACAAGTCGTGCAAGCAGTTCTGGATCTACAAAGTGCCAGATTGGAGTGTGTCACCTACGTGGCAGAAGGTACTTGAGGACTTGCGGTCCCCATACGCTGACATTTGCTCACCGAATTTGAATTATCAATAAAGGTTTATCCATCGTCCCTCGACAACGATACAGCAGGCCTGCAAGTCGAGTCCGACGACAATCGTCTCGCCGCCAGCAGCACGCATGCATGCCTGTATGACATGGCGCGTCGAGAACCAATCAGACTTGGGTGGTAGGATTCCAAGAGTTGCACGGTGGGTAGTTTAGGTGCAGCGAGTGCCCTCAACAACATGTCCAAGCAAATTCAGGAACTTGAGATCGACATGGACGAGCGATATCATCGGTATTCGATCCTGTCGTCGTCGTATGTCGTCGTCCCGACCCAGCGGGGAAGCTGGATGGCGCTGGTGGGCCAGGTCACACCGCCAGTTCGTGCTCATGCAGGGACTGCATATTCAAACTGCTCTTGCCGCACTTGTCGTTTTCGTCTCGTCTCGTTGTAGGGATGGAGGGGTGAACCTTTCTCAACCATTCTGACAGGCATCTGTTGCTAACTACATGTCGAAAGACAGCTCCTGGTGTGGTCGGCCACCTTCCAGCGCATGAAAATCATCTGAACTGAGGTCTCATTGTATTACAGTCCGGCGGCGCCATTCGAGCAATTGTTGAAGCGTCCATCCTTCTCTTTGGCGCGTTGGGCGCTGCGTGTGCTCTCCATGCTAGCGTGGCGCCGGCACGAGCAGAGGATTCGTCTCTAGACGCTGCAGCGACCAGCGCTATCGGTGTCATCATCACTCGCAAACTTGCCGATTATTTGACGAGATCTTCGATGTATAGATTATCCTGAATCCATAAGGTTTGTTGATGGTGTCGGACCTGCGGCGTGTTAGTGGTCTGGATGATGCCGGCGGTGTAGCAGACAAGGGGGCTCCTCGGCGCCGGCCTTGACAACTATTGCTGGAGACTTCGAGCGTATGCGCAGTGCGAGAGAAGAGGGTCTCTGATCCTCTACACAGACGCATGTGGATCATGGAAATCCTGAGATGCGATGGGTCTCAACGTCGCTTCGCCGTGGCTGACGGTAGTTTGGTTTGAGCAGACTGCCAGACGCAGCCACCATGGACCTACGGCAGTCATCCCGCTATGGCTGACAAAGCAGCGATGGCTTTAATACGCATACGCAGGAGTTGCGGTGCTCCACGCATTGCGGATGCTCTTCTCGTTGGATGTCGTGCGAATATAGACAAGATGAAGCTGAGGAGAACTTCGTTACCAAGAAATACACTTCAGCTACAAGTTCGCATACGGACATCTGAACCCATGCTTACAAAAATTTCACAGTAATGGTGAACAAAGACAAGTACTGTGGAGTGATTTGTATGCCATGTACATAATTATCGTGGCTTCGAAGTTAAACCAAAATGCTTGCTTCCCCAAACTGCTCATCCTCCAAATTTTTCCCTGAACCGACATCTTCTGCATCGAAACCCATCACAAGCCGCTGAGATACTCGAGCAGCGAACCATGGCTCAAGGTGCTTTCAAAGTCAAGGCAGGTGCTTCCAAGTCGTACGTATACCTGCACCGCCACGAAATTCTCGTGTCCTGATCCTAGATCGCCACAGGAACAAACCCACGGGACCACAACGTGGCAACAGAGTCATCAAGCCGAAAAAGGCAAAGCTGGTTCAGCAGCACAAGTTGAAGAAGGTATCACCTGATCCACGACTTATTATAAACCTCGTGCCTGACCGCCCCCGTACAGAAGCAAAGCGCTGGTCTTGCCGCCTTGACCGAGAAGTCTCTTGCGGAGCGTGCCGGACACCTTGAAATGCTCAAGGGTGGCAAGAAAGATGCCAAAGAAGCTGCTAAGAAGGCAGACAAGTCCAAGTCGAAGAAATGAGCCAGCCATATGATGCTTCTATGGCATGAGATTCTGCTTGGTCCCTTGCCGGCGCTCACGAGTTTGTCTTCCGATAAATCACGCGAAGCTGCCTCTAGTCCCCCTGAATTTTCAGCGCCTGCCACAAGTAACCAGGCATACAGCCAGACCCAGTCAACGGGCTTGGAGGTCACTTAGATATCTTCTTGACGATTGCCCTACTACCCATGGCTTCAGCCTTCAGCCACTACAAGGATGACTATTGTCTCACCCCTTGAGCAAGCACGGCTCGACAGAAGGGAATAGCCTTAATTCAATCACGCTTCGAGTATATCTGGATGATTTGAATATGATAAAGCAATATAAAGGAGTTGAATACATGTTCATGGCATGTTCAATCAACCATCATTTACCCATAACCGACTATAGATTGATTGTTTTCCATTTGTGTTCTCGCTAGCAAGCGATATCAAGCCCAGGCACACCTCCACAACCCGGTATATCGATCGCTAGGCACCTGAGGTGCAGTAGTGCGTGTCATATGGTGGTGCGTCATGCCGGCAAATCTTGCACTGTCCGTTTTGGGAAGCCCTTCCAGATACGCAATATATAGCAACAACTCTAACTTGTCGATTGCGAGAAGCCTACTGGTTGTACTTCACAAAGATTGCGAAACGTACACTTGACATTATGCTATCATATCCTTGTCCTCACGGCTCTTGCTTGTGAGCCTCGACTGCCATGAAATATGGTTGCCGAAGCAAGAGTCGCGGAGACGCGGGTTAGTCCAATGACCAGATTTCCCGTGGAACAACGTGCATGCATGATCGGCAAACTAGAGCGATGATATTCGCTAATCCTTGACGACCTGGGCTCGATTTTGAAATCCATGATTTCGAGCAATTAAGGCTCTTATCCTGCAAGGGCGCCAATAAGATCCGACACAAGCACGCTTTCACAGAGCAAGAACAATGTCGTCGGTGCTTGAGCTGCTGAACATTTGGAAAAAGCACATCTGGAGCAATCGCAACCTAATTATCCAGTGGTCCTGAGTGGTGTGATCCGGTGCTTCACTTGGATTTGAGGATCTTCACTAGCGTTTTTCACTGAGCAGGGTGATCGCGGCCCGTTCCCTTTGGCCGCTAGACTTGCCGAAGACTTGGTTCGGCCTCTCTAGACCGAATCCCTTCGCGGGGATTTCCCTGTCCTTCATCCTTGCTACTGCCTCTCTTGACCGTCTTCGACATCAGCTACAGACTCGATCTCGTCTGTGTAGGGGCATGTGTGACGACTAATGGACCGCTGATATCCCTTAAGGACGTCCAGATGGCGTCTCCAGACAGCCACTATGTCAGGGGGATCGGATTTGCCTCAGGCGACCGTTGAAGAGCACGCCGATGTGCAGTTGTCACTAAACCCTTATGAGAGCAGTATCATGCAAGTCAGAAACCTCGCGTGGCAGCACTCCTGAAGACATGCAGCGCGCACTGTCAGCCCGGCAGTCATTTTCCCCATAGTTCAACCAAACACACCTTATCCTTGTCCAGACCCTTCCTGTTACTTTCCTAATCTCGACAGAGCCACACACACCTGGTCCTGACCATCGCACGTTTTATCTGGGCTGGGAACTACAGGAACACCCCAACGTTGTCACACAGACCGATCTATGCCTTGCTGTAGGTCATTTTCCATCTGGACTTTTCTGCATGTTTCCGTCGAAGCGCGTCTCCTATTATATGTAACAACGATGTCCCTTCAACGCTTCCCGCCTCTACTACCCTTTCACCCTGCCTTCGTGTCTGTCTGTACTTTGCTACGTTTCGAGGACAATCGACCTTTGTTGGTCTAGTCTTCGTAGAGTGTCGAGTCGGACAAGCAATCTCGAGAAGGTGTCAATCACAATCACAATGCCGGCCATTCTCATCCCTCGACACGCCGAAGTTGGCTCGCCCGAGTACAATGCCCAAGACAACTCGGAAAAGATCTTGACATTTCTGGGCGTGACCGGTGGGCTGGCCGTGCTGGTCGTGATGCTCCGGATATACGTACGCCAATTCATGCTTCGCTTCACTGGCGCCGACGACATCACCATGGTCCTGGCTATGCTCTTCGGTATCGCAGTCTTTGCATGCTTCTGTGGCGAGGTTCAATATGGTCTGGGCCGACACATGACCGTCATCACACCCGATATGCTTCAAGGGTTCGCACATTGGGCCTTCTACCACAACCTCTTCGTGCTGACCGGGAATTGCCTCGCCAAAATCTCCATCTGCCTCCTCCTAATTCGGCTCGTCAAGCACCGTGGATACGTGTGGTTCCTCTGGGCTCTCCTCGTCTTCCTAGCAGCCTACAGCTTCGCTTGCATCTTCACCATCATCTTTGCCTGCGTCCCCATATCGGCAGCCTGGGACTTCTCCGCGCGCCCAACAGCCAAATGCTTCTCCCTACAAGTCTTCACCGTCCTCGGCGTCGTCAACAGCGCCATCAACATCTCCACGGATGTCCTCCTGGCCGTCCTTCCCATTCCCGTCATCCTCGCCATGCAACTGAACAAACGCACCAAATTCGCACTCTCCTTCGTCATGCTCCTCGGCTTTATTGCCGTCGGTGCCGGCGCCGTCAAGATGAAGGCGCAGCTCGTCTACTTCTCCGATCCGGACCGCATGTTCCGCAACCGCTTCCCAATTTGGGCCGCTATCGAGCTCTACTTCGGCATCCTCGCCGCCAGCCTCCCCACTCTCAAACCGCTCGTGGCCAAGGCTCTCCTCGCCACCCGCAGCGCAGGCACCGGCGACGGCAGCACCTACGCCCAACGCAAAGCGCGCCGCCAAACACGCGGACCGGAGGACTACTCCGGCGTCGCGGTGTCGGGCAAGGGGACGTTTTACAGCGAGTGCACGACGGCAATGGGCACGCCGACGGTGGAAGAAGGCAGCAAGGATGTCGGGAGCTATTTCTCGTTCTTCAACGGACGCAAAAGCGAGAGCCGTATGGCCACGACCCGCAACAACAGCGTGCAGCTGGACACTCTGTCGCCCACGCCGCGCGACAGGGAGGTGCATCCCGCTGCTGTTGCGCGCGACCGTAGTGCGAGCGTAAGTCCCGAGCTCAGCTACATCGTGCGCACAACGAAGGTCACGACGAGTAGTGAGAGTATGGAGGAACGAGGTAGGCAGACGGGGAAGAGGAGGAGTCAGAGCGTCAGTGTACCCCGACGGGAAGAGAACTGGGCGTACGTCCAGCCGCTTCATGTGAGAAAACGGAGCGAAGGTGCTGGGAGGACGTTGAAGAGGGCGGCGGAGAGTGAGGAGGATTTTCCCAGGGCGGAGACCGATAGCGTGGAGGGGTTGGTGTCAAGAAGCCATTAGCCCTGTGGGCCGTGTAACGATAACGATAGCGCTGATGCGTATTTGTACATCATGAATCAAGACGTAAAGATCAGCTGGTACTCTGTTCGTATCATTTCATCTGTAATCGTGTCGTGGCAGACTTGGAGCGCCTATGGTGGCATCCACGTGTATGCTGTCTGTCTATCTGAGAAGGATGTCGTATCTTCAGCGTGGCTTCAGTGACGCCGAAATTGAGCTGACGTCTTTGGTAAACTATCAATGCCCACGTTCAAGCCGTCGTCCTGATCATGTCGCATGTCAGGTCTGACATCGACGGAGACGCCAGGGCGGATCTGAATCTCCACTACCAGGTGTATTGTCATGGATCTGCCCTCATCTCTTCAATCCACACCCGGCAGCCCCTCATCCTCTGGCTCCGCATCATCAAACGTCGGTATGCTGACCTCCCAATCGCTCTCCTTCCCAAACTTGAACGCCAGCACGCTCGCATCTCTCAGCCCTGCTCCTACAGGCGAGTCATTGCCCGTTCCCTTCTGCATCGCCTTTCCCTTGCCTTTGACTCTTGCTCCGTCCAGCTGCTCAATTGCTCTGTCAAGGTCGTCTTGCTCTTCGCTTGGCTCGACGTTCGTCCATCCTTGCGAAAGATCTTGTGGGTCTACTGGCTTCCCTAGTACGATCTCGTCTGCACTCGAAGGCAGGGAGAGGCCTGCGAAGTGTCCGTCTGCACTTCTTGAGTTCAGTGCGCTCAGAAGCTCTTCTTTGATCTTTGCGAAGGTGTTGTCTTTGGCGACGTGGAGAAGGATGGTGGTCGTCTGCGACTTGAAAAAGAGTGTCCAGGTGATTGAGGTTGGTTTGGTGAGCATGTTGAGAGCGCTGACGGCGAGCGATTCGCTTGCAGAGGAAATCCAACCCGGACTATCGTGCTTCGAGAGACATGCTGAGAATTGAGCTTGGACTAGAGCATTGCTCGCAATATTTCATGGCGATCTTGAATGCTTTGTGAGCTCCGATGTGAGCGGCAACCCTAACCCTGAAAGCCCGAATGTCCCACTCCTTTGCCCTTACAAGTCAACCTTCAACATCAGCGCTGCCGAAGGTGTCTATGATGATTGGCATGGCGATTTGACAATCTACATGTGATGTTCAGAACCAAGATAGCTCTCTGACTGGCCGATGCACGCGTCCGGAAGGCTCTTGAAACGAGCCGAAGAGCTTCTCATGTCGACTGTGAAGCAGACCTGCTCAAAGCCGTGCATAAGCATCTACCACATCTGCGCTAGCAATCAAGTTGCTTTGTAGCTATTCATATCCGGTTCTATCTCTCGAAACTGGTTCCAGACCCTGATTGCTCGATCATGCCGCTTTCTCGACTTCTTGCGTCAAAGCGCAGCGGCTCTACTGTAAGCGCCCAACCTCCGGGAACTTGCCGATGACCAGTGACTGGCGACAGATGCGTCCAACATGTTTGACATGAGACAGCCCGCTGTCATAGACATGAATAGAACATCCTGATCCCAGTTTGGAGTTCTCACGACGATGAATCAGCCAGGTTGTTTGCAAGGTCTGTAGAATTGACCATATGGTCAATGTGTAGAGGCAAAACTATAAGTATCTGCTACGGCGCAGCCTAGATGAGCATTATCATCAACACAGTTATTGGCCTCTCCTTCAGCTGATCACCTTTCCTTAATCTTTTGGCTTGTTCCGGTTTTGCATTTGCATCAGCTCCCATTCACCCCATAATCTACGCCTCCAACTAGACGGTCTCTCTAAGTACAACCAACAACAACATCGGACCACCAACATCTCTGTTCAGCTGATTTATTATCACAACAGCATAATGGCCGTTCCCGACTATGGCGCCGCTCCTTTGGCCAAGTTCTTCCTCCTCTGTCGACTCCTCTCGCTTATCGCCATGATCGCTATTGTAGGCATGACTGCGAACTTCGTCTCCATGATCGTCTCTCAGAATTACGAGCCACCAAAGGAAGTGGTTGGAGCTCTTAGCATCGTAAGTGCCCCCTGGGATTCTCTTCGTCCTCATCTGACGCATCACAGACATGCATAGCCACTCTCTACACTCTCTTGTCGATCCCTTTCTTCTACGCACAAGCTAGCCTGGGCCTCTTCATCATGACCGGTATCGATGGACTTCTTCTCTTGGCCTTCCTCGTTATCTCTGTTGTTTTCGGTCGACCGCTTTCTTACCTCAACTGCTATTCCCTTCCGAACATGTCTGTTTCTGCCGAGGCCACCAATGCTGCCGCTTGGGCTCAGAGTCTGGCAAGCAACATCGGCAAGAGCGGCGCCAGACTCGGTTTGTGGTCCTGGGCTGGGGCGAGCAAGATGATCTGCTTCCAGACAAAGAGTATCTGGGGGTTGTGTATCGCTCTTTGGTAAGATCGTATTGGGCATTGATTATCATGCAGGAGCTAACAATACCATAGCATTCTCTTCACCTGCACCACTCTTATCTTGCCAACTCTGTTCTTCAAGAACAAGAAGAAGATGAATGCTCTCCAGGCTAAGGTGGTCGCCTAAGCGAGAAGTACAGGATCGTGCAGCATTTTGTTACGTGGTTTCCCAGTCGTTACCAATTCAGGACGATGCTACACGGCAGATTGATAGCAGTGCATGATTTGGAGTTTGGGGTTCGAAAAGGATAATCTATAATGGAGCAAAGGAAAAAGACTCACAGCATAGTATTAACAAAGTTTATGCTATCATACCATTCGCACGTTTTCTCTTCGCGCAGTGACTATGCCAGTTCCCTGTCTCTTCTTGTGATACGCACCGCCACTGCACTAGCCACACCCCACATCCCCGAACTCTGAGTGTGCAGATCTGCAAAAGCTTCAAGAAATTATTTCTCTGCGCACCGTGATCCCCCCTAATCCTCCTCACCACCTCACAACATGGGTCGCGAACGCCAAAAGTTCAAGAACCGCTCGTCGGTGAGTAAAGTCAAGCACAAGCCCAAATCAAAGAAACAGCTCCTGCAGAACCCCATCATCGCCGCAAACTGGTACGCCCTCCTCCTGTCCTCCCTCAAACCAAGACTGACAATCGCAGGAACCAGAAGGAAACGCTTTCCCAGAACTACGCGCGACTGGGCCTCACCTCGCGCCTCAATCACGCCACCGGCGGCACCGAGAAGCTTGGCTCTGGCGTTGTCGACTCCAGCGACGAAGAGGAGGAGGAGAGTAGAAGCACAAGGGACGTGCTGAACGTGAACAAGAAACTGCCTACACGACTGGATGTCACTGAGGCGCGAGTCACGCGAGATCCGGAGACCGGCGCGATTGTGTCGGTGCTTGACCAGCCGAAATCGAATCCGCTACAGGATCCGTTGAACGACCTGTCAGACGACGAAGAGGAATGGGAGGGATTCGCGAACGAGCATGGCACTGTTGTGGGGTCGAAGCAGACGCAGGAGGGCGCGACGGAGGTGGTGAGGCAGTTAGAGGAGGAGGCGGCGCGGCCGGCGGTGAAGAGGGAGAGGGGCCAGAGTGAGAGGGAGAAGGAGTGGGTGGAGAGGCTGGTGGAGAGGTATGGGCATGATTACGGGGCGATGGCGAGAGATGGGAAGCTGAATCCGATGCAGCAGAGTGTAGGGGACATCAGAAAGAGGGTGGTGAAGTGGAGGAAGAGCCAGGGATAGATGCGATGGACTCTTACGGATGCATAGCGGCGGCGTTGGGATCACTTTTGAGTGTTAAGAAATCTATCTATTGAGCCCATGTGGCCGGCAATGCGGCACTTCATCATCTAGGACTTGGCCATGTTAGACTTACGGAGGAAAGCCTGAACGAATATATTCCCACAACCTAATCCGCGCTGCAGATGCCGTATTTACAGCAGTGTACTCATCATTATACATTTACATGTCGTGCTTTACCCGCTATTTGCTTACCTGCATCCGCAGAATCACACCAAGAGCTTCACTTTTCGGAAGCCTCGGCTCGTTGAAAGTTTCCCCCGCAATGCCCGAGTCTGGGGGCGGGGGATTCCCAAGCTGATAGTGATCTTTTCGACCCTCGGGCGATCATTCAAGCTAATACTAGTGCTCAGCTCTTCGTTTTCTTCTTTTCCTTCCGTGCATACAGTCTACGAGGTGGTAATCTGTTCTACATTTTACTCCATTAATTCCCGCAACAATGCCTTGGAAAAGCCGCTGGCAAGCTGACATCCCAAACGTCGACCTCCCCACATTTGTTTTCAGCAAGCAGACAGGCGACATTGGCTCGAGACCTCTGCTCCTCGATGCGGATAGTCCTGAGCGGTATCACCTTACTCTGAGCACATACCGACTGTGGGCGAAGCGATTTGCTGCCGGTCTCATCAAGAATGGCTTACAGCCTGGCGATCGAGTACTGCTGTACTCCGGCAACACCTTGTTCTTCCCAGTAGTCTTCATGGGCACGATCATGGCAGGTGGTGTCTTCTCTGGAGCCAACCCCTCCTACGTAGCCCGAGAACTTGCATATCAACTCAGCGACACTGGCGCACGTTTCCTCATCACCTCCGACGCGTCATTGGACACTTCGATTGAAGCTGCGCAGAGCATTTCGTTCCCCAAGAGCCAGGTATTTGTATTTGACAATGGACGAGATACTTTCGACGGCACAGCAGAGTCTGTCAAGTCTATCCGGCCATGGACAGACTTGATCGCATCGCCGAGCGAGGGAGAGGCCTACCGATGGCCAACCCTCACCAAGCCTGCGGATCTCAAACGCCTCATTGTCCTCAACTACAGCAGCGGTACAACTGGAGTACCCAAGGGTGTTATGATCTCGCACCGCTGCTACGTCGCCAACAGCGTGCAGACAAACTTTGTCGCCAACCTCAATCCTAATATCGAGGCGGATCGAAAGAAGGCACAAATGCTTTGCTTCCTGCCCATGTACCACGCTTACGGCCAGACCTACTTCTGCTGCACGACGCCCAATCGCGAGGTACCTGTTTACATCATGCCCAAGTTCGATTTCCTCAAGCTCCTCCAGCACATCCAGAAGTACAAGATCACAGATCTCACACTCGTCCCACCAATTGCTGTCGCTCTCGCCAAGCGCCCAGAGGTGAAGCAATTTGACCTCTCCAGCGTGACAGGAGCTGGATGCGGCGCCGCGCCGCTAGGCAACGAGCAGTCACGCGAGCTTGAATCGCTGTGGCCCAAGGGACAAGTGAACATGAAGCAGGGTTGGGGCATGACGGAGGTGACATGCAGCATGACCGGCTGGCACCCAGAAGAGATCTCGACGACGCACTCAATCGGCGAGCTCAACCCCAACTGCGAGGCCCGAATCATGGCGGAAGACGGCGAGACAGAGCTCGGACGAGGTGAGAGAGGCGAGTTCTGGGTGCGTGGACCGAATGTCATGTTGGGATACTGGAACAAGCCTGAAGCGACCAAGGACACAATGACGGAGGACGGGTGGTTGAAGACGGGTGATATCGCTTACCGAGACCCTAATGACCGGCTCTACATTGTTGACCGAAAGAAGGAGCTTATCAAGGTCAAGGGTAATCAGGTCGCGCCGGCAGAACTGGAGGCGCTACTGCTGGACATTGAGCAGGTTCAGGACGCAGCGGTCATTGGGGTGACGAAAGATGGCGAAGAGTATCCTCGCGCGTACCTGGTCAGGAAGCCAGGCATGAAGCTGGATGAGAAGGATGTGCATCAGTTCATGGAGAAGAAGGTCGCCAGGCATAAGAGACTGACAGGAGGTGTCAAGTTTGTGACTGAGATTCCGAAGAACCCTGTAAGTTTCTTATCTCTATCTTTGGCTCTCATGAATATGATGCTAACGATCAGCAGTCCGGGAAGATCTTGCGCAAGGTCCTCCGCGATCAAGCGAAAGCTGAAGTGGGTGACGGTGCTCGTGGGTCAAAGTTGTAGCTATATATACAGAAAACACTGTATAGAACTGTAAATACCCAATGTTATCAATCACGCCTTTCCTTACCTCAAGGTGACATGCTTATAATGTTGAGTTGTACATGTTCTATACTAAGCTGCATACCGTTGCTGGAGGAATCGTTTGTGTTGATCTACTGTGGGGCGCTTGTCATACTTGTGCATATGGTGCACCGTAGCTTTCCATGTTTCGAAGCAATCCATGTGATGGCCTGCTGTTTCGCAACCACTAGGACTAACCACGTACGACTTCGACAAGATCTGGACTATCGACCACTGGATACTGGAAGATCGAATACAGCGAACATATCATTACACGGCTGAGATTTTTAATCGAAGATTATCGCTCACCGCTACAGACGACCAGCTTTGGCACCCGGCCAATAACTCACAAGGATAATTACACGGATTTCTGGACGAACATAGTCTCTCGAGGAATGTCACGACACTCGTAGGAATTGATGTGTGCCGAGCGAGCACCAACCTGACAATATGACATCGTCGCCATTCCGCCCTGGCGCATCGACCGAAGACCAGCTTGCATACTACAAGGCACAGTATGAGCAGTTAGAAGTAGAGCTCCATGAATTCCAGGCCTCTAGTAAGGATCTGGAAGCGGAGCTGGAGAAGGATGTTGAAGAGTCGGAAAAGCGCGAAAGGAAGCTGAAGGAGCAGGTCGAGAGCTTAGGCTTTGAGGTGGACGAGTGGAAGGTCGGTCATGCAAGAAGATACGAGAAAGGACGAAGCTGACCTGCGCTAGACGAAATCGAAGCAGTCGAGAGACGAAGCGAATCGAGCGCAAACAGTGCTACAGAAGGAGATCACCACTATGCGGGAGACGAATAGATCTCTTCAGCTCAAGCTCCGTGACATTGAAGTAGCGAATGATGATTACGAGCGACAGGCACGAAACACGACTTCATCACTGGAAGATCTGGAGTCAAAGTACAATGTTGCCATCGAAAGGGGCGTCATGTTCGAAGAGGAGATACGAGCCGGGGAGAAGGAGCGGGAAGAGCTACGCATAGAAACACAGCGGCTGCGAGACGAGCTCTCGGATCTCAGAGTGGAGTTTGAGATTACGCAAGAAAAGCTGTATCGTACGGAAGCGGCATTGGAAAGGTCGCATTCGAAGAAGATGCCTCTTCATGCGATGCCTGCGCGACCGAGATCACCTTCTTCAGAGGCGTCAGCGATCACACCTACTTCGCCGAGCGTCTCCACGCCTCCCGCATCCAAGTCAGAGTCATCTGGCAACGACGTGCCGACTCCACCGTCCCCACCTCTGTCAGACACGGCGGCGGCGACAAGTAAAGCCGTACCGAAGACACCGATTCCAGCAGTACGGAGGTCACTCCTGCCAGAAGGCAACACCACGCCTCGTCCCGGCAAGCTTGGTTCCAGGGTGCCACGGCACTCAAGAGGCCCGTCATTATCAGCAGGCTTTACCCCTGCAGCAACAGGAAGCAGCCGGGTGGGACCTTCACGGCCTAAACCAGCATCCAATCAATCGGACAACTTACCAAGATCCAGCTCTCTGTACCAGATTAAGGGTCTGATCGGCAGGATGCAGAAGATTGAGGAACGGGTGCACTCCGTGAGATCCAAGCTTCCTCCACCTTCATCCTCGAAAGGAAACACACCGCGAAATTCACCACGCACGAACGCGATTCGCAACTCGCCCAAGGCGATACCAGAAGTGAATGTGCCGTCTTCTGTTACATTACGCAGCAGCCGGAAACGACCGAGCAATGTGTCAAGCTTCTCGACCCGTAACCTGGAGGCAGAGCAAGCAGATATGCCCAAGCGTCTATCATTCGGTGTACCAGCGACATCAGATGATCGACCGAACTCGTCAGCCAGTCGGCCGAGCAGCCGGGCCTCTAATGCCAGCAACTCGGACGTGAATCCGTTTGTCCGACCAAGTAGTAGGTTGAGCATGGGCGGAGCACGAACGCCTTTGGGTACATATCTCCCGAGCCGGCCTCGGTCTAGCATCGGGGGCAATTACAGCAGTGTCCACGGCGCACGACATGGCGCTAGCAGCAGCATCAGCGAATCGAGGACAGAGACGGACAGCAATCTCAGCACGCCGACAGGCAGAAGGACAACGTTGGACAGGAGCGCAATACCGACGCCAAGCAGCAGGAGGCAGAGTGGTGGCCTCGGTACTTCAGCAGTAGGTAGAAGAACAAGCCAGACGTTCGCATTGGCGCAGAAAGACGGTAGTATGGCACCTCCACTGGAGCGGCCACGGAAAGCGAGCGGTCTGGGAGAGACGTTCTAGCTTTGCTATGTTCTATCTAGGCGGGAAGGTTGGCGTCTTGGGACCGGGTATGATACCACAAATGCTTCTTTGTACATGAACGTGGAACGAAGATATGAGAATCGAAATCTGGAAGCAATCGCTTGTGAAGTGCCATGTCACCGACACCAGCGACAGCGTGACCGAGTCGTGCTTGCAGATGAGTCTATTTGCCGTAGTACAGTAGGTCACCACTAGCCCGACGTCACGAGTCGGAGCTGGGGGGGGGGCCGAGCATGACACGCCAATCTACCTCCAGCACCGCCGCCCACGCCCGGCCTAGCGCGGGTCATTGCCGACAGATCAATTCACCGAAGTATGCTCGGAGTTGGGAAATGAGAAAGATAAAAAGATCTTTCGAATCGCCCGAAGAGGAAGATGAGATTCCGCTTTCTTTCTTTATGATCTGACTAACGACACCTTCCGGACAGTCTCCGTTGATGGCAAATAGTGCCTCAAGATCGCCGGGCATGCGATGCTGTTTTCTGATGTGCCTGATCTGCCAGTGGTTTGCATAGAACGCAACCAGGGCTGCGGTAATCAGGGCAATTTTGATTAGCAGAAGTGGGCTGAGAGTTTCCAAGTCGGGCAATAGAGGGAAAAAAGCCAAACCATTCGCTTGGCAGGAACAACCAGATGGTCAGGGCAGGAACTGGCAGCTTGGGGGAAATGATCATGGTAATACTGCAGAGACCTTATGCCATCCTTCGGACAAGTAGAAGCATAACCCGTTTCTCCCCGAAGACACATCTCTATCATCAAGGTCAATCAGAACAAAGTGGTTGAGTGTTCAGCCGAGGTGATGTGCTCTCTCGTTGATCTCGTTGAATTCGTGGGAACCCCAAAGGGAGCCAAAGACTCCCAAAGGCAACCAAAGGGGAGGAAGCTTGAAGCTCCCCGCAAACTTTCTCGGCCTGCATGAGCTGCTCAACCACTGCATCCTGCACGACAAAAACGCTCAGCGATTCTTGTCGCCTCGTCTCAAATGCTGCAGCCACTTGACTTCCAAGAGGTGAGCAAGACTGGGCATCGTGAACGAAGGGGGTGCGCAATTCAGGCGTAGGACATCGGACAATTCTTGTGGGATGGATGGATCCAATGCTTCGGCTTGGGGGAAACCGGTGACATGGAGCTCGGGAAATCTCATGGAACGCATCAAACTGCGTAGTAGACCTAGCTCAGCTATTCTGTATTTCGGGGCTCGTGCAATTGCAATTCGCCTTCAAACATCTTATCCTCAAACTTGACTTTTTACTTTCACACATCTCTCACCTCCGAGCCCCCCTGCTTCACCTCACCGCCATACAAGCCACGCCATTGACTGGGCGTGCGTCCAGAAGCTCTAGGGATTCACGCCGCGCTACTAACGGAGGTCCGTTCCCAAGATCGTTGACCATCAAACCACATTCACTTCAGTTTCCCACTCACCAGAAAAGACTGCTGCGACGCCTGTCCTCCTCAGCGACTAAGTGACAGCTTCGATAGCCCTTTGACCTGTCTCACAGGCCCCTCCTCCCAACTCCTCCGGCAAAGATCTGAGCAGATCTCAAGCCTCCGGCAATCTGGCCCTGTGACGTTCGACTCTTTTTCTCCGCGTTTCAACTTTTTCTAGGTACCCCAGAAGCTACTCGGTACTTTGCTTTTTTCGCCCAGCGATTTGAGCGAGTGGACTTTTCTGGAGGAGCTTCTAAGCGTCAGCGTATCCTCCGGCAGCCTCTTCTTTTCCCAAATCTCCTCCCCATAGTGCATGGGAAGGTCAATCGACATGGCCGACACTACGGGAGGGGCTGCGAAAGTGAACGGCCACTCAAATGGCCACCCGAGCTCGTATGCCGCCAAATTCGACCTCCCTTCACATTTCATAGGCGGGAATGAGCTCAGCCAGGCTCCACCGTCAAAGGTCAAGGACTTTGTGGCAGCGCACGACGGACATACTGTGATCACAAATGTGGGTGAAGCCGAGAGCTGACAACGAGAGCTCCGAGCTGACAGACTTCGCAGGTGCTGATTGCCAACAATGGTATCGCAGCTGTCAAAGAGATCCGCTCGGTACGCAAGTGGGCGTACGAGACATTCGGCGATGAGCGGGCGATTCAATTCACTGTCATGGCCACGCCTGACGATTTGGCTGGTAACGCAGACTACATTCGAATGGCCGACCAATACGTGGAAGTCCCAGGTGGAACGAACAACAACAACTACGCGAACGTAGAGCTCATCGTGGACATTGCGGAACGAATGGGCGTGCACGCAGTCTGGGCAGGATGGTAGGTTCTTGTGCAAGAGCTCGCGTGGACTACAAACTGACATTCACAGGGGACATGCCTCGGAGAACCCGAAGCTACCAGAATCACTTGCCGCCTCACCTAACAAAATCGTCTTCATCGGACCTCCGGGATCAGCAATGCGTTCCCTCGGAGACAAAATCTCCTCTACGATCGTCGCACAGCACGCGAAAGTACCATGTATTCCATGGTCAGGAGAAGGAGTAGACCAGGTCAAAGTGGACAGCAATGGCATCGTCACAGTCGAGGATCACATCTACGACAAGGGCTGCGTACACACCCCGGAAGAAGGTCTCGAGGCCGCAAGGAAGATCGGCTTCCCCGTGATGGTCAAGGCCTCGGAAGGTGGTGGAGGTAAGGGTATCCGAAAGGTCGAGCACGAAGACGACTTCATCCAGCTTTACAAGGCCGCAGCGAGTGAAATTCCTGGCTCACCCATCTTCATCATGAAGCTCGCCGGAAGCGCTAGACATTTGGAAGTCCAGCTTCTCGCGGATCAGTACGGCAACAACATCTCGCTCTTTGGACGTGATTGTTCCGTACAGCGACGACACCAGAAGATTATTGAAGAGGCGCCAGTCACGATTGCGAACCAGAACACATTCCAGGCTATGGAGCGAGCTGCTGTGTCCCTCGGTCGCTTGGTCGGATACGTCTCAGCTGGTACCGTCGAGTACCTCTACTCGCACGCCGACGATAAGTTCTACTTCCTCGAACTCAACCCGCGTCTGCAGGTCGAGCACCCTACCACTGAGATGGTGACAGGTGTGAACCTTCCAGCCGCTCAACTTCAAGTTGCAATGGGTCTTCCCCTTCACAGAATTCGCGACATTCGATTATTACACGGCGCTGACCCACACACTTCGACTGAGATTGACTTTGACTTTTCGAAGGAGGGCAGCAAGCTCAACCAAAGACGACCACAGCCCAAGGGTCACACTACCGCCTGCCGTATCACATCTGAGGACCCAGGTGAGGGCTTCAAGCCTTCCAGCGGTGCATTGCACGACCTGAACTTCCGATCCAGCTCCAACGTCTGGGGTTACTTCTCCGTCGGTGCCGCCTCTTCGATTCACAGCTACTCGGATTCTCAATTCGGTCACATTTTCGCTTACGGCGAGAACCGTCAAGCGTCGCGCAAGCATATGGTTGTGGCATTGAAAGAGCTGAGCATCAGGGGTGACTTCAAGACAACTGTGGAATACCTTATCAAGCTTCTCGAAACACCTGCGTTCGAGGAGAACACTATCACAACAGGCTGGCTTGATGAGCTCATCTCCAAGAAGCTCACAGCCGAACGTCCTGATCCTATGGTAGCGGTCATTTGCGGAGCTGTCACAAAGGCCCATCTCGCGAGCGAGGAGTGCATGACTACCTACCGACAAAGTCTCGAGAAGGGTCAGGTGCCGTCAAAAGACGTTCTCAAGACTGTTTTCCCTGTCGATTTCATCTACGAGGGCATGAGATACAAGTTTACGGCCACCAGATCCAGCATTGACAGCTACACTCTCTTCATCAACGGCTCAAAATGTGCCGTCGGCATTCGGCCTTTGTCTGATGGAGGAATTCTTGTGCTCCTCAGCGGTCGCAGCCACAGCGTCTACTGGAAGGAAGAAGTCGGCGCGACTCGCCTATCTGTGGACAGCAAGACCTGCTTGCTCGAACAGGAGAACGACCCGACTCAGCTGCGGACGCCATCTCCCGGTAAACTTGTCAAGTTCACCATCGACAATGGCCAGCACGTCAAGAAGGGACAGCCATTCGCCGAAGTCGAGGTGATGAAGATGTACATGCCTTTGATTGCACAAGAAGACGGTATTGTGAATCTCATTAAGCAGCCGGGCGCTACCCTTCAGGCTGGCGACATTCTGGGTATACTGGCTCTCGACGATCCAACAAAGGTCAAGTCGGCAACGCCATTCCTTGGCCAGCTCCCAGATTTCGGTCCACCCCAAGTGACCGGTAACAAGCCTCCTCAGCGGTACACCTTCTTGTTCCATATTCTCCGCGATATCCTCCAAGGCTTCGACAACCAGGTCATCATGCAGCAGTCTCTCAAGGAGCTTGTCTCTGTACTCAGGGATCCTGAGTTGCCGTACGGTGAATGGAACGCCCAGGCTTCTGCTCTGCACGCGCGTATGCCACAGAAGCTTGACGCTCAGCTCAGTCAGATTGTTGATCGAGCTCACAGCCGTGGCACAGAGTTCCCGGCGAAGCAGCTTCAGCGTGCTTTCTCCCGCTTTCTTGAGGAGAATCTGTCCGCTGGGGATGCCGCCACTCTTCGGACCGGTCTTGAGCCACTGCTTACCATCATGGACAAGTATGCCGATGGGTTGAAGGCTCATGAGTTCAGTGTCTTCATCACCCTCTTCGAACAGTACCACGCTGTCGAGTCGCTCTTCTCTGCCAGGCAAAACCGGGACGACGAAGTTATCCTCGCCCTCAGAGATCAGAACAAGGACAAGGTTGCGGACATTGTCCACACCGTCCTTTCTCACACTCGAGTCAGCACCAAGAACAACCTCATTCTTGCTGTGCTCGATGAGTACCGGCCGAACAGGCCCGGTACCGGCAATGTTGCGAAGTACTTCCGCCCAGCATTGAAGCAATTGGCAGAGCTTGAGTCACGATCGACTGCAAAGGTTGCTCTCAAGGCTCGCGAAGTGCTCATTCAGTGCGCTATGCCATCTCTTGAAGAGCGCACCTCACAGATGGAGCACATTCTGCGGTCATCAGTACTCGAGTCGAGATACGGCGAGAGCGGCTGGGATCACAGAGAGCCAGACTTTGAGATCATTAAGGAGGTCGTCGATTCGAAGTACACCGTCTTCGATGTCCTACCGCACTTCTTTGCACACCAGGATCCTTATGTGTCACTGGCTGCCCTTGAGGTCTACACTCGTCGCGCGTACAGGGCCTACCAATTAAAGACCATCGAGTACAATACAGATGTCGAGGCGCCATTTGTGCTCGTCTGGGACTTTGCTCTTAGGAAGGTAGGACAGTCCGAATTCGGTCTACCAGTCACGGCTTCGCACCCATCGACGCCCGGTACGCCAGCTAGTATTAGCGACTTTTCCCGCATCAACTCCTTTTCCGATATCAGCAAGATCAAGGAAGCCACTGATGCACCTTCGCGCAAGGGTGCAGTTGTACCAGTGCAGTATCTGGATGAAGTGGACGAGGCCCTTACCAAGGCACTTGAATCTATCCCAAGCAACGGCTTTAGCAAGATACGCGGCTCTGAGTCTGGCACCTTGATGGCAGACCTGAGCAGAAAGAGGCAAGCAGGTCCAACTCAGCCAGAGAATACAGACGACTTGACCGCCGTAGTCAACGTTGCCGTTCGTGACGCCGAGAGCTTGGATGACAACGAGATCCTGGAGCGCATCAAGCCCATCGTGGCTGATTTCAAGACCGAACTCTACGCTCGCAAGGTCCGCCGTCTGACATTCATTTGTGGTCACAAGGACGGTACTTACCCTGGCTACTACACCTTCCGAGGCCCTTCATACGAAGAAGATGAGAGTATTCGTCATATCGAGCCAGCTCTTGCATTCCAGCTTGAGCTGAGCCGCCTCAACAAGTTCCAGATCAAGCCTGTCTTCACGGAGAACAGGAATATTCACATCTACGAGGCGACTGGCAAGGGTGTCGAGAACGACAAGCGCTACTTCACTCGCGCTGTTGTCCGACCTGGTCGTCTGCGAGAAGACATCTCCACGGCCGAGTACATGATCTCCGAGGCTGACAGACTAATGACTGATATCCTTGACGCTCTTGAGATTATTGGCAACAACAACTCTGACATGAACCACATCTTTATCAACTTCTCGGCTGTCTTCCCACTTCAGCCTAAGGAGGTTGAGGAGGCTCTCGCTGGATTCTTGGACAGATTCGGTCGTCGTGCGTGGAGACTTCGTGTAACTGGCGCTGAGATCCGTCTCATTTGTACAGACCTCAACACTGGCGAGCCATACCCTCTCCGTGTCATCATCACCAATACTTCTGGTTACATCATCCAGGTCGAGCTATACGCTGAGCGTAAGTCGGAGAAGGGTAATGAGTGGGTCTTCCACAGCATTGGCGGCACGACAAAGATTGGTTCCATGCACCTTCGTCCTGTATCGACACCCTATTCGACAAAGGGTGCTCTCCAACCAAAGAGGTACAAGGCTCATATCATGGGCACTCAGTACGTCTATGACTTCCCTGAGCTCTTCCGCCAGGCAGTCGAGAACAGCTGGAAGCTCATCACTGCCCAGCACACGCACCTCAAGGAGAAGCAGCCCAAGCAGGGCGAGTGTATTGAGTACAGCGAGCTTGTGCTTGACGACAGTGACAATCTCGCCGAGGTCAATCGTGACCCTGGCACTAACACTATTGGTATGGTCGGTTGGATCGTCACTGCTCGTACCCCAGAGTACCCTCGCGGCCGACGCTTCATCATTATCGCAAACGATATCACATTCAAGATCGGATCTTTCGGTCCGCAAGAAGACAAGTTCTTCCACAAGTGCTCGGAGCTCGCTCGCAAGCTCGGTATCCCAAGAATCTACCTGTCCGCTAACTCCGGTGCTCGCATCGGTATGGCTGAGGAGCTCATCCCGCACTTTTCTGTGGCCTGGAAGGATCCCAAGAAGCCGGAAGCTGGGTTTGAATACCTCTATCTCACTCCGGAGAAGAAGGCTCGTTTCGAGGATGGCGCGCTCAAGCACGTCATAACTAAGGAGATCAAGGCTGATGGCGAGACGAGACACATGATCACTACCATTGTCGGTGCTGAAGAAGGCCTTGGTGTCGAGTGTCTGAAGGGATCCGGTCTCATCGCTGGTGAGACCTCTCGTGCGTACGAGGACATCTTCACCGTCACGCTCGTGACTTGCAGATCCGTCGGTATCGGTGCCTACCTCGTCCGTCTCGGCCAGCGTGCCATTCAGATCGAAGGCCAGCCGATCATCCTCACTGGTGCGCCTGCCATCAACAAGCTTCTTGGTCGCGAGGTGTACACTTCGAACTTGCAGCTCGGTGGCACTCAGATCATGTACAAGAACGGTGTGTCTCACATGACTGCCAACGATGACTTTGAGGGCGTCTCAAAGATCGTCAAGTGGTTGTCGTTTGTCCCAGACAAGAAAGGCCAGCCCGTGCCTATCTCACCATCTGCGGATGCTTGGGACAGAGACATCACATACTACCCACCGCAGAAGCAGCCGTACGATGTCCGATGGCTTATCAACGGCAAGTCTGACGACGAGGGCTACCTGTCTGGTCTCTTCGACCGCGGCTCCTTCGAAGAGTCTCTCGGCGGCTGGGCACGCACCGTCGTTGTTGGTCGTGCACGTCTAGGCGGTATTCCAGTCGGTGTCATTGGCGTCGAGACCCGATCCGTCGAGAACGTCACTCCTGCTGACCCTGCCAACCCTGACTCCATGGAGCAAATTACCCAGGAAGCCGGTGGTGTCTGGTACCCTAACTCTGCATTCAAGACCGCCCAAGCCATCCGGGACTTCAACAATGGTGAGCATTTGCCATTAATGATCCTCGCCAACTGGCGTGGTTTCTCCGGTGGTCAGCGCGACATGTACAACGAGGTGCTCAAGTACGGTTCGTACATTGTCGACGCGTTGGTCAAGTACGAGCAGCCCATCTTCATCTACATCCCACCATTTGGCGAGCTGCGCGGTGGCTCATGGGCAAGTCTTCCCCGCTTCCCCTCGCATATCCCGCTTACTAACCTATTCTCAGGTCGTCGTCGACCCCACCATCAACCCCCAATTCATGGAAATGTACGCCGACGAAGACGCTCGCGGCGGCGTCCTCGAGCCCGAAGGTATCGTGGGCATCAAGTTCCGCAAAGAGCGCCAGCTCGAAACCATGGCGCGTCTCGACGCTACCTATGGCGACCTGAAAGCCAAGCTGGCGGACAAATCGCTCTCCACTGAACAACAAAGCGAGATCAAGAACCAGATGACCGCGCGCGAACAGCTTTTGCTGCCCGTGTACGCCCAGATCTCACTCCAATACGCAGACCTGCACGACCGCGCGGGTCGCATGAAAGCGAAAGACACGATCCGCGCGCCGCTGGTGTGGAAGAACGCGCGCAGGTTCTTCTACTGGCGTCTGCGCAGACGGCTGAACGAGGAGCACCTCCTCAAGCGCATGGCGGGGGCGGCGCCCAAGGACGCCTCCCACCCGGCCGCTGTCGCTGCGGCGGGGAGCAGTGCGAGCGCCGAGACGATGCAGATCCGTAAAGCGAACTTGACCCAGCTGGCGGCGTGGAGTGCCATCGCCGGCTTCGAGAACGAGGATCAGAAGGTCGCGCTGTGGTATGAGGAACACCGCAAGACGGTGCATGAGAAGATCGAGAGGATTAGGACGGAGAGTGTCGCTTATGATGTGGCGAGTTTGCTTAGGGGGAGCAAGGAGGGGGGTTTGAAGGGGGTGAGGGATGTTTTGCAGATGTTGCCTGTGGAGGAGAGGGAGGAGGTTTTGAAGTATTTGGCGCAGTCATAGGACAGAGATGGCAGGGAAGAGGAGGGTATTGCTTGATGTCGACGCGGAGGCATTGTAGATTTAGCTAGGGGCATGTGGTATGGCTTCGGCGTTCGTGAAATGGATCGTGTCCAGTCACGTGGTGCTCTCTTGATCCCTGCTCTCTGTGTACTCAGACTGTCGCTGGGAAAGCATTTCCAAGACCTGTCTGTTGGCTTGGGAACAGGAGCTACGCATGTAGTTCAGTACGCCGCTCTCCGAAAGGTCCTCCAAATTCGCAACAGAAGTCGGGCGCAGCGTCGATTTCGCGTGCATGCCCCTTGCTGTTGGTAACGCCTGTCACTGCAGCATATTCTCGAGATATGCTCATTGTGATCATGGCACATGCTGGATCGCTCGATCACGTTTCCAATCCTATCTTGGCAGGTGTAATGGAGACATGACCTGTCGAATACTACAAGTGTGATTTGATGCAGGAAAACACGCTTCGAAGATTGCGCAGCATTTTACTGCCTCATCATTTCTTGCTACCATGTTTCAGTGCCCTGCAATTTTGCCGGGAAAACGACACAGCTGTTGTTATCTGGCAGTGGCGGCGCGGGGGTGGCAAAATATCAGGCAAGACTGACATGACAAGAGCGTAATCTGGGGGCTGAGCAACATTTCTTATTGTCGTCCATATTGTCAAAGCAGCATTTTGTTGTGCCTCGTACTGTTGCAGTGTCTTGATAAAGTCCCTGGACGTTCACCGTCAATACACGATGGTTTTCTATGCACAGTTCGAGATAGGGAAGTCCTATATATCATTTCACATCGTCTTTGGCCCATAGCGACGCCCACACTCTTCGTTCCAACTTCGGGGCAGTGCAGCGGCCGCTTTACCGCATTCGATTTCCCACACCAGCGGAACTAATGCCAAGATGGCAGTAGAGACGCTCAGCGACGAATCCGTCATAGCATTAGTCAGCTTAATCATCATGGTTACCATGACCGGCATTGGTTGGTGTATAACGAAAAGATTGACGGAACGCCGTAAGGACCATTCCTCTTTATGTAGAGAAGTATTATCGCCCTGACTTAGTCAAGATCGAGTCATCATCCACCAAGGTCAACACGAAAGTCTATGGCATGACTACTTGCGTATCCGTCAAGAATTACACAGGATCTGGTACGGGTCCAAGGCCTACCACGAAGACACGGCCGATGAGAGCAATGATGGGTGGGAATTCGAGGAAGGGCACGAGCTCGAAGGGTACGACCTGGATAATGGTCGCAGTTCTGAGGTGTAGAATGTCACCGGTCTATGGATGCCACGAAGTCATGTTTAGATATAGATGTAAGGAGTATGAAATTGGCTTGTAGAGCCGTACTACGTTCCTGATCGGCGAGGGCTTCGCAAGCGTACCGATCTTTGTAGATTCAAGAAGACCATCAATGCTGCTTCCCAGAGCTGTACTTTGATCATTTCAAAGGATAATTGATGCGTTTGGATATGCTCAGAACTTTTGCTCGAAGATGTATGAATGCCTGACAACGGGAAAGAAGATTGTGCAAAAGATGGCGAGAATCAAGGCCAGGATTTTGGCGAGCATTTATCGACACGAGCAGAGCCGCATGGCGGGGGAACCTAGATCTGCAAGATCATCCTGAGCCAATCAACATCGACCTGCTGTTCTACATCTCACGCTCGCTTTTCGGGCGTTAATTCGATTGAGAGGGACAACAAGTCCGGAAAATATTTTGTCGCAATGTCCCTCGGTGCACAAGAATTTCTGCGAAGAGCAGACCACGCCCATGACGCTGCTATAGTCGACCCTCATATAGGTTGAGAGGCCTCACTCACCGGATGAGCGCCGTCTCATTGTCTCGACTCTCAAGGTCAACGACGGCTAACAAGCATCAACTAGCGAATCTTGCGAGCGGGTACATCAATCAAAGATCTCGCATCAATCGGAGCACGTCGCTACTCTGGATGTTTCTATCAGATAAGCTTTCTTCCCCGTGGTGGAAATCTAGGTGGGCTACCTTGACGCGTGGCACTTGGCCGCCATGTCAAGATTTCAGGTGCTTCGTATGCGCGTGATTTTTCCGCCTCTTGTGCATACAACTATTGGCTTACAGAGTTGTCATCATCAGACCACCAGTGACGCTCGCATCAATAGATCTTGCCTACTTGCTGCAATTCAACACCTGGCCACCCTCCGATACGTCCTATAAGTCGCTCCGCCATGGCTTGGTAGGAGGCCGCGCGGAGCAGTCTTGACAACCAAATATCGAGCCGTTGCTTAGCCTGCTCGAAAACATAAGTATCCTCATTTGCTATAGCTCTAGCATGCCATGATGCTCTTCATTTCTAAGCCGCAATTCCTACCAACCGACTGGAGTGCGATTGCATCGTGGCCAACACTCGATGTATCGAACTCTATTGAAGGCCAGCATCGAAGCGAGACCTGCCATGTACCATCATTGACGACAGATGCCACTCAGAAATCTTAGTGATGAGGCGATCATAGCGCTCGCCACGCTCATTATCATGGTGGCTCTCGGTCCCATAGGTTGGATCGCCAGCCGATGGCTAGCAAGTAGGGGTAAGCCGAATGCCACTCACCCCTCTGGTCTGGCCACTGACAGTCTAAGGTAGTATTGAGAACCGCCAAATCGACCTTGAGCGCCAGTGTGAGCAAGAGCTTAGAGTCCTTAGTGGTCTGTACAGGGTGTGGGCACGACCCAGGTCTTCTCAGGAGCGAAGGGATGATCATTCGGATGGGAGGGATGAAGCTCTTACGAGATGATCCGGATATCTCGAGAAGAAGCTGTCGCTGCTTGTATAGCGAAGCGAGGCGTCCAACGGGGGACCGTGGCCGTTTTGCAGCGACCGTAATGCGACAGATCAAGTCACTATTGTCATTGGCTGACGCGCTTATGAACATGGCATATTGAGCCAGGATCAGAGCGGAAAGTGGCACATGTTGCAAGCTTGTTGTTATGTCTGCTTGATGTAAGCTGTGGGAAATGGATAAGCGGCCAGATCTACGACTGTATCCAAGAAGCAGACGAGAGTCGGTGTCGCGGGCGGAAACACTGGGATTGCTTGGCTGAAGGTAGAAGGAAATTTGGCCGAGGTGCAATCGCGTAGTAATCAAACAACACGCGATGCTTCCCCACGTATGATGGTGCAATGCGACAATTCGCTCCTCGGCGGCTATTGAGGCCGTTCAGCTTCTGTCTCTCCGAATGCCGGTATCTGCGCTGTCAGCTGGCGCCAAGTCTGCCTTGATCTATGTACAGCAATTTGCCTCACTCGGATTTTAGATTATCGAGTCCGGGTAGTTACACGGCGCCACAGACATGCCCCATCAAGTTGTTCTCCATTCGGCTCCAGGCTTATTCCCACCAGTCCCAAGCTCCTTGACCTTGGCGAGTCCTTCAGAACGGTGCAAATGAAGTAGAAACTGGCCTCCGATTGATCAGACCCGCCTCTGCCGCGACTTCTGCAGCAATGGAAATCTTGGCCCTTCGAGCGTTCGGTCGGTGGCTGACGCTCCAAATGTATCGATGTATCGATATTCACACGACACTCGCAGAATCGCGCGTTCACGTCCACGCTTGAAGGCGTTGCTGCGTGCTCTGTGATATAAAGCAACGGCTGTCGTTCGTGAAATGACCTGGTATGTTCCGCTACATTGCTGCTGATCCAGTAAGACCACGGACGCGGGACCTCCCAAATTGCTATACCATTAATTCGCCGAGGAGTAGAAGCTAAGGAGAAGCTATCACTGTTTATACTACCATAGTGTCATGGCACAGTTCGAACAGGTCGCCTTCGCCACGCACACGGGCTGGAGCAAGGAGGCAGCAATTGGCCTAGCAGGCCTGCTATTTACCATCATCACTGCCGTCGGTTGGGCAGTGATCAAGCTCTATACCAGACGATGTAAGGTCCTCCGTTTTGAGAATGCTTGTCGAGAAGATCTGATGTTGGCAAGTCCACTTGCAAAGCTACCACGAGCACCGCCGAAGGGATCTCCAATTGCTCGCTGCCCTTTCGATACCGACGCGTACAGTCACCGGTTCAGACACCATGGACGAACCTCTCGAAGGGCTTGTGGATGAGCCGATCGAAGGAAACCCGGCTAGCACAATGCATTTGCAAGCAACAGAAGCAGTGCAAATGGACTCTCGGCGTGTCGAGGAAGGCTGATGTTGCTCTTTCTACAAGAAACCAAAGGCCTCACCGTCAAGAAGCGCTTCTTTGTCGCATGTGATCAATACAAGAGACGAATCATGAAATCTAGACGTACCTCTTGTAAGCAGCTGCAACTGTCTCGACTATCGAGTTATTTCCACAAGGCTTTCTCGAGATGCGTGCCAAGTACCACAGAATTGACTCAGGACCTTCTCCGTTGCTAATGAGGCCAGAGATTGTGCTGAAGATGAATTTGATGACCGAATGCTTTTGATCAGGATCGACCACGCTATGCATATTGCATGACCTCTCCATTGCCATTTGTGGCATCGTCCTCATCGTCCTCATCATCCTCATCATCCTCGTCATCGTCTTCTTCGTCGCCGAGAATGCCCACTTCATCAGCCAGAACATCATTTGCATCATCCTCGTCCCCCTCGTCCTCATCGTCATCGCCCTCGTCTTCCTCGACATCCGCCTGCCTAGCATGAGCCATCATCGCCCTCCTGAAGTCATCTTCAGCAAAATTTACAGGGTTAACAGTCCCCTCTATACTGTCATGAGCCCGTCCGCCATCTTCACCTTGATCAACGACCTCAAGTGGCACGCCAGGCGGAGGGTTGTGCATTTGACTACCTCGGGGCGCACGACCAGCGACACTTGCAATGACGTTTCCATTCGGGTTGTGTTGTCGCGCAGCTTTCGGCGGGGGACCCTGATAGAAAATAGGCCATTGGATGCCTCGTCCGCGTCGCTTCTTCGGCGGTGCAGAGTCTGTTGCACTCGCTGAACGTTTGGTACCTGCAACAGCATTCATAGTTGAGCCAGCAGGCATTTCGTATGGGGCCCCTCGGTGATGTGGCGCAGCTGCAGCAGAAGATGGCTGCGGAGGCGGCGGTGGGTGTTGTGGATGGTAGGGAGTGTATGGCTGCTGAGGATAAGGTTGTGGGTACTGTGCTGGAGGAGGTGCGTAGGGTGAAGCGTACTGCGATCTCTGCGCCGGATACTGGGGATATGGATAAGGTTGCGGCTGCGTATGAGGCGGTGGTGGTGGTGGAGGAGGAGGAGGCGGCTGGGAATATCCAGGTTGTGGTGGTGGCGGGGGACCGGCTGGGACTGGCGTCGGTATTACAGGCTGATCTGGATAGCAAGGCTGCGAAAGCACTCCGGGAAAAGCTACGCGCACCTTAGCGAGCGTCTTGAGAATAGTAAACAGGTCTTCAAATTTTGCGATTGTGCCAAAGCCTAGGCCATGGCGGGTATCTTTGGGCATAACATCATCAATTGCTTTTCGTGCAGCATCGTCGACCTCGGAGAGATCGGTGATAGGTCCATTCTCGGGGACTGGAGTAGCTTGACTTTGAACCGAAGGCGGTGGTTGAGGAGTCGTCTGGGGAGGCACTTGTGTTGAGTCCACAGGAGCAGCTGATTGAGGTGCTGCCAATTGCCTCTGAGCTGGAAGCGCCTGAGTTTGAGGGGTGCCGGGCTGTGGCTGTGTGGCCGGCAGAGGATAGGATATCGACACCCGCCGGTCTGCCGGCTCCATCTCTGCTCCCGCAGCTTGTTTGGACAGTGCTTGAGCTGCCACGCAGCCTTCTACAATGCAAACGTCGAAACCTCGGTCAGTGGCATCGCGAACAGTATCTCTGATGCTGGCATTGACACTCAAGCCAGCAATTATCAAGTTTTTGATGCCGCAATTGCGTATCACCAGGTCAAAGTCAGTGTAAGCGAAGACCGACGAGCGAGGATGATCAAACATGAGCTCGCTGTACGCGGGTGCAAGCTCCTGCACAGGATCTGTGCCAGGGCTTTGTCGCAATAAGAAGTGGCCGAGCGGACCAGGAGTGCCAGGTACGAGATCTTGGGCAGTGAATGTAGGCAGCGGATGGCCAGTCCTCAAATTAACAGTGGATGGCTGAATACGAGCACGATCTAGACCCGTGAAGGTTGAGAGATCGTGACGATGAGAGTGACGAGCATGGTAGATGGGGAACTGAGCACACCTGCAAGCATGCAAGATTTTCTGCAGTGGAGGCAGCAAAGTCCGAGCAGTACTAATAGGATGACCAAGTTGGTCTAAGAAGCCTCCAACATTCACGACTGAGGTGGTCAGCGAGCACGCGATAACCATGAAGTCAAACACGTACAGTCCTGTTGCATATCGACGAGCAACAACGCAGTCGAGTCTGCTCTGACGAGACCTTCATGAGGAAACCAGTAAGGCTCAGCAGCGAGCTTGGTCTTTGGAGGCAGAGGTACAGAAGGGATCGGATTCTTCGGACGCCCGCGAGGCCTCAATTCCTCATCGGGTAGCTCCTCTCGGAGTAGTTGCATAATCTCATCATTGTCGGTATGCTTGGCAAGAAAGGCCTGAAGGACAATTAGCTTCAAAAAATGATGGTATTTTGAGAGCTCGTACCTGACACCGTCGCAAATGATTCACCTTTCTTTTCCCAGACGACTTTGCAATCCGCGCCGTCTGGCAATGCCTACAAACTACCTGTGGTGATTTGCCATCACCGTCGACAGAGACAAATTCTTGGGTGATGAGCCCGGGCGGGCGAGGCATGTCTCCAGCTGGAGCCGAAAAAGCGTGAGGGAAGCTCGCGCGGAAGTAGCTGGAAAAAGGTGAGATACGAAGATACCCAAGGAGGGAAAGAAATGGATCCGTTTCGTCATAGCGCTAGACCAAAAGAAGTAAAGGCAGCTCGATGCCGTCGGTTTCCTTTCTGGGTCACAAATTCGAGGTGAAGAGAGACGTGGGACAGGGATCGAAGCTTCCTGGGGGTCGACCTTGACCTTGGTCGTCCGTTCTCTACTATTCTGCGCGTGAAATAGATGAGATTCATCTGGGAGTAGAAGAGTTGAAGACAGATTAGATTAGGGCTCGCAATCTTCAATTTGCCCGACTGTAGAGCCGTCAGCACCTGAGTGGCCGATATGTCAGCGGACATTCATTGCGGAACACGCCCGCGGGTCGATCATCGTTCGTTGACGTACTGCAGGGGAAACTCAATTCGATCATGGATCATTCGTGAATCGCGCTCATTCTCGGGGAATATTTGCAATCGCTTACCGATCTATCAGCAACGAGATCACGTCTTTGTGCCCCCGGCCAACCGCGCGAGCTATACTCGATTCTGTAGGTCACACTGCTGAGGAAAGATTGCATAAGAGCTTAGCTGTGCATCAGAGGCGTTTCGTTCAGATTGTTCTAGCTCCAATCCCCCCCACCGCTCTGTTGCTTCCTCAACGTATACAGTATCTGCCCCTCCCTCACGAAGTATAAATGCCACGCATAGCTCCCTCTTCTCTTCTCTCACAATACACTCGACTCTTCACCCAAAACTCCAGCTTTAGACCAATTCTCACCAAAGCACACCCAAGAACCTTCACATCAACAACCAACATGGCCTCCAAGATCACCCTCACCGACGCCGTCGTCCACCGACGCACCATCTACCAGCTCAACAAGTCCTCCCCGATCCCCGACAGCAAGATCCTCGAGCTCGTCGGCCTCGCAGCCAAGCACATCCCCTCCTCGTTCGACAGCCAGGCATCCCGTCTCGTCGTCCTGCTCGGCGCAGAGCACGATAAGTTCTGGGGCTTTGTCTGGGACGCCGTCAAGCCCCACGTCGAGGGCAAGGACAGCGAGGCCAGCTCCAAGGCCCGCATCGACGGCTTCAAGGCCGCCAAGGGCAGCGTACGTCTTCCTCTTTCCCTATCTACTGTTTCCCCAATCCTACACGCTGATCATACCCCTCCTTCTCTGCCCCTGCATTGCTGACATGCATTCCCCACCAGATCCTCTTCTTCGAATCCGACAAAGCCGTCCAAGCCATCGCCGACCAATGGAAGGCCTACGCCGACCGCTTCCCTCAATGGTCCGAGCACTCGTCCGCCATGCACCAGTACGTGCTCTGGGCCGCGCTCGAAGCCGAAGGACTCGGAGCCAACTTGCAGCACTATAACCCACTCATCGACGACCGTGTCAAGAAGGAGTACAACCTCGACGCCGATTGGCAGCTCAAGGCGCAGTTGGTGTTCGGCGGTCTGCCAGAGGGCAAGAAGAGGGAGGAGCTGTTGATGCCTAAGAACGTCGAGGGGAGGGACGAGAAATGGGTCAAGGTTTTCGGAGCATAGATCCATTCGTCAGGAAAAGATAGAGCATAGCATGCATGATATAAATGATCTGAATTACACCCTTCCTCCCCATCTCTCACAGCGCCCTCGTGCATAGCTGCCTCATAAGAACCGAGGACTGCTCTCCGCCTTCGGACTCCCCTTCTTCCCCCTCAAAAACTCCTCCGCCATCCTCTGCCCCGGACTCTCACTCCCCCTCCATCCCGGCGTCCTATCTCTCAGACTCCGCAGACTCATCACCGGCCGCACCGTCCTTCCCGTCCAGCCCTTACCCTGCCCCTCCTCGCGCACGTTCTCTTTCCCTGCATCCTGCCCCACAGCATGGCCGCTCTGCTCAATAGAAGGCAAAGCAAGTACGCTCGTCTCCCCGTATGCGCCGTCCGGGGAAAAGGCATACGGCCCTTCGCTGATTCGCTGCAGCGTCATGTCCTCGAATACTTCGATTTTGTTCTTCGCTTTACCTTCTGGCGTGGGCACGATGCGGTGGCGGATGTTGATGCTTGTTTCGCGCATGCTTTCTCTGCTGGGGCGGAAGCGGGCACGGAGGTCAAGGGACGACTTGGCTTTGGTTGTGGTGAAGGATGTTTGTGTTCGTGTGGGGGTGGAGTGGACGATGGTTGTTTGGGCGGTGGAGGTTGAGGGGTTGCGGGTGTGTTGGGTCCGGGGATGAGCGAAAGGGGCGACCGGCTTTGAAGCGGGAACAAGTGCGGGTCGATTCGTGGTCGGGAAGAGACTGAGCCCTGACCACGAGGGGGAGATGGTGCGTGGCGCCACTGGGAGAGGTGGAGGAGCTGGGATTTCCGGTATAGTTGGCTTATCTGGGATGTAGAGGATCGACGGCTGAGCTCGGTCGTTCTTGATACCTAACGAAACAATTCTCGTCGATGAAGAGATACGTCGGATGGCACCCATGCTGACTTGGCTGACCTTGGTGCTCAGGGCTCGAAGTCCCTTGTCGCTCGAGTGCCGCGATGTCTCGGTGGCGTTATCAGCGCCGCCGAGGACTCTGGATGACTTTCGCCGACTGATCTTTTGCCGTACCTTGCCAAGCTGGATGTCGCCTGTTGGCGAAAACGGACCTCTCAGACTGCCATCTCTTTGCACACAACTTAGTGTGGAGACAGTCGTGCGAGAATTTCCAGTTTGGAGGGATTGGTTATGATCATGTTGTCCGGTATGCCGTGCGTCCGCGTCTCCGAAATCAAGGTCTTTTAGAGTGAACGCCTTCGTCACCGAACCGTCCTCAAGCTCTGTCATTTGGTCGTTTGCCCACGCTCGCCACTCATTTGAAGGACGGGATGCTGTTTGAGCATGTCCACTTTTCGACTGAGCATCAAGACGAAACTTCTTGACTTCTCTCCCTATGAATGTCACCATTGTGCCGTCAGGTCCATCAGGACTTTCAGATCGAGAAGGCGCCGCCACCTCCTGGCAAGAGTAGATGCTTGGAGAGGCCAGGCAGCGCTGATCGAACGAGCGTTCTTCTTGATGTCCTGCATCTGCAACAGTCTTGTAACGAATAGCTGTCAAAGGTCCTTCACCATGTGGTGAGGTCGGTACGGAGCCAAGTCGGTACGGATCATCTTCTTCAGCTTGCCTCAAAGCTCGTGACATACGAGGCGAATCTTCTTCCAGTACGTTCCGCCATCTGTTTGCGGCCCTGAACATGCGCCTTTCCCGCTGACTGACTTCCCAAACGAGCCCAGACTCAGGAACGTTTGCTTGCACAGGTGAGACCGCACGTGAGTCGCTCTGATGCATGGAGTGCACAAGTCCGTTCCCGCCCTCCATGTTCGTATCAGGATGCTCAACACGTAGAGAGTCACGAGTCATCGGCTTGGATATCGAGTCCGGACTTACAGCTCTTATAGTGGGCCGAGATGGCTTTATTGCAGCTCCCTTCTTCTGCAGGGGACTTTCTCGGATCTGAGAGTTGCAGGCAAGGACAGTCTGCACTGTCGCCGGACTTTGCTCGACTACAGGATGCAGTCCACTTCGGTCAACATGGTCCGTAGAAGTGATCTGCATGCGTAGTGCATCGTAGAGGCGCTGGCTCTCCTCCGAATTGGTCTGTCGCTTCCTCCGGAGATGTAAGCTTGGTCGCATATCCACATCATCTTCCCGACTTCTACGATCCTGTGCCTGCGATGGTAGCTCACGAATCGATGAGAGATGTTTGGATCCCATGGCGGACGATGAGAGTGTGCCAGCTGCTGTCGAGCTTGTCCAGCTGGTTACTCGAGAGCGGAGAGCAGTATCGTCGATACTGCCTCTGATGGAACCGTAGTCAGTATCCTGTGATCTCCGCATGGTCAACGATGGCCTGCTAGTTCCTTGTACTGGGTCTGCAGCATCATCTTCGGGCGTATTGACGTGGAAATGGAATTGCTTGGCTGGGACTTGTTGAGCTGGCATGACCGTTTCTTCATGCTTACTCCGGCTGAAGATCCTTTTAAGTTTACGTTTGAAGGAGCCCGAAGCGCCGTGCTGCGTAATCGAGGTATGCTCGCTTGAGAGAGGAGGGCTTGTGACAGGACTTGTCAATCGGAAATTCTCCTGATATGCGAAGTTGAAGGGCGGCACTGATGTATCGAACTGTACTGGCGCTACCGGGGCTGTAGAGGTCCTGCTGCTCCTACTCCGGAACGGATTAATGAAGGAGCTATGTGATTTCAAGCGAGTCTGTCCACGTGCCTGAAGCGTTGACTCACTATCGGGTGGATGTCCTTGCTGCTTAATCCTAGACAACGATTTTGTTTGGTATCCCGAAGAAACATCGGGAGTCATGTCCGTACACGCCCGTGTAGATGATGTGACCAAAGCCGTGTCCCCTTCCTATAGAGGATTCAGAGGCATGTCTGCTACGGAGTGACGAGGTCCGCCATGACGAAGCGCTTCTCCAGCAGATTTGGTCTTCCTCAAAAGACGAGATGCGGCACTCATGCCCGAAGGCTTGTGATCGGTCAGTGAAAGTTCTGTCAAGGGCATCGAATGCGCCTGAGATGTGTTTGCGTTTGGCAGATGTCTCTGGGGTGCTGGGAGATCTGATTGAGCCCTGGCTCTCTTTTGTGACTCTTTGCGACCCATATTGTCAGTATCATTGAGTCTCATACGACCGTTCAGGCGATGATCCTCGAAATGACTTCCTTCTGATCTTCTGATCTTGTGCTTTGCCGGGGTTTTGCTGGTCTGGCGAAGTGACCCCACTGGGATTGACAATTCGTAAGCACGACGGTAGGCCTCCACAGCAGCCTTCTGTGCGTGATCGTGCGTGACTGAAGGGAATTGATTTTGAGTCTTCCTTGAATGTACACTTGTTATTGACTTTGCCCGGCGCAATCGGATAGCTGCATCGCTGTTGGCACGCTGAAGCATGAGGACGTATCAGAAGGTCAAGTTGCAAGACTGGCACGAGAATGAAACTCGATAGTGAGATGCTATTGGAAGTCATGCAAGATTGAACGAAGAAAAAGATACCCACAATTACACTCGTGTCGAGGCGCAGAGCAGGTTGCCCGCAGTCAAGGAAGGAGCAGCCGCACGTCACCAGGCTGTCCTTAGCCGGCACAAGACTTCGACGGCAGCCACTTCGTGTCTGTCCATGGTTGCATGGAATGCAACTCAATGTGCGTGCGAAGGGATCAGTTGAATATGCGGTCTCATGGGGAAACGACTAGCTTTTCTGGTGAGAAGCAGGTCCGAACGATCATATATCTAGACAAGCGGAAATTGATGCACGGAATGGTGATCGGCACGCAGACTTTCGAAAAGTTTCACGAACACATCACCTTAGATGACAGAACAGTAACTTATTAGTAGTTGATGTACATTGATAGATAGTCTAACTGTAACGCACGACTGCCGCGCGGTAGGAAGTCCAGTCATCCGATGGACTGTATACAAAAGAGATTAATGCATCCGGTATTTCATGCATGGCTTGGTATAGCATAGCCATCTCGAGTCCTCGCAATCATCCAAATCCATTCTGCGGCGCAACCACTAATGGTCGTTCAAGCATCTCTTATTGGTCATTGCATTCAAATGGCAATGCTGTGGGAGCCCCGAATCCTCGAGAAGACCTCGTCAACAACCTCGTTGACGACCTCCTTGATGGTGTCCTTCTCGATGGAGAGCTGGGGCATCTCATCAATGACGTGCTCAACGTCCTTGAGGGAGGGGAGCTTGACGTGTTTGGAGGGGGTTGAGGTGGCCTTGGCGTTGTAGCCGCCCTTCTCAACAATCTCGGTGAAGTTGGAGCTTCCACCACCGTTCCAGGCAAGGAGCTAGAGACAGTCAGGTTTGTTCAGGTCACGTATGTTCAGCTTTACTCACGTTGGCAGTGTCGCTTGGGACATCAGTCAAGGCGTTCTTGGTGGAGATGGCAAGCAGGTTGGCCTTGAGCTCCTTGGGAGTGATCTCAGCGACAGCGTAGGCAGAGTCTTTGCTGGGCTGTAGGGAAAGAAGGTAGGCGAGGAGACCGGCGATGTGAGGGGAGGCCATGGAGGTACCGGAGATGGTGTTGATGGCGTACTTGCTGCCGATCCAAGTAGACTCGATGTTGAGACCTGGGGCGAAGATGTCGTTGCACTTTCCGTAGTTGGAGAAAAAGGCACGCTCGTCAGCAAGGTTGGAAGCACCGACGGTCACTGCGTTCTCAGCAGCAGCAGGAGAGTACCTGCAGGAATCGGCGTTATCATTGCCGGCAGCGACGGCGAAGTGAATGCCGGCATCCACAGCGGCGTTCACAGCCTTGTCGAGGAGAGTGGACTTGCCACCACCAAGAGACATGTTGGCAGCAGATCCCTTGAAGCCCTTCTTCTTTGACCTCACGGCCTTGGAGTGGGACTCGGCGGCGTACTCGACACCCTTGACGACGTCGGACATGGAACCGGAGCCATTGGAGCGGAGGACCTTGACGGCGATAACGTTGGCCTTCTTGGCAACACCGTACTTCTTCCCAGCGACTGTGCCGGAGCAATGGGTACCGTGTCCGTTTCCATCAATGTCCTGATCATTCTGAGGGATGGTCTTTCCCCATGTTGCACGACCCTCAAAGTCGACGTGGTCGACATTTGTGCCGGTGTCAATAACGTAGACCTCGACGCCCTCGCCACCGTCAGCGGCGTGTAGGTACTTGTTGAAGGTGCCGAAGGTCAGGCCGTCGCGGTGGGAGATACGAGCGAGACCCCATGGGGCGTTCTTCTCGAGCTCAGGGGTATCCTTGGAGGCAGTTGTGTGGACCTCCTGGTCTTTCTCGACAAAATCGACCTGCGTGCTTGTCAGCTGAACCGTATGGGATAGACAAGACACATGGGTACTCACATCAGGGTGCTTCCTGATCTCCTCGAGGACGTCCTCGTCAAAGTGACCAGCGTACCCGAGAAGATTGCCCCCAATGTTGTAAGTGTGCCTGAGACCCTCGAAGACAGTGTCAACGAAGGGAATCTGGGAGCGCTTTGAGAGCGACCTCTTCTTCTTCTGGACCGTGGTGTGGAGGTCCTGAACCCACCCATGATGCTCAGCAGCCAGGCTGTGCGTCACATGCTTCTTGAAGACGACAATGTATGAGTCTGGAATGGCCTTTGCATTCTCAGCAGAGTACAGAGGAGCAACCTTGTCGTCGAAGACACCAGTCCTGACAGGAGATGCAGCTGCAAGCAGCGGAAGAGCCAAAAGGCTCAGAGCTCCTTTCATCTTGGTTGATGCCTATACGAACAAGAGGAAGCAGAAAGAGGGAAACAGAAGAAGCAAGAAGGGCGGGTGGAGGAGAAGAAGAAGTCTGTGAGGAGGAAGAAGCTGCGAGGTATATGACTGAACGTTGAGACCGTTCAGACGAGTGCTATGTAAGAAGGATGTCTCGTGATGGGTTGATCTGGGAACGTAGATAAGAGTGGGAGAGGTGCCTGGACAGCTCCTCGCTCGATGCGGGCGTGTGACCTTACGACTGGCTGGTTCTGACGACACCGGGAAGCCAATAAATTGGACCGTGCTTGGACCGGGGCAACCCAGAAACAAAGGCGCCGTTGCTCAGGAACCAAGGTCTGTTCCCAGTTGTTCCGTGCTTCCGGTCACGTGCGGGGGGAGATTAGAACGGGCGAGTCAGTTGAGATTCATGTACTTTAAGATCTTGGTAGAAATAGATGTCTAGATGTGCTGGTATTAGGTGTTCTGCCATGAAGTAGCAGGAGTCTTTCGTGATCATCCCCATGCCCGCTCTGATGACGCTTTCCGAGACGACACGACTGACGTGCCGAATTGGGCTTAGTCCAGGTTTCCTATCTTGTGAGTGGTGGGGCTGTGCCAGCTCCGATTTTGGCGCACAAGGCCACTGTCTCGACTGGGTACTGTCTCTGCTGCAAGAAGATCCCCCCAAGTCGCGTGCTCCTGAACTGCATGCCGCAGATAATTAGTCAAACACCATATTCGATGCTTCTGTGGTCATGCGAATGCTGTCAATGACCCGGTGCCGACCCCGCCGATAGCTCTTAGCCGCCCTGTTCCGGAACTGAACTCTGGACATGATTCGTTGGTTGATGCTGGAGCTTCGATATCACTTCAGCTGAAGTGGTGGAGAAGGAATTCACACGGCAAATGGCCAGTCTGCCCCAGCCCCGGAAGCATAGATCATCTACAAACAGATCGAATGCACCTCCCGTAGATGGGCCGGCGGAGTTGCTCGAGGCAAGTATCAGGATCCTCGAAGATGCTGATGCTCCCCGCGAAAAATCTCGAGCCGCATTGAATCAGCTGATACGATTACTCGATAACACTATAGGAATTGAGGCTCTACAAGACCACTTTCGTAGACTGCATGGATTTCAAGCTTCGCTATCACTAGTGAAGAAGCACGTCGAGGGGCTGGCCTCGGAAAATGACTCGCGTGTTGTGGAAGCAGTGCTTCATGATATCCAGCAACTACTACATCTGCTACTCTTGGCATTTAAGGACCATGTGGGTAACAGACGCTACTTTGGACGCCGTATCGAAACTGGAGGATGGACTGCCACACGAGCATTGCTGCGCTCGTTCATCGATTACATCTACAAGCATCAAAGTACAGCGGACCAAAACGGGTCGAAAGGTGCATTGATAGGACCGCTGCTGTCCTTGATTCTGACTGGTACGCAAGTACAGAACGTCATGGATACCACTAGCCCTGTGGAAGATGTAACGACAATTAAGCTGAATACCAATCCCCTACTGGACGGGATTCCATCTACGGCAACAATCGTCATACCAGAGGCTTGTTGTCTCTTGTTGGATTTGTTGAAACCAGTACCCATTGACGAGGTGTCAGGTTGGAGCGGGAGCGATCACGGTCTCCAGATACTCGAGCTGATCTCATATTTATGCTGCTTATCAAAACGCAACTGTCAGCTCCTGGCGGACACCGATCTACCTGGAGATCTTCTCAGTCGTGTCAAAGAATCACGAATGTCTGCTGAACAACTCGCCGTGACAAAGGATATCCTCACTGAGCTGCTCAGTTGTCATGCAGGCTCGTTAACAACACTGGAATGGCTTTTCGATGATGCCACAACTAATGAGATATCTCGGCAGATATTGGAACAGGCTCTGTCGAAACCGAAAGATCCTGCATGCACGCAATTCAACTTGTCCCACGTGGGACACAGCTCTCTCGAGTTCGCTGCCGTCCCTCGCCTCTTTCCTCCTCCCACCGGCTACAGCATCGAATTGTGGGCTCGTTTTGACAAGTTCGATCATGGGGCGCACACAACTCTCTTTGGGGCCATTGATGCCACACAAACTTGTTTTGTTTTAGCGTACCTAGAGCGAAAAACTCAGCATCTGATCTTGCAGACATCTGTCACTTCATCCAATCCGAGTGTCCGGTTCAAGAGATTATCGTTTCAGCCAAACACATGGTATCACATATGCCTCGTACACCGCCCACCGAAGACGACATCTTTCGGCGAAGTACTCTTGTTCGTCGATGGTCGTTATGTAGAGCGGAAGGAGAAAGCGCTCTATCCTTTGGCGCCACCGCTCAATGAGACCGGATCAAATGGGGCACCCTTCCCGCCTCACTCCGAACACGTCCGTCACCCTGTACAAGCTTTCTTCGGCACCCCTCAAGCTCTTGCTCCACATCAAGATGGCACGTCTGTCGACTCGAATTGGTCTCTCGCCACGGCTCATCTTTACGATTGTTGTCTCAACCGTGACATCGTTGCTGTACATCACTCACTTGGCCCGTGGTACTCGGGCAACTATCAGGATAGAGTTGGGCAATTGCTGACCTACGATGCTTCCGCTGCTCTAAATCGCTACAATGAAGAATTGTACGGAGACAGGGCGGAGAAATCGAGCATTGTTACAACCATACAGAAGCGAGGTATGGATGCGCTGCATGAAGGTTCGAATCTCCTCAGTGTCTTCAGTTCCGCCTCGGTCAATCTCGATGGGGTTCTTTCGCACTCACTCCCTTTGACATCTTACCTGCATGAGCAAGCTTCGCGACAAATGCAGCAGATCACAAGAAGTGGAAATACAATTGTCTTCAATACTGGTAGACCTCTTCTCGCCGATGCCCTCACACGGTCTTCTGGCTATGGCATCCTTACTGGTCGAGCATCAGTCAGCATTCCACAGACAATGGATGATGCTGGATGGCGCCTCTCTGGCTTCCTCGGCATACACATTAGGCTATTTGAATCTGCAACGAGACCCCAGGAATTGCTTTCCGCCCTCAGCATATTGTTCAAAAGCATCAAGCAGAATTTCCGAGCTAGCGAGGCTATGGAACGTGAACATGGTTACAGTCTGTTCGCTTTGCTGTTGAGGGAGAAACTTGGCTTGATCAACACAGTCACTGCTGGCTCGCGTCAAGTGAAGCCTTTGTCCTTCACAAGCATTGAGGAGCGTAATAAGCTCATGTTGAATCTCCTTGAGCTCGTACTGCCATTTGTTGGCATCAGTGTAGCTGATCCATCAATCAGTCTACTGACCAACCCAATGGCATACCGGAGCTTCATGACCGACTTTGACACATGGAGAATAGGTAGCGTTGAGAGTCAAAAGCTCTACTACCAACAATTCTCTTGGCTGCTTGATGGTAATGTCAATTCCGACTTCAACTCGAAAAGGCTGGCGAAAATGCGAATCGTCCGCAAATTTCTGGATTGTCTACGATCTGATCGCATTCATCTTGATAACATAACATTCGCGCTTGATGCTCTTAGAGCTCTATACGATCATGCGGCAGGGAAAGTCGATCATCGGGATCTCGCAACCTTCGTTGGTTATTGTCTGCAAGAAGGTAAGAGCTCGAATGCAACACATGTCGCACGACGACCGACCATCCGAATGGATCTCTCGAACGGACGGACTGGTTCTCCACCGATCCTGGACTATGGACGACTGGCTAGATTACCTGATGGCATTGCAGCGGAGAAGGCATTATCCCGCGGCACACTTGGCACAAGCGTCCTCCAGACATACTCGGACTCGCTTTGCAGCGGCGACAGCTCTGCGGCTCTGAAGCGATTCTATCGCCATGTCCCAGTCAGCTGGCTCCTGCATTTGCTAGGCGAACCAGACGCCCGAAATGTGGCTGCTTCTTTGAAGATCGTGTGTCGAAGTATCGTCATCATCGGCCCCGAGTTCGTGACTCGGCTCTCGTCTAAGAATGCAGGAATGGCTGTGGTAAGAGAACGAGTAAAGCAGCATTGGCGGCATACGCCCATCTGGTTGAGCTGTCTCAGCGCCTTCTTTGGCATTGATGTCGCCGCCATTTATCCCCAGCAAGGATTTAGTTTTACAGTTTTGCAAGACCAATTTCCAGCATCAAGCGTAAAAGTTTTGTGCCCAGAGGTGGCACCTTGGATTTTCGGCCTGATGGAGTCTGCTATCGCTGCAACGGACCTCAGCAATTCGGACGAAGAGACTACAGAAGCGCAGAGTCTTGTTGTATCCGTCATGGAACTCTTCAATTATCTGCTTGATACAAACTCGGCCTTCAGAGACTTTGCAGAATCAGCACAGTACTTGACCGGACTGCTACGGCTCCTCTACCCTCTCATAGCCAGCACGGAACTCTTGCGCCCTGCTGCGGAGCTTGATTCGGTTAGCATCCCTTCAAGTGAAAAGCCCCGAGACGCAGTACTCAGGCCACACGCGAACTCAATCAGTGGACGACCGACCATCATAAGATCTGGTTCAAGCGTCACGCTACCAGAGCGACCGAGGTCACAGAGAATCCGCACGCCTCGCAGACCATCTTCCTTCGTTCTTGTCGATGCTGGTGACAGCTCCGAAGTCCACCTTTCTGCTCACTTTAACCCCGTGATGGCACCCATTGCCGATGTGCCAATCGAGACACCCAGCTCGAGCGATGTAACGGAGAGGCTGCTTGGTGCTGTCGAAAGATTTTTGATCGGTCAAGCATGTTCAAGAAAAGATTTCACTGGTTTCGGCCTCTTTCTCAAAGTGCCGCCTGGTGATCAGCTCCATCAAGCCTACTTCGAATCGTATGTGTTACTGCGCACAATGTCGTCCTTGTGGTCAAGCCTTTCAGAAGATGGCGAGACACTGAACTCTCCACGGACTTTGACGAACCTCGCGAGATACTCACTACACATGGCGGAAGCTGTTTTCGAGGGCTGGTTCATAGATGGAGCACAGCCACTGGTTGACTTTACTGGAAAAGTGCTTGATCACGTTCAACAACCACACGTGGCATCGATGAAGGACGTCAGACTCTGCAGTCAGGCAATCTCCACTGTACGGACTGTTTTTCTTCGAATTGTCCTCCTGCGACTTTCCGAATTGGATGAGACTCAGTCCGATTCGGACACCTTGAAATTTCTCAAACAGCTCACGTACTGGCAGACCATTCTCTTTGCACCGGAGAATCAAGAAATCCCGTTCATTAGGCTGATATGCTACGTCCTGTACACTAAACTAGTCTCCACCTCACCAGCCGTGCGAATGGCAACCGCAGGTCTGTTCCGGATGCTACTAGTTCAGAAGCCGACTGAAGCGGCTACCATCCTGATTCATAGCGCGGACGCTGATCAGAAGCATCTGTCAACCGGCTTCATGAAATTGGCGACCCACGACGATGAAGAAGTGCTGCAGTGGGTAGACGAACGTCGATCTGCGCTGGACAAATTCTTTCTGAACACGTTATCCAAGTCTTGGGAAGAATTTGTGGACGGCGAGAATCAGAAAACGGAGGATTCCGCCAGGAACCGTTTGGCAAAGCGTAGGGACAAGCTGAAGCAGTGGGATGTAGAAGAGGCTACTGACGAAGAGGCACTGCAGCAAGCGGACCGTGCGACAGGACATTGGCGAGTCAACAGTCATTCTCAAGACCGCATGAAGTTGCATCGGACCATACAAGACCAGCAAGAAAGCACAAGTCATCTCTATGCCACTATCACTCGCCAGCACGAGCTAATGCGGCAACCTTCTGGTCTAGTTCCGGACAAGAGACCACCCAAATGGCAGCTTGACCAGACCGAGGCCAGAGATCGTATGCGGACGAGACTCATTCGAGATACAGATCGTGAAACTCATATGTATCAACCAAAACGAAAGGTGTCAGGCCGGGCCTCCCCTGCGCACCCCACAGGCATGCAAAGGTCATCTTCTGGACAGTCGATCGGAGCGAAGAGCCAGTCGCCTGCTCGGGCGTCTTCTGTCAAACATGGGACGTCAAGAATGCTGGATGGCGACAATGGGCTGAACCCTGAGCCTAACAACAATTCATCCACCTCGCTTCTAGAGGGCGACTTTGAGCTCGTTGACGATCCGCGTGATGATGAGGAAGTGTTTGAAGATAAAAACCGCAAGATCATGCGCAGTGTTGAGAGGGGCGACTCCATCAAGAGCGTCTACAACGTCTCCCGCATTGTCGGTCTCGAGGCATGCGAAGGTCTTCTCATCGTGGGCCGGAAGTATCTATACATGAGAGACAATATGTTTCAAAGATCTGATGGAGAGATCGTCAGCATGAACAATGCTCCTTGGGAAGAGCGAGACCGCTATGTGCAAATGATATCAGGCAAAGAAGTGCTGGCATCGAGAATGCCGTCCGCCAGCAACAAGGGCGACATTGGCCGAAGCTGGTCATGGAAGGACGTCTTGAGCATGTCCAAGCGACGTTTCTTGTTTCGCGACGTGGCTGTTGAAGTGTTCTTCAATGATGGCAGAAGCTACCTCCTCATCTTCTTAAATCCAACAGTGCGGAACTCCGTTTATAACGATATTTCCAACCAAGCACCCCACATCATTGGACCTGCTTCTTCCATGTCGGAAGAGGACCAATGTCGAATTGACTGCCTGAGAAGTCCAGAAGATATTCCTCAGACAATCGGCAACAAGTTTGCCAACGTCTTTAACAACAGTTCTACCAATTCTGCAACCAGACGCTGGGTCCGAGGGGAGATCTCAAATTTCCACTACCTGATGCTGGCTAATACTATGGCTGGTAGAACATTCAACGATCTGACGCAGTATCCGGTTTTTCCCTGGGTATTGTCTGACTATACTAGCGAAGATCTGGACCTCAATGATCCTCGAAGCTTCCGCGATCTAAGTAAACCTATGGGCTGCCAGCATCCGTCCAGAGAAGCAGACTATCGTGAACGATACCAATCATTCGCAGATATGGGCGAGGAGAATCCTTTTCATTACGGAACCCATTATTCCTCCGCCATGATTGTCACGTCATATCTCATCAGACTGCAACCCTTTGTGCAATCTTACCTCCTACTACAAGGCGGTAGCTTTGATCATGCCGACCGCCTCTTCGACTCGATCGAGCGAACATGGCAATCTGCTTCGAAGCAAAATGTAGCAGACGTCCGGGAACTGACTCCTGAGTTCTACTATCTCCCGGAGTTTTTGACGAATATAAACGGTTACGAATTTGGCATCAAAGAAGGTACCGGTATGGCTATCAACGATGTACATTTGCCAGCCTGGGCAAAAGGCGACCATCATCTTTTCATCAAAAAGCATCGCGAGGCGTTGGAATCTTCTTACGTATCAGAGCATCTTCACGAGTGGATTGACTTGATTTTTGGGTACAAACAGAAAGGCGAGGCCGCAGTTGACGCAACGAACATGTTCCATCCTTTATCTTACCATGGTGCCAAAGATCTGGATGCCATCGACGATCCGGTCGAGCGACTTGCGACCATTGGTATCATCCATAACTTTGGACAGACTCCCCACCAAGTCTTCACCCGACCTCATCCTCGGCGTGAAGTCGACCGCTTCGTGGTTCCACGCCTGGACACTCTTGCAGAGACCCTTACCAAACTACCCAAGCCAGCCGTCGAGCTATCTTCCCGCGTAACATCCATCCTGGCTCCCTCACAGACCAGGCTACTCACAGCCGGGCCAGCAAAGGCCTACGCTCCTCCCAACGGTCGCTTCTTCACCCAATACATGTACGCCGATTTCTCACTCCGCTTCTTCGACAGCGACACCCGCAAGCTCCTCGGCCTGTATGAAGCCCTCCACATCGGCCCCATTTCCACCGCCCTTTTCCTCGACTCTCACACCCTCCTTACGGGAGGCGCAGACAGCACGATCGGCGTCTTCGATCTCTCCCGCACAAGCAACGACAACATCGACCTTCGGCCCCGAACATACCTCCACGGCCACCGCTCCCCCATAACACACCTCTCCGCCGCCCGCGCTTTCGCCACGCTGATCTCGTCGGATAGCGACGGCCGCGTCATTATCTGGGACCTCAACCGCTTCGACAGCGTGCATCTACTACGCAAATCGTCTCTCCCAGCTCCCTCGGCCCTCGAGATCTCCGATCTGACGGGCCACATCCTGCTCGCGATCAACAACACTGCAGAACTGTATACCCTGAACGCGCACCTCCTCCTGCGGCAAAGACTATGCGACGCAGACGACCTCATCACCTGTGCGGCTTTCTACGAGGGTACGGGTGGCGGCGAATGGGTCAAGGACACGGTGCTCTTCACGGGCCACAAGCGTGGCGTGGTGAAGGTGTGGGTGCTCACGAACTTGAGGGATGGAGAGTGGCATTTGCAGTTGGTCAAGCAGTTGAATGCGGCGGAAATGGGAAGAGAGGGGAGTTCCGGGGCTGTGTCGGCGTTGAGAGTCGGGGAGAGGCAGGTTTGGGTGGGCGATGAGGATGGGAGGGTTATGGGGTTTGGGGTAGGGAATGTGGCGCATGGGAGGCGGTAGAAGCTGGTGTTGACCGCATGAGTGCGGTGACGGTGGGACTGGGAGGTGCGAGTGAAGAGGGGCAGGGAATTGGAAAGGTTGGGAAAGAGTCATTACTGGAATGAAGACTGTAGAAAAGGAGTTCATTGAGGCGTTTGGAATTTACATGTATACACTGTCCAAAAATCACGGTCTATTGACACGCGGCTCCCATACGTGTCGCAAGCCAGCCCATGGTATCTGTTCCCATCGAAACGCCTTCATTCTGCCATCATATCGTAATTCATGAGCCTTCAACTCCAGTCCACGAAGACCTAGTTCGTCTCTGCGTCTTGCGCCTCTTGTCCCTCCCGTACTATCCCCAGTCCCACGTCCTCCTCCCTTTCTTGTTTCAGCACCCACCGTCTCGGCGCATCCATCAAACCCGGCCAGATGTCACGCGGCAACCACTCCCCTGTCTCCTTTACGAACTGGTTGCGCATATCCGCGTCCTCGGCGTGCAGTGCCTCGATGTCCCGCATCGCTCGTTCCGCAATCTTTTTCTGCTTGGCTTCGACCATCTTTCTCCTCTCCACTTCTCTGAGCAAGGACGCATATGAAGCGAGGAATGAGTCGTAGAATGTGCTCAGCTCGTTGAGGGCGGATATCTTGTCGTGCATGGTGCTGCGGATGTTGGACCACTTCTCGCGGAACGAGAGAGGGGCAGAGACGCATTGCGGGAGCAGGGAGGTTGAGATGTCGGCAAGGGAGGTCAGGAGGGATTGTAGGAGTTCGAAGCGGCGCTTGGACACATCCGTCAGGGACTGCAGTGCGGTTAGGATGAGGCTCATTTCGTCGGCGCGTTCGCGAATCTCGAGGACAACATCTTCCACTTGTGCGGCGTCGTGCGTGAGGACGGAGAGCATTTCCGCGCGCTCATCATCCGAGATGGGGACGCGGTCCGCCTCAGCAGTAGCGCCGGCGTATAGAGACGCTTCAGTCGGCGAGTCGGCGCCGCTACTCAGCTGATTAGTGTCGGAGGAGTTAGTGGCGGCACGAGCAGCTTCACCTCCGCCCTCAGTATGCTTTAGCGCAGTGATGCAGAGGTCGTAGTGAGAGATGAGGGATTGAAGGAGAGAGGCCATCTCCGTGGCATTTTGGGTGAGGGAGGAGAAGCTTGAGGGGATTGTCTCGTCTGCTGGACTCGGTGCGGCTATTTGTGGTATGAGCGTATCAACGTTGTACAAAGATGATTCGATGTCCTCCAAGGATTGACCGAGCGAGGACCTGACTTCGTGAAGCGTCGATTGGGCGTCGTTGTAAGTGTCGATTGTCGAGCGGACGGAATCGAAGAGGCTGGAGTGAGTGGCTTCATCTATGAAGTCGTATAGTGTCTTGTCTGGCTCTTGTACTGCTTTGGCCTTTCCTGGTGCGTGCGTTGTGTGATCGTCCTCCCCTCCGGCTTCCAGTGATGCTCCTAGGGACGAGCTCACGATTGTTTTTCTCAGTAAATTGAGTGTCGACTGGAGCCGATCATGAGCGACATCGAGAGATTTGACTATAGACTGTGACGGTCAGCGTACGGCAACACGGGAGTGGTGAGACGGTGTGTACTGCAAAGTCAAGCTGGGCTTCAAGTCCGACAGCTTCCAGTCCTCCGTGAATGTTCTGAAGCACGTGAACCTGCTCTTCTATGCCATTTCGAACATATGTATTCTTAGCCCGTAACACACCTCCCTCTTCTACCAGCGCTCTGGCATCTTCCACAATCTCATTCGCCTTGTAGACATGAGTAGTCGCAGCGAGCGACCTTTTGGCCGCAACGAAGTAGGCGACGAGCCTGTCGAGTGATGGAGCTTCAGAGAGGCTTCCAGACAGAGACGAAGGATGGGACATGTATGAAGCTGCTTGGATATGGCTAATCAGACTCCATGATCAAGTGAGATGACGCCGTTGTTCTCAAAGTACATTGATGGATCTGCAGGGCAGGTTGATCAGAAGGACGAATGGTCGAGAGAAGCTGGAGCTTGTGATGGACAGCTCGACCTTAACTCCGATTGGTACGACAGGAGAACCAATGGAGAAGCGTCTTGGGGAGCCGCTTCTTGGCGATTAGAACAAAGAGATGGTGGAACGGTGATAGACTGTCTTATCAGGCAAGAAGAGATCGAAATGATTATTGGCCATGATGATTTTATCTCCCGCATTCAAAAGCTGGTATCCCTCATTACCACGCAGAATTCTGGCGACGTAAGCGGTAGATAGAACATGTACACTTGAGCAGACCGTTGGAGCAGTAGTCCATCTCTGAGCAAATCAAGGGATTAGTCCAAGCTCGTTTACACAACGGCCTACCTCCTGCCAGGACCATATAAGACTGGAGTCCAGTCTTAGACCATGCAATGTGCTTCATATCGTGCCTGAAGGCTTCATGAAGATCTTCCTGATCCTTTGAGGAGTCTTTCGTTGTGCTGGATACTGGCCGCCCGAAGATGTCATTATTAATTGCTCTCCGGGTATACCTGCAGGAACGGCCGATCAAGGGAAGGTTTTGAGGGATCCAACGAACCATAGTCTCGTGCTCCCTTCCCCATTCTGTGCCCAGAAGTGCAAGGTAAAAACTCGGCATTTTCCTACGCCACGGCCAGCCCAGTCCCTTCTTTGAGCACGAGCCGCAAACCGCATCACGCAAGAATCCAGTTGTGTCACACCACAAGATCTTGACATTGCGACTCCACGATTTCTTTGCGCCATTGAAGACACATCCGACGACACTGAACCCGCGCGCTTCATCGTACGACGAGCACGAAACTCGCCGATCATCCAGGTGAGGAGATTCAGTGCCGCGACAAGCCCGCTCTCCGCTCTAAATTACAAAGAGAGTTCCTACCCCCCCGGTCAACTCAAATGTCTCCGAATTGCTGAGCGAAACGATTCGAAATCTGAGCCTGTCATGGCGTCAGATTCAGCATTATCCTTCTCGTCCCAGCCTGGCACCCTGGAGGTGCTGAGCTCGGACGAGCAAAACCGGCTATCGCACGACGACGACCTTACCAATCTACCTTCTCCTGGCACCGAAATGTCAGATAACGAGAACGAAGAGACCTTGTGCCATCATGACCACGAACACGAGAGCTTGAAGTCGCGGCGGCAACACGGGCAAGAAGACGACACCGCCGAGCGGAACATCAGCATCCCCACCGCCTCCAAACACGCCGAACACGCCGTCGCTCCCTTCCTCGCGAAGCACATACCGAGCCAGTATAACCCGCTTGGCCACATACGACCTTCAAAGAAAGAAGAGGACCAGCCGACAGGCAGCTCAAGCACCAAATTCTGCTATCGTCACAGGCCGGACCTGAAGTGCAGACGCCAAGCCAACGAGCCTTCCATGGACCAGTTGCAGAACGAGCTGGGGAGGCTGTCACAATCAGATCAGCAGGCCATATCTCATGTGTGGTCGCTATTCTCCGCCGCGCCGAGCAAGCACAGAAATTTGATGCTGCAAGGCATCTTGACACAATGCTGTTTCCCACAACTTTCCTTCATCTCCGCGTCGGTGCGCGACCTCATTAAGATCGACTTTCTCTCCGCACTTCCTTCCGAACTCGGTTTCAAGATCCTATGCTACCTCGACACAACCTCACTTTGCAAAGCGGCGCAGGTGAGCAGGAGGTGGCGGAGTCTCGCCGACGATGACGTAGTTTGGCACCGGATGTGTGAACAACACATTGATCGAAAATGCACAAAGTGTGGCTGGGGATTACCACTGCTTGAGAGGAAGAGACTGAGGATAGAAAAGAGACAAATCCAGCTGCGGGCGACAGGGCAGGGACTCAGTCAGATCTCGCCGCCTATCACACCATTCGTGGAGCCGACTGGCGAGGACACCAACGTTACAGCCGGAGTCAAGCGTCCTGCCGACGACACGGAGGAGCAAGGCTCACCTAAGAAGACTTGCACCGCCGGCCCAGGCGGCGAAGAGTCGTACTTCCGACCGCGTCTTCGACCATGGAAAGACGTCTACAAAGACCGCTTCAAGGTCGGCACCAACTGGAAGTATGGTCGCTGCACCACACGTACCTTCAAGGGCCACACCAACGGAGTGATGTGTCTGCAATTCGACGACAGCATTCTTGCCACTGGTTCCTACGACGCCACCATCAAGATCTGGGACATCGCGACCGGCAAGTGTCTCCGCACCTTGACCGGACACACGTCTGGCATCCGCTGCCTCCAATTCGATGACTCGAAGCTCATGTCTGGCTCCATGGACAACACCATCAAAGTCTGGAACTGGCGGACAGGGCAGCTCCTGCGCACCTTCCATGCGCACAATGGCGGCGTCATCGCGTTGCACTTCGATACCCACTTCCTCGTCTCCGGCTCCATGGATCAGACGATCCGCGTGTACGACCTGCGGTCCTCGACGAAGTGCACATTCTTGCTCCGCGGGCACACCGACTGGGTCAATGCCGTGAAGATCGACTCGGCAAGCCGAACCCTCCTGTCCGCTTCCGACGACTGCACCGTGCGTCTCTGGGACCTTGACACGAAGCAATGCATCAAGGTCTTCGAAGGCCACGTCGGGCAAGTCCAGCAATGTCTGTTCCTCCCGCACGAGTTTGATCTCGACGACGCAGACTTGGCCGCGTCGGGGGACAAGGACGACGATGCCTCTTCCACGTCAAGCAGGACTCCGCCTGCCACAAACGTCCATCCGCATGTCCACAACCATGTCCAGGTGTCGGCCAACTCATCCTTTGATACCACCTCTCAACCCTTCTGGCCGTCTGAGGCAGACAAGGATCGTCCTGCTCCACCACGGTACATGCTTACTGGTGCCCTTGACAGCACGATCAGGTTGTGGGATGTGCATGCTCCTGCCACGTCTTGCGCGAGGGAGGGAGAAAGGGACAAGCCGCCTTCGAGCACGAGCTGTTTGCGGACTTTCTTTGGTCACGTCGAAGGTATCTGGTCGCTGGCTGCTGACCATCTACGCTTGGTATCGGGAAGCGAAGACCGGATGGTGAAGATCTGGGATCCGCGAACGGGAAAGTGTGAGAGGACGTGGACGGGGCATGCCGGACCCGTGACGTGCGTCGGACTGAGCGACTCGAGATTGGTGAGCGGGAGTGAGGACTGCGAGGTGAGGATGCTGGTGTTTGGCGAGGAGAGATGTAAGGAAGACGGCGAAGAATGAAAATGGTAGAGAAATAGTAGGAGAGGTGGACTTGACTTCTTGATCGTACTTAGCGTGGCGCTTGGCGATATCGGCTGTTTCTTGTTCGGATTACGAGAATGGCCTCGCGGCTTATGGTTGCTGCCACTGCGCAGACGCACCCTTTTTCGGTAGACTTGCGTTCAGATACCACTTTAGCTTCTGAGAGATAACGCCCTGAGCGAATAAGATTGCTTTGCTGAAGGTGCCTTTTGGCCCGTTGTTGAGTGAGGTGATTAGTGCTTGGCTGGAATGCCGCCGGTATAAATGGTGGTTTTGTCTGGTCTCCTTTGTTCAGCACCTTGCTATTGATGGGAAACATACCTTTCTTCGAGTACCTGATCGCTGTCTGCCTTCTTGTCGGACGATCTCATCGTCGTCGCCAGTTATTCTCAACCATGACGGGCAGGCCTAGTAAAAGGGCCGGTACGCCTATTGCAGCGAGTGGCAGCCGAAAGAAGGGGATATGTTCAACCTGGTATACCGACATCAGCGTCGTTCCCAAAGGAAATCATCGAAGCTAGCTCCATGCGTGATGGTCGTTCAGAGGCATAAAGCTACCTGCGTCTCTTCTTTCTCACTACCACACTTTACCACAACACCGAGCGGGCGGCTTCGAAGCACCAGAGCATAATCATCACAAACCAGGACTCGTGAACTCGGGAAGATTCTGACTCACCGGGGGTTAGAAAGCTTCTTCGATGCCGTTTTCCGTGCGCGTCGCTACTCAGTCGTGGAGAGTGGGAGAGCTGGTCCCTTTCAGCCAATTGCCTTCTCAGAGAGTCTTCGCAAGGGTATTGTTGAGGCAACGGATCAGAAGCCGTCTCATTCTCGTCCTTGCCATCCCGCTCTCTGTAAGGTATTGGCAAAATCGATGTCGAATATGGGTTTCTGTCATTATGTCCATCCAGAAGGGAAGGACGGAGAAGACTTAACACAAAGCGGAAGTATCGCGTTCTGGACCTCAGACGACTCGGTGGGAACCGTAAAGTCTGCTGCGGAATACTCAGGAGGCTAGCGAGCTGTACGCCTTGTTTGTCGACATGCCACTCTATCATCACCTTGTAGCCTCCTTTAGGTCCAAAGTAGGATGACAAGTGAGTCGGTAGTCCTCGCTTCTGTTGACACAATGCCGAGAAGGCGGTCTCCGATATAACGTCGAGGAGGCGAGCTTGCCAGGTCTGACCTGTGTACTTGACACCCTTGGCCATTGAGAGGTCTCACGAGAATCGAGCATCAGACGTCTCGCCCTGATCTCGAAATTTAGCCAGTGTCCATTATGATAGGGACTATACATTTGCAAGATGAGAGTACGCATTCAGAGTTCGGAATCTTGTTTTGCAGCACAAGTAATGCTCGGCATCAGATATCTGTCCATCACATCACAGTCATCCGAAGGGCTGGAAAAAATGAGACCTACCGCATTGGTCTTTAGCACTTTTCTGCTCGGATCTGGCGCGTGTATCCTGGCTGCCTCTGGAGCGACGCAGCTTGGAGTGCATGCCCTGGTGCAAGGTAGTCAGCAAAGATTCTTTTCGAAGAGAAGCGCTGAGTTCTTGACATCGACAAGCAGATCAATCACTGCTGATGCTTTCATCGCGGCCCACTGTCTGTGCCATACTAGTGGGCATCAAAATACGCCGTTGATCATCCTGCTTGCGTCGAGAACGCCGAGTGAAGATGAGGTTGCTCAGCTGCTGGAACGACGAAGGCTGGTACACCGGTCTTGGTGCCGTCGTTATTGCTATCTCATCGGCTGTGCCAAGTCAACTGGTCTTGGGGAAGTTAGCATCTGGTGATTCAGATCATGCTTCGCCAAGATACACAGGGCTCTCAGATCAGTATGGTGTCATCCCTAGTTGTGGGCTATTATCGTGGCTACCTCGACGCCGTACGCCGGAGGGCTATCCTCAAAGGCTAATGCCTCTTGTCCTTGAGATCGAAGATGTGGTTGTAGGGCCCTGAGAGCGCACTTACCGATCTCATGAATGTGACTGCTTTCTGCGGGTCCGGCTTACTGAGTCCGTCGAGACGATCAGCCCAACCTGAGCTAAGATTTCGTCTGTCTGGAGGTGTAGTCATCGGTGAATCTGGACTCTCTACAAACTGTCAGCATCTACTCAAGAAATTCTACTGCCGTGTTGCGCGGACACTGGGCGCTTCAGAGTGTAGTTAACGGATGTGATTTTTTATTGTCATTGGAACCACATCGACATGCAGTGCTAAGAGTTGTCGAAGGGTTACCGTCGAAGACTAAAAGCGTCTCATCATATAGCAGGTTTGCCGGTGCCTGAGCGAGGCGAAGGTCATCACTCACTCTCGATTTCTTTGCTCCACCAAAGTCCTGCTTCAGGAGTGTTAGCATTGTTCAACCACCGACGAATGTCTTGTGAGCGAAATGACAACACAAATTCAGTATTTGGTTTTGCGTCGTGGACGCCAATCGTGGTTTCAAGAAACCGGCTGCCGGACAGTCTCGGACAGATGCTATACTCCGGAAGGAGCTCATCTTGGTGAAGCGTTGTGGGAAATGCAAGATTGACCTATCATATGGAGAGGAGAATAATTGCCATGCCGATAGTCGCAGGGCACCATGTGATCTGGTGCGCCTTCTTGCCATTCTCGAGACCCCATCTTCCTGTCCCTTCGACGGAGTCTGCATCCTGTTCGAGGTCCGGGTTGGACTTGGGAGGGATTCTCAGCACTGGGTCCGTCTCAGTGTCCTTCGCGCATTGCGGAAGTGCCAGATGCCCGGAAGAAAAGTCCCTCGGTCTTGGTATCGGACTTTGTGAGTGCGGACCTAGGTATTGGATCAGTCAGAAATGCTCAATGCTCGCAACGGTGTGACAAAGAAATGTGGATTGGCCGATCTCAGACCGCAGCTGTCCCTTGTGAGGGTGACAGTCTTATGGTGCCCTTTGTGAGAGTGGCTTCGATCGATTGCCCTTTGTGCCGGGTGCTGATCGAGAAATGCGGAGAATCATCATCTGGCCAGACCTATGACAACTGGTGGACTCACCCTTCTTTCCGATGAGCAATCTTGCTTCTCGTCAGCGCCGGAGCCGAGCCGATGTGCAACGTCTTTGTCTTTGGACACATGTTGTCATCCCGGTTGCAGACATCCCTTGCTCTTCTAAGGGACAGAGTGCGCGCCGTACCTCTCTAGGATGTGCACAGATTTGTAATACATGGCTGAATTCAGTCGAGCTATCGGACGGCGTTGATGCGTGAAGGGTCGTCCAGGCTGCAGCATCGAGTGGATTCGTGGTCATGTCCTGGTCAGTCTTTTGCCATCTCGCTTGATACCAACATCAGGAGGTGGTAGACAGAGTTGATCAGACAAAGCCTTTCTCTCTTTGCACCCACCTACCCATGGTAAAAGGCAACCCGATCTTGAGGACGAGGCAAGGACAACCCCTCTGGCTTTTCATCATGATACGGAAAGGAAAATAGGGTTGACGTGACTTGTAGTTGGACCGCATGGGGCTGTGCTTCCGCTCTATGGCAGGATCATCCTTGGCTCTTCTTGATCATCATCGGGCCTGGGTGCGAAGACGGAGATCTTCAATTGCGTCATTCTCTCACATGTTGATACATGATCAATTGAGCTGTCCAAAGTCTGATAAGTATACTCGCGAAGGGGTCAGGTGGGTATTCCTCCTATTGCAAGTTTCGGATATCGATCCCAAATGGGCTCGGCGTGGGTATCATCTTACTCGCAAAGTCGTGAAGTTATCAAAGTAACCTACAATCGTTGAGGGATTGCTCGATTCTGTCGAGAGATCTTCTTGGACGATAGGTCAGGAGTTGTGCCATCAGTGTTGATGCTCATAGATCATTACCTGATCTCAGCAGGATGGATGCAGAGCTTTGTTATCGAAGACCTGCGCGAAGAAGGATTTTCAGGTTAAGGTGCCGTGCAGCTTACGAAGCTCAGCCATCCACTCCGAGGGTGACTTACGCGATAATGTCGGACGATCGTCCTTGGATTATCCAGGAACTGTTGTAGTCACCGGCTACAACGTTATCATCTACTAGATATCGTCGCAGGCGTTGTGCTGCTGTTCTGAGTAAGTGAGCTTTCTGCGACGGAGGCTTGCGACCTGCGCGGTCGCCAGAGAAGATAGAGAATACCTACATCGGTGCGATATGGAGCGGCGCTCTTGTGAGATGCGCGAGAGCAGTAATCGAGGATCAAAGAGATTGGAATTGAATGGAGTGGAATGACGTTGTGGTGTGGTGATGGTGAAGCTGGTGAAGAGGAAGCTGGAGAGGAGTTTGGGCATGGCCGGCAGCGTGATTGAGATTGGTCAGTGCGCCTTCTACGCCCTCCGTACACTACCGCCACCACTACCTCTTCGTCTAGATCAAGTTACGACAGTGCTCCTTTGAGACAAGATGGCGAGGATTATCACAGTGAGACGACATATACAGTCAAAGGCCGGGCATGACTCTCCCCTGATCGCTCGGTTTGAGAGTCAGGAAGATCCTCAAGCTCCGTTTCAGCTCAAGATCCTGGCTGAGAAGGCCAGAGGTACAACATTTCATGGCAGACATTGCAGACAAGGGTCTATTACGAATACAAAGAGCTTTGGATCAGGACTAGGCGTTGTGTAGATGAAAGCCCTTGTGAGCACCAGGATAGTGAGGCATTCGTCTCAGGAGTTTAGTCAAGAAAGTTCTGCTTTTTGAATATGTCCGGGTCATGAGCCGCACCAATATCTTTCTCACTGCGTGTATGGGATATGTAAACGTCGTGAAGCTGTCTCAGAATGCCAAGACATTGCCACCGCCCCATCTGAAATTTCGACAAGTCCATATTGGCCAAACCTATCTTGTCGCGGTTTGGATTGCAACTTTGCCAACAGACGAATTCAGTTTTTGGAGTTTCGTCCTCTGTCGGCATCAATTCTAAGGAGAGCCGTTCACTTTGCCGCACGGTGATACAACTATAGTGGTGATGGCCGCAGCAAATCCTGCAGATGGAGTCCCACCACCCCTGCATTTCGATGCTCGGTCGGGGTATGCAACGAATGGGCACAACACTTCCGGCGCCTTTCCAACAGAGAATCAAGGCCGTGAAGAACCCGAGCTTCAACAATATGAAGATGGTGAAGACTACGAAGATGATGTGGATCTTTTCGAAGACGACCTGGACGGTGCACCCCAAGGAGAGCTTTTAAAGTCTGGGTCCCGCCCTGCCGTGAATATGAAAGCACGAATCGATGATCAGATCCAGAATCTGTCCAGACATGCCTCAAAGATGAGGCTGACGGATGTGGAGAATGGATCCGCCTCCAAGACTGGAGACAAAGATCGAAGTGATAGAGCAACTAGTGAACAAGTGCTGGATCCTCGAACACGAATGATACTTCTGCAACTGCTGAATCGGAACATTGTCTCCGAGGTCAACGGCGTCCTCTCAACTGGTAAGGAGGCCAATGTCTACCATGCCGTGACCACCCCTCCAGAAGACCTCGATGCCCCAAGTCTCCACCGAGCAATCAAGATATACAAAACCAGTATACTTGTATTCAAGGATCGAGACAAGTACGTTTCTGGCGAGTTTCGTTTCCGCAAAGGCTACAATAAGGGCTCAAATCGGGCTATGGTCAAAGTGTGGGCAGAGAAGGAATACCGCAACCTGAAACGGCTTCACGACGCAGGTATCCCATGTCCAGAGCCAATTTTTCTCAAGAACCATGTCCTGGTCATGTCCTTCCTGGGCGACAAGAAGGGATGGCCAGCCCCCCGACTTCGAGACGCTACCTTCGGAGGGTCGACCGAGGACCGGTCTCAGACCATGAAAGAACTCTACGTTCAACTACTATGCTACGTGCGTAAGATGTATAAAGTCTGCAGGCTTGTTCATGCCGACCTGAGCGAGTACAATCTTCTGTACCACGAGGGCCGACTATGGATGATCGATGTCAGTCAGAGCGTTGAGCATGATCATCCTCGATCACTTGAGTTTCTCAGGATGGACATCAAGAACATCACAGATTACTTTGCCCGGCAAGGGGTGGATACGTTGTCTGAACGGACCGTCTTCAAATTCCTGACGCTCGACAATGGAGGTACGGATGAGGCTGAGGTTCGAGCTGCGATCCTGCAGCTGTACGAAGACAGAGCGAATGGAAGCTTAGTGGACGATGAAGAAGCTCAAGACGATGAGGTCTTTCGGCAACAATATATTCCTCAAAACCTGGAACAAGTCTACGACATCGAGCGCGATGCAGATCGCATCGGGAAAGGCGAAGGAGATGATCTGGTCTACCGAGCACTGCTCGCAAACAAGGTGGCTGGAGACCAAGCTGATACTTCAAGCGCGGAAGCAGGCAAGGTTGCCCAAGATGCCGAGGGAAACGCGGAAGAAGATGTGTCTGGAGGCAATGCCAGCGGATCTCCTGACGATGACGATGGCAGTGACGATGCGGAGAACAGACCTCGGGGCAAGCGCTTCCAGGATAAAGAAGTGAAGAAAGAGCACAAGAAAGCAGTGAAGGAGGAGAAGCGAGAGCGCAGGAAAACGAAGATGCCGAAGCATGTCAAGAAAAAGCTTGTTGGTGACTCGGCGAGAGGGAAGAGATAGTACGGCTGCGTGGCGTCGACGCTTTCCATTCGAAGAATCGATTCCAAAGTCAGTCCCGAGCACTCTTTGCATCCAGAGATGTCACTTCTCGTTTGGGCTGGGTATAAGATGTCGCCAGAGGTAGTCGAGATTGGGAGACTCCTCGACCGAGTTGGCGCAAGTCGCGGCTCTGTGCCTGCCACCAAGCATGTGATCCTTCACACTCCCAGAAATTACTTTTGAATCACATCCATCCCCGAGTGTCCAGTCTTTTCTAGCTCTCCTTCACCACCTACCATCGACTATACAGCCTCACTATCTGAAATCCGACAAAGTCCGCAGCATGAGGGAGCTCAAGAACATCGATCTCAGGGCTCTCCGTAAGGATCCGTCCTTCGACGATCTAACTGGTGGAAGCATTCACAAAGTGCACCGTGTGATTGTCTGCGCAGTGTCCGACTGATTTGCGAAAGCCTGCGAACCCGGGAAATTCGCCGTGAGTATCAATGTCTCGGAATGCTCGACTATCACTGACTTGGATGTAGGAAGGAAATGAAGCGAGAATCGTCCTTCCTGTCATCAAGACCGGGGGCAAGCTCATTGATGGTGACAATGAAGAGGCCATCAGCTCCTTGATCGATACTTTCTACGACATCGGTCCCATATATGCGGGTTTACACAAGACGAATCAGTGCTATTAGCTGTGCCGCAACACCTTGATATACCTCACCGCGGACAAGTATGGCGACGAAGATCTGGCCACAAAAGCAGCGGCCTCGGTCAGGATGCGCATCCAAGAAATGACCAAGAACCAGAAGCTTTCCACTGTGTCGGAGCATCAAAACAACTTGCAGCTCACTCACATGCGTGAATGGCTCAAGCTTGTCTATGGCAATACTGTCAGCTGGGATTTGACGCTGAAATCGGACCTCCTCAAATGGATCACAGTCGAGAATCCTGACATGATCGACCATCCCGCTATCATTACTACCATCAAAGCTATTCCGAACTTTAGCATGGACATTATCCGGCTCTTGCGTTTACAAGCTCATCCCAGCGACATCCTTAAGCAAAGCAATTTCAAAGAGGAGGTGGAGGAGGGGTGAGGATTGGCCAGGCTGAAAACGGCATGACTCATCTTGATGGTAGATGAGACTCAAGGAAACTGTGACATGGAAGCAATAGTGTCTGATGAAACATACTACATCCGGGATAGACGGTAGTACAAGACTATGCAATGATAGATTCCTGCATAAACAGTACAGTCTGTGCGACCCTAATCAGATTCTGTGCTTTGTGTCCTGGTGATGGGCCCCGTCAACTCAATCTCCTCTGCTTCTCCTCCCATCCGCGAGGTAGCAAACACCTTACAAGCACTGTTCTTCCACTCACGCATCTTCAGTAAGCTAGTCCTTAATTCGCCCCATAACGTCTATATGTATCGTCACTGTGCCCTTATACATCGCTTAGACAGACTAGCAGTGCCGCTACGATGTCACAACGCTCGAGCGAAACAAACACGACGTCCGGCTGGCAGCACCCGTTCGTTCGTGGACTCTCAGCACTTCGGAAGCAGACAGATAGTTCAGATCTGACTGTGATCTGCGGCTCTTCTACTCACCGCGTACACAAACTCGTACTCGGTCTGCAGTCAGAGTACTTCAAAACAGCATGTAAGCCAGACAGGTTCGCAGTTAGTGCTCTCTTCCCCGTCCACCGGTCCTGCTTCTGCTGATCAACACAGGAAGGCCAAAGCCACATCATCACCCTCAAATCAGTGGAAGACGAAGGCGATACCCACGGAGCTGACGAACCTGCAGCTGTAGAAGCGATGCTCGAATTCTTTTACGGCAACGAAACGTACTTCCACACCGACAAGAAGGGAACGGGGCTTCTTCTCCATGTCGCCGGACTATACATCGTGGCGGATAAGTACGGAGTCTCGGGTATGCGAGAGGATGTCCTGCGACACTTCCGGAAAGCGCTCGTGGGCCAACGAGGAGCGGATGGGGCGGGCTTGGGTAACGTGCTGGAGAAGCTGTGGGTCAATCTGCCAAGCGCGGACGACCAGATCATCAAGGTACTTGTAGATTTCATTGTGTGTTGCAAGAGCAATATCTTAAGGAGGCTGGAGATGGAAGAGCTCTTGCAGACGCCGCAGCTGGGGTCGAAGTTCTTAACCACGTTCACGAAGTGGTGTTGCTGGCCGGCGAAGAATCGGCGAGTGGATGAGAGGCTGATACCGGAGAAGTATTTGAAGGATAGTGTCAGGGATAGCGACGGAAATTTGTGGGAAGCGTCGACGCTGAGGTGTCGGTGTGAGGACTCCTGGGAGAAGATGATAACTCCCAGACAGAAGTTAATGGAAGATGCGGACTTGGTGATAGCATGGTAGAAGATCTCTGCGCATAGTTCTTCGCTTCACCTGTCGAATGTAAGGGCAAGAGCGGCCTAAAGACCGGTCGGGTTTTTCCAGTTACAAGCAGCTCGTTGTCTGTTCCGCGTGATGATCGTCAACAATCCAATTTCCAGCCCTTTCTCACTTGTAATGTCATGCGTGAGGTGCGCTGTCGACTGCTTCGAACATCCGACGGCTGACAATCATCCACGTGATCGCACATGTGACCAGCCCCTTCGCTCAGATTTTATCATCAATGTGAACTCCGTCTCATCCACCTGCTCCTTTGCATTTTGTGCTTGCTGTCGTTTCAATCTAGTCATTTCAATTGCAGTAAGCAGAACGAGGTGTGAGCGTGCCAAATCTTTTCTCGCCATGGAAGAACAGCAGCAAGCCATCCTTAGGGCTGTGGAAGAACTCCGCGGCAATCCTCAATTCTCAGACGTTACTATCAAATGTGGCGAGAAGATTTTCAAAGTTCACAAAGTGATCATCTGCGGTCAATCCAAGTACTTCGAGAAGGCCTGTAAGCCAGATTCTTTCAAGGTAAGTTGAAGCCGTCGTCTCAGATCTGAAGCCTACTGACTGCTGCTAGGAAAGCGTTCAGGATACCATCACCATTCCAGCTGCAGCATCATACCGCGAAGTGGCTTCTGGAAGTCATCCGAAAGCCGTACAAGCCATTGTCAACTTCTGCTATGGAGCTCGCAACTACAACGAGGACAGACCCGCTGATGTCGCGGCGATTGAGTGGACGGCAGCGTTGTATGTCACGGCAGACAGATTCCAGATGGAGGCCATGAAGAAGGGTCTTGCCGTGAAATGCGGTGCGCTCTTGAGGCCGATGCAATTCTACATGGTCGGACTCGGGGCAGCAGAGGCAAAGACTCTCCGTCTAATTCCCGGAATCATCGGCTTCCTCTACAGCCATCTTCCGAGCTACGATCGTGCTTTGAAAGAGGAAATCATTCAAGCTGTCATTGGACAGGTTGGCCAGAAGCCTATCCTCCTCCGCGCACCGACCATGGACAAGATGATTCTCGACATGCCGGACTTCGGTAGTGATGTGGCACGCGTGCTACGTGAGAAGTATTGTCAGGGCGCTGGTACAGTCGACAAAGATCCTTTCGAGGGATGAACAGGACAACCGGGGCATAGAATCATGTCTCATTTGTCCCAGGGGCGTCTGCGCTGTGCCAAAGAAGGAGCGAGACAGAGAGGTAGAGTGGTGTCGGGATTTGGAGTAGTGATTCTGTAGCTAATTCAGCGCCAATTTTCGGACCACAGTGCTGATAGACGTTTGATGTAGTCACTCTTTACACGTCCATTCCACACAGACTCCAATCAATATGCACCTTTACGATGACTGCCGCTTGAACACTTCCATCGATGGTGATGGCGTCACGATGTAATGAATGATTTATATTTGACCAACATCTGGATAACGCACCGGAATTTCCGCGGATTTATGTGTAGATCATGTGACTCTGGAACAACGCGCAGCACATACGGAAGAAGATACCATGTTCAGCGGATGTTATCTATAATTGATGTGGTCCCAAGCTTCACATGGTCACCTTCTTCACGTTTCTTCCGACACCATCTGCACACCCAATCCTACTTATAATCATGGTCACCGTGGAGACGAGCGTGGTCTCCGGTATCCGCAATCTCTGCGGCGACACCTGCTACTCTGATCTGACTATCGTTTGTGGTGACAAGATTTTGCACGTTCACAAGGCTGTGATGTGCACCCAGTCGAAGGACATCGAGGCCCGCTTGCAAGAAGGAATTTATGCCAAGTCTCTCCTAGCGACTCGGTGACACACTCTGACGGATCACAGAAGGGTGAAGAGTCCAGTACCCCTCTCCCGGAATGACCCTGGACAACTTCCATGATGGCGAGCTCGAAGATACAGTCCGTGGCATGATCGACTTCTGCTACGGAAAGGCTAACTACAACTGTCCAGCCATTGTGAACGAATCGTCTCTTCAATGGCTTGCCATCCTCTACATCACCTCCGATCGCTATCAGATTGACAACATGAAGGCAGATTTGGTCGTCCAAGTTCCAACCGCCGTGCGTAAGCTGCCTTCCATGAAGTCCCGCTCCAACAACATCGTGGAGGGCAAAGCTATGGTCGGCCTACCGGCGCTCATTTCCTCTATTTACAACAACCTACCAGAGTCCGATCACGAGCTTCAGGACATCATCAACGAATGGTTCATCGAGGAATCACCTCAAATGCTCTTCTCCAAAGCGATGGATCGTCTGCTGGAGGATATTCCAGAATTCTGCAAGCATATTGCGCCCAGGCTCCGCGACATGCACTACCACAAACCCGCCGAGGGCGCCAAGGATTGGCTGGCTGCCGACCAAAAGAGGGTCCGGGACCATGGTGTGTCCTGCATGGTAGTCTTCGGGAAACAGAACTACAGCAGGGTTCAAGCGGTGCGAAGGAGTGCGGCGTTCGACCAACGAAACATCGTGACGGGTTGGCTGACGTCTATGACGCTGCCAGGTATGAGGATGTGTCGAATGGAACTCAAGTAAACGGTAGGACGCAATAAGTTCCATAAAATACATCCAAGAAAGCTTCAGGTCGATCAGCCCATATTCCCAGTGCTGCTGATTGTGGTAGGGCCTTCTCACACATCTTCATCGCATCCACTTCTCCACCATTCTCCTTGCTTGACTAGCCTGCTATATGATACTTCGATTGTCGCTAGTAATCTGACAGCTGCTCTTCGCTATCGTGCTGCCATGACGCCACAGAGACCGGCAGGACGAGCGTCACGTGACAAGACAATAGTGAAGTCTGCCCAGCCAATCTCACTCGCACGTGGAAGAAACAACCGCAGCAAGCGCGTATGGGAACGACTTGCATACGCTATGGCCAGGATCTGGCTCCGACTTGTATTAGTAGTCCTGAGAGTCAGATATGAGACGTCCTTCGAACTAGGCAGGCAGGGATATGAGCGAACACTCTCCCAAATTGGAGAGCATATTCTCTGCTGAGCCTCCCGCAACGTTCCATCCTGTGCTGCTTTGTGCCAGCTCATGTGGTGCAGGGTATAAGAAGTACCATTGTAATTGTGACGCGGTGATCACCGCCGCCAGCAGGTCTAACGGGTCTGCTGCTCGGACTCTATTGTGTGGAGATTGTATTGCGGCACATATGTGCCAGACCTGCCGGTGTTTATGAATAGATTGAATGGAGCTCGTTTGCGGCGTGGCCGTGGATATCGCGTATCTCGAGAATCGAATCGCCAGGGATCTGTGACACCACATTGGAACTGTGTGTGACAGGTGAAGCCGCAGCAAGTGAGGTAGTTGTAATAAGTCGCCCATATCGGGTAGACAGCTCCGTCGCTGCATCATTTGAGCGTCTCTATTGTCCTTAATTCTTCTTGACATTACATGAGATCATGCTAGAAGTAATTCAATCCTCTGCCACCGACAACCTCCAAATCACCCCTGATCTCCCACCAGTCTCCCACCCTCCCAATCACCTCACTCCTTCTGCCAGCCCCAAGCTCTCCCACTCTCCTGATGAGATCGCCGTCCACGATGCCTCTCCCACCTCCGTCCTCGCTCTTCACGTTCCGATATGCCCTAGGGTTCAGGCCCGCAGGATGTTCCAGCACATTCGTAAGCTGACTCTGCAAAGCGCTCAACCTCCTATATCTAGTCTCATCGAGTGGCGTGACCAAACCCACTGAACCACTTCTCGACCACGTCAGGACTTGTTGGAGCTTCGCTTCCTCCCCTTCCCTCTCCGCTACCGAAGAAGGCAGCAATCTCATCCCAGTGACCAAGTGTCCTAGTTCGAAGCTGCACTTCTCTACCAACCTCACTCCCCCGAGACTCTTCGGATGCTCCGGCTCGTAGGCCCATACCTGCAGCCTACACCTCTCATCCACAGCCAACAGATATAACGAGCCCTCAAATGGCAGGAATTCGCAGGTGACCAATGCCCCCTTCGGCTTCGTCTTCCCAAATACATGTATGCGTGGCGGCTCTTCGATGTAGCCACCGAACCACATTCCCTTCCACGCATCAGTAGCAAGCCACATGCGACTATCTCCCAACGTCTTGAGGCAGGTAGTGTAGGTGAGGAAATCGAGGAATGCAACAGGCAAGTTCTGCCCGTCCTCGCGTAGGCCGCGCCACATGAGCTTCTGGCCTTGCGCTGTGCCGACGAGTCCACCAATGCCGGTCATGGCGGTGATCGGGGCGCGAGTCTCTTCACGGGACATGAGATGCAGAGAGAAACACGTCTCGGGCGCCGAAGGTGAGGGTACGACGGGGATGATGTCGAAGACGTAGAGAGCGCCTTTGTCGGCATAGGCGTCACTGCGAGTGGTGATGGTGCCGAGAGAGATAAGGAGACGGTGATTATGCGTTACTTCGGAGATCTCGAGAGGAGAGACCGCCAGCGAGGTAGCTACTTCGTAGGCGGGAAGAGAATGAGAGGAGATAATGTTGGAAGTGGGTGGGTCGAGGAGGTGGAGGTGATAGGTGCGGGCCTGAGGTCGCAGGAGGAGCGCTGATTCGGATTCCTGAATCGCGAGATCTTCTTCTGCTGAGATATATTCGGTAGACGTGCTTGAGATAAGCACGTAGAGATTACGGTCGGAGTGGTAGGTGACTTCGTGGATCTGGTGACCGATTGGAAGAGGCGGAATAGTCCTTGAAAGACAATTCGATACCGTGAAGGATGCATCGAGTGGGAAGATGCCATGGCGAAGGGTGTTGTTGCTGTCCGAGTAGACGAACCCCTGTGGACACCAGGGAGCATCAAAGGGACAAAGAAACCGAACGGGCTGACCTCTAAAGTCAACGACCCGAGGCAGGGTACTGGCGGTCTTGATTATGAAGCTGGGAGAGGGCCCAGATACAAACGCTGTCGATAGGCCTCCTGTCGTCAGGGGTTGCATAGGCGCAGCTCTGAAGGGCTCTGCGTTTTCGTCGTATCTTGGTAAATGAAGACTGGGTATCTTACGGAACCTCAAACCGTCGCAGAAGCCCGGGTCTAGGGCAGTCCCTCCTTGACGGTGATAGAAGACCTCGTATAAGATGATCTCATCAGTCGAGCTTCGTACTATCAGATGCGGCGACCGGTGAGTCTCATCTCCGAGATCAGTCAGCAATACTTCGGCCAATGCACCACGAGCTGCCGCTCGTCGTTGGCGATCCTCAGTAGTTAGCACCGGCGGGAGGGCGGCGAGATTTGGTGCCTGATACGTATGCTCGTGGAGGTTTGGCAGTTCAAAGATCTGACACGGTATCAGCATGATAATCGGAAGATCCTCGTCACTGAACCTACTGTCAGCCCACCAATATCGCTGAGCAAAACCACCAAATGGCGAGGATGTGGTCCAGAACTGTGATACAAGTTCGCCGACAGCCACCTTGTATTCTTGATCGCCTCTCCGCTTTCGACTTCTTCCAACTCGCCCTTGTCGTCCGCCTGGAGCACTTGCACAGAAGAGTCGCTCCGTATCAAGAGAAGATATGGGTCACAGAAAGAGGTATGGATGACCTGCAATTCCTCTTCGGTGTTTACGTCCAGCACTGGAAAGATCTGGGAGAGGCCAAGGTCTGTGTGCACACGAAGTTAGCACAATCATCCACTGGGAAGATTTTGGGCTTGAATAGAATGCATTTCATTCATAGCTAGAGTAGAATGCCAAACACAAAGTCCATGAGTGTTTGATGCGCCTATTGGATTTCGAACAGGGCGATCAGGAGGGGTGAATTGCATTGGAACAGGTGAAGGGGATTTAATGGTGTACTTACCTGGATCATAACTTCTGACTTCTGACTCGCGTACGTGGATGGTACGTTGGCTGGTCAATAGTGTGCACACGTTCAAGGAACGTCCTTCAGTATCGAAGTCACTGCCATCAACTTCTGTCCATGCACCATCATCCTGATGTTGATTCGCACGAAACAGCTTAGAGATGCCGGATCCCTCCACAGTCCCTTCCGAGGTCACTACGTATGTTTGGGTACCTGACGCTTCAGCCGTCAGCTGGAAGGCGAATGCGTTTTCCACCTGCGAGTCAGCCTCCTCGCGCACGACCTCGGCGGTAATGTCTTTCGACAGCTTGACCAGTCTGGAGCTCGCAGATTCTCCAATGGACATCAATAGTTCGAGCGGCGCGGAACCAGCCCTGGTCTGCTTTTCCGAGGACCGGCCGATCGCGACAGCGTTGACCGGAGCAAATGCCGCCAAAACATCAGTCTTCGTAAACATGTAGCTTTCTGGTGCAACGATCTTGCTGGCTCTGTGTGCTGTAGATTTTGTCAAAGTTTCATCTCCATACAAATCGTCATCTGCGTCATCTGCGTCCTCAAACTCTTCATCGTCCAACTCAAGTCCTATGTCCTCTCCAAGCATCTGTGCATGGGTTCGCTTGCGGGCCTGTTGTGGACTTTGGGCGGTCCAGGATAGCAGACTCGCATTGCCCACATCGCTTCCAACGAAGATCCTTTGATCAGGAAGACTGACGGTCGCCGAAGCCGCAGGCGATATAAGCCCACCACCATTTGCATCATCAATGAGGTGGACGTTCAGTCCCGAGACAGTTCTGCCATCGATGCGGAACGTGAGTATAGCAAGCCTGCCGTTGTCAAGGGCGACGAGGATATCCCCAGTATCAGGATTCAACGTTTCGATGCAGGCATTTTCGAGTCGCATATTGAGGTAGGACTGATCGGCAATCGAGAAATCCGAGCACTGCCTTGCAAACTCATTTACGCCGACGGCGTTGGTCTTGCCTGATTGATCGACATGAACAAATTCGTTCTGTCCCACGAGAAGGGAGCCACCTATCGGCGGCGAGAGGGGAACGATCTTCCAGATGTCGAACGGAAGGTCTTTGACAGATAGCAATGTTGTCGATGCCTTCTGCTCCAGGTCCAGCGTGATGACAGAATATGACAATGGATCCTTCCGCTCGTCCAGTAATACAGACGAAGCATGCTTGTTGGCCGAAATCAGCCCAAACGTTGGTTCTCTATACTCGTGCAAGAAAACGATATCGACCGGGTGGGTGAGTCCGGGATCGAGCGCCGTCAATGGCAGGACAAATGAAGCCGAATAAGGCGTATTGCGTGCCTCTTCCAGGCCAGTGTCCCCGTTCGTTGTGATTCCGTTACTCTTGTGCTCTTCCAGAAAGTCAGCTTCGATATCCGCGATGTCTTCATCGGGCTGCTTGAATGGCAGAATGGCTAGGTGTCGTGTTGCGAATTTGAGCGCAGCACACCTACTCCTCGGGTCGACCACCAATTTGCTGTCGGAGTCGCTCAGGGGAGGCTCAAAAGGTGGCAGCTGAATCTTGTCGCCTTCATAGTAATGGATTGAGATAGTAGATATACGATAGCTTTCCGGATCCCATTCTAACAAACTGACTTTGGCATCTTTGAAGGATACCAAAAGAGCTTCTCCGCCAGTCTTTGTGTCTGCCGCTTTGACCTTTGCCAATGATGTGACAATGCCTGCCAAAGGGTATTCTCCGACGAGAATGAGCTTGGACTCGGTCGATTCTGTTTCGCTGCCAACCGCCGTCGTTGGCGCGACTGTCTTAATCTCGAAGATCTGGAGTAAGGAGGTCTTTGCGACGACCAGATTGGTGAAGGTGCGGTTCAGGAATCGCAGCGATATTGCGTGTGTCACAGATGTAGGCGGTATGAGCTCGGAGTAGCACTGCATGGTGCCAATGACATCTTGCAGCGCGCAGCGATGTGTCTATAGCAAAGCTGTAAATAGGATCCGCTCTATTCAAAGAGAGCTCCGACGCAACAAAAACGTGCCAAGAACCAAGCATGACTCGTGCACTATGACGTCCAAGCTTGTCCATGGCTGCTAAGGAGCTGCATGGACCTCGAGAAACTTGAAACGAGGTCAAAGGATGGCAAGGCACACAGTTTCCTAACTATCTCCCTCAATAGCACTGTACGAGCAAGCTTGATTCGGACACAGAACGCCCCTTTCTGGTAATCGCAACAGCTTGTCATCATGGCTCTCATTCAGACGTCGTTGATATGGGTGACTTACGCCGTCGCTGTCGCCATCTTGCTAGTCATCGCTTCGATCTTCGTCTACCTGTATCAGAAGCCGAGGGATAGATCAGCTGTTGTCACCTTGGTATGTATACTGACGACACTATCTTTGTTGGCAACGGTGCTCCTTATGCCGGTCGACATTGCGCTTGTCTCCTCTACTACAGATCGCAAACTCGGCCGAAAGAAGGACTGGGCAACTCCGGACTCGGTCGACAACATTATACTTCAGCTCAAGATAGTCTACTACACCTTATACAGTCTCGATGCTGTCCTATGTCTTCTGGTCGTTCCGTTCACATACTTCTGGTATGAAGAATACGACGAGGTCGACGCGGAAGAAGGGAACCAGAGCACTGCAAGCCGGCTGTGGGCCGCTTTCAAGTACACGATTGTCTTTATTGCCATTGTCCTCATCCTCTTTCTTGTGGGTTTCTTCATCCCAGTCGCACAAGATCGTGGCGACAAGCATCTCGACTTGGATTTCTTCAGGAACCTGCTTCTGAAGAATCATGGAGAGAGAGCGCTTACCTTTGCAATCGGCGTCCTCATCACGATCGGTACGCTTCTGTACTGCGTCTACACAGCTCCCGGTCTGGCTCTTCTCCCCTTGACGTTGATCAAGACAGCACCGCGTGTGTCCGCACCCACCTTGGCAGCTAACACATCTTCCGAGTTGGCACAAAATCGGGAGCGCCAACGACAGCTCGAGGCGCGCAATGAGGGCCGTGAGGGTGGTCTCGATGCGCGTGATCGCCGCGAATTGCAATCACTCGTCCGCGAAGAACGTACTCTTGTCCGCCGAGAGCGTCTCGCAACCGAAGCCACGGGGGAGGGACAGCACTGGACCATCATTGTCTGGAATAAGATCTGCGCCATCTTCCGCCCGATCAAGCTCATCGGGGGCATTCTGATGATTGTTGTTGTTCTCGTCATCTGGACGTCGATGCTCATAACCTCGATCGACAAAATCAAGAATTCGCCCTGCGGTCGTTCTTGCGGCTACCTTCTCGCCCACACCAAGATCTTTCAGCCTATCAATCGTCTCCTTCTCGAGTCCTCTAAGGTCTTCCCGATCGACTACATCATCTTCCTCCTCCTCACTCTGCTTTTCTTCCTATCCTCCATTATTGGCCTCGCTACAATCGGCATCCGCTTCCTCTGGCTCACCCTCTTCCGCATCCGCAAATCTCATACATCACCTCAAGCTCTTCTCATGGCCACCGTTCTCCTGACTCTCACGACTCTCGCCACCAACTACGCACTCGCCATCATCGTCGCGCCCTCCTATGCTACCTTCGGCGCTCAGACCTTCTGCGACCGTCCTTCCCAGCCCGACCAGAGCCCCGACTGCAGCAACCACCGTTCCGCTGTCCGTCTGTGCCGCGAAGTCTCAGACCATCCTCTTGCACGCCAGGCATGCACACCGTCGGTAGTAAGCACCTTCCTCAACCGTGCAAGCAGCAACTTCCCCTTCTTCGGCCTCGTGGACTTCTGGGCGCAATTTGCGTTCCTTGGCATCTTCGCCATCGTGTTCGCCGTGCAGCTCGTGCGCACACCGAAGCTGGACGAGAGACAGCTCGACGACGACCTTGCTGAGGAGGAAGAGGAGGGTCTGTTGGCGAGCACGGGGAGGAGACTGGGTGCTAGCTGGCAGGATATTACCGGGCAGGCAAAAGGGGTGAAGAGGGGTAACTATGGCGCGACAGGGTCAGGTTCTGGTGAAAGGGCGGATGAGTGAGACCCTGCTCGCCATCATTCTGAGGGCCGCTCGCACTGGTCCAACAAGTTCCATCTCTAAGCTTCGCGTAGTAGTGTAAACGTATTAATCGCAGGTTTCATAATGTCACAGCACGGAGTGGAAACGTGATCGTTGGATAGCGCACACTCCGCGCCAAGAGGCCGACTCGAGCCAGCTGATGAAATACTTTCTATCAAAATGCATCTGGTATCTCTGATCCATGTCACAAACAGTCTGTGCTGCTGTCCGTTATGCCCATTCCAACGCCGTGCTTCCTTACTGAAAAGTTTCCCAAGTCGTGTGAACGAATTTGACCTCCTCCACGAAGCTCGAGCCAATTTGCGTGTTTCGTTCCATTTCTCCCTGTGGTGCACATCATGCACATACCGTGATCCACATTCCTGTCCCCGTCCAGTTGCGATCCTTCTAAGCCGTCGCCACCGGTGCTTGCACATATGCGTCCGCGGGGAGCGTGGCTTTGACAGCTGCGAACGCTTGCAAGGCCCTGTCGAAGTCCCATGTCACCTGCTCCAGGCAGTCCTTTGCGTAGCTGACAGTCATGCCGGTTTGTTGTTGGAGTGCCAGCACCATTTGTTCTGCCACCTCGGCGGTAAGTCCTGCAGGTAGACCAGGGGCATCGGTCTGTGTCTGGTTTACTTGGTTCTCGTCTTCTGGTTCGAAGGCCTGAGTACCTCCATATGCCCGAACTATTAGCATATCATTGATGACGCGTACACCGCTAGGGCCTCCTGGGCCGATGATGAAGGTGCGGTCGAAGCTGCGCTTCTTCTTGGCCTGCCCAGTGCTGACATCCATTTCCTCGAACTCGCCGTGGATGGTAATGAGGAAACCGTCGACACCAACAGGTGACTGACCAGTGGGATCGGGCAGCCCTGGCTGAAGTTGGCATTCGATAAGCCACTTCTTAGCATCGGCGGCGAGATCTGGGTGACGAGTTACTGGAAGAAGCTGCCAATTCTGAATGACTGATTCGACACCCTTGCTAAGTCTTGCTTGACGAGCAGGGAGGTGATTGAGCCGCTTGAGATTGCGGCTGCGCTTGATATATGCGTCCCATTCTTGAGGCTCGATGGCTTCGGTAGCATTCGGGTCGCGGAGGGCCTGGGTGTTGATTGAGTATGAAAAGTCAGACTTCTCATCGTAGTAAAGTCTTGCGAGAACAGCGCGATCTGTATCGTAGCCAGTAAAAAAGGTCCGGATAAAATTCTCTGCAATTTGACCCTCATCTTGGAAGACGGGCGATCTGATGGGGAAAGGCAACGGCACGAGTGCTGTGGATTTGGCAGCCTCCTCATCTGTGCGGACTTGAATGCTGTTGAGCATGCGTAACTTTCTGTACCATCCAATCAGAGTTTTCGCGAGCTCTGGTTCGTTCTGCTCAATAGGGTTGTTTGATATGACCAGATGGTCAAGGTGAGGGAACTTCTTTTTCCAGTTGTCGATGTCCTCAAGCTTTGCGAATTGATTGCCAGAGAGGTCGAGATTCTTAAGAGCTGGTAGAGTTCCGGCCAGGGTGGTCACAGTTGTGAGATTCGGCAGATCGTTGTTGGCCAGTGAGACACTCTGGATAGCCTCATTCTTCTGCGCTGCTGTCTCAAATTGCTTGTCGAGAACTTTCATCATGGCAGGAAAGAACTTGCTTGTAGTCGAACGGCTGTCGAAAATTGCGGACGCCTTGAGATCCGCGTCTTGACCAAGAGCGCTGAGGTCCAACAATTTGAGCTCCGGATTGTAGCGTCGCTCCAGAACACTTCTGAGCATGTTGATGGTGTTTTGAGTCCCCTCCGATGTTCCCTCGGCTTCCTTGATGGTGACTCTGTTTCCAGCCCATTCAAATTGATCAAGACGGAGAACGGTATCCAATTGTGATTCTGGGACCGTTACGATAAGAGTCTTGTCGTCTTCAACTCGTACCTGTTAAATGTTAGTTTACCGGTTTGGCTCATGTGAGCCATCACCCATGGGCGAAGACTCCAGATCGCTGTATCCCGGTCGTCGCTCTGATGTTGATTGCAGATGAAGGCGGACCGGTATGGACATGACGAAATAAAGAACTCGTGGTCGACGGTAGTTGACATACCTTCCTGAGTTTGACAGGTCGTTTCGATGCGTTTCGCTGTGTTGCTTTTTTCTCCAACCAGATGATGAGCGCCGATACACCTCCGTCAGAGCCCGAGGAGGCCTTACTGTCTGACCAGCCGTTGACTTTGAGTTCCACAGGACGATTTGAAGTGGATGTGCTGCGACCCTTCACGGATATAGCTCCTGACGAAACATGTCGTGTAATCTCTGCCTTTAGCCGTCCTGCTGTGAGCCCGGCGCGTGGTTTACGTGATGTGACTTCGTTAGCTGATCCTGTGGGCGCTTTCGACTTTGAGATCCCTCCCCGAGATCGTGTGGAGCTATCCATAGATACGTCGCCATCCTTGTCAGCGCGAAGAGCACTCCTTCTTTTGGCAATAGCACCTCCGCGGGTAGCCCTGGTACCACTCTGCTTGCGCGCGACCATACTGGTCACAAGCTGCAAGGCAGCGCAAATAGGTGGATGCTCGAACTTTTGTGAAGACTAGTCCAAGTCTGCCGTGGTAATACTGTTCCGGCACACTTGAGTGCCAGTTGCGTCGCCGAAGTGCGATCTATTTCTCAGATCAGAAAGTCTTGAAGGAAGGCGCCGAGAGTGCTTGCTTTGTTCTGTGCGACGAAAGGCGAGTTAAGGAGATCAGTACGCAGAAAGAAAGTCGGGAAGCAACCATGTTATGACTCGTTCCGAGAATTGCTCGAGTCATGCAATTGATGACTAAGCTGGTCACAACGCACTTGGCAGGCAGCTACCAAGACAACACCCGGTCCGGAACACACTGTCATGAACAGGCACTTCAATTGCTCGCACGAACGGGACTGACACATCCCCATGCCGTTTGGTAGAGATTCCGTGTGATACTCCGTCCCAATGCACGGCTTCACGAAGATACTTCCTCTATACGACGTTACTAGGATATCAGCGCCATGTGGTCATCACCGCACTGGCAGTTGGCCAGGCTTGTAGTGCTCTAGGCCAGCTGACTTCAAGACCCACAGTTCTTCCACGTAGATCCATTCATTGCGTTGTAGAAACTGCGTCGCTGACCCTACGATGGTCTGGCCGAGGGATTTCTGTGAGAGGGGAGTGGAGTGAGGAATGCGGCACGAGATTAGCAACAACACCAAGACTACATGTATGCGCAGCGCGTCTCGGAGGTTGTCTCAAATTTGTGAGTTCATCTGTATCTGGATAGCTTCGTATTGTGAAGATGCAACTCGAGGTGGGCTTCTTACTGCTTCGGCAATATGCACTCCTTCTTCACTGTTCATTGGTTTCGGCACAGAGTGTACCAGGCGCAAGCCATTTCGTCGGATACGGTGTACCTGGTGGGAGGTACGAGCTGATCGATAATTACTCTCCATCCATCTTCTTCCAAAAGTTCAATTACTACAGTGTAAGCGCTATGAGCTGCCCAAGTGACACCAGCTAACGAGCAGAAGGGCCCTGATCCGACCTACGGACATGTACAATATGTTCCCGAATCTGTTGCAGTACAGAATGGATTCACTACAGCGAACGCCGACAATGTGCTCATAAGCGTGGATACGACAAATAGATGGCCTCGAGGCGGACCTGGAAGACCGAGTGTCAGGCTGATCAGTGACAATACCTACACGCACGGTCTTTTCGTCCTCGATGTTGCTCATATGCCTTGGGGCTGCGGTACTTGGCCAGCCTTCTGGTTGCTGGGTCCCGACTGGCCGAACAATGGAGAAGTTGGTTGGTGACTTGATTGTATCGTGATGGCATTGCGTGCTGATTGCATCAGACATCATTGAAGGGGTACACACTTCAAACGACAATTCCATGTCTCTCCACAGTACCTCAGGATGCACAATCGCTGGCTCTGGCGCTACTGGTACATTCCAAACCTCGAATTGTGATCACAACGCCAACGGCAATTCTGGATGCGGGTTCCGTGCAAATACAGTAAACAATCCCAACAACTATGGTAATGAATTGAATAACATTGGTGGGGGTGTGTACATTACTGAGTGGACTTCAAACTACATTCAGATCTGGTTCTTTCCAAGGAGTCGAATTCCGGTCAGCGTCTCGCAGGGCGAACCCAATATTACTGAGTTCGGAAGACCAACAGCATTGTTCCAAGGCTGCAACATCGACAGATACTTCAATAATCACAGTATGATCATCAACACCGACTTCTGTGGAGCTTGGGCTGGGAACGTCTATTCACAATTTCCGAATTGCCCCCAGAATCCTAATACCAACGGCTTCGATGCATGTGTCGATTTTGTGGGTAACAATCCGCAGGCCTTTCAGGACGCGTACTGGCAGATCAATTCGATCGAGGTATATCAGATGTCAAGATTTCAGTCATCTTTGTCTTCTCTTGTGCCATCCAGCACTCTTGCACCGTCTTCAGCACAAAGTACAGTGCCGAACACCATTCCTTTGGGCATGGGGCAATCCACTTCGGGCTTGACTGCCTCAAACTCCTACGCAGGACCATTGTCTTCGCCGCCCGTCGCCACTTCGACTGCCCGTGCTTCAGATGACATCTGTCCAACATACGACTTTGAGTACATCTACACTCGTTTCGGAATTCAATAC